>CAMZMU010000113.1:336569-936569 GCA_947311845.1 Poa pratensis
TCTAGGTGTGCAAACAATAGATGGCAAGTGTGTAGCATCAGCATAATGTAAGCCATCGTCAGTTTCCTCCGGAGATCTCAGGATCAGCCTCATCACACTCTCATATTCTCCCGTATCCTCATTGATCAACATCACCTTTTTGTTTGGACACTCACGCTTGAAGTGACCCTTTGCCTCCACAGTATGGCAGTTCATATCACGTGTGCGGGCTGTAGAATTGGAAGAACCCGTACCACTAGCCGCAGGCTGTGGTGCCGGTTTAACAGGAGGGGCAACCGAAGCTGATTTGGTGGTGTAGCAGGACCACGGGAACTAGCAACAGGACTAGGCGATACCGCACTAGGTGTAGTCCGTGGTGATAAAATTCCTCGCCCATGGAAGAACGAGGTGCATATTTGGCATCTTCGGCCAACTGTAACTCAGCTTCACGTGTTGATGCAACAAATCTTGTACAGCCATATTGATGATGACGCACAATTCGCTTGATACTAACACTCAAACCTGATAAGAAACGCTGCATGGTTTGTTCAGGTTCTTCTCGCACTTTAGCACGCTGCATAATCATCTCCATCTCCTTGTAGTACTCATCAACGGACATGGCCTTGCTTCAAATTCTGCAACTTGTCATATAAGATCGGATGTAATTACGAGGAATAAACGATGACGCATCTCGGCCTTCATCTCGCGCCAAGAAAGAATGGGCACGTCATTAGCATCACGCCTGCATTCACAAGGCCGTCCCACCAAAGCAAAGCATACCCATCAAACTCAGAAGATGCGAGCTTGATTTTTCTATCTTCAGTACAGTCATGCAAACGCCATAATTTTTCCATCTTCAGCTCCCAATTGATGTATTCTTCACGTCAATAGAACTTCAAATTTAGGAATGCTGAATTTTGGTTTGCTCAGCACATCATCATCACCAAGGGCTGCATGACCAAGATTACGGCGTGCACCAAGAGGCGCAAAACCACGACCAGGAGGTACAGCAGCTCGACCGACGCCACGCCCAGCATTAGCATGGGGCATCCGCGCAGGATCATCCTCTGCAAAACTCTCAGCATCAATGTCATCTCCGGGATTACCATGAACACTTGCATCATCCACAGGCTGGTTCTGACGCTGCGTCAACCCTGCACGGCGCGAGTCAAGGTTGCAAGACTCGCTTGTATGGTAGTCAACGTAGCCGCAGAATCATTAGCTGTTTGTAGCACAGTCTCAGCCTCACATCCGTAGCAGTCAAATCAGATTGTATCTTATCACACTGGTTATTGAACTGCCGGGATAAGTGATCACGAAGAGCCTCATACTCTCTCCAAGAAACAGTCGCTGTTCTAGCCTTTGTTTGCCTCACCACACTATCTCTTTTCCTCATCTGAAGACGATTAGTGCACACAAGAATATATGGAAATATGTGGAAAACTCTCTACTCACTCAAAACCGAAAGAAATAATGGATCTTACCGTTCCAAGTGAATTAGGGAAGCTTACCAACTTGTATGAGCAGTACGGGCAACGGATGTGATGCAGCGAATATTATGGGTATCAAAGTGTCACACACAAAACCAGGGGTATTTTAGAGGAGCTTGGTAGGGATACCTAGCTACACAATCTACAAATCCTAGTGCTGATCGTATGACACACTGGAAACGCACACGGTGGGATAAAGGGGCAATAGCAACTATGAACAAGAGTGTCACAATGCACAAGATAGATACTAGCAAAAGCTCAACGTATAAGGGCACAAGGATTGCTCAACTCTACTAGTATCCAACCACACGAAAAACAGCTCCACATCCACAAATTTCAGCTTCTTTTTCCAATTTCTTTTTCAACAAATCAGCTCCTTCCCACACGGAAACAAACTCCTTTTTTTAATACTTCTTTTCCATTTTACCCAAACAGCATCTGTAGTCAACTTTCGGAGCACTGTAGCAGCGCAATAAATTTCCTAATTGAGCAGCCCTAGAGCAAAGAATATGCTAGTCTCGTAGGTAAGTTCCTACACCAAAAGAAAGGCTTGCTAGGGTTGCAAAACGGACAGGAAAAATACTCTATATGGACTCGGATCAAGAACTCGAAAAAAAACATTACAGGAAAAGCAAATCGATATGCCGAGTCACGAGGCAATCGGATATTCCGACTCGAACCGAACTGAATTTTTTTGGTATTTTTTCTGTTTAGACTCCGACTCGAACTTGCAAACGAAAAAAAAAAAACTAACAGAACCTTACTTTTAACGACTCGGACAAGAACAAGTACGCAAAGGAAAAACGACCAGCAACTAAAACTTGTAAACCGATACAATCTAGGGTTTGGCGAAATCTAAACCTAATATTTTTGTGGGGCTTTTTCTGTATAGACGAAAAACAAAATCTACGGGGATGATTTGTGATGGCTCACCGATAAACGCTGGAAAATCGATACCAAGATGATAAGGGGTTGCCCGCTCTTCTCAGTGAGCCGATGGTGGATGGTTGCTGATGTGTAGATAACGCGAGATGCTCTCGAACTCTCGGCTGCTCCCCCGTTGCAATGCAACAGCTCTTCAACCAATGGATATTCGCAACACCACACGCTTGCGCAACGTAGCCGTCGACCACGAGCGTTCTGCATCTCCCAATTCCCAGTGGAACGACAGATGACACTCAAACTTCGGTAACGATAATCTCCAGAGCGCAGCACAGTGGAGAGGTTGAATTCCTGAGCGCAACACAGAGGAACTCGAAGATAGTTGAAAGCTTCAAGCAATTCAATCTAGGGTTTCTTTAAACGTGGTCTAACCTTAAAGACACGAATTACAAGGCTATATAAAGGCTGCTGGATTCCACTTAGGGTTGGACCCAAATCAATCTTACTCTAACTTTCCTAACTTAAAAGGACTCTATTTGGAAACTGGCAGAAACGACCGTCGACTTGTTTGGTCTCCGAGCCTTGTACGAGTCGAACCGGTACTTGGGGTTGGACCCATTGGAAAGTATTTGTAATTTCCTTTCCAACCCGTGCTTCGTTGCATTATTTGGACTTCGTATGAAGAATTCCTTGGCTGTTTCAAATTCGGGGACTTCTGCCAGTCCGAATCGATATCGCTTCCTTGATGGCTCCTTCTTCGTCTTCCCCTCTTGCGCATGCCTCCCGCTCCTCCCTCGCGCCATTGGGGACGTCGTGCTCCAGTCCTTGCTGCTCCTCTAGCCTCCGTCAACGTTCGTGTTATCAACAACCCTGATCATACACAAGTGCATAGACTTAGGTAGTATAAAATTCTATCACAAACATTGTATTTATTAAGAGTGAGTTCACCTGTTTCCAAGTAACTGGCACGAGCTCTTGTCATCGGTCCAATCCTCACTTCATCAGGCTTGTCTTGAACAGCAACATCATCAATGGGAAGAAAATGGTAAAGGACTAGGGATGTCCTCATCAGGTGGACTGGTTCGTCGGCGGCGAGCTCCAGAACTTCCTCGGGTACGGGCAGCAACTCCGGCGAGGCTTCACGGCGTCTGTGCACGAATAAGATGGCAAAAAGGGCTTGGGTGAGTGCGGGGAGAGAAAGCAACACGGTGCAGGGGTTGGGAAGGAAATGGGGCAGCCAACGGCGTGGCCACGGTCGCCTTCTACCTCGGACACGGCGAGGTCGCAGAAGGACGCGGCAGCGCACGCCCTCCTGGCGGTGCACAGAGGGGAGTGGAGTGGGTGTGGTGCGGTGTGGTGTCTGTGGCGAGGCGTGGGGGTGGTTAAATAGGGCAGGGGCCGGCGTACGTGGACGGAGCGCATGGACAGCGTCCATGGCGCCTCCGGCGGGAGATTTCCCGATTCCTCGGCGACGCGTGCAAGCAGCTCAAGGAAGAGGGGTCTGGGGGGTCCGGGAGCGAGCTGGGAGCAGCTATGGCGACGGTGCGTGTCGAGGCAGCGGGTGGGGCGAATTTGGCCGGCGCTCCGAGCTCTCCACGGCGAGCAACGGGGGACAGGGATCGCGTTGGGGCGAGAGAGGTGCTCGAGCGCGAGCAGAGGGTGCAGAGGCAACGAGCGTGGACGAACGCGAGCAAGGGGGGCCCTGGGGGCCTGGGAACGGCGACGACGACCATGGCGACACGGCGACGGTGACGGGGAGCTAGGGGTAGGAGACGACGGCATTTTTGCCAAAAAACCCCTGGCTCTTCTTCTTTCTATTTTCTTTCATTTGTTTTTCAAACCAGAAGCTTTTCTGAATTTAATTAGGGCACTAAATCTATTTATAAAAATTCAAGAAAATTTGTGAAGCCTTCCCATGGCATGCAGAAGCTTCACAAAAATTGGCTTTACAAAATAAAATGTTTTGAATCATTTTTGTTCATAGGGTTTTAATTATGGAATTTTGTTTTATTTCAATTGAATTTTACTTTTGAATTTTAAAACTAATTCAAAATATTGTTTGAGAGAGAAAAGTAAGGATAAAATGGGAGTGTTTACATTACCACTCCACTGAATTTTATTGTGAAGGAAAACAATTTCTCACTTGGAGAATTTTATGTGACACTTGTCACATTATTTTCTTGTTTGCTTTTTTTTTATTTCTCTTCTTTTCTTCATGTTTTTTTAGAGCAAGCAACACAAAAGCAAGAAATAAACAACACAAGCAACAATATGAGATCAACACATATAATTAAGCAAAAGTTTTTGTTGGCTCTCATTTTTGGAATAATAATACTGATTAATATTTTTGGGATGTTACAATCCTTCCCCCTTAAAATAAATCTCGTCCCGAGATTTGCTAGGCTGGGTACTAAAGAGGTCTGGAAATTCGCTTCGAAGATAATCTTCGCGTTCCCAAGTTGCTTCTTCTTCAGAGTGGTTAGTCCACTGGACTTTGTAAAACTTGATCGCACGTCTTCGGGTAACACGAACATCTTCTTCGAGAATTTGAGGGGTCTCTCACGATAAGTCAGGTCTTGGTTCAGGTCGATGGAGAGGTGGTCGATGTTTTTGAAAACATCAGGCTGGTCAGGAACTTCAAGACACTTCCGGAGCAAGGAAATGTGGAAGACATCATGATAATCTCCTAACTCCGGGGCAATTCCAGCTGATAGGATACTTCTCCTCGACGAGCAATGACCTTGAAGGGTCCAATATACCTTGGCGCTAATTTCCTTTGACATGGAAACGCTGCATTCCTTTGAGGGGTGTCACTCGGAGATAAACATAATCTCCGACACTGAAAGTGAGATCACGGCGCTTGGTGTCAGCGTAACTCTTCTGACGGGATTGGGCAGTTTTGAGGCGTTCACGAATAAGCTGAACTTGCTCTTCAGCTTCACGGAGGGTATCTGGTCCAAACAATTTGCCTTCTCCGGTATCGGACCAATTCAGGGGTGTACGACACTTCTTGCCGTAAAGGGCTTCAAAAGGGGCCATTTGCAGACTGGACTGATAACTGTTGTTGTACGAGAACTCTGCAAACGGAAGACAATCTTCCCACTTGGAACCATAGGATAGAACACATGCGCGAAGCATGTCCTCCAATATCTGGTTCACTCGCTCAGTTTGGCCATCGGTCTGGGGATGATAAGCTGTGCTAAATGCTAACTTGGTTCCGAGGGCTTCATGAAGGGATTTCCAGAATCTTGAGGTGAATTGCGTGCCTCTATCAGATACAATCTTCTTAGGCACACCATGCAGGCTTACTATTCTGGAAATATACAAGTCTGCTAACTGGCTCCATTGTGAGTGGTCTTGACGGGTATAAAATGAGCAACCTTGGTCAATCGATCAACGATGACCCAGATTGAATCATGGCCTCGGTTGGATCTTGGAAGTCCGGTAATAAAATCCATTCCAATCTCATCCCACTTCCACTCGGGAATTTTCAAAGGTTGAAGCAATCCAGCGGGCCGCTGATGTTCAGCCTTGACTCGCTGACAGATATCACACTTGGCTACGAAAGAACCAATCTCTCGCTTCATTCCATGCCACCAAAATCTTTCTCGAAGGTCTTGGTACATTTTGGTTCCGCCGGGGTGGATTGAATAAGGGGTCTCATGGGCCTCCTTCAGGATTAACTCCTTAAGTTCCGTGACATTGGGCACACAGATACGGTCATTGAATTTCAGCACTCCTTCAGCATCTTCGGTAAAACCGGGTGCTTTGCCGAGGGAAATCTTCTTCCTAATTCCTTCAATGCTTTCATGACCTTTTGGGCTTCTTTGATTTGATCCATCAGGGTTGGGGTTAACTCTAAATTGGCGAGATAACCATGGCTAACAAGTTCTAGTCCAAATCTTCGAACTCTTTGAACAAGGCTGGCTGTTCGGCTTGGATCAGGGCATTCAGGGTGCAAGGTTTGCGACTAAGGGCATCGGCAACTACATTAGCCTTTCCAGGGTGATAATGGATTCCAATATCATAATCCTTGATTAATTCCATCCATCTCCTCTGTCGCAGGTTCAGATCTTCTGGGTGAAAATATACTTCAAGCTTTTGTGATCTGTATAGACCTCGCAGCGATGTCCCGCAAGATAGGGACGCCACGTTTTGAGAGCAAGAACAACAGCAGCTAACTCCAGTCATGGGTTGGGTAATTCTCTTCATGCGGTCGCAACTGCCGGGACAGGTACGACACAACTTTGCCTTCTTGCATCAGAACGCAACCAAGTCCGAGGCGTGATGCATCGCAATACACGTCGAAACTCTGGGTGACGTCTGGCATAATCAATTGGGGCTGAGGTTAGTCTCTTCTTCAATTCTTGGAAACTATCTTCACACTTCTGAGTCCATTCAAATTTCTTGTCCTTCTTCAACAGTTGGGTCATGGGTTTGGCTATACTGGAAAATCCTTCAACGAACTTGCGGTAATAACCGGAGTCCGAGAAAGCTTCGGATTTCAGTCACACTGGTTGGGGATAACCAGTCAACAATGGCTTGGATCTTCTCGGGGTCAACAGAAATTCCTCCGGCAGATACAACATGTCCGAGAAATGCCACTTTACTGAGCCAAAACTCACACTTGCTAAGCTTGGCATACAGCTGGTGCTCTCGGAGGGTCTCCAAAACTAGACGCAGGTGTTCAGCATGCTCTTCTTCGGTCTTGGAATAAATAAGGATGTCATCAAGGAAAACTACCACGAACTTGTCGAGGTACTCCATGAAAATCTTGTTCATGAGATTCATGAAATAGGCTGGGGCATTGGTCAGACCAAAGGACATCACGGTGTATTCAAACAAACCGTAACGGGTGGTGAAGGCGGTCTTGGGAATGTCTGTCTCTCGGATCTTCAACTGATGGTAACCTGTCCGAAGATCGATCTTGGAAAAGACTCGGGCTCCGTTCATTTGATCGAACAGATCCTCGATCTTGGGAAGAGGGTACTTGTTTTTAATGGTCACGTCATTCAGCTTGCGATAATCCACACACAGGCGTGTGGTACCGTCTCTCTTGTCCACAAAAATAATGGGTGATCCCCAGGTGAAGCGCTTGGACGAACAAGACCTTTGCTGAGCATATCAGCCAACTGCTTCTTCAATTCAACTAGTTCTTCCGGATTCATCCGATAAGGTCTTTGGGATATGGGGGATGTCCTGGGATAAGCTCAATTATGAACTCAATATCCCGGTCTGGCGGCATACCAGGCAATTCTTCTGGGAAAACATCCTTGAACAGGTGAACAACACGGATCTCATCTAGGGCGGGTCGAGCTATGCTCTCATGGCAGCCTGGTTGGGAGTGGTTGGTTTCAGACACATACTCCACTTCTACTTCTTTGTCGGTGGTGACGGATACAGCTCTTCTGGCACAGTCTATTCGACCATGGTACTTGGCTAGCCAATTCATACCAAGTATAACATCTATGCCTGGGTTCCTAGAATAATTAGGTCGGCTGCAAATTTTTCGCCTGAAATCTCAATGGCAGTATTTGGACAAAATCTCTTGGTTTCTATGGTGGAGCCAGGAATTTGTATACTCAGGGTTTTATTTAGGAAGCCTTCTACTAATCCTCCCTTAGCGACAAACTCCTCGGTAACAAATGAATGGGTTGCACCAGAATCAAACAGAACAGTTGCAGGTACTGAGTTGACAAGGAACGTACCCAGCACAACATCTGGCGCCTCCTGAGCTTCTTCAGCATTGATGTGGTGCAGACGACCCTTGACAACAGCAGCATTTCCGCGGGGTGCGGCATTCTTGCCATTACCATTTCCATTGCGGCCTTGACCATTGTTCGGTGCATTGGGGCGCTGAACATTCCTCTTAGGATTGGGGCATTCTCTGGAGTAGTGACCTTTGTTGCCACATTCAAAGCAGACAACATTGGCATTGGGGTTGAAGTTGTTGAAGTTTCCTCTGGGACGGTTATTGTCATTGGGGCGGTTGAAGTTGTTTGGGCGGTTAGGGTAATTGGGGCGTGGGCTTGGGTGGACGATAGGCAGGCCTGGGGTTTTGCTGAAAGATACGAGGTTTCTGGCTGCTCGAACCTTCCTGAGCATTCATCCTCCTCTTGCGACCTTCATACATAGACTTGCGCTTGGTCTCCAGCTGGATGGCTTTGTCCACAAGTGACTCCAGATCACGGAAGTCATGGATAACCAGAGCACACTGCAGTTCATCATGAAGTCCACTCATGAAACGCTCCATCTTCTTCTCTTCTTTGTCGGTGTCATCAGGAGCATACCGAGATAAGTCGGTAAACTCATCCAGATAACCGACCACATCTCTACTTCCCTGCCTCAGCTTGCGGAATTCATCCTTCTTCCTCTCAATAAGTCCGCTGGGAATATGCTTCTTGCGGAACTTCTCCTGGAACTCAGCCCAGTTGATAACATGACCAGCTTGCTGGAGAGCCTTGGTAGTTTCCCACCAAGCTCTTGCAGGTCCAGCGAGATAGTGGGTTGCATACAGCACTTTCTCATTTTCTCCCACAGCAGCAACTTCCAGATTGTTGTCGATGGTGCGAAGCCAATCATCGGCTTCCAGTGGGTGAAGTCCCTTGGAGTAGGTGGGTGGGTTGGTTTTCTGGAAATCGCCTAAGGTGGATCGCTGGTTTCCATCGCCATTGCCATTACCACCATTGTTGTTGTTGTTGTTGTTGTTGTTATTGTTGTTGTTGTTATAAGCGGCTGCGAGTTGTTGCAGGGCAGTGAGATGAGCCTGGCGCTCCTGCCGGGCATTTTCACGTTCCTCCATGATAAGCGCGAGAAGTTGGGCGGGGGTTGGGTCCGGTGGTGGTGGTGCTGATCCTGATCCTTCCGCATTGCTGCGACGGGGCGGCATCCTGAAGCACACCGGGTATAAGAGGCAAGGCAAGAAAAGTTCGACTAAGGGAAAAGACGATTTCACAAGTGGTTGATTAATTTTAAGGACTTATATGAAAATATTTCACACAGATTAACACAGATCTAACAAGACAAACATACTTATATTTCACAAACATCACATCAAGGAGTTCATAACAACATCAAGCTTACAACATCAAGCTTACAACATCACCTTACATCTAAGATACATAGCATCTGGTTTCCAAAAGAACCACTACTTCGACTCGACTAGCGATAGGGGTCAACCTAATCCTGCGGTAGTGATCAAGTCACTCGCCTACTGAGGTGGAACCTCCAGCTCTAACACGTCAGCATCTGACTGGTAGGGTGGCTCCTCGGGATCCTCCTCCTCGTCCTCGAGAACTGCCTCGAGTGGCTCCTCCTCCTCGTCAACTAACTCCTCCTCATCATCGTCCTCCTCACAATCCATCTCCTCCACGAAGTCATCATCGTCACTGAGGAAAGCGTTGTTCTCCTTGCGGAGATCCTCGCCCTCCTCCTCCATCTCGTCAGTATGGTGCTCTAGATCCTCAATCAGCTCGTCCTGCTCCGCCACCTTCTTGCGGAGCTTACGATAGTCTTCCTCAGCTGGGCCCTCTTCCTGAGAAGAGCGACCTTCTCCTCCATCAGCTTCTCCTCGTTCTCGCGAAGCTCAACGAGCGACTCGCGGTCAAAGTGAAGCTGAATCCTAGTGCGCATCAGATCATCCTGAGTGCACTGAAGTAAGATCTCCATGTCCATGATGTAGCTCCCAAACATCGGGTGGCAAGGGGAAGGAGTAGGGTGTCCATCGCAGTTGCGCCTCCCGTAGAACCGGAAACGGGAATCTGCCAACTCCGCCTTGTGCTCCTCACAAAGTCGGGCTAGCATCCTCTGTGTGGCAGTACAGAGACCGTCAACCCAGGTGGCCTCCTTGGTGGTGAAGACGAGCGTCCTGGAACTGGGAGACTTGATGTTCCTGCGAACTGACGACTTGATGAGCCAGCTCAGCCTTCCGACACCGTGAACGTCAATCTGAGCTCCCTCAAACTCTGGAGCGGGGCGACCTAACAGCTTGCTCAACTCGAACAAGTCCCTCTCAAACGTCAGCTTGCTATCCTTCTCAAGCTGAACGAACTCGGTCCAATGGAGTGCCATCTACAATTTTTAAGCAAAATTTTAAGTTAGTGAGATGATAAGTGTACAAAATTTTAATTTAGTGAGGTAACAATAAGCAGAATTTTAAGTTTAATGAGATGACAAGTCTGCAAAATTTTAAGGATACTAAGGAAATTGTAATGTTTAATGAGAATAAATTTTTGCATAAGTAAGAGGATTGGAGATAAGCAGTTTTCGAAAATACTTCACTCCTTTCTTTTAGAAATTAATCTTTTTGTAACATTTGTCTAACGACCATGCTAACTAAGGTTTCCTAAAGTCAGGATGGCTCTGATACCAAGTCTGTGGGGACCCCGGACTAGCTGTCCGAAATACCCGATTATGCTTAACACAACGATCCCGTGATCAGTCTGTCGTTGCACATAATCCGAATTGGATACCAAAGTTTACATCCATTACAATACCGAATAAAAAGTCTTACATAAATGGTCATTTAGACCAAGTCTTACATAGGTGCCTTCATGGGCCAAACCAAAATATCAGCGGAAGCTACGGCGTAGTAGACATCATATTCTAACGATGACGACCCGACAGGCAGCTGACTTGTGGAGATCCTTAGTTCGCGTAGAAGTCGCCATACTCCTGCTCGGCGTAGTGCTCCTCCTCGTAGTCTGGCTAGGACAATAGCCAGGGACGAAACCAATATGAGTACATTTGAATGTACTCGCAAACTACCCCAACATGAGTATGCACTAGTTTTATTTTAACTTACAACTTTTATTTTTTAAAACATCTCTATATCTTTATTGAAAAAGGTAAGAAGAGTTTTATAACTATCTTTAAAAGAAGTCACCATCTCATTTGTTTCTCCAAAACCCTCCTTTTCCTGACCATGGCTCACCATGGTCCATTTATTCCAACAACTCATACCACTCCATTTGGTATAGTTGTGTCACACCATCACCATTTCAGTTTCTTTTAAACTTAAAAGCTTTTCCAAAACTTGCACATGATCTTAGGACAGCCTCCCAATTGTCCATATCCGAGGACTCGGCTATTCGAATAGTTTTGACCCTCTGCAGAGGTAGCACGCTTTTATCCCACATCCATCCGGTAACTCATCGTGTCAGCCACGTCCCGCCATACAAGGTGTATGCGAAGTTGAGCCACCGACCCTAGCCTCTCCTTTGCTCATGCTAGTATAGGATCCTACCCATATGATAATTCCCACCAACACTCAGTCCGGTCCCCGTCGGCAACCCTAAGTGTGAGGACTCATATGTTTTTCCCGGCGACCACATTGATGAAGTCTTCAATCCTCCTCCTTATCTTTCCATAGAGTTTGAGCGAGGACCCAGGTCAGGGGAGTTCTCCAAACCATCCCCTCATGCATAACGGAGTCATCTCCGTCGATGAGGTATCCCATACTAATAAGAGCAAATTATATGACTAAGCCCCGTTCCCATATGGGGGTAAATGTGGTCGCACAGATTAAGATTGGTTGTCATAGTACTAGGACACTGTGCATTTTTCATAAACATTCCCATTTTCCATTTCTCCACTTCAACACCGACATCTCGGTATTCCATAACCACACAAGTATTTCAAAGGAGTTTTGAGTAAACAACATTTATTTTCCCATCCTATAATTTTATATCAACTATCTTATACTTCTACATAGGTGGCAAAATAGTTTTCATGTACTTGTAAAAAGGTTTTCAAAATCATTGATACTTTTGAATAACTCATGTGACAAAATAGATGTATGTAAATGCAAGCTCAGTGAAGTAGCTTGCCTTGCTCGGCAAAGTTCTCGGGTTCTTGTGCTTGCTGATCAAGGTATTCCCCCTCCTCGTAGACTTCGGCAACGTTCTCGTCTAAACGTCAAACAAGCAATGCAAACAATTACTAAACTACTCAAGCAAGCATCACAACATATCAATCATAAACATCACAAATAGCTACTGCACACATCAAACCATACAATTTGGTTTCAAAATAATTGAATTAAACATCATTTATTTATGTTCAAAATTATGGCAGAAACTTGTGGAACATGTTTAATTGCACAACTTGAGTTCTGTTGGTCACAAAAATACAAACTAAATTTCTATGGAAAGCTACTGATGTGTAGAAGACAACACAATTTGATTTGGATCAATTGGGGTTACCAAACTCCCTACACAAATGTTTGAATCCAGTAACTTAATAATCAAGTTTTAGCTACCAATTAAGTTATGTTGATCCTAAAATTAAATCCTTTTAGGGGTAACTAAACATGACAAATGTGACCTAACAAAATTGGTCCTAATTCATTTGGGTTAACCATTAAACATATTTAAATGTTTGAGTGCAGAAGGGTGTTTAAACTTCAACTTAATACTAAACAATTAATAATGCACAAATAATTCTACCAAAATTAGGGAAGCTAATACATGGCAGTACTAAGCTAGCAAAATTGGTTTGGAATTATTTGGACTAACAGAGTATCAGAAACAAACAAGTTTAGAATTTAAACCTTCTGTAGTATTTTTAATAATACTTTTTATCTATTTAATTAAATGACATGAGACCACTTGGGTTGGTTAAACAATTTCATAAGCTTTCCAGAACAATTGAGTTTGATTTATTTGGATTCCTAAATCTCGAGATATTGAATTTCAAAGTTGGATCCAGTACTGACTTTAACAGAGAAGTTTAAATTCGAATTTAATTGTTCTCTGGATAATGTTGAAAGCTATGACAGGTGGGGCCTACATGTCAGCGACACAGTGCGCGGTGGAAATTAATAAAATCCTGACGAGCGGGGCCCGCCCGTCAGTCTCTCTCTCTTTCTTTTAACCGAAGCGGTACGCGTCCGTTGGATCGAGATCCAACGGCCCACGATCAAAGGCAACGGCGGCGACCTAAATCGGCGGCGCTGCCGCGGCGACGGCGAGGTGGAAATCTCTCACCTAGGGGGCTCGGGAGGTCGCGCGATGATGCAGATCGACGGCGGTGGCATGGGGAAGCTCCTGGCTGAGTTGCACTTGCTGGGGTGGACTGGTTCGTCGGCGGCGAGCTCCGGAACTTCCTCGGTACGGGCAGCAACTCCGGCGAGGCTTCACGGCGCGTCTGTGCACGAATAAGATGGCAAAAAGGGCTTGGGTCAGTGCGGGGAGAGAAAGCAACACGGTGCAGGGGTTGGGGAAGGAAATGGGGCAGCCAAACGGCGTGGCCACGGTCGCCTTCTACCTCGGACACGGCGAGGTCGCAGACGGACGCGGGCAGCGTGCACGCCCTCCTAGCGGTGCACAGAGGGGAGTGGAGTGGGTGTGGTGCGGTGTGGTGTCGGTGGCGAGGCGTGGGGGTGGTTAAATAGGGCAGGGGTCGGCGTACGTGGACGGAGCGCATGGACAGCGTCCATGGCGCCTCCGGCGGGAGATTTCCCGATTCCTCGGCGACGCGTGCAAGCAGCTCAAGGAAGAGGGGTCTGGGGGGTCCGGGAGCGAGCTGGGAGAAGCTATGGCGACGGGTGCATGTCGAGGAGCAGTGGGTGGGGCGAATTTGGCCGACGCCGTCCGAGCTCTCCACGGCGAGCAACGGGGGACAGGGATCGCGTTGGGGCGAGAGAGGTGCTCGAGCGCGATCAAAGGGTGCAGAGGCAACGAGCGTGGACGAACGCGAGCAAGGGGGGCCCTGGGGGGCCTGGGAACGGCGACGATGACCATGGCGACACGGCGACGGTGACGGGGAGCTAGGGTAGGAGACGACGGCATTTTTGCCAAAAACCCCCTGGCTCTTCTTCTTTCTATTTTCTTTCATTTGTTTTTCAAACCAGAAGCTTTTCTCGAATTTAATTAGGGCACTAAATCTACTTATAAAAATTCAAGAAAATTTGTGAAGCCTTCCCATGGCATGCAGAAGCTTCACAAAATTTGGCTTTACAAAATAAAATGTTTTGAATCATTTTTGTTCATAGGATTTTAATTATGGAATTTTGTTTTATTTCCAATTGAATTTTACTTTTGAATTTTAAAACTAATTCAAAATATTGTTTGAGAGAGAAAAGTAGTAAGGATAAAATGGGAGTGTTTACATTACCACTCCACTGAATTTTATTGTGAAGGAAAACAATTTCTCACTTGGAGAATTTTATGTGACACTTGTCACATTATTTTCTTGCTTTGCTTTTTATTTTATTTCTCTTCTTTTCTTCATGTCTTTATTCAGAGCAAGCAACACATAATTAGCAAGAAATAAACAACACAAGCAACAATATGAGATCAACACATATAATTAAGCAAAAGTTTTTGTTGGCTCTCATTTTTAGAATAATAATACTGATTAATATTTTTGGGATGTTACACTTATGATGCATATCTCGCTTGTAGGTTTGAGGGACAAAACGACCTTGCATGAGAGTTTTCATATCAGCCCATGTCGTTGGACGATTACGAAACTGCAAAATTTGACTCCACCAAATGAGCACATATCATGTGAACTCAACTGCAGCAAGTTGAAGCTTCCTCTCCTCAGAATAACGGTGGGTAGAAAATTTTTGCTCCATGCGCATCTCCCACTCCAAGTACTCCCCAGGTCCACGGTCACCAGAAAACGACGGGATGGTCAATTTCACACGTCTAATACCTCCATCATCCAGTGGTACATGAGCAGCATGACCAAGCCGTTCATGTTGATGCCCTCGATGGACACCGACGGGGTGACCAGCAAACTGTCGCTGTCGTGGCCGGTAATCAGCATCATCCTGAAGATCCTCAGGTACCAATGGTGCGTGAGCAGCAGGACGTTGTGCCTCAGCCGGTGGTGGTTGTCTAACCGGTGGAGGTTGAGTAGCAGGTTGGGGATTCGCTTCAAGGAAACGATCCAGCCGATCAAACAACGCATCCATCCGTGTAGAGATGTGTGTCACGTGTGCAGTTAATACATCGAACCCCGCACGAACATCAGGGGCTAACCCCTCAGCGAACTCAAGCTTAGGCAGCTCCTTCGGTTGACCTCCTCTAGCAGCAGCAGCAGCGGATTCAGCATCATCCGCCATCACGCCGTAATTCAGTAGCAGCAGGCGAGAGAAATAGCAATAGCGATCAATACCGAAGCGGTACAAGACTAGGTAAAGAAATCGATCCGATCCAAGCCTAGAAAAAAATAGTCACGTACGTTAACTTTTCTGTCCTTGTGTACGTGAAAGCTAGCAATTTCAAACCGATCAGTACTGGCTTTTCCTTTCCGTGCCGATCCGATCTCTTCTTTCCTTGCTTGCTCGTTCCCTTACTTGTAAATCGGAAACAGCTCCGATCATAACAAATCGGGACTTCGGCAACTAGCAAAGCCTCCACGAGCGATCGACAACTCCTTGCGAGACCAGGACTCCTCCGACGAGCGAAATCGAGCGATCGAGACCACGACTCGGATAGATCCTCAGCGACGGCAGGACTCCTTCGCCTTCACGTTCTGAAGCAGAAACAACGCCTCCAACAGCACGAACCACAAGAACTTCAACAACAATCCAGCACAACAGAGAATTCTCGGAACGAAATCGCCGTGAGAAACCCGACGAATCTGATACCAAGATGTAACGGATCAACGTGATCCAAAAGGGTTTTGGCCCAATCTTTCACGGCGATCAACAAAACAGCAGCACAACAAATAAGAGAACCCAATCTGAAACAGATCAAACTGATTCCTCTTCAATTCCGCACGTTAGAAATGACCAAAATCAATTCCCACGCAAGGTACAACATCAGATCTTGAAGATCAGCAAGCAAACACAATGATATGCGCCCCCAAACATTGGGACTTTTCTGGTCTATTCTTTATCTCGAAAATAACAAGTCTCCTCCCAATGGCGGCTGCCTAAACCCTTATAGGGTGACTCCAAACGCTACTATGACTGGGACAGGCCCCAAGCCACACCTAAGGCCCAAAGGCTGAACCGAAATTGTATTTGGACAGGCCCAAATACCACGCGAAAAAATAGCATGAAAAAGAGAAATAAAACATGACCCAAACTGAATAAAAATGATCAAACTAAATTGCTTTGGTTGTAACTCCTTTGCCAAAACGAAACTTCATTGAGGCGTCCGAAAGTTGGGCTTCACCTCATCTTCTGGAGGCACTTCAACACAGACCGGTCCAAACTTCAGAATATATTTAGGTGGAGAAAAAGATGGGATAATAGATATCCTCCCCTCATCAAGAGTTGTACCTCTCCTTGTAGTGGATGGCAATATGCGAACCCTCTCATCACGAGGTTTACCCATGATGAATGAATTGCAGCGAACAGTATCACTCTCAGGTGAGCTTATAAATAGAGCTATGCTCCCCGGCAACGGCGCCAGAAAATAGTCTTGATGACCCACAAGTATAGGGGATCGCAACAGTCTTCGAGGGAAGTAAAACCCAAATTTATTGATTCGACACAAGGGGAGCCAAAGAATATTTATAAGCCTTAACAGATGAATTGTCAGTTCAGCTGCACCTGGAAATAGACTTGCTCAACACAGATTATCAGTAGCAACAGTTTTATAGCAGTAGCCGTAGTGAAATAATATCATCAGTAAAATAAAAGCAGCAGTAATAATTGTAGTAGACAGCAGGATTAAAATACTGTAGGCATAGGGATGGATGAACGGGCGTTGCATGGATAAGATAATTCATATAATAGTCAAGCGTAGGGCATTTGCAGATAGATAATAATAAAGTATCCAGGTAATAATATATCATAGGCATGTGTTCCGTATTTAGTCGTACATGCTCGCAATGAGAAACTTGCACAACATCTTCTGTCCTACCAGCCCGTTTGCAGCGGGGCCTCAAGGGAAACTACTGGTAATTAAGGTGCTCCTTTTAATAAAGCACCGGAGCAAAGCATTAACACTCCGTGAACACATGTGATCCTCACATTACAGCCATCCCCTCTGGTTATCCCAATTGTTGTCACTTTGGGGCCTCGGGTTCCGGACAATTATATGTGTAAACAACTTGCAGATATGATCTAAAACAATAATTATCCTCATGATACAATAACATGTTCAGATCTAAAATCATGGCACTCGGGCCCTAAGTGTCAAGCATTAAGCATAACAAGTTGCAACAATGACATAAAGTACTAACAACGGATACTAGGCACCATGCCCTAACAATCTGATATCTATTACATGAATGATCTCATCCAATCCCTACCATCCCCTTCAGACTACAACGGGGATTACTCACACATGGATGGGGGAATCATGGATGGTTGATGGAGAGGCGTTGGTGATGATGATGGCGATGATCTCCTCCAATTCCCCATCCCGGCAGGGTGCCAGAACGGAGTTTCTGATCCCCGAAATAGGGTTTTCGGTGGCGGCGGAGCTCTGGAGTGTTTCTGGAAAAAGCGTCGATCCTCCTCGGGTTTTTAGGTCAAGAGGATTAAGTAGTCGAAAGGGGGACGCGAGGTGGTGACCGAGGCGGCCACACCACCCCCCGGCGCGGCCCAGCTCTGGCCGCGCGGGCCCATGGTGTGGGGCCCTCGTGGCCCGCCTCTGTCTCGTCTTCTAGCTCCGTGTGTCTTCTGGAAAAATAGGAACTCCAGGATATTTTTCGGGAATTTTCTCGAAACTTGACTTTCTGCACAAAAAACAAGACACCAGGGCAATTCTGCTGAAAACAGCGTTAGTCCGTGTTAGTTGCATTCAAAACACACAAATTAGAGGTAAAACAACAGCAAAAGTGTTCGGGAAAGTAGATACGTTTTGGATGTATCATTCATCTCCTCTTGCATGTTGTCGAAGGTGTAGTCGATGTCGTCGCACATGCATGAAGAGTGGTAGTCGAAGACGTTCTCCACCATGTCATCGGCGTAGTCGAAGTCGGTACCATATGATGAGGCATATGAAGACGTTTGCACCTCATTGTCGTTGTAGCTTGTATAGTCGGAGTCGTGGTACCGCTCCATGTCGTGGACGCTCGAGTAGTCGGAGTCGATACCATATGAAGAAGGTTGGTTGACGTCGTGGTATCGCTCCATGTCGTTGCCGCTTGTGTAGTCGGAGACGGAGTGGTGGTAGCGGAAGTCTTGGTGATGCTCCATCATGTCATGGGGGTCATTGTCGGTGTAGATGTCCCCCAAGTCCTCAATATATGAGGCATCATAGTCCATGTGACTCATCATGTACTCAACATCATCTTTCCCTCCATAGTTGGATTCGTTCTCCCTAGACATGTTAACTCACAAGACAAGTGTATATGTGGAGTGGAAGGAAACTAGAGCACAACCTCTCACCTTTGTAGATAGTATTGGACGTCGTGGACAACCAAAGGGAAACGATCACAAAGTAAAGTGCTTGTGTTCAAGTATCCAAAGCAAACTCCAAAACACACACGACTTAAAGTGGATAGGAAGATATGGTATGTGGAAAGCAAATTGAACCAACCGGAAAACAAGATGTTGTAAAGGCAAGTAGAGAACCACAATGATCACAAAACAAATACAATTTGATGTGGAGCGAACCTCATGGAAAGATTCGATCCGTTGTTGGCCCTCCATCGCAACAAGTAGCAATCGCGGGTTTACGAAGACAATCACAAACTCCGCAGCAACAACAGGCCAACCCTTCTAGTCGAAGGAATAACGTGGACGGACCGTATAGGCTCAACTTGTAATCTCCTACGCGTCGCAGGACCTCACACGCCAGTAGAGGTTTTTGCAAAGATTCCTCAAGAAACTTAGGGATTTTTAGTCAGCTTTCCCCAAACTCGGTACGAGGATTTCAACCCCAAACAAACATCGTGTCTATTTCTTATAACCCCAAATCTCCCCTACAACGTACACTCGTTTTGGCTTTATATTAGCCGACCAACTTGAAAAGCAAGAAAATAACCTATCGCTACCCTCACGGCTAAGCAATCAAATATATCTCTAAACAAACCGACTACACGATAATAGCTAACTTGAACCTTCCGTTAGAACATTTGAGTATTAATGTTTTCAGTCTTTCCCAAGCTTGAGCAATGCTTTCTCCATCACGAGGACAAAAATTATAAATGTAATTCCTATCTAAATGCATTTCATAAGAAGGATAAAATTTAGAGTCAAAGAGAAATTCAAGCTCCTTCCACTCTGAATGATGAGGATCATCCAGTAGATCATACCACTCCCTAGCTTTGTCCTTAAGTGACAATGGAAATAATTTCTTCATGGCATTTTCCTTTGATAAACCTGCAACCTTAAACAACTCACAAAGTTCTGTAAGTTTCAACAAGTGATCACGTGGATGGACTGTTCCATCCCCTGCATAATGTTCATCCATAACATTTTCTACAATTTCCATGGGTATTTCAAATGGAATACTTTCAGTAGATGGATTTAGAATATCACAAGCATCATTAGAATTATCACGTATGGGAGACAAAGTATTATCAAAGCAAATTTTCCCCTTCAAAGCTGGGGAACTAAAAAGATCATTTTCAAAACTAGCTTCCCCAAGCTTAGACTTTTCCATAGCATTAGCAATAATGGTGTTCAAAGAATTCATGCTAATAACATTGCTATCACTATTATGCAAACAAACTTCCATAGGTTTTTTAATTTTCTCTTCAAAAGCATCATGTCCTAATTCAAAATAAAGTTCATAAAGATCTCTAATTTTGTTGTTGTTTTCCATTAAGCCTAGTTAGTGAAATAAAAACAAGAAACAAAAAGATATAATTGCAGAATCTAAAGGAAATACCTTCGAGCACTCACACGTCAGCAACAGTGCTAGAAAATAGCTAAGTAGCTAGAGGATGTGAGTACCTTTTACCTTACCTCCCCGGCAACGGCGCCAGAAAATAGCTTGATGTCTACGCACGCTTCTATTCTTGTAGACAGTGTTGGGCCTCCAAGTGCAGAGGTTTGTAGAACAGCAGCAAGTTTCCCTCAAGTGAATCACCCAAGGTTTATCGAACTCAGGGAGGTAGAGGTCAAAGATATCCCTCTCAAGCAACCCTGCAATTAAGATACAAGAAGTCTCTTGTGTCCCCAACACACCCAATACACTTGTCAGGTGTATAGGTGCACTAGTTCGGCGAAGAGATATTAAAATACAAGTGATATGGATGATTATAAGTGGTAATTGCAATCTGAAATAAAAATGGCAGCAAGCAAACATGTAGCAGAACTGGTTGTAAACGGTGTTTCAATGCTTAGAAACAAGGCCTAGGGATCATACTTTCACTAGTGGACACTCTCAACAATAATAATATAATTGAATACATAGATATTTCCTCTTCACTATGCTACTCTGAGTTATTCTCTCGTTGGATAACGAACACCAATCCACCGCGTAGGGCTATAAAAGCACACCTTAAAGTCGCATTCCCTTGTCTAGTTAACCTCACACTGTCAACTTGAGCGCCCTAGAAGGTACTAGACAAACACCGCAATTTCATAGAGACATCCAACGCAATACCAAAAGTAGTGTGCTTTTCTCAATCATGATCACTACTATAAGTAACAGGCATAGGATCATCATCGAATTCAGACTCATCAGCAACAACTATAATAGGAGCAATATGCTTAGGGGAAGTTACCGTTTCCTCTCTCCTTTTACTCTTCTTCTTCTTCTTCTTCTTCTTTCCCTCTTTAGGAGGGAGAGGCTTGAAAGGAGGCTTCACCACATACCCTGGTTTATTGTTAGAAACAATAGAAGAAGCTTGGGAGGATTCCTCTTTTTCATTAATAAGAGTAAAACAAACATTAGTCCTTTCGTATTTTGGTAAAGTCGATCCATCTTTTATAATATTTTGTATGTAAGTGTTGGCATGGCAATTGTTAGCACAATAGAGATGACATCCATGCAATACGCTATTCATATCAAAAGCACTCATATCTAACGAAGAAGTTTTCTTGATAACTCTTCACACCCCAAAAATAATGTAAGTTCATCATGCTGATTAGGCGTGATCATGTTATCACAAAAGTCTTCCGCAATATCCTTATTAGAACCTGAGCATTGGAATTCGAAGTGACCCTTTTTATAGCAAAGTTCACAAATAAAAGGATAGAAGGCGCAAACTTTTTCAGCAAGATCATTTAGAGCCCTGTGCCACATTCTAGTTTTTTCATTCCTATGATGGATACAATAATCTTCTTCAATTTGATTCTTTTCACAAGGTCTAAGTGCT
The DNA here is from genome assembly GCA_947311845.1 of Poa pratensis. NCBI lineage: Eukaryota > Viridiplantae > Streptophyta > Magnoliopsida > Poales > Poaceae > Poa > Poa pratensis. The sequence continues at coordinate 358,103 of CAMZMU010000113.1, forward strand.
CCACAAAAATTAACATGCTTATAAGAAATAGTATTTTCAGAAGTTTGAGCATGTTTTTTGCAATCATTAGTAACAATTTCATTTTCCATGCAAGTGTCTTTGAAAGGTTCATGATACAGGTCCCAATTTTCTTTTGGAATATTAATATGAGAAGCAAAGGTTCTACAACAATCAACAATAATTTGAGAATCAAGACCATATTTAGCACTCAGCTCATGAAAACTAGCAGTTTCAACGAAAGACTTAATGCAATCATACTCATAGTTTATACCTGATTCTTTACCTTTGTCGTTCTCCCAATCTTCATTATTGCCTTGAATTGTTTCAAAAAGATCCCACTTAGCTTCAACAAGTGATCACGTGGATGGACTGTTCCATCCCCTGCATAACGTTCATCCATAACATTTTCTACAATTTCCATGGGTATTTCAAATGGAATACTTTCAGTAGATGGATTTAGAATATCACAAGCATCATTAGAATTATCACGTATGGGAGACAAAGTATTATCAAGCAAATTTTCCCCTTCAAAGCTGGGGAACTAAAAAGATCATTTTCAAAACTAGCTTCCCCAAGCTTAGACTTTTCCATAGCATTAGCAATAATGGTGTTCAAAGAATTCATGCTAATAACATTGCTATCACTATTATGCAAACAAACTTCCATAGGTTTTTTAATTTTCTCTTCAAAAGCATCATGTCCTAATTCAATATAAAGTTCATAAAGATCTCTATTTCTTTTGTTGTTTTCCATTAATCCTAGCTAGTGAAATAAAAACAAGAAACAAAAAGATATAATTGCAGAATCTAAAGGAAATACCTTCAAGCACTCACACGTCAACAACAGTGCTAGAAAATAGCTAAGTAGCTGGAGGATGTGAGTACCTTTTACCTTACCTCCCCGGCAACGGCGCCAGAAAATAGCTTGATGTCTACGCACGCTTCTATTCTTGTAGACAGTGTTGGGCCTCCAAGTGCAGAGGTTTGTAGAACAGCAGCAAGTTTCCCTCAAGTGAATCACCCAAGGTTTATCGAACTCAGGGAGGTAGAGGTCAAAGATATCCCTCTCAAGCAACCCTGCAATTAAGATACAAGAAGTCTCTTGTGTCCCCAACACACCCAATACACTTGTCAGGTGTATAGGTGCACTAGTTCAGTGAAGAGATATTAAAATACAAGTGATATGGATGATTATAAGTGGTAATTGCAATCTGAAATAAAAATGGCAGCAAGCAAACATGTAGCAGAACTGGTTGTAAACGGTGTTTCAATGCTTAGAAACAAGGCCTAGGGATCATACTTTCACTAGTGGACACTCTCAACAATAATAATATAATTGAATACATAGATATTTCCTCTTCACTATGCTACTCTGAGTTATTCTCTCGTTGGATAACGAACACCAATCCACCGCGTAGGGCTATAAAAGCACACCTTAAAGTCGCATTCCCTTGTCTTGTTAACCTCACACTGTCAACTTGAGCGCCCTAGAAGGTACTAGACAAACACCGTAATTTTATAGAGACATCCAACGCAAATAATAACTCATGATAAGTATTCCTGTTATCTTTAGCCTAAGAGCCACACACGGGGCACACACTGTCAATTTCGCACCGTGGGACAAAGGTGACTCCGGAGATTACATTAATAAAACTACTTGAGTAGCATATAAGATAATGAAGAGTACATCTATGGATTCAACTAGATTACAAAGCTCATGATCACATAAAGATCACACCATGGGAGAGAGAGATAAACCACATAGCTACCGGTAGAGCCCTCAGCCTCGGGGGAGAACTACTCCCTCCTCATCATGGGAGGCAGCAACGACGATGAAGATGGCGGTGGCGTCGATGGAGATGGCTCCGGGGGCAATTTCCCGTCCCGGCAAGGTGCCGAAACAGAGACTTCTGTCCCCCGAATTAGGATTTCGGATGGCGGCGGAGCACGGAGATGTATTCGGGAGTTTCGTCAATTGTGTTAGGGTTTACTCCGCGGGGACTATTTATGGTCCAAAGGGCAGCTTCAGAAGGTCCCCGAGGCAGCCACACGTGGCCTCGGCGCGGGTCAGGGTTTTCCTGGCCGAGCCGACTTGTCGGGCCTGCACAGGCCGCATACGAACTCGGATGGAGATGAACCTTTTGTATAAAACGTGCGGCGGAAAATTCCCGGCAACTTTCGCGACTAGAATTTTTCCATTTGACGTCGTCTTCAGGCCCGAACGTGACGATCTTTGAAAATAGTTTTCAGACAGATTTCTGGAAAGTCCCAATTTGACTCCAATAAGGTTTCCTTTGCCCAATTTTGATAATTTCTACACATCAAAGTGTAAAACAAGAACATTGTGCACTTTGGCAACTATTAGTAGGTTAGTCAAATAAATGTCATAATATGATATAAAGTAGATGCAAAACATGTAGCAATTGGTATAAAACAAGAATGGAACATCAAAAATTATAGATACGTTTGAGACGTATCAGTCGAGGACTCCCAAAATAATTGCTGATTTGATCTCCCGTATTTGCACCAGAAAATATCTCAACTGATTATTGGTGTGTCCAACGCCCATGCGTACATTTCTCTTCACTATTTGGTGCATAAGTATCTGGACACATACCTTCATGCTTAGTCCAAAATACATAGGCGGCCATATCTTGTACAGCTACGTGATGCATGTATGTATTATTTACTAATTCATCTTCATCACCTAGCATCAATTGCAGATAACTTGGTTCAGCTTCCACAGGGTTAGAAACAATAGCAGTACTAGCAGGTGTAGCCGTATCACAAGTCAATCTCAAAAGATAGGAATGTAGCTCAAAGAAACACACACAAGGATAGATAAATGGGACTCATGCAACCAAGAAATGAGCTAAATAACCATATGATCCTAGCGAAGACTATAAGCTCGTGTTGCACAAATACAAGGAGAGACACTAGCTTGATTGCAATTTATTGGTGGGCTACAAGATTTGCATAAAAAGTACCACCTACTAGATGTTCATCGAGCTTGCGCGCTTCCTACAAGAGATATGGCAAGTGGTGTTTCTTCTTTTTTTCCTTGCTCTTTTTGCTTCTTTTCTCTTTTCTCTTTTGATTCTTTTCTCTTTTGCACACACACTTCTTTTATGCCAACACAAGATATATATATCAAGAACTAGCGCATGCAATTGTTGCTCGGAAACTACACGGTACAAATATGCAAAGCCCAAGCAATCATAAAGAGCTAGCCTCAATAGGACATGGTAATCGCAAAGATATAGTGTGGCTCACAAAGGAATGACAAGGGGAAAAGATTCGTGATGATTATACCTTTCGTCGACGATCTTCACCCTTTGTTATAGAAGTGTCGTGCTTGCCCACGGATTTTGGTGGTGGTGGATGATGGAACAACCGCAATGGTGACGTAGGCCTTGATCGTAGCTTCAAAATGAGCCAAAAAACACCAAAAACGGAGTCCAAATGCAAAAGGTATGGCCAAAACCGTGTGCATAAATTGCAGTTTTTGCGCAGGTGCGGAAGTACCGGGCAAAACGGGTCGGTAGTACCGGCCGTGGTACGCTCAGGTCCGGTAGTACCGGGTGAAAAAGGTCGGTACTACCGGCCGTGGTCGCTGTTCGTGCCCGAAGTTGAAATTTCGCGATTTTGGGCGGAAAAGGGGAGTGAAAAACCACAAATCGGAGGCCGAAATGATGGAATTAGGCTATGGGAACACAAAGAAAGGTAGATCAACAAGTATAGCAATAGATCTATGGATTAAAACCTGCAAAAACGCACTCGAATCTCAGATCGGTCCAAAAGCAATTTGTGTTTATTTTTAGTGGAAATTTTCGAATTTCTCAAAATCAAAGAAAAATTTGGTGGATTTGGGGGTGGAAACACAAATCAATCCGTGGCAACCTTTGCTCTGATGCCATATGATGAAGGCCACGCCTCTAGGGTTGCCCGATCTTCACGGATTGACGGCGGGAGTGGACGAACGCACGCAAGAACACGAAGAACACGAAGAACGCTAAGAACACGAGAACACAAACACGATACAAGGACACGTTTCCCTCACCGGTAGGTCCAAGCCGGTCTAATAGAATCCCAAAGGGAGAGATTGGCAAGTAGAAACTACAAGGAGAGATCTTGAGGGATTGTTTCTCTTAACGACCAATCTAACCGATCCAATAGAGTCACCCGAAAATGAAAGATTGGCGAGTAGTCAAACTACAAGTAGAGATCTTGAATCCATAAGAGGGATCTTCTCCACAAGGGGAGGCAACACCACAAAGGGGTGGGTAAGGAGCCTATGCTCAACTCTCTCTCATCATAGACTCTATCCTCTAGAGATGGAGGGGTACTCCTATATATAGTCTACGCTTAAAGGGCAAAAGGGGAAAGGGTTACATGGGTCAAGACTCAGATCTGCACACAGGCACGCGCAGGGCTGGTAGTACCGGCGTTGAAGGTCCGGTAGTACCGGCCGGCTCAGCTCAGCACAGTCCCGCTAGTACCGGGTCGAATTTCGGTAGTACCGCTTAAGTGCGGTCGAGACACCAGTAGCTTCCGAGCTTCGGCGGTAGTACCGGCGGGAGAGCTTCGGTAGTACCGGCGACCGAATCTTCATGCTTTTCTTCCTTCTTCTCTTCCATGCCACCGTCTTGTCGGCTTTCGCTCCTTGTGCACCTTGGTCATCCCCCCGTGTACATGTACTCATCGTGACAAACCTAGCCAAGCAATGAGAACAATGGTCAAGTAGTATATCGTTTCAAAGTGTCATATCGAGGGTCACATAGAGGAAGGAGTTCACCTTTGATGTCCATGGTGACTTGTGATGTATTGGAGTGCTTGACATGGTGATGGACGTGACCTGGACTACATCAGGATGACAGATTTTTTCACGGACTAGTTCATATCCTATAGAAAATACGACGCATGGGAAAGGTAATAATACGACCTGTAGCGGGGGAAATATCTAGTGATCCCACACCTTAAATGATACCATGATACCAATCTCTAAAATTCAAATTTGTAAGTGTCAAAAAATTACAAAACAAATTGTGGATGTTCATAACATGTGTGTTTACATTCTCTAAAATTTTCAGAACCAAATTCAAAATACACACGTAGAAAAAAAGAGAAATTGCTATGTGAATAGTGTCATTTTCTGTTTTTGTCTTTTTGTGACACTATTCATATGGGATTTGTCTTTTTTGTTTCTATGGGTATATTTCGAATTTGGCTCTGAAAATTCTAGGGGTCCTAAACACACGACTTGTGAACAACCACGATTTTTTTCAGATTTTTCTGAAACTCAAAATTTTGAAGTCTGAAAAAGGTATCATGGCATCATATACTAGATATGCACTCACGGTAGCGGAGCCTTAGGTCACATGTTCGTATACATACAATAGTATTTTTCACACGCATGCGCCATGATATTATGGAAGTGCCTCAGCCTCCGCCCTCCGGTAACAAATGGACGGAGAATCAAAATTCATATTTTATACTAATAGATCTCATTGCATGGAGTATAGTCAATAAAATGCCGTGTTTTCTGTAAAAAAAAAAAATCCATTCACACAGAACTCCAATTGCGCCCCCGGTCTCCGCTCTCGTTTTGAGAGTCCACCGCACCGCTTTTCTGCCGCCCCTCTCCTTTCACCTTTCCGGCGGGCATGCTGGCCGGCGAGGTGATGGGTTAGGAGGTTGGCCTCCTCTGTACATAGTTTTAGTAGGTCTAGTAGTAGATCTTGCCTATATGGCGTCGTCTGGCTGTATGCCGTCTCTCTCTTTCTTGCGCCTGCGGTGGTGGCTCCCGAGCGGCGACCACGGCGTTGCAAAGCTTCCTGCCGGCGAAGATCCATGGTGGATCGAGCGGGCGGGTGGCGGAGCTGAAGGCGGCTGCTTGAATAAGCTCGTCTCTCTGTTAGATCTTCTCGATTTGGCCACTCCTTTTTTGCTCATCTGCAGGTCTCCGTGGTGGAGAAGGAAGATGGGAAGAGAAGGAGCTAGACACTGCGACTTGGAGAACATCCTCGGCGGAGATTCGTCGGCTTTGGGCCGCTGCTTCGTCGACTCTTCTGGCCGAAAGGCGGCAAGCTCGAGCTCTGGCGCTGCCGGGTCAGCGTCATCTCTTCTTCAACCTCCTGGCCGATGCGCCAAGTGGGAGGCCCCTCTGCAGCTTCAACGCAGCGTGCATCGTCGTCCCACCGCCAAGTGGTTCCGTCCCCGGCGACGAGGAAGATGGCTGCGTCTTGAGGCTTCGATCTGAGCTCGGTGGAGAAGGACTGGATTGTGTTCCTCTTTTTAGGTGTAGGGTCCTTTTTGCATTTTCTGAGGACTTGGTTGTAATTTCCATTTTTGCTGAGGTCTTCAGTGTATTCTGTAATCCCACCAACGAATATTAAGCAGTGTCTCGGTCCTTCGGGGCCGTTCTTTGTTCAAACAACACGGTTGTTCACTCCGAAAAGTAAAAGAAAACGCGGTCCACTTCAAACTTCCCTCGCTAGGCCTTCAACATTTTAGTGGAACAAAGGTGCGATCTGCAAGAATCCCTTCTTCAGTTTCTTCCTCGCGAGTCGCGACCTGCTGTCGTGTCTTCTCTTCTCCGGAGAAGGAAAGGAAAAAGCAAAACAAAAAAAAAGCTGAAGAAAAAACCGCGCACATACGGGAACGCGTGACCCAAATCGAATCCCCTCCTCGCCGAAATCCACCAAAAAGTCGCGCAAATCCGGCCAGTTTTGGCCCGCGATCTCGCGCCGTGAGAGATCTCCCGCAGGCTCCTCCAGCGCTGGGTTTGGCGCTGCGGGGGGCAGGATGAGCTCCCGGATAAAAGAGATGCTGCGGGTGGCCACCGCGAGGCTAGGCGGCGAGCCGTCACCGCGGGCTCCAGGACGCGCGGAGTCGTCCAGAACGGCACGTCTCGGCGGCGGTGCTAGCCTCCGGCGGCAGCCGCAGCCGCAAGCGCCCACTGTGCGTACCATATACTGCAACGACCGCGAGGCCAACGCGCCCGTCGCGTACAAGGTACGTGCCCGCCCCGCCCCCCTTCTAATTCGGTTGATCCGCAGGTTGATTTCGTCTCGAGGACTGTAGGCCTAGATCTCGTCACCACCTGTATGCTGCGTGTTCGGCCGGGTTGGCCATCTGGTGCACTGAGCTAGTAGAGTTGTAGTAGTTTTATTTCGCCCCAGATTGCAGCAAAATTACATGATTCATACTGATTAGCGCACCAGAAAGTCACAGATGACCTGTTTGTCCTTAAGGGCTGCATTGCTAGCGAACTTTGAGGTTATTGGTGGATTAGAACTTGTCAGTCACATAGGTTGCTGTGGCAGAAGATATAGATGCTTCAAGAGCTCGGGTGCACTGGATGTACTATTCTATTCATCCATGCGCTTAACCATGGCTGAATGATGCTTGCTCTGTCAATCACTGAACTTGTGTCCGGCCAGGGCAGCCAACTCACCTCCTAATGGCAGCAAGCTGAGGCAAAGCTATTCACCTGCCATGTTAGCCTTCCTTGACAATGCATTTCCTCCAGGCTCCAGCTGTAATACATTTTATGCCACTGAATAATTGGAAACTCTATTACTCGGCACTTGTTATTATTTTATTATTATCTTAATGACAGTTAACCCAATGCCTGCAAAACTGCTTCCACTGGTGTAAGTAGATAATTCATGAATTGTCTTCGATACCCCACATTTTCCTTTGATATTAGTGTATATGATTGAATTTATTCGGAATTGATACTGTGCTATATCATTTCTGATGTTATGAATATGCTTCTAGTTTGTTTGATCATGCAATCAGCTCCTTTTGTTTACTTTCACAGCCTACTGCAAGCATATCGAACCATTACTTCTGCAAATCCTAATGCCAGAGTTATACTTTATTTTCTGACAATTCGTGAATTAATTCTGTATAACATCCCCGTTCTCCATTTCCAGGGAAATTCCGTGTCGACTACAAAGTACAGTGTCCTGACATTTTTACCTAAAGGATTGTTTGAACAGGTATTTATATGCTGTTTTTTGCTCGCTACACATTCTATCGACAAATCCTCTATGTTTGTCATCTTTAAAGAAAAAATTCCCTTTGTCTATTTCCTTGAGGCAATTTTTCCCTCTTTCCCTTGTTCCATAAAATATGACCTTGCTTTGAACTAGAAACGAGTTATTTGTTAACACAATGATGTAAGTATCTTATCATTTTTTCACTTCTGCAAAATGATCTCTCCTTAAAGATGTTTTAGGTTTGGATGTACTTAAGCTTAAATAGTGGATGCATGAGAGGAGCACCTGGTCTGGCACCGTGTTGTAATGTGGTTAGGATACTGTGATTACAAAAAGTATATGGTATTTGACAAAGCACTATGGTCCATCATCCTGTCAGACAACATAAGATGTATTTTATGCAACATGATTCTGGCATTTTTACGGTCGACTGCTGGGGATTCTAGTATTTGAATGAGCTTCATACGCTAAAAGCCTAGAATTGTTGAATCAAGTAACACATGTTACTAATATAATGCATGTTTCTGCACAGAACAAAGCAGCTCCACCATCAATCTAAGTGTTTCATCACTGTATTATTCAGTAGCAGGAACCATATGTAATTCATTTTCTTTTGCTTTGACAGTTCAGGCGGGTGGCAAATCTTTACTTTCTCATGATTTCAATCTTATCGACTACACCAATTAGGTCTCTCTCTCTCTGATGCATGTGCACGCCTATGTTAGCTATGGAATTCTCTGGTTGCAGCTAGACACTTCTGAGCATAACAAGTGCATGAGTTGATTCAGTCATCGTTTGCTTCCCTTCGTCTTTATACTTCTAACAATCTAACATCATACATGCTTGTATTTTCGCAGTCCAGTCCACCCTGTCACTAACGTGGTTCCCCTTAGCTTAGTGCTTTTGGTGTCGCTCATCAAGGAAGCTTTTGAGGACTGGGTTAGCATTGCTCAGCCGCTTCACTATTTTGTTGTGCTATGCGTAATGAGGAAATCTGACGCCCTTCCATTTTTCTTCCTGTCCTTAATACAGAAACGTTTCCAGAATGATATGTCCATTAACAATGCACACGTCGATGTATTGCAAGGTAAAAAATGGGAAAGTACTCCATGGAAAAGACTGCAGGTTGGAGATATTGTGAGGGTGATGTCTTAAATCCTATCCATTGAACTGTTGCTTTCTACTAAAATGAATAACACTTGATATATTTGTCGCGTCTTGAATTTAATCTTGAGTTCTAAATACATACACAAGAAAAACTAATAGTGATGGGCACTTCTTTAGAGCAGATCAAGCAAGACAGTTATTTTCCTGCTGACTTGCTCTTCCTATCGAGTACAAACCCTGATGGCATTTGCTACATCGAGGTTAGTACATTCATTCTTACCCGTTGTGTTATTTGCTCAAATTAGAAGTATTAAACGAACTCCAGAGAAAACTTTCTTTTAATTGAAGTGTGTTGGATATTTTATATTTATCTCAGACAGCAAATCTTGATGGGGAAACCAACCTGAAAATAAGGAAGGCTTTGGAGAAAACCTGGGACTATCATCTTCCTGAAAAGGCTTCTGAATTCAAAGGTTTTTATATTGTTATTTTTGTATCATCTTGATAGCACTCTATTCTGTAGTTGGTGGAACTTAGGAAACTCTGTACTTTTTCTGAACATTGCATAAGCATTGTACCTTTTCTGAACTTCACAGTCTCTGTTTGTCTTATTGCTTACAGGTGAAGTACAATGTGAACAGCCGAACAATTCACTTTACACATTTACCGGGAATCTTATTGTGGACAAGCAAACTATACCAATTTCACCAAACCAGATACTACTAAGGGTAAGTTCTTTTTGTGATGTGTTATTTGTTTTTAGGATCTTATTGAGAAAATTGGGATAATTCCACTGCAAAGTTGACGGCTTGAAAAATGCGACTAACTTTGAGAATGACAGATGGATCCAGGGTCCCACATGTCAATGGGATATCCGGTGGCACTTTTCAAGCTTACAACTTTGCAATGACATGATTGAGATTTTTCATCTAGGGCTTGTTGGAATGATTTTTTTTATTTCCTTGTAGAGATTAGGTATTTGGTCACCAAAACCTTCCAATTTAATGCCTCTCATCCAGGCGAGCCCTCGTTATATGTTTACATGATTATTCGCTCGCCAAGTTGTTTGCATGCTCCAGATTAGCATGTTTTTTCTATAACTACCCCTCAGGTTAAAAACAATGTCACGATGGAATGCCTTCACTCACATCCTTCTCACTTTAACACTATCATCCAACATTGGCCATATTCAAATGATATCAGTAGATTCATCATAAAATACTCGTGTAATATTACATTTCTATAGCTTTTGTCAACGAGACTATCTATGATACAAGTCTTGTAGTTATAAATTTCAAAATGTTCAATCATATCATAAACAACTTCCCACTTCTCTAGTCTCACATGTTGGACAGGCAGTGACTTGTTTAAGCAATGATTGTAAATTGTGTAAGAAATAATCACTTGTGCCGTAAAGTTACGTTTCCAAGACAGTAAGTAAATTTCTTATGAGTAGACCAGAGAAAGTGAGAGACCTCTAGTGCTCCAAGGTGTAATCTACTTAGATGTAATTTGTTTCTATGATGGATAGTGGAAACTACCAAAACCTACTCGTCAGCACTTAGATATGGTTCAGTGCTTGTATGGACTTTTACGAGTTCACTTCCATCAGACTGAACCTTTTCTTGCACAACACTCAGTTTGTGTGTATGTGGGCGCACATGCAAAAAGGATAATAATCTCTCACTACCTTTTTCCCACAGGGATGCAGCCTTCGTAATACGGAATACATTGTTGCAGCTGTTATATTCACGGGCCACGAGACGAAAGTATGGGCAATTTTGTGTTCTCTATTTATTCAAATTGTGATTTGCTTCTGGTTCTTTGATTTACTGCCATGGAACACTGATGCAGGTTATGATGAATTCGATGAATGTTCCTTCTAAAAGAAGTACGTTGGAGAAAAAACTAGACAAGCTTATTCTAGCTCTATTTGCAACCCTCTTCACAATGTGTGTAATTGGTGCTATTGGAAGGTAAATTTATATCCCGATTAACTTAATTTATTTGATATCTATTCTGTATCATTTGTTTACATGTATTTTCTTAAGATCAGTTATACTAGTTAGGTTGATGTGATGGAGGCTTACACTTGCGTTATATTTTTTGTGCTCCTCAATTAATCATCAAAAACAATTTATTAGCAGGAGTTTGTTGGGGGAAGTTCTTATTTTCTCTTCCTTCTTAGTGCTTCTGTGTGGCATAATAGGATTACAGATGAGCGCCTGACTGAGGTCTTTATAAAATTTTCTTAGCGGTTTTATATGTGGGAGGTGGGAGGGGTGGATGGAATGGGCCCTTTTTAGATGCACTAGAATAGGAAGGGTTCTTCTCAGCATATTGATTTCTTTGAAGGTTGACAGGGAAGAATTATCCTTGTTAGCAATCAAAGTTATCAATCCTTACACGCTAAAACTGTAAAAGCATTAGGCAAATGTACAGTTGATGCACTAATTATTGCTTTTGGTTACCTTGTAACTATGACGGCTGATCTTCTAAATACATGTGCCTATTCTATTTTTGCACTTTCACTAAAAAATGAATTAGGAGTTTAGAACTCACTAATGAACATTATATTTGGCTTGTATCAACAGTGGTGTGTTTATCAATGAGAAATACTTCTATCTTGGATTGCGTGGGCGTGTCGAGGACCAATTTAATCCCAAGAATAAATTTGTGGTATGTACTATTAAATACGCTTGCAGATAATTTACTCGAAGCAGCCTTACATGATACATTTGTACTTCTGCAGGTGACCATTTTAACCATGTTTACTCTAATAACTCTATACTCAACAATCATCCCCATATCTCTTTACGTGTCCATTGAGGTATCGGCCCATTTTCAAATTAAATATATCCTATAATTGGACTTTCAGACCTTATGTTACCTTTGATTTGCAGATGATTAAATTCATTCAGTGTGCAAAATTTATTAACAATGATCTGAATATGTATCACGCCGAGAGCAACACCCCAGCTTTGGCCCGTACGTCTAATCTGAATGAGGAGCTTGGGCAGGTAATAGCCCCTTAGCAAAAATGCTTCAATGGTTCCATTTTGTCCATGATGAATGTATTTGGTTCGAAATTGGCTATTAGACTCCCAGAATATGCATATACGACTGAAGTAAATGCTTAGTGGTACTTAAACAAGTTTTAACACTTAAAAATAAACTTTACATTTCACCATTAATGGTTCAGGTTGAGTATATATTTTCTGACAAAACTGGAACACTCACGAGAAACTTGATGGAATTCTTTAAATGTTCAATTGGTGGAGAAATATATGGAACCGGCATTACAGAGATCGAGAAAGGTGGAGCTGAGCGTGCCGGAGTCAGGATTGATGATGATGAGGTGTCCAGCACTTACCTTGCTATTTCTGTTAGTGCGGTATCTGTGACGAGAAAATCATGCGCAACTGTCCTTATATTTGGTTTATGTACTTTTGTTAGGGTAAAAGATCAGCCACTGCAGTTCATGAGAAAGGATTCAACTTCGATGACGCCAGAATAATGCGTGGTGCATGGAGAAATGAGCCTAAGCACGAGGCTTGCATGGTAGATACATCGGACTACCTGCGCAAAGTTTTCACTTTTCCTTTAGTGACGTTGGTTTCATTTTTGTTGTGATCATCTTTGGTCTGATTGACACAAATTATTTACATATCATGATCGATGCATTAAATACAAAATTGCTTAAAGCCCATGTTTCCTCTTTCATGATTTCACATTTTTAGTGTGCTAATTGTTACACAGTCATTCCTTATTTGCTCTTATTTCTCTGTAGGAATTCTTTAGATGCCTTGCAATCTGTCACACAGTTCTTCCTGAGGGTGAGGAGACACCAGAAAAGATCACTTATCAAGCTGCCTCTCCTGATGAGGCTGCGCTTGTGGCTGCTGCAAAGAATTTTGGTTTCTTCTTTTATAGGTAACTCCTTACATTAGAGTAGTCCGAGTTTGCTCTTGCCATTTTGTTTCAAACAGGTAGAAAAACTCTGTTATGTTTTTAGGGAAAATGTGCATCAGAAGGACAGTACATCTAGGTTATTACTTGCCAGTATAGTTTTTTGTAGTATAAAGGACTGAACACACATTCTCAGTATATGAGCTAGTAGCCCATTAATAAAATTCCTATGTAAATTAGAGCTCTGTTAACATCACATATCTCTATGCTTCTATTGGAATGGTTGCTTCCTTATTCTTTCTCATTTCCATACGACAACTGCTCAGAGAGGTGAGCTCATCCATAGTTTTTATAGATTTGTTGCAATTTTTTAGCTAATAATATGTTTGTTTGTGAATGGTAATGCTTGGAGTGACATTTTATGCCTGTTCTGTAGACGTACGCCAACCACAGTCATGGTTCGTGAATCCCATGTTGAGAGGATGGGGAGTATACAAGATGTTGCATACGAAATTCTGAATGTTTTGGAATTTAACAGGTCTGCTATATTTGTTTTCGATTGAAATTCGATGATATTGAATCATTATTCTGCACTTCACACTTTCTGCACTAACAGTACAAGGAAGCGTCAATCTGTGGTTTGCCGATTCCCAAATGGAAAACTTGTTCTCTATTGCAAGGTAATACACACAAAAAAACTTCTTTTAGCTTTCATCTTGCAGATTGTTACACTAACCTTATATAAATGCTGTGTAATAGGGTGCTGATAATGTCATTTATGAACGATTAGCTGATGGAAATCATGACATTAAGAAGAAAAGCAGAGAACATCTAGAACAATTTGGGTCTGCTGGCTTGCGTACACTTTGCCTTGCTTATCGAGATCTCAGCAGGGATCAATACGAAAGCTGGAACGAGAAGTTCGTGCAAGCTAAATCCTCTTTACGCGATCGCGATAAGAAACTTGATGAGGCATGCATCACTATCTTCTAAATACATTATTAATATGATATGATAATATCCTCTTATAGTTATATATGCTTCCCTGCCTGAATTCTCAGTTTACTGTTATCCACTACTAGACCTGCACTATTGAGCATGTGATAGTTAATGTCATAGTAGGAAATGTTTTGTAGCTCTGCATTTTTTTTCATCTGAGAAGCCTCATTTGGTATTTTGGATCTTTGCATTTGTATAAATCAGAAGTTTAAATTTGTTTTGTGAACAGGTAATTTGCTGAATGTACTTGACAAATATAGGACCTTTTTGAATTTCTCATTCTCTAATGCAAAACTCTTTCTTTGATTTGAATTATAATATATTAGCAAGAAATACTTTTGAATACATTAGTTTGAAACCAAATCAAGAGTCATTATTTTATGTACTAATTTAAAATAGTTCTACATATCTTAACTGTCAATGTTTTAAAAGGTTGACTTCACTAGTTTCAGTCCGCCATGGCAACCTTTCGCTCCATGCTTTTTCCCTTTAAACTACATGTCATATAACTTATAAATGCTAGTTGCCCATTTGTAATTTAGTGTTTTTTTTGCTAATTCATTATCTTGCATTGTCATAGAATATTACTTCCTTGGTCCCATAATATAAGATGTTATTACAACCAATATAGTACAAATGTAATATTTAGATACTCCCTCCGTTCCTTGATATAAGGTGTATAGTTTTCTGAAGAAAAGTCCATAATATAAGGTGTATTTGTTATTTATGGACAATTTGACACATCAAAAAATGAGATATAGTCTTAAAAGAGGGATTTAATGGATTGTATTCATTTTGTGCCTACTACGAACTTATCTCTCGTGTTTTTTTTCAGAAAAAAATGAGTCCACTCTATGCAAAATACACATGTCTTAATATCCGTGCAGAAAACTATACACCCTACATTCAGGAACGGAGGGTGTAAAATATTTGTATTAAGTCACTTTGATATACATTTATTAAGGTAGGAAAAAGGACCATGCACAAAAATGTATTGGCCTTTTTTACTAGAACAAGAACATGAACATGTAAGCAATTGATATATATATATATATATATTCTTTTTTCTTGAAGATTATCAAGATAATAGCATTATCTTTGCAATCTGGCATATGATCAAAAACAGTGATTTGTAGGAAAAATAAATCGAAGTTAAAGTATTTTCTTCTATTGCTGGGTCATGTTGTGATATAATTTTCTTATCGTTCTTTCTTGTAGGTGGCTGAGTTGATTGAAAAGGAGCTTATGTTGATAGGGTGCACCGCTATAGAGGACAAACTGCAAGAAGGGGTGCCAGCGTGCATTGAAACTCTTTCTGCAGCTGGCATAAAAATTTGGGTGCTAACTGGAGATAAAATGGAAACAGCAATTAATATAGCATACGGTCAGTTTTTAATTGTTTATTATTTGTTTAACCTTTGCTTGTTCCTTTCTTAAAGGTATATAATAAAAACTCAGTATTGCATAATTGAAGTTCTGTTCCCCCCTTTTTCATCTGGCATAGAAAAGCTTCAGAAATTATTGAGTTGGTTATTTGCTCTGCAGCGTGCAGTCTGGTGAACAACGACACAAAGCAGTTCATAATCAGTTCGGAGACAAATGCCATTAGAGAGGTTGAAGAAAGGGTAAGATAATCTTATAGAATTGCATTTTAAAATGATATTGTTTCATGGATCCGATTAAGCCTTCACATATACTACCTCCGTTTCGTAAAAAGAAGGCGTATAAATTTTGTCAAAAGACAAACCATCTAAAGTTTGACCACGTATATAGAAAAGCTATCAACAATTATAATACTATGCAAATATAATAATAAAAAATCAATAATCTATCTAATAAGATTTGATTTGACATCATAGAGGTTGATAGTTTTTTCTAAAAGTTTGGTCAAACTTTACGTGGTTTGACTTTTGAAAAATTTATAAACCTTATTTTACGATGGAGGGAGTGTCATCTTGTTGTGGACTTGGATACACAAGAGGATAACTACCAAGATAGCCGCGTGGCTGCGAGGGATTGGGTAGGAATAGACGGAGAAGAGAGAATTACTAGGGACTGAGGGAGAGATTAGATTGCTTGTTCTTGCTTGTCTCAAACGTGGATACATGTCATCCTTATATAATGGATGCTCAGACCGTTGACCTCCTAATACAATTAGACTTATTAGACTTTTCCTTATACAACTAGAGTCTTTCCTAATCCTATACCTTCCTAAAGAACTCTCCTCCTTTCCTCTGGAAGTCCTTGCCAAACACGTGACCACCTCCTTGTGCAATACGAACATTTTGGTGACCTTGTCTTGTTGCTGTCTGGCCGGCCATAATGGAACTAGTGCTGCTTTGATGTCATGGACTGACGTCCCCAACACTACACCCCTCTTGGACAAGCAGCTTGGCGGCTAGGGCTGAAGGCCTTCATATCCCCACTTTGATATTGATCTGTTATTACAGTTCGACGATTTGCTAGGTTTCTTGCCTAATTCTTGCATGTAGAACTTGTCTTCTCTTGGCCTTCCTCATTTGCTCGATGCTTGAACATAACCGATCTTTTCTTATCTCCAACACTCTCCTGGATTGATCATGAATTGATGTGCACACACATGAGATTGTTTCATGCAATCTGCTACATATGAATATGTCTCTAGTTCTTTTGGCCGACATGGTTTTCTCTCCCTGCCCAGCAGCTCGCTCTCCTGGCTCGCCTCCTTGCAAATCTGATCCACATGTGGCCTGTTTATGCCAATCTTTGCGTAATCACGTGATGCAGCCGTCACAACTTGCTGCTTCACGTCCATCGATCCAGCGAGCTCCACTGCCGTGAAGAGTCTGGCAGCCATCATGTTTGGGTTTACTGTCTCTGTTTCTTGATGCTCATCCACTGCCGCCTCTGATGATACGTCGCTGTTGCTGCGTCAACTTCTGGCTGCGCTGACACTGTTTTGGCCATACCCACCGTGTTGGCGACTGAAGCCATTGTTACCCTCCTTCATTTTCTGCAACAACGATCTGAAGCATGCGCACCTTGAATTCATCAAAGATTGGTTGAACACAGGCCTTGAATTTCTCCATGAAAGAGCCGGCATCGAGGCTGCGAGGGATTGGGTAGACATAGGCTGAGAATAGAGAATTACTAGGGAAAGATTAGATTGCTTGTTCTTGCTTGTCTCAAACGTGGTTACATGTCATCCTTACATAACGATAACGGATGCTCATACCCTTGACCTCTCCTAATACGATTAGACTTACTAGACCTTTCCTTATACAACTAGACTCTATCCTAATCCTATACTTTCCTAACGAACTCCCCTTTCCTCTGCAAGTCCTTGCCAAACACGTGACCATCTCCTTCTGCAATACGAACATCCTGGTGATCTGGTCTTGTTGCTGTCAGGCCGTAATGGAACTAGTCTGTTTTGATGTCATGGACTGACGTCCACAACACATCTTAAGCTTGGTGTTAAACCATATCATTTAAAATAAAGGAATGCCTCAATTGGATGTGTTCTTTTCAGTTGGAAGTCACATTTTCCCTTGGTACTTTGGTTGGTGGGGTATTGAGGAATTTGTTTTGGGGGAGATTCAGCCTTTATTGTTGTATACATAACGGCATAAAATATATATTCCTATTTCTCTCTGTGGAGTGTGTTGCGATTAGGGGTGGGCATATTAACCGATGACCAAACTACCGAACCGAAATAACCGGGACCGAATCCGAATAGACCAGAACCGAAAATTGCATTCACTGAATCGGTCATCATTTCGTAGAAACCGAATTTAATTCGGTGAGATCGGTCTTTGTGCTTGGTTACCCGAACCTACCGAAGTAACCGATTAAATATGCATAATATGGCCCAAAAGTCCGTAATCCAGCCCACAGCCCAACAGTTCTAAACTTCCGATTATTTACTTCTCACATAGACACGTACGAGACCCTAAAACACATGTACGCAGCCGCCAGCAGTTCAGCACCCCACGTTTCTGCCCACTCTCGATTCCCCACCCGTAGTCTATCCATACCGGCCCTCTCCTTTTCTCCACCTCAACGGCGACGGTAGCCTGCAGGCGACACGCCTTGTCTTCATCCCGGCGAGCAGCGGTGTCGTACAGACGACGCTCGTATCCACGACCGGCCGCGGAGGCCTGCAAAGAACTCTCCTCTCTATCCCGGTCGGCGATGGTGGCAGGTCAGCGGTGACCTGCGGGCGACGCTCCTTCTCTCTAGCCGACGGTAGCGGTGGCCTGGAACTGATGCTCCTTCTCCCTGCCGTTGCGACAAACTTCTTCACTTTCTGTGATTGGGATTTTGACAATATGAGATGTGATGAGTTCACGTCATGCTTTGCAAATCAATTTCAGAAGTTTTACCTGTTTTTGTCATCTAAGAGTCGGTCAATTCGGTAGTACCCGAAGACCCAACCGAATTCCCAGAGAACCGAACTCCTCGGTTATCAGTTTTTCCAATGACCGATCGGTCATCATATTTGCACAACCGAATATCTAGGAACCCCGAAGAACCGAGCCGATCGGTTCGGTTTAACCGAACGCCCACCCCTAGTTGCGATGTACCTCTTGTTCTTTGGACTTCAATCAAGCATAATCAAATATGATTGTGTCTGATAACTGATTGGTGTAAACCAACGTTTAACATGTGGTGTGATCTTTGTTATGGACCTGCCTTTGCCGTATATAATGAGCCACTCATTTTCAGGGCGACCCTGTGGAAATTGCACGAGTTATCAAAGACTCTGTAAAACAGAGTTTGAAAAGTTACCTCGAGGAAGCCCACTGTTCTCTAAGTAGCACACCAGGACGAAAGTTCTCTTTCATTATTGATGGAAGATGCTTGATGTATGCTCTAGATCCAGCTCTACGTGTTAATCTTCTTAGTTTGAGTTTAATTTGCCACTCAGTTGTGTGTTGTCGAGTTTCTCCACTGCAAAAGGCACAGGTAAATATCATTTATTGCTGTTAGTATCTTATTCGTGCATTACTTTGCATTTTCCACCCAGGGAATAATTAACAGTATGTCATGCTTCATTGAGGGGTATCTGTATTCCTTATAGTCAAGGTCTCATATGGATGCTTTTCAGGGCACTTAGTCAGTAAAATGGTTATCTCGATATTGTTACATAAAGGGAATATTGTACCTCCACTATAAGGGTTTGTGCGGGAGATGTTAGTAATCATTGTACATTGGTTGCATTTGCTATAAGTTTTGGTCTCTAACTCAATCCTGTACTAATTAGCTATTACCTATACCATTAGAATATCAAAATCTCTGATTTGTGTGTTTATTTTCATGCATAGACCATTTGTAATATGATGTCAAAATGGACAATGTTGACACATTTTGTAGGTTACTAGCTTAGTTAGGAAAGGTGCTCGTAAGATAACTCTCAGCATCGGTGATGGCGCTAATGATGTAAGCATGATTCAAGCTGCTCATGTTGGGATTGGCATTAGTGGACAAGAAGGAATGCAAGCTGTTATGGCTAGTGATTTTGCCATCGCTCAGTTTCGATATCTTACTGATTTACTTCTTGTACATGGACGGTGGTCATACTTGAGATTGTGCAAGGTATGCTTATGGTTTTCCTAGCTTGTAGCTTTCAGTAAGTTTACAAAAACTAAGTGCCGACACGTTGCAATTTCAGGTTATCACATACTTCTTCTACAAGAATCTGACATTTACGCTAACTCAGTTCTGGTTCACTTTCCAAACTGGCTTTTCTGGTCAACGATTTTACGATGACTGGTTCCAGTCTCTGTATAACGTCATTTTCACAGCGCTGCCTGTAATTATGGTTGGCTTGTTTGATAAGGTATAGCTTCTTGTATCCGTTCTACATTTAGCTCTGGAGTGATGCTATTTGCTGCATTCACTAAAATGAACCCTTTCAGGATGTGAGTGCATCTCTATCAAAAAAATACCCACAACTTTACCAGGAAGGAATTAGGAATACGTTCTTCAAGTGGAAAGTGATAGCAGTCTGGGGTTTCTTTGCCTTCTACCAGTCAATAGTGTTCTATTACTTCACTGCAGCTGCAAGTCAGCATGGTCATGGCTCATCTGGCAAGATCCTCGGTCAATGGGATGTTAGCACAATGGCCTTTACTTGTATTGTGGTGACTGTGAACCTCCGTCTCCTCATGTCGTGCAACTCTATTACAAGATGGCATTATTTCAGTGTAGCTGGCAGTATAGCTGCCTGGTTTCTGTTTATCTTTATTTACTCTGCGATAATGACATCATTTGACAGACAGGTGAGTGAATTATGCAGTATTGTTCTGCTGATGACCATCCTTTTTTACATATGCATTAACTTTATGCTGTGTTCCTTATGCAGGAAAATGTATATTTTGTGATTTATGTCCTGATGAGCACCTTTTTCTTCTACCTCACACTAATGCTTGTTCCGGTCATCGCTCTCTTTGGTGACTTCCTATATCTATCGTAAGATAGCAGCTTTTCCTTTTGCAAAATTATACTATTATAGTTAATACCACCTAGCTACCTTTCAGTTTACACACTGAAATCGTTGAATCAACTGTGTGCTATCTCTGATACTATGTTGATATCTCAGGCTTCAGAGATGGCTATTCCCCTATGACTACCAAGTAGTTCAAGAGATGCACAAGGATGACCCCCACGAATACAACATGATACATCTGCCAGAGAGGAGCCATTTGAGCCCTGAAGAAGCGAGAAGCTACGCCATCTCCATGCTTCCCCGAGAGAACTCCAAGCACACTGGTTTTGCTTTCGACTCCCCGGGATACGAGTCGTTCTTCGCGTCACAGCAAGGCGTCGGTGTGCCTCACAAGCCATGGGATGTCGCAAGGAGAGCCAGCATGAAGCAGCCGCGACAGCAGCCACAGCGGACCGAAAGATCCTAGTCTACCTTTCGTGGAAAGTTTTGTACATCATGTTCTTTTGCCGGCAGACCACAGGTGTATAAGTAGCGTTCTTAGCTATTTTTTTTGGTGTTGTAACCCATCATGCTGGCTATGTTAGTGGCCTTTTGATCCAGTTGGCTGAAGAATCAGGTAGGCACACACTTAGTTAACAAGGTGGACACTGAAAGTGCAGTTAGCAAAATTCTTTGGGATTTTTACAGGGTTTAGTATTTATGAATTTTGTCTCGCCTCATACTGTCTTTTGTTGCAGCCTCATTTTATGCAATTTCCATCTGAAGATTCTTGTTTGGATTATTAACAATCTGTCAGCAAGGGTCGCCATGTAGGAATATTTGTGATACGCAAAAAAATATGAGAAAGTATGTAGCTGTGACATCTCGCTTCAGGGGTTAGTAGGATTGATAGGCCACTCGTACTAATAAGTTGCATTTTTTTTGAAACTTTCCGGGTGTGTATGAATGAACACAAAATGTGTAGCAAAGATAATTTTTGGTCTGGGGATAGTCTAAATATTGTAGAGAGCTGCCAGCAGCAAAAGCATCTCCAACACCCCACACCTTGATACGTCCGGCAGGACAGCGTGGACATAAAACGTGCACCCAACCGGTCTACCCAAAGGCAGCCCATCTGTCCGGACTATCGGGCAACCTACAAACCCATTCCATATGTGGGCCGAGTTTGGGGCTGCCCGGACGCGTCTGCCCCGTCCAAATGACAGGTATGCTGCACGCTGCGGAAGGCTGACCAGCGCCATCCACGTCCGTGCCCACGAGAGGGGAGACGATCCGCGGAATCCGGCTACAGACGTGGGCGTGGCCGAGGCCAATGAAGTGGCCATCGGCGAAGGCGGGGCGAGAGCTCCGTGCGGGTGCCTATTGTTGGATATATGCCCGAGAGATAATAAATATATCTGTTTCATGCTTAATGTATTATGTTTTTATGCTACAACTGCTATGGTCTATAAATGTGAGATTTATAGGGAAGCACATACGCACGTGTAGAAACATAATCAAACCCTTTTGTACCCTTTGTCATGTCTCATAGACAAACTCGTTAATACTGGATGACCTTGCTTTCCGGTCATGGACATATGCATGTCATTATTAATGAGAGTATATTGTTGTCTCAACAATATGACTGGGAAGACCCAAATAAGATATACTACGAGATCAAGGTTTTGGTGCATATGGTATAGTCTTAGGTTGATCTATTTGTTTATTCCTTAGACCATGAGAATTTATGGTTGTGTATATTGGAGAGATTACTTTGGCACAGTCAAACACCACGACTGTCAATGGGTGGTCATAATGGCTGTCGCTAGGTGATCTTGAAGATATGCATTTAATCATAGTAGTTCAAGAATGAGAATTACTCCTCTAGATAATAGAGAGATACATCCTGGATCCACTATAGTGGGAAGGTGTCCATAGATATGTCTGCGCATACATGGTCATGATATTATCATATCATGGGCATACTGGAACATGGGAAAAGAGTAATGGCATCATACCGGTAACAAGGATAAAGTGACATAGTGAATGAAAAATATCATTCATGGTAATGTCATACATCTCGCCTTGGGTAAATGATGGGTATCATGAAGTGATGGGAATATACTTGATAGTCAATAGGTTCAACAGAGTGTCTTCTTTAACGATAGCAATCATTCAGGTCGTCTGTGGTCCTGACCCTGACCGGTGATTGGATTTGATTGGATAGGCACATCCAATCATAGCTACCTATTATCGAACCTGCATGGATCACACACTTAAGTCATCATAGTCTGCTGTGTGCGTGGGAAGGTCCGGAGTAGACAGAGAGTATCACCTGGGATGGTTCCGACGTGATAGAATTATGTTCAGAGATTTGATCATACAGTTGAAGGTGGTATCAGATTTATTCCGAAGGTTTATATAGGGTAATATTTATCCAGAGATTTTGTCGGCGAACACTGGGTGTCCCGGATCACATAAATATGTTTATGTGATATGTAATTAATTAGATAAAATATTTATTAAATATTAATTTATTTAATCAATAAATAAATAAATGGAAAAATATTAAAAATAAAAAGGCCAATAAAAGGTGGCTGCCACATGGGCCCTAGGGGCCCACATGGCAGACGCACCACCACTTGGTGGTGGTGGGCCAAGGCGCCAGGAGGGGAGGCTCCCTGTAACATCCCAAATTTTGGAACTAAGGAAAACTTAGTTTTTACAAGACCCAAAATTCAGAACCAACAATTTTTTTTTGAAATGTTTCACTGATGATTGTGTTTTCCTTCCCATTGCTATGTTTGAACTTGTGTGATTTGTTGTTTAAGTTGTTTGACTAGTAAATATATTTAACTTTGGTGATCAGGTCATGACAAGAAAATTAATTCCATATATCTCTTGCCACTCTTATTTTGGTCAAATGTCATTTCAATAATCATTTGGTTCAGTAACCACCAAAGTACCCACTCTTGAGAAAGTAAAAGTATTTCCAAAACTACGTGTTTCCAAAATTATGGGGATCTATATGTTATCTCCTATCTATATTTCAACCTTGATATTTTGCATGTGTATGCAACTCCCATTTTATACACTCTTATTTCCACTCCATTTGAAAATAACACTAGTGGGAAATATATTACCCCACATATTTCTCTTCATCAAATCTTCTGAAAACTATTAAGTTATGAGTTGAGATATTCCTTAAAACATCATCTTGTCATAATTGAGTGTGATCATTTCTACAAGATAGTATTGTTAATTATGGAAATGGTGGTATGATTAATTCTTGTGGTTTAAATTGTGTGGTCTTGATTGTGTTGTTGATATTGTTGTGTTGTTGATATTGTTGTGTTATTGATCTTGTTGTGTTTGTTGCTTGTGGGGATAATTCCTCAGCTATGCCTAACACTAAAGTAAAACACACTGATCACAAATTGGGAATGTGACTTGAACACAAAACAAGACCCCTATGATTACTCACACCCTCAAAATAAAATCTTGATTAAAAGAAATGGTCTTACTTAAATTCCCTCTCTACCTATTTCTCTATTCTGTTATAATAATTATTTTATCTTATAAAATCCAGGAATGAGATGATAACCATCTCATTATCATATTACTCTCTCCTCAAAATATTTAATCTTCAATTACAAAGGTATTTCAATTTGTCAAATTGGTTTTTCCAAAAATGCCCTATTTAAACCCTATGAACAAAAGTTGTTCAAAACATTTTATTTTTTAAACACCAATTTTTGTGGAGCCTCTCAATGTATATGGGAGGCTACATGAATAATTTCAGAATTTTTGAAATGAATCTAGTGCCTCAATTAAATCCCTAAAAGCTACTGGTTTTTAAAAAGGAAATAAAAGAAGCAGAAAAGGACCTAGAAGAAAAGGGGAAAAGAAACGCAGGTTTTTTTTTCGAAAATAGGTCATCTCTCTCTCTCTCCTCCTGCCCGACATGGATGCGCCATTGCCGGCGGGAGAAGGAGGCCCCCCACGATGTCCCGCGTCGCACCGCCCGGACCCCCCTCCTCTCCTCTCCCCTGCGAGGAGTTAAGAAGAGCACCACCCCGCTCCTCTGCTCTCCCTGCCCAGATATTTTCCCTCGCCTCTCTCCCTTCCATGACCGAACTAAGCCGGAGCTTCGCCGCCACATCGCCGTCGATCGAAGCATCCCCAAGCGGATCGAAGACCACCATCGTCTCCGCCCCGTCCTCCTCTTCCTCTGCGAGCAAGGAATCGACGCGAGGAGATGTGAATCGACGGCATCAACTCGTCTTCTTCCTCTCCAGCCACCGCACTCCGAGCAAGTTCGTCTCCGTCTCCGGCCACCTCTGTCACCTACGAGAGTACCCACGCGTCGAGGGTGAGCACGCGGTTCTCCTGGACATCCCCGTTCTTCTCCTCCCTCTGTATTTTTACGAGTCGTTGTAAGCTCGTCGCCGGCCACCGTCGGGCGCCGATGTGCGCGTCGCTCCGGCGACCATTAAGTGACGGCGACGCTGTTTTCTGGTTCGTTGTGTCCGTGCGAGTTGAGAGCAGCCCGTAGCGCGTCCCCTCGTGCCGTAGATCGACGCATCCGTGCAGCTCGCCGCCGGTGATCACCGCGGCCGCGTGCGTCGTCGCCGTGCACTGTCCACACCTTATAATTATGCGCAACCGTATACTAACTGTAATATCCCAAATTTTAAAACTAAGACCCCAAAATTCAGAACCAACAATTTTTTTTTGAAATGCCTGACTTTTGCTTGTGTTTCACTTCCCATTGCTCTGTTTGACTTTGTGTGGTGGATTGTTTGTGTTAGGTAAACCAAAATAAAATGGTTTTATAAATAACAAGTCCAGGCCTCAGTATCAGGTTTAATTCTATCTCACCCTCATCTATTTTGACCTCATGCCATAAATGGGAATCTTGATACTTTCATCAACGCACCTTCTTAAAGTCTCATCTTCTCTGTATCTTCTATTCCTATCCAAGTTGTGAAATTGGATAATTGAGTTTTTCAACACATTGTTTTCAAGCCCTTAGGACATCATCCCCACAATCAGTGGCTATATCCTTCCATCTTGTGAAATCTTTTGCCAGCCCTTCTTACATCCATTCTATCTCCCTTTGAGCTCAACCAACCCATCCTTGACAACATCATTTAGCAAGGTATCATCAAAGAAAACAAAAATGCATTGTGATTTGTGTGGGTTTTTCCAAGATTTTTTTTCAATTAGGTTTTCTCCCTAAAACCTTCTCCAACTAGCTGTTTTCACCCTATGTTTTCTTTGAGCCACACTATCCAATTGTGTGACTTTTGTGATAAAAAATTCTCTCTGGTGTGTGGACTACAACTCCATGCACTTGTTTTAAATTTTGGAGTTTGGGAACCTTTTTATGCATGCATGTTTTGGTGACGAGTTATTAAAACAGAAAAACAGAGAGTTTTGAAAACCCGAGAAAAAGCAGAATGATACCAGATGTTTAGCATGTTTTCCTAGCCTTGCACATTTTATGAAAATTATTGAAAATATGTTTCTGAATCATTGTAACATGGTCAACAATTCCCAGTTGGAATTTCCCACATTTGGAGATTGTTTGCTATGTTAACCTTGATTGAACTTTCCACTGATTTTAATAGTCCCTGGACTTAGCAGTTTCTAAAACTAGGTTTTTCTAGAAAAAAATCGTCTGGTACCCTTTTCATCACATGTTTTCAGTGTCTTAATTATTTTATTAAAATTATTAAAATGTGTTTATGAAAATACTTATCATGTTCTTAAAAACCCAAGTTGAATCAAAAGATTTGGAGTCCTTTTGATCCTTCAAACATGCATGAACTTTTGATAGTTTTCAACAGTTTTCAACACTTGGAAAATTTCCCCAAAGTCTGAAACTGAATTTTCTGAATCTGTTTTCTGTCACCGTTTCTAACTCATTCAAATGGTGGGTTTGCGTTGAATTAGGAGAGGAAACCTTGTCCTTTTTGTTCACTGATGTGCCACCACCCTGACCCAGCCTTTGGCTTGCCCTAGAGTTGACCTGAGAGAGAGAGAAGGAAGAGAGAAGAGGAGGCAGTGAAGCAAGGAAAAGAAGGAGAGGACATGTTTTCTTCTTGCACGCCACCGTGCTCCTCGCTGTCGTGCTCCCTCCTGCACGCCTCTGCCTCCCCTAGCCCCCACTCACTCCACACCTCTCCCTCACTCGAAGGAAGCAAGTTACACGTGCTTGTTAACCCCAGAGGAGGAGTGCACGAGGCGCCACGCCACTGCCGTCCATGGCGCGCTGCCGCACGGGTCACCTCCGTGGAGAGGGACGATGCGACCTCGAGGCGACGCCGCGCCGTGTCAACCGCACCACACTCCACCCTCTGCTCCTGCTCGACGAGACCACACCACCGCAGAAGCTCCCTAGCGTGCACGCCGTCCATGCCCGTACACGCCGGTCGCCATGGCGGGCAGCACACGGCACCGCAGCACGCCGCGCCATCTCTGTTCCCCCCGACGAGCCGACCACCTCTGCAGCCCCCCTAGCTCACCGCAACCTCCCAGACACCTCCATCTGGACCCCGCACCTCTCCTACCCCTCTCTCTCACCATGCCGTGCTCACCTCCGCCTCCATTTAAACTCCACCCGAGGCTGCACCTGCCTCTCTCCGCTCACTCCCTCTGCTTCTCCTCCACTCCCCATCTCTTTTTGCATGGCCAGGAGAGTAGCGCCGTGCTGCAAGTGCTGCTGCTGCTCGCGGCCGTGCTGCGCACACCGCGTCGTCCACGGCCGAGGTAGACGACGACCCCGCCCGCACCGTGTCTCTCTCCCTCCCACGGCTCTCCACCCTGCACTCTCTTCTCCATCCTCACTGCTCTCAAACGCCTCCTTTTCTCCTCTCTTTCGCGCACAGGAGGGAAGCCAGGAGCTCGCCGGAGTTCCGCCGAGGCCGAGGAAGCAGCGGAACTCGCCGTGGTCCAGCTGAGCATCCCCGAGCCTCGCCGTCCACGCCATTGTCTTCCCCACGCCCTCCGCACTCGCCTCCACCATCATCGCCATCCCCAGAAGCCCCACGGTGAGCCGCCGTGCTTGATGACCTAGCTCGCCGCCGCTCTGCGTGATTGCATGCGTAGGTGAGGAAGGAGACAGTCCTCAGCCGTCCATCTCCCGATCAACGGCTCTCCTTGAAACCACCTTTCCCGCGCTGCGTTCCGCGCGCGCGACCGCCATGGGCCGTTTTGGCCACTGTTGGGCTCGGCCCAGCAAGATTTGGCCCACGCGCTGGTTTTTATTCCCTGTGTTTATTAATTTGAAAATTGGGCAGAAACTTGACTGCTGGTTTAAATCGTTATAATATATGAAAAATGCATTTTTTACCAAACCAAAATTCAGGGTAGTACCTCTGCAAGTTCTTGACCACACCCAACTTGCAGATCTACTTTTGGGTAAATATTTTTGGAGAAAATAAATGTGAGCCAGAACTGCTGCTCCTCACCAAAATATCAATAACTATTTCTCTAAGATAGCTTTGCTGCAAACTCAACTGATTTGGAAAGATCTAAGTGATACCTAGCAGTATCAATTTACCCCTGATGCAAATGAGCTTTCTAATTAAATTGGCATCCACTTTGGTAAATGACCAGAGAGCCTTTTCTAGGATTTGTGTAAATTTATTGGTGATGAATTTTGATGTGAATCCAATTGTATGGCCTTGTTTATGTTTAGAAATACCTAAATCTAGCTTGGTGTGATTTTCAGAGCTATATATTATTTTTGGTGTGCATAACTAGTTTTAGTGCTTTTCTGTTAATTCTTGTTTATAGTTTATTTAATTTTGTAGAATGTGTTAATGTCTTATTTGTGATTTCTAGCATGCATAGGTGCTGTACTCTCTGATATGTGTGTGTTAGCTCATATCTTTAGCGTGTTAGAAAAGTTCGTATTGCATATGTTTATTTAAGAGTAATACTACTAGTGTAGTTAATTCCTAGAATATTCCTAGAGTTAGAATTGTTTGTGGATGAATTTCCTTGAGTGGTTTGATTTTTTGAAAATATTGCTTAAACATCAGTAGCATTCCATAGCTACTGATATTATAGCATGTCATCCCTTGCTACCTATTATTTGGCCCTAGCTTGTGTATAAGTGTTAGACCACTAATTAGTATGAGGCCCTTGTAAGTGTAGATCCTATTTTGTTGCTTGAATAATTAGTTTGATGCTGGTGGTTGTTATCTGTCTGTGCACCACTTGTGGGTTTGTTTGGTGTATTGATTGTTGTTTATTTCCCTGTTTGCGACGCTAGATAATAACGCAACCGGAGTGGTATTTGGAGAGAATTGATCGAGGAAGGATGGGATTTTTATTATATTGATCAACAAGGAGAAATCCAGGGACATTATGCTGAAACCAGGCAAGCTACTTCACTGAGCTTGCATTTATATACATCTATTTTTAATCTCAGGAGTTGTTCAAAAGTATCAATGATTTTGGAAAACCCTTTTTACAAATACATGAAAACTATTTTGCCACCCTATGTAGAAGTATAAGGTAGTTATTTAAAACTATAGGATGGGAAAAATAATGTTTATTCAAAACTCCTTTGAAAGTACTTGGAGGGAGTTGAAATGCCGAAAAGTCGGTATTCAGATGGAGAAATGGAGATTGGTGATGTTTATGAAAATGCACATTGTGTCCTTGTACTTACATCCCCAGCCAAAAATCTGTGCGACCACATTTACCCACATATGGAAAATGGCGTAGTCATATAATTTGCTCGTGTTAGTACTGGATGCCTCAATAACGAGGATAACCTCGTTCCATGAGGGGATGGTCTGAGGACCTACCCCCTGACCCGGGTCCTCTAGAGAGAAGAACGCCTAAGGGCTGTTATGATATGAAATGGAGATAGAGGATTTGTAGGGCCATTAAAATTCGCCGGGCAGAACTACGAGTCCTCACACTTAGTTTCTGAGGATTTAAGTGTCGATGGAATGTTTCGTAGCGGTAGGGTCCTATACTAGCATGAGCAAAGGACAGGCTATGGCCGGGAACTCAACTTCGCATACCCCTGGTATGGCGGGACGTGGCTGACACGATGAGTGACCGGATGGGTGTGGGAAAAGCGTGCTACCTCTGCAGAGGGTAAAACTATTCGAATAGCCGAGTCCTCGGATATGGATAGTTGGGAAGAACTACTAAGGCCATGTGCAAGCTTTGCAAGTTTTGAAAAGTGTTTAGGTTTAAAATGAAATTGAAGTGGAGATGATGTTTCATACCTGTTCCAATAAGTTGGTATGAGGTTGCTGGAAAATGAGTGACCCTGAAGGGGCTATGTTCGGGAAAGGAGGAGTTTTGGAGAAACGGACAAGATGGTGATTTTCGAAGAAAAAGTTTTAAAAGAGATTTCTTACCTTTTCAACCAAAGGTATATTTTCGAGAAAAAGGTTTAAAAAGACTTCTTACCCTTTTTCAACAAACATGGTGAGAAAACTATTTTTCCAAAGGGTTTGTTTCCAACCAAGATATTGAGAAACTACTTTTCAAAATATTTTGCCTTCAACAAGGATGTAAGATCTACTCTTCTCTTTTCAATAAAGATATAGAGATGTTTATCTAAAACTAAAGGTTTTAAAGATTATCAAAACTAGTGCATGCTCGAGTTGGGGTAGTTTGCGAGTACAATCAAATGTACTCATATTGGTTTCGTCCCTGGCTATTGTCTTAGCCAATTAATAAAATTCCTATGTAAATTAGAGCTCTGTTAACATCACATATCTCTATGCTTCTATTGGAATGGTTGCTTCCTTATTCTTTCTCATTTCCATACGACAACTGCTCAGAGAGGTGAGCTCATCCATAGTTTTTATAGATTTGTTGCAATTTTTTAGCTAATAATATGTTTGTTTGTGAATGGTAATGCTTGGAGTGACATTTTATGCCTGTTCTGTAGACGTACGCCAACCATAGTCATGGTTCGTGAATCCCATGTTGAGAGGATGGGGAGTATACAAGACGTTGCATACGAAATTCTGAATGTTTTGGAATTTAACAGGTCTGCTATATTTGTTTTCGATTGAAATTCGATGATATTGAATCATTATTCTGCACTTCACACTTTCTGCACTAACAGTACAAGGAAGCGTCAATCTGTGGTTTGCCGATTCCCAAATGGAAAACTTGTTCTCTATTGCAAGGTAATACACACAAAAAAACTTCTTTTAGCTTTCATCTTGCAGATTGTTACACTAACCTTATATAAATGCTGTGTAATAGGGTGCTGATAATGTCATTTATGAACGATTAGCTGATGGAAATCATGACATTAAGAAGAAAAGCAGAGAACATCTAGAACAATTTGGGTCTGCTGGCTTGCGTACACTTTGCCTTGCTTATCGAGATCTCAGCAGGGATCAATACGAAAGCTGGAACGAGAAGTTCGTGCAAGCTAAATCCTCTTTACGCGATCGCGATAAGAAACTTGATGAGGCATGCATCACTATCTTCTAAATACATTATTAATATGATATGATAATATCCTCTTATAGTTATATATGCTTCCCTGCCTGAATTCTCAGTTTACTGTTATCCACTACTAGACCTGCACTATTGAGCATGTGATAGTTAATGTCATAGTAGGAAATGTTTTGTAGCTCTGCATTTTTTTTCATCTGAGAAGCCTCATTTGGTATTTTGGATCTTTGCATTTGTATAAATCAGAAGTTTAAATTTGTTTTGTGAACAGGTAATTTGCTGAATGTACTTGACAAATATAGGACCTTTTTGAATTTCTCATTCTCTAATGCAAAACTCTTTCTTTGATTTGAATTATAATATATTAGCAAGAAATACTTTTGAATACATTAGTTTGAAACCAAATCAAGAGTCATTATTTTATGTACTAATTTAAAATAGTTCTACATATCTTAACTGTCAATGTTTTAAAAGGTTGACTTCACTAGTTTCAGTCCGCCATGGCAACCTTTCGCTCCATGCTTTTTCCCTTTAAACTACATGTCATATAACTTATAAATGCTAGTTGCCCATTTGTAATTTAGTGTTTTTTTTGCTAATTCATTATCTTGCATTGTCATAGAATATTACTTCCTTGGTCCCATAATATAAGATGTTATTACAACCAATATAGTACAAATGTAATATTTAGATACTCCCTCCGTTCCTTGATATAAGGTGTATAGTTTTCTGAAGAAAAGTCCATAATATAAGGTGTATTTGTTATTTATGGACAATTTGACACATCAAAAAATGAGATATAGTCTTAAAAGAGGGATTTAATGGATTGTATTCATTTTGTGCCTACTACGAACTTATCTCTCGTGTTTTTTTTCAGAAAAAAATGAGTCCACTCTATGCAAAATACACATGTCTTAATATCCGTGCAGAAAACTATACACCCTACATTCAGGAACGGAGGGTGTAAAATATTTGTATTAAGTCACTTTGATATACATTTATTAAGGTAGGAAAAAGGACCATGCACAAAAATGTATTGGCCTTTTTTACTAGAACAAGAACATGAACATGTAAGCAATTGATATATATATATATATATATTCTTTTTTCTTGAAGATTATCAAGATAATAGCATTATCTTTGCAATCTGGCATATGATCAAAAACAGTGATTTGTAGGAAAAATAAATCGAAGTTAAAGTATTTTCTTCTATTGCTGGGTCATGTTGTGATATAATTTTCTTATCGTTCTTTCTTGTAGGTGGCTGAGTTGATTGAAAAGGAGCTTATGTTGATAGGGTGCACCGCTATAGAGGACAAACTGCAAGAAGGGGTGCCAGCGTGCATTGAAACTCTTTCTGCAGCTGGCATAAAAATTTGGGTGCTAACTGGAGATAAAATGGAAACAGCAATTAATATAGCATACGGTCAGTTTTTAATTGTTTATTATTTGTTTAACCTTTGCTTGTTCCTTTCTTAAAGGTATATAATAAAAACTCAGTATTGCATAATTGAAGTTCTGTTCCCCCCCTTTTTCATCTGGCATAGAAAAGCTTCAGAAATTATTGAGTTGGTTATTTGCTCTGCAGCGTGCAGTCTGGTGAACAACGACACAAAGCAGTTCATAATCAGTTCGGAGACAAATGCCATTAGAGAGGTTGAAGAAAGGGTAAGATAATCTTATAGAATTGCATTTTAAAATGATATTGTTTCATGGATCCGATTAAGCCTTCACATATACTACCTCCGTTTCGTAAAAAGAAGGCGTATAAATTTTG
Source organism: Poa pratensis (assembly GCA_947311845.1). NCBI lineage: Eukaryota > Viridiplantae > Streptophyta > Magnoliopsida > Poales > Poaceae > Poa > Poa pratensis. The sequence goes on from CAMZMU010000113.1 coordinate 390,761, forward strand.
TCAAAAGACAAACCATCTAAAGTTTGACCACGTATATAGAAAAGCTATCAACAATTATAATACTATGCAAATATAATAATAAAAAATCAATAATCTATCTAATAAGATTTGATTTGACATCATAGAGGTTGATAGTTTTTTCTAAAAGTTTGGTCAAACTTTACGTGGTTTGACTTTTGAAAAATTTATAAACCTTATTTTACGATGGAGGGAGTGTCATCTTGTTGTGGACTTGGATACACAAGAGGATAACTACCAAGATAGCCGCGTGGCTGCGAGGGATTGGGTAGGAATAGACGGAGAAGAGAGAATTACTAGGGACTGAGGGAGAGATTAGATTGCTTGTTCTTGCTTGTCTCAAACGTGGATACATGTCATCCTTATATAATGGATGCTCAGACCGTTGACCTCCTAATACAATTAGACTTATTAGACTTTTCCTTATACAACTAGAGTCTTTCCTAATCCTATACCTTCCTAAAGAACTCTCCTCCTTTCCTCTGGAAGTCCTTGCCAAACACGTGACCACCTCCTTGTGCAATACGAACATTTTGGTGACCTTGTCTTGTTGCTGTCTGGCCGGCCATAATGGAACTAGTGCTGCTTTGATGTCATGGACTGACGTCCCCAACACTACACCCCTCTTGGACAAGCAGCTTGGCGGCTAGGGCTGAAGGCCTTCATATCCCCACTTTGATATTGATCTGTTATTACAGTTCGACGATTTGCTAGGTTTCTTGCCTAATTCTTGCATGTAGAACTTGTCTTCTCTTGGCCTTCCTCATTTGCTCGATGCTTGAACATAACCGATCTTTTCTTATCTCCAACACTCTCCTGGATTGATCATGAATTGATGTGCACACACATGAGATTGTTTCATGCAATCTGCTACATATGAATATGTCTCTAGTTCTTTTGGCCGACATGGTTTTCTCTCCCTGCCCAGCAGCTCGCTCTCCTGGCTCGCCTCCTTGCAAATCTGATCCACATGTGGCCTGTTTATGCCAATCTTTGCGTAATCACGTGATGCAGCCGTCACAACTTGCTGCTTCACGTCCATCGATCCAGCGAGCTCCACTGCCGTGAAGAGTCTGGCAGCCATCATGTTTGGGTTTACTGTCTCTGTTTCTTGATGCTCATCCACTGCCGCCTCTGATGATACGTCGCTGTTGCTGCGTCAACTTCTGGCTGCGCTGACACTGTTTTGGCCATACCCACCGTGTTGGCGACTGAAGCCATTGTTACCCTCCTTCATTTTCTGCAACAACGATCTGAAGCATGCGCACCTTGAATTCATCAAAGATTGGTTGAACACAGGCCTTGAATTTCTCCATGAAAGAGCCGGCATCGAGGCTGCGAGGGATTGGGTAGACATAGGCTGAGAATAGAGAATTACTAGGGAAAGATTAGATTGCTTGTTCTTGCTTGTCTCAAACGTGGTTACATGTCATCCTTACATAACGATAACGGATGCTCATACCCTTGACCTCTCCTAATACGATTAGACTTACTAGACCTTTCCTTATACAACTAGACTCTATCCTAATCCTATACTTTCCTAACGAACTCCCCTTTCCTCTGCAAGTCCTTGCCAAACACGTGACCATCTCCTTCTGCAATACGAACATCCTGGTGATCTGGTCTTGTTGCTGTCAGGCCGTAATGGAACTAGTCTGTTTTGATGTCATGGACTGACGTCCACAACACATCTTAAGCTTGGTGTTAAACCATATCATTTAAAATAAAGGAATGCCTCAATTGGATGTGTTCTTTTCAGTTGGAAGTCACATTTTCCCTTGGTACTTTGGTTGGTGGGGTATTGAGGAATTTGTTTTGGGGGAGATTCAGCCTTTATTGTTGTATACATAACGGCATAAAATATATATTCCTATTTCTCTCTGTGGAGTGTGTTGCGATTAGGGGTGGGCATATTAACCGATGACCAAACTACCGAACCGAAATAACCGGGACCGAATCCGAATAGACCAGAACCGAAAATTGCATTCACTGAATCGGTCATCATTTCGTAGAAACCGAATTTAATTCGGTGAGATCGGTCTTTGTGCTTGGTTACCCGAACCTACCGAAGTAACCGATTAAATATGCATAATATGGCCCAAAAGTCCGTAATCCAGCCCACAGCCCAACAGTTCTAAACTTCCGATTATTTACTTCTCACATAGACACGTACGAGACCCTAAAACACATGTACGCAGCCGCCAGCAGTTCAGCACCCCACGTTTCTGCCCACTCTCGATTCCCCACCCGTAGTCTATCCATACCGGCCCTCTCCTTTTCTCCACCTCAACGGCGACGGTAGCCTGCAGGCGACACGCCTTGTCTTCATCCCGGCGAGCAGCGGTGTCGTACAGACGACGCTCGTATCCACGACCGGCCGCGGAGGCCTGCAAAGAACTCTCCTCTCTATCCCGGTCGGCGATGGTGGCAGGTCAGCGGTGACCTGCGGGCGACGCTCCTTCTCTCTAGCCGACGGTAGCGGTGGCCTGGAACTGATGCTCCTTCTCCCTGCCGTTGCGACAAACTTCTTCACTTTCTGTGATTGGGATTTTGACAATATGAGATGTGATGAGTTCACGTCATGCTTTGCAAATCAATTTCAGAAGTTTTACCTGTTTTTGTCATCTAAGAGTCGGTCAATTCGGTAGTACCCGAAGACCCAACCGAATTCCCAGAGAACCGAACTCCTCGGTTATCAGTTTTTCCAATGACCGATCGGTCATCATATTTGCACAACCGAATATCTAGGAACCCCGAAGAACCGAGCCGATCGGTTCGGTTTAACCGAACGCCCACCCCTAGTTGCGATGTACCTCTTGTTCTTTGGACTTCAATCAAGCATAATCAAATATGATTGTGTCTGATAACTGATTGGTGTAAACCAACGTTTAACATGTGGTGTGATCTTTGTTATGGACCTGCCTTTGCCGTATATAATGAGCCACTCATTTTCAGGGCGACCCTGTGGAAATTGCACGAGTTATCAAAGACTCTGTAAAACAGAGTTTGAAAAGTTACCTCGAGGAAGCCCACTGTTCTCTAAGTAGCACACCAGGACGAAAGTTCTCTTTCATTATTGATGGAAGATGCTTGATGTATGCTCTAGATCCAGCTCTACGTGTTAATCTTCTTAGTTTGAGTTTAATTTGCCACTCAGTTGTGTGTTGTCGAGTTTCTCCACTGCAAAAGGCACAGGTAAATATCATTTATTGCTGTTAGTATCTTATTCGTGCATTACTTTGCATTTTCCACCCAGGGAATAATTAACAGTATGTCATGCTTCATTGAGGGGTATCTGTATTCCTTATAGTCAAGGTCTCATATGGATGCTTTTCAGGGCACTTAGTCAGTAAAATGGTTATCTCGATATTGTTACATAAAGGGAATATTGTACCTCCACTATAAGGGTTTGTGCGGGAGATGTTAGTAATCATTGTACATTGGTTGCATTTGCTATAAGTTTTGGTCTCTAACTCAATCCTGTACTAATTAGCTATTACCTATACCATTAGAATATCAAAATCTCTGATTTGTGTGTTTATTTTCATGCATAGACCATTTGTAATATGATGTCAAAATGGACAATGTTGACACATTTTGTAGGTTACTAGCTTAGTTAGGAAAGGTGCTCGTAAGATAACTCTCAGCATCGGTGATGGCGCTAATGATGTAAGCATGATTCAAGCTGCTCATGTTGGGATTGGCATTAGTGGACAAGAAGGAATGCAAGCTGTTATGGCTAGTGATTTTGCCATCGCTCAGTTTCGATATCTTACTGATTTACTTCTTGTACATGGACGGTGGTCATACTTGAGATTGTGCAAGGTATGCTTATGGTTTTCCTAGCTTGTAGCTTTCAGTAAGTTTACAAAAACTAAGTGCCGACACGTTGCAATTTCAGGTTATCACATACTTCTTCTACAAGAATCTGACATTTACGCTAACTCAGTTCTGGTTCACTTTCCAAACTGGCTTTTCTGGTCAACGATTTTACGATGACTGGTTCCAGTCTCTGTATAACGTCATTTTCACAGCGCTGCCTGTAATTATGGTTGGCTTGTTTGATAAGGTATAGCTTCTTGTATCCGTTCTACATTTAGCTCTGGAGTGATGCTATTTGCTGCATTCACTAAAATGAACCCTTTCAGGATGTGAGTGCATCTCTATCAAAAAAATACCCACAACTTTACCAGGAAGGAATTAGGAATACGTTCTTCAAGTGGAAAGTGATAGCAGTCTGGGGTTTCTTTGCCTTCTACCAGTCAATAGTGTTCTATTACTTCACTGCAGCTGCAAGTCAGCATGGTCATGGCTCATCTGGCAAGATCCTCGGTCAATGGGATGTTAGCACAATGGCCTTTACTTGTATTGTGGTGACTGTGAACCTCCGTCTCCTCATGTCGTGCAACTCTATTACAAGATGGCATTATTTCAGTGTAGCTGGCAGTATAGCTGCCTGGTTTCTGTTTATCTTTATTTACTCTGCGATAATGACATCATTTGACAGACAGGTGAGTGAATTATGCAGTATTGTTCTGCTGATGACCATCCTTTTTTACATATGCATTAACTTTATGCTGTGTTCCTTATGCAGGAAAATGTATATTTTGTGATTTATGTCCTGATGAGCACCTTTTTCTTCTACCTCACACTAATGCTTGTTCCGGTCATCGCTCTCTTTGGTGACTTCCTATATCTATCGTAAGATAGCAGCTTTTCCTTTTGCAAAATTATACTATTATAGTTAATACCACCTAGCTACCTTTCAGTTTACACACTGAAATCGTTGAATCAACTGTGTGCTATCTCTGATACTATGTTGATATCTCAGGCTTCAGAGATGGCTATTCCCCTATGACTACCAAGTAGTTCAAGAGATGCACAAGGATGACCCCCACGAATACAACATGATACATCTGCCAGAGAGGAGCCATTTGAGCCCTGAAGAAGCGAGAAGCTACGCCATCTCCATGCTTCCCCGAGAGAACTCCAAGCACACTGGTTTTGCTTTCGACTCCCCGGGATACGAGTCGTTCTTCGCGTCACAGCAAGGCGTCGGTGTGCCTCACAAGCCATGGGATGTCGCAAGGAGAGCCAGCATGAAGCAGCCGCGACAGCAGCCACAGCGGACCGAAAGATCCTAGTCTACCTTTCGTGGAAAGTTTTGTACATCATGTTCTTTTGCCGGCAGACCACAGGTGTATAAGTAGCGTTCTTAGCTATTTTTTTTGGTGTTGTAACCCATCATGCTGGCTATGTTAGTGGCCTTTTGATCCAGTTGGCTGAAGAATCAGGTAGGCACACACTTAGTTAACAAGGTGGACACTGAAAGTGCAGTTAGCAAAATTCTTTGGGATTTTTACAGGGTTTAGTATTTATGAATTTTGTCTCGCCTCATACTGTCTTTTGTTGCAGCCTCATTTTATGCAATTTCCATCTGAAGATTCTTGTTTGGATTATTAACAATCTGTCAGCAAGGGTCGCCATGTAGGAATATTTGTGATACGCAAAAAAATATGAGAAAGTATGTAGCTGTGACATCTCGCTTCAGGGGTTAGTAGGATTGATAGGCCACTCGTACTAATAAGTTGCATTTTTTTTGAAACTTTCCGGGTGTGTATGAATGAACACAAAATGTGTAGCAAAGATAATTTTTGGTCTGGGGATAGTCTAAATATTGTAGAGAGCTGCCAGCAGCAAAAGCATCTCCAACACCCCACACCTTGATACGTCCGGCAGGACAGCGTGGACATAAAACGTGCACCCAACCGGTCTACCCAAAGGCAGCCCATCTGTCCGGACTATCGGGCAACCTACAAACCCATTCCATATGTGGGCCGAGTTTGGGGCTGCCCGGACGCGTCTGCCCCGTCCAAATGACAGGTATGCTGCACGCTGCGGAAGGCTGACCAGCGCCATCCACGTCCGTGCCCACGAGAGGGGAGACGATCCGCGGAATCCGGCTACAGACGTGGGCGTGGCCGAGGCCAATGAAGTGGCCATCGGCGAAGGCGGGGCGAGAGCTCCGTGCGGGTGCCTATTGTTGGATATATGCCCGAGAGATAATAAATATATCTGTTTCATGCTTAATGTATTATGTTTTTATGCTACAACTGCTATGGTCTATAAATGTGAGATTTATAGGGAAGCACATACGCACGTGTAGAAACATAATCAAACCCTTTTGTACCCTTTGTCATGTCTCATAGACAAACTCGTTAATACTGGATGACCTTGCTTTCCGGTCATGGACATATGCATGTCATTATTAATGAGAGTATATTGTTGTCTCAACAATATGACTGGGAAGACCCAAATAAGATATACTACGAGATCAAGGTTTTGGTGCATATGGTATAGTCTTAGGTTGATCTATTTGTTTATTCCTTAGACCATGAGAATTTATGGTTGTGTATATTGGAGAGATTACTTTGGCACAGTCAAACACCACGACTGTCAATGGGTGGTCATAATGGCTGTCGCTAGGTGATCTTGAAGATATGCATTTAATCATAGTAGTTCAAGAATGAGAATTACTCCTCTAGATAATAGAGAGATACATCCTGGATCCACTATAGTGGGAAGGTGTCCATAGATATGTCTGCGCATACATGGTCATGATATTATCATATCATGGGCATACTGGAACATGGGAAAAGAGTAATGGCATCATACCGGTAACAAGGATAAAGTGACATAGTGAATGAAAAATATCATTCATGGTAATGTCATACATCTCGCCTTGGGTAAATGATGGGTATCATGAAGTGATGGGAATATACTTGATAGTCAATAGGTTCAACAGAGTGTCTTCTTTAACGATAGCAATCATTCAGGTCGTCTGTGGTCCTGACCCTGACCGGTGATTGGATTTGATTGGATAGGCACATCCAATCATAGCTACCTATTATCGAACCTGCATGGATCACACACTTAAGTCATCATAGTCTGCTGTGTGCGTGGGAAGGTCCGGAGTAGACAGAGAGTATCACCTGGGATGGTTCCGACGTGATAGAATTATGTTCAGAGATTTGATCATACAGTTGAAGGTGGTATCAGATTTATTCCGAAGGTTTATATAGGGTAATATTTATCCAGAGATTTTGTCGGCGAACACTGGGTGTCCCGGATCACATAAATATGTTTATGTGATATGTAATTAATTAGATAAAATATTTATTAAATATTAATTTATTTAATCAATAAATAAATAAATGGAAAAATATTAAAAATAAAAAGGCCAATAAAAGGTGGCTGCCACATGGGCCCTAGGGGCCCACATGGCAGACGCACCACCACTTGGTGGTGGTGGGCCAAGGCGCCAGGAGGGGAGGCTCCCTGTAACATCCCAAATTTTGGAACTAAGGAAAACTTAGTTTTTACAAGACCCAAAATTCAGAACCAACAAATTTTTTTTGAAATGTTTCACTGATGATTGTGTTTTCCTTCCCATTGCTATGTTTGAACTTGTGTGATTTGTTGTTTAAGTTGTTTGACTAGTAAATATATTTAACTTTGGTGATCAGGTCATGACAAGAAAATTAATTCCATATATCTCTTGCCACTCTTATTTTGGTCAAATGTCATTTCAATAATCATTTGGTTCAGTAACCACCAAAGTACCCACTCTTGAGAAAGTAAAAGTATTTCCAAAACTACGTGTTTCCAAAATTATGGGGATCTATATGTTATCTCCTATCTATATTTCAACCTTGATATTTTGCATGTGTATGCAACTCCCATTTTATACACTCTTATTTCCACTCCATTTGAAAATAACACTAGTGGGAAATATATTACCCCACATATTTCTCTTCATCAAATCTTCTGAAAACTATTAAGTTATGAGTTGAGATATTCCTTAAAACATCATCTTGTCATAATTGAGTGTGATCATTTCTACAAGATAGTATTGTTAATTATGGAAATGGTGGTATGATTAATTCTTGTGGTTTAAATTGTGTGGTCTTGATTGTGTTGTTGATATTGTTGTGTTGTTGATATTGTTGTGTTATTGATCTTGTTGTGTTTGTTGCTTGTGGGGATAATTCCTCAGCTATGCCTAACACTAAAGTAAAACACACTGATCACAAATTGGGAATGTGACTTGAACACAAAACAAGACCCCTATGATTACTCACACCCTCAAAATAAAATCTTGATTAAAAGAAATGGTCTTACTTAAATTCCCTCTCTACCTATTTCTCTATTCTGTTATAATAATTATTTTATCTTATAAAATCCAGGAATGAGATGATAACCATCTCATTATCATATTACTCTCTCCTCAAAATATTTAATCTTCAATTACAAAGGTATTTCAATTTGTCAAATTGGTTTTTCCAAAAATGCCCTATTTAAACCCTATGAACAAAAGTTGTTCAAAACATTTTATTTTTTAAACACCAATTTTTGTGGAGCCTCTCAATGTATATGGGAGGCTACATGAATAATTTCAGAATTTTTGAAATGAATCTAGTGCCTCAATTAAATCCCTAAAAGCTACTGGTTTTTAAAAAGGAAATAAAAGAAGCAGAAAAGGACCTAGAAGAAAAGGGGAAAAGAAACGCAGGTTTTTTTTTCGAAAATAGGTCATCTCTCTCTCTCTCCTCCTGCCCGACACGGATGCGCCATTGCCGGCGGGAGAAGGAGGCCCCCCACGATGTCCCGCGTCGCACCGCCCGGACCCCCCTCCTCTCCTCTCCCCTGCGAGGAGTTAAGAAGAGCACCACCCCGCTCCTCTGCTCTCCCTGCCCAGATATTTTCCCTCGCCTCTCTCCCTTCCATGACCGAACTAAGCCGGAGCTTCGCCGCCACATCGCCGTCGATCGAAGCATCCCCAAGCGGATCGAAGACCACCATCGTCTCCGCCCCGTCCTCCTCTTCCTCTGCGAGCAAGGAATCGACGCGAGGAGATGTGAATCGACGACATCAACTCGTCTTCTTCCTCTCCAGCCACCGCACTCCGAGCAAGTTCGTCTCCGTCTCCGGCCACCTCTGTCACCTACGAGAGTACCCACGCGTCGAGGGTGAGCACGCGGTTCTCCTGGACATCCCCGTTCTTCTCCTCCCTCTGTATTTTTACGAGTCGTTGTAAGCTCGTCGCCGGCCACCGTCGGGCGCCGATGTGCGCGTCGCTCCGGCGACCATTAAGTGACGGCGACGCTGTTTTCTGGTTCGTTGTGTCCGTGCGAGTTGAGAGCAGCCCGTAGCGCGTCCCCTCGTGCCGTAGATCGACGCATCCGTGCAGCTCGCCGCCGGTGATCACCGCGGCCGCGTGCGTCGTCGCCGTGCACTGTCCACACCTTATAATTATGCGCAACCGTATACTAACTGTAATATCCCAAATTTTAAAACTAAGACCCCAAAATTCAGAACCAACAATTTTTTTTTGAAATGCCTGACTTTTGCTTGTGTTTCACTTCCCATTGCTCTGTTTGACTTTGTGTGGTGGATTGTTTGTGTTAGGTAAACCAAAATAAAATGGTTTTATAAATAACAAGTCCAGGCCTCAGTATCAGGTTTAATTCTATCTCACCCTCATCTATTTTGACCTCATGCCATAAATGGGAATCTTGATACTTTCATCAACGCACCTTCTTAAAGTCTCATCTTCTCTGTATCTTCTATTCCTATCCAAGTTGTGAAATTGGATAATTGAGTTTTTCAACACATTGTTTTCAAGCCCTTAGGACATCATCCCCACAATCAGTGGCTATATCCTTCCATCTTGTGAAATCTTTTGCCAGCCCTTCTTACATCCATTCTATCTCCCTTTGAGCTCAACCAACCCATCCTTGACAACATCATTTAGCAAGGTATCATCAAAGAAAACAAAAATGCATTGTGATTTGTGTGGGTTTTTCCAAGATTTTTTTTCAATTAGGTTTTCTCCCTAAAACCCTCTCCAACTAGCTGTTTTCACCCTATGTTTTCTTTGAGCCACACTATCCAATTGTGTGACTTTTGTGATAAAAAATTCTCTCTGGTGTGTGGACTACAACTCCATGCACTTGTTTTAAATTTTGGAGTTTGGGAACCTTTTTATGCATGCATGTTTTGGTGACGAGTTATTAAAACAGAAAAACAGAGAGTTTTGAAAACCCGAGAAAAAGCAGAATGATACCAGATGTTTAGCATGTTTTCCTAGCCTTGCACATTTTATGAAAATTATTGAAAATATGTTTCTGAATCATTGTAACATGGTCAACAATTCCCAGTTGGAATTTCCCACATTTGGAGATTGTTTGCTATGTTAACCTTGATTGAACTTTCCACTGATTTTAATAGTCCCTGGACTTAGCAGTTTCTAAAACTAGGTTTTTCTGAAAAAAATCGTCTGGTACCCTTTTCATCACATGTTTTCAGTGTCTTAATTATTTTATTAAAATTATTAAAATGTGTTTATGAAAATACTTATCATGTTCTTAAAAACCCAAGTTGAATCAAAAGATTTGGAGTCCTTTTGATCCTTCAAACATGCATGAACTTTTGATAGTTTTCAACAGTTTTCAACACTTGGAAAATTTCCCCAAAGTCTGAAACTGAATTTTCTGAATCTGTTTTCTGTCACCGTTTCTAACTCATTCAAATGGTGGGTTTGCGTTGAATTAGGAGAGGAAACCTTGTCCTTTTTGTTCACTGATGTGCCACCACCCTGACCCAGCCTTTGGCTTGCCCTAGAGTTGACCTGAGAGAGAGAGAAGGAAGAGAGAAGAGGAGGCAGTGAAGCAAGGAAAAGAAGGAGAGGACATGTTTTCTTCTGCACGCCACCGTGCTCCTCGCTGTCGTGCTCCCTCCTGCACGCCTCTGCCTCCCCTAGCCCCCACTCACTCCACACCTCTCCCTCACTCGAAGGAAGCAAGTTACACGTGCTTGTTAACCCCAGAGGAGGAGTGCACGAGGCGCCACGCCACTGCCGTCCATGGCGCGCTGCCGCACGGGTCACCTCCGTGGAGAGGGACGATGCGACCTCGAGGCGACGCCGCGCCGTGTCCACCGCACCACACTCCACCCTCTGCTCCTGCTCGACGAGACCACACCACCGCAGAAGCTCCCTAGCGTGCACGCCGTCCATGCCCGTACACGCCGTCGCCATGGCGGGCAGCACACGGCACCGCAGCACGCCGCGCCATCTCTGTTCCCCCCGACCAGCCGACCACCTCTGCAGCCCCCCTAGCTCACCGCAACCTCCCAGACACCTCCATCTGGACCCCGCACCTCTCCTACCCCTCTCTCTCACCATGCCGTGCTCACCTCCGCCTCCATTTAAACTCCACCCGAGGCTGCACCTGCCTCTCTCCGCTCACTCCCTCTGCTTCTCCTCCACTCCCCATCTCTTTTTGCATCGCCAGGAGAGTAGCGCCGTGCTGCAAGTGCTGCTGCTGCTCGCGGCCGTGCTGCGCACACCGCGTCGTCCACGGCCGAGGTAGACGACGACCCCGCCCGCACCGTGTCTCTCTCCCTCCCACGGCTCTCCACCCTGCACTCTCTTCTCCATCCTCACTGCTCTCAAACGCCTCCTTTTCTCCTCTGTTTCGCGCACAGGAGGGAAGCCAGGAGCTCGCCGGAGTTCCGCCGAGGCCGAGGAAGCAGCGGAACTCGCCGTGGTCCAGCGAGCATCCCCGAGCCTCGCCGTCCACGCCATTGTCTTCCCCACGCCCTCCGCACTCGCCTCCACCATCATCGCCATCCCCAGAAGCCCCACGGTGAGCCGCCGTGCTTGATGACCTAGCTCGCCGCCGCTCTGCGTGATTGCATGCGTAGGTGAGGAAGGAGACAGTCCTCAGCCGTCCATCTCCCGATCAACGGCTCTCCTTGAAACCACCTTTCCCGCGCCGCGTTCCGCGCGCGCGACCGCCATGGGCCGTTTTGGCCACTGTTGGGCTCGGCCCAGCAAGATCTGGCCCACGCGCTGGTTTTTATTCCCTGTGTTTATTAATTTGAAAATTGGGCAGAAACTTGACTGCTGGTTTAAATCGTTATAAAATATGAAAAATGCATTTTTGACCAAACCAAAATTCAGGGTAGTACCTCTGCAAGTTCTTGACCACACCCAACTTGCAGATCTACTTTTGGGTAAATATTTTTGGAGAAAATAAATGTGAGCCAGAACTGCTGCTCCTCACCAAAATATCAATAACTATTTCTCTAAGATAGCTTTGCTGCAAACTCAACTGATTTGGAAAGATCTAAGTGATACCTAGCAGTATCAATTTACCCCTTATGCAAATGAGCTTTCTAATTAAATTGGCATCCACTTTGGTAAATGACCAGAGAGCCTTTTCTAGGATTTGTGTAAATTTATTGGTGATGAATTTTGATGTGAATCCAATTGTATGGCCTTGTTTATGTTTAGAAATACCTAAATCTAGCTTGGTGTGATTTTCAGAGCTATATATTATTTTTGGTGTGCATAACTAGTTTTAGTGCTTTTCTGTTAATTCTTGTTTATAGTTTATTTAATTTTGTAGAATGTGTTAATGTCTTATTTGTGATTTCTAGCATGCATAGGTGCTGTACTCTCTGATATGTGTGTGTTAGCTCATATCTTTAGCGTGTTAGAAAAGTTGGTATTGCATATGTTTATTTAAGAGTAATACTACTAGTGTAGTTAATTCCTAGAATATTCCTAGAGTTAGGAATTGTTTGTGGATGAATTTCCTTGAGTGGTTTGATTTTTTGAAAATATTGCTTAAACATCAGTAGCATTCCATAGCTACTGATATTATAGCATGTCATCCCTTGCTACCTATTATTTGGCCCTAGCTTGTGTATAAGTGTTAGACCACTAATTAGTATGAGGCCCTTGTAAGTGTAGATCCTAGTTTGTTGCTTGAATAATTAGTTTGATGCTGGTGGTTGTTATCTGTCTGTGCACCACTTGTGGGTTTGTTTGGTGTATTGATTGTTGTTTATTTCCCTGTTTGCGACGCTAGATAATAACGCAACCGGAGTGGTATTTGGAGAGAATTGATCGAGGAAGGATGGGATTTTTATTATATTGATCAACAAGGAGAAATCCAGGGACATTATGCTGAAACCAGGCAAGCTACTTCACTGAGCTTGCATTTATATACATCTATTTTTAATCTCAGGAGTTGTTCAAAAGTATCAATGATTTTGGAAAACCCTTTTTACAAATACATGAAAACTATTTTGCCACCCTATGTAGAAGTATAAGGTAGTTATTTAAAACTATAGGATGGGAAAAATAATGTTTATTCAAAACTCCTTTGAAAGTACTTGGAGGGAGTTGAAATGCCGAAAAGTCGGTATTCAGATGGAGAAATGGAGATTGGTGATGTTTATGAAAATGCACATTGTGTCCTTGTACTTACATCCCCAGCCAAAAATCTGTGCGACCACATTTACCCACATATGGAAAAGGCGTAGTCATATAATTTGCTCGTGTTAGTACTGGATGCCTCAATAACGAGGATAACCTCGTTCCATGAGGGGATGGTCTGAGGACCTACCCCCTGACCCGGGTCCTCTAGAGAGAAGAACGCCTAAGGGCTGTTATGATATGAAATGGAGATAGAGGATTTGTAGGGCCATTAAAATTCGCCGGGCAGAACTACGAGTCCTCACACTTAGTTTCTGAGGATTTAAGTGTCGATGGAATGTTTCGTAGCGGTAGGGTCCTATACTAGCATGAGCAAAGGACAGGCTATGGCCGGGAACTCAACTTCGCATACCCCTGGTATGGCGGGACGTGGCTGACACGATGAGTGACCGGATGGGTGTGGGAAAAGCGTGCTACCTCTGCAGAGGGTAAAACTATTCGAATAGCCGAGTCCTCGGATATGGATAGTTGGGAAGAACTACTAAGGCCATGTGCAAGCTTTGCAAGTTTTGAAAAGTGTTTAGGTTTAAAATGAAATTGAAGTGGAGATGATGTTTCATACCTGTTCCAATAAGTTGGTATGAGGTTGCTGGAAAATGAGTGACCCTGAAGGGGCTATGTTCGGGAAAGGAGGAGTTTTGGAGAAACGGACAAGATGGTGATTTTCGAAGAAAAAGTTTTAAAAGAGATTTCTTACCTTTTCAACCAAAGGTATATTTTCGAGAAAAAGGTTTAAAAAGACTTCTTACCCTTTTTCAACAAACATGGTGAGAAAACTATTTTTCCAAAGGGTTTGTTTCCAACCAAGATATTGAGAAACTACTTTTCAAAATATTTTGCCTTCAACAAGGATGTAAGATCTACTCTTCTCTTTTCAATAAAGATATAGAGATGTTTATCTAAAACTAAAGGTTTTAAAGATTATCAAAACTAGTGCATGCTCGAGTTGGGGTAGTTTGCGAGTACAATCAAATGTACTCATATTGGTTTCGTCCCTGGCTATTGTCTTAGCCAAATTTTAAAGAGGAGCAGTTAGAAGAGGAGGAGTTCACTGGCGTCTTTGCAAACTAGGGCGCTTCCCAGTCAGCTGCCTGTAGGGTTAAGGCGAATGACTCGGGCTCCACGTTGTTTGGTGATTTCCGCTGCAAGTACCTGTTGAAGCTTAGGACTTCAATCACGTAAGTACATTTATTCGGTATTTATGGATGTCCTGTGATGCCAATTCGAGTTATGTGCAACAACAGACTGATCATGGGATTGTTGCAGGAAACATAACGAGTATCTCAGATAGCTAATCCGGGGTCCTCACACTAACACAAGCGCGAGCCAGCCCAGTGGCTAGCACACGCGCGCACGCCCGCGAGACGCGAGTTCGAATCCCGCACATCGCAATGCCTTTCTCATTTTAATTCATACGCTGACAGCCGGGCCCCACTCGTCAGTGGCCCAGCACCCGCCTGCGCCGCGTCAGCGCCAGCATGGCCAAAGGCCCCACTGGCCAGTGGCTGTGTGTAGCCAGACCCCGGTGAAAAACGTTTTGGGCAAATTTCCAGAAATTAATACCATTTCACAGAATTAAGAATGGATTTGTAAAATCCCTATCTTTTAAATACTTATCCAAAAATTGCAAATGAGATATCAAAATGCTCAGGAGAAATAACTTTACCTCATAACATCATTTGCATGTCGAACTAAATACTGGAAATAACTTTTTCTGGCACTTTAATAAAAGGGCAGAATATAAACTAATTTTGTAAAATCCATAACTTATTTAATATTAATCTGAATAATGCCAATCCAATTTTGTTAGCTTAGTATTGTGATTACCTAGCTCCCCTAATTTTGGTAGAATTAATTAAGCATTAAATTAAAGATTAGAAAACATTTCTGGACAAGATCAATTGTAGAAAATTAATGGTTAATCCAAATGAGTTAGGACCAATTTTGTTAGATCACATTTAGTTAAGGTTAATTACCTCTAAAAGGATTTAATTTTTGAATAACATTAACTTGAGTTGTGGCAAAAACTTGATTAATACCTTACTGGATTAAAACAATTATGTGGGGAGTTTAATAACTCCAAATGAATCAAATCCAATTTTGTTGTCTTCTACACATCAGTAGCTCTCTGTAGAAATTTAGTTTGTATTTTTGTGACCACCAGAACTCAAGTTATGCAATTAGACATACATCACTAGTTTCTGCCATATTTAAGACACAATTGAATAATAGTTAATTCAATTAAATTGAAACCAAATTATATTGTTTGATGTGTGCAGTAGCTGTTTGTGATGTTTATGGTTGTTATGTTGAGATGATTGCTTGAGTAGTTTAGTGATTGGTTGTATTTGTTTGTTTATTAATTAGACGAGAACGCTGTCGGATTTATCGAGGAAGGAGAGTTTGCTGAACCTGAAGATCAAGACCAAGTCCACTTTGCCGAGCAAGGCAAGCTACTCTCTGAGCTTGCACTCTAATATATATGCATCTACTTTGGTAAAATGATTTACTCTTAAGGCAATGGTTTTAAAACCCTTTTCAAAAACATATGAAAACTATTTTGCCACCATGGTAGATATATAAGATAGTGTATATCAAACTATAGGATGGGAAAAGATTGTTTATTCAAAACTCTTTTGAAAATACTGTGTGTGTGAATTGTTGGAATGCCGAGATGTCGGTGTTGAAGTGGAGAAATGGAGAATGGAGATGTTTATGAAAAATGCACAGTGTCCTAGTACTATGACAACCAATCTTAATCTGTGCGACCACATTTACCCCCATATGGGAACGGGGCTTAGTCATATAATTTGCTCTTATTAGTATGGGATACCTCATCGACGGAGATGACTCCGTTATGCATGAGGGGATGGTTTGGAGAACTCCCCTGACCTGGGTCCTCGCTCAAACTCTATGGAAAGATAATGAGGAGGATTGAAGACTTCATCAATGTGGTCGCCGGGAAAAACATATGAGTCCTCACACTTAGGGTTGCCGACGGGGACCGGACTGAGTGTCGATGGGAATTATCATATGGGTAGGGTCCTATACTAGCATGAGCAAAGGAGAGGCTAGGGTCGGTGGCTCAACTTCGCATACACCTTGTATGGCGGGACGTGGCTGACACGATGAGTTACCGGATGGATGTGGGTTAAAAGCGTGCTACCTCTACAGAGGGTCAAAACTATTCGAATAGCCGAGTCCTCGGTTATGGACAATTGGGAGGTTGTCCTAAGATCATGTGCAAGTTTTGGAAAAGCTTTTAAGTTTAAAAGAAACTGAAATGGTGATGGTGTTACACAGCTATACCAAATGGAGTGGTATGAGTTGTTGAAATAAATGGACCATGGTGAGCCATGGTCAGGAAAAGGAGGGGTTTTTGAGAAACAAATGAGATGGTGACTTCTTTTAAAGATAGTTATAAAACTCTTCTTACCTTTTTCAATAAAGATATAGAGATGTCTTAAATCAATAAAAGTATGAAAGTAAGATAAAACTAGTGCATACTCATGGTGGGGTAGTTTGCGAGTACAATCAAATGTACTCATATTGGTTTCGTCCCTGGCTATTGTCTTAGCCAGATTCTGAAGAGGAGCAGTTCGAAGGAGAAGTTTTAAATGACGTCAGTGCGAACTAGGGCGCTTCCCAGTCAGTTGCCTGTGGGGTTTGGCATATGACTTGGGCTCCACGTTGTTTGGTGAGTTCCGCTGCAAGTACCTGTTGAAGCTTATGGCTTCAATCAAGTAAGTAATTCCTTCGGTATTTATGGATGTTCTTTTGATACCAGTTTGATTGTGCTCAGCGACAGACTGATCATGGGATCGCTGATGTTGTAGGCACAAGGGTATTTCGGACAGCTAGTCCGGGATCCCCACAGACTTGGTATCAGAGCCATCCTGACTGTAACAGACCTTAGTTAGCATGGACGTTAGTTAGGAAAGAAATATTTTGTTAAAAATATATTGTTACCAAAAACATAATTTTTATCTGAGGAAGTCCAAAAATAACTTCCACTCTTCTCACCTTCTCAAATATTTCCGACTCTCATCCCTCTATTTTAAGATTTTCTAAGGATTTCTCTACTCCCTCTTACCCGTTCAAAATACTTGACGATGAACCCAAGTGAGACCTAATTAGCTAGCACCTACAAGAGGAAGCTTCCATCACAAGTACTCAACATTCCACATCGAGGTGATTGATCTACAAATACCAATATTATCGATATCAACAAAGCAAGAGACCTCCGAAGACCTCAACTCAATATCAACAAATCCACTCAGTTACTACCTCGACAATCTCAATTTCTCCAGCTGAAGACTAAGGCGACAAAGTGAAGACTTCACCATCCATTTTTAACCAAGGCCCATAGGAAAAACATATGATAGGAACCTCGGTTGTACTACCCGACTACCACGAGTATTAGACTTCCGTTGGTACTAAAGGTACCTTGTGTGTTGTTTTTGGTGTGCTCTACTCTGGTTGTGTGTTGTTGTTGGTGAGTCCTCTGTTTGGGTGTTGTTTTTCTTGTGCGTTCACAATCACGCCTTGATGGCAACACAAAGTAACCCAAAATTCTCTTTTTTATAAAACTCCTTTTGTCACCCAACAAAAACTAATTTTGACCTCTTCGCCATAGTTGCACCTTGTTGCAGATGTAAACCCGCCTAGGAAAAATCTTTCTGAAAATATTTTCCTCTCATCTAAACCATCTCCCGATAAGAACTGCAGTTTCGCAAGATACAAAAGACCCCTTACCTTTAACCAAATAGCCTGAGATTTTTGCAACCTAGCCGGCAAATCAGATAATGGCCTTCATGCACCATCTGGAGCAAGTGCGTCAAGATCTCGAAGGAAACTGCAATTTTACGGCAACCTCGTGAAGGCACGAACCTTACCTCGTAAAAATTAACTTGTGAAATTACAAGAATAACACACTAACTTATCATATCTAACTTTAGATTAATATCTGACTCAAGTCCACGATAGTACCAACTAATCTTCTAGGACTGCATGCCTTGACAATAAACGAAGACATAAGGAGGCACATTTAGGATTAGAGGAACTCAAGGAGTGTATAAGAGTTGATATGAAGATTCGAGCTCAGGACCGTAAGAAGGAGGAACTGCGACAAGAAGACTTTGAAGAGAGATTTCTTAAGTTGGCAAAGAAGAAATATACCAGACTATCCTTGAGTATTTGGAAACTCTTATATCAGAATCTATTTTTATTAATCTCTCTAGAAAGTGTGATATTCCAATGTTCGTGTTATATAGAAGTAGTTTGGTAACAAGCCTCATGAACTTGTTAACAAATCGCTTTTGTATGCTCAAACAATTGAGTGTCATATACAAATAAACGGAACCAGATGATCCAGTACATCTCAGCCTCTTGAATATGAAAAGTAGTTTGATGACAAGACTAGCTACCTTGTTAACAAATTCTTCTCGTAAGACTAAGGCAATTGATGTTATAAAAGACCTCCACAATTTTATACAACTAACTAATAGAAAGCTTGCTCGGACTAGTGGATGTCGTCACCACAGGGTGAAGCAAATGTGTTAGAACACAAATCAAGGACAATAATAATATTCTTAAGTCAAGTGTATACCTTAGGAGTTACTCAAGTTATAAGTAAGAAAATCACATGAAGATTTATAGTGTTTCCCCAAGGATATGATTTCCGAAAACAAGAAAAGAAAGAGGTGCCAGTGGACGACTCAAAACTAGTTGGTAGACAGGAGACTTTAGGAAGATATAAGGGTGTTGAATTGTATGTTATTAGCCAAAAGTATCTCGATGAGATCAAAATTTGGTGGATGCTGTTGGTAATATCAAAAAAATTTGGGGTTTAGAATAGAAGTGAAAACTTGGAGTGGATCGATAAATTAATTGGGATTGGACAGATGATATATTTGATTAATACTCTGGGGCTAACCAGTTGTGGTCCCCAACCATTGGTGGTTATCTGGAACTAGACGACGTGACCCTTGATTTAAGGTTTAGAAATAAAGGTGAAATTTATTGGATTTTTAGGAAGCACTTGCTGATAAAATGATGTTTGGATTGGTTAGAAGCAAGTAAATTAAGAGAATACTCCGGTGTTGGAATGTTTAGGGTGATTCTTAGCGCAAGTGACCCTTGTACTAAATTCTTATGGAATTATAGGAAGTGGTCAAAGATGAGTTAGCAAATGAGTAGATCGTTGTACGCAAGAAATAATTGGTGGGGATAAGTGAATGTTTACCGGATTTAGGAATCAATATGACTTGGTCTAGTAGCAAGACATTCTAGGTGACAGTAGTTTTCAGAGCTTGTCACGCTCTGTTTGGATTATTCTTAGAAAGATCTTTTATCTTTGATTATGAGATCAAGGCCCAAAAGTGTTGAGATAAAATTGAATTTGGTTAGAAAGTGGGGCAATTCTTGATGGAATGATCACATGCTGCTGGATGCTTTATTTAGCTTTGATGATATGGTCGTAGGAAAACAACCACCTG
Organism: Poa pratensis; assembly: GCA_947311845.1. Classification (NCBI taxonomy): domain Eukaryota; kingdom Viridiplantae; phylum Streptophyta; class Magnoliopsida; order Poales; family Poaceae; genus Poa; species Poa pratensis. Next base: position 410,624 of record CAMZMU010000113.1, read on the forward strand.
AAGGAGTAAGATAATTTGAGATATGCCTATCTGGGGAGAAAAATCAATCAAGAAATAATTGGTGGACCACTACGATTTTTGTGATAGGATGTAATGGGAGACTATGCCTGAAAGGTTTGATGGGTATCAGATAGATTGAAATATGTTATGATAAAGAGTTTATGCCAAGGAAGATGATGGTGGATTAATAACTTTAGCTTGGGCAAAGTCATGATTCAGTTAACTAGTATAGTAGTGGCCTTACCAGAGATGTTGGAATGGTATTTTGAAGACTCGAGAATAAGGGCCTATGTAAAGTTGGTGTTCTTGGATCTTAGGTATAATAAGTTTGATGTTCAGAATATAGCGCCCAACTCCCTTGAAAACTAACTTAAGCCCCTCAACCAGAAAGTTTTCCCGGAAACCCTAACTATTCTGGTGCACTCTAACTTACTTGTGAAGACCCAGAACCAAAGAAGTCTTTCAGGACAACCTTTTCCCGCCAAGCCGAAGGAAGAAAAGCGTGAAGATCTACCGGAAATCACTAAGAAGTATCCAACGACGGAAGCACCTGCTGTTGGCAGCATCAACCACCAAGCAAGACCAGATGCCCTTAGAAGTTTATAACACCCCTCTACTAACTAGAAACCGGAGAGAGTCGAGTGCTCAAACTTGACGCATCCGAAGACCGACGCGTCCCCATCTGCGACCCTCGTAAGGAGAAAATATCAGGAAGTGATATCTGCACCAACTCCAAGCACCGAGGAGTGACACCCAAGACGAAGGTCGTCAAGCTACTCAAGAAGAATGATGCCTCCAAGTCAACTCCAGCTGCGACTTTCAACAAGACCAATTAAAAACCCCTTTTAAGGGGGGAAGACCTGCAATAGGTATACAAAAACAACATGGTAATAAATTAGTTCCTTGCGCCTTAGCCTGGTAGTATATGGAAACAACCGACCAAGACTATCCATCAGCATCGATCGTCAAGTCAACCCCATCATCAAGGATTTGAACTTAGCACAGAAGTATCGACAAAGAAAGCCTTGCATCCTCAATTTGCCAAGATCCCAAAGGGCCACCTCACTGAAGAAGCAACGACCTCGCAAGTATAGTCAGCCCAAAACCCGTGCCCTCGTACTCCCCTGTTACCCCCGGCCAAATCTCGAGGACGAGATTTATTTTTAAGGGGGGAAGAGCTGTAACATCCCAAATTTTGGAACTAAGGAAAACTTAGTTTTACAAGACCCAAAATTCAGAACCATGAATTTTTTTTTGAAATGTTTCACTGATGATTGTGTTTTCCTTCCCATTGCTATGTTTGAACTTGTGTGACTTGTTGTTTAAGTTGTTTGACTAGTAAATATATTTAACTTTGGTGATCAGGTCATGACAAGAAAAATAATTCCATATATCTCTTGCCACTCTTATTTTGGTCAAATGTCATTTCAATAATCATTTGGTTCAGTAACCACCAAAGTACCCACTCTTGAGAAAGTAAAAGTATTTCCAAAACTATGTGTTTCCAAAATTATGGGGATCTATATGTTATCTCCTATCTATATTTCAACCTTGATATTTTGCATGTGTATGCAACTCCCATTTTATACACTCTAATTTCCACTCCATTTGAAAATAACACTAGTGGGAAATATATTACCCCACATATTTCTCTTCATCAAATCTTCTGAAAACTATTAAGTTATGAGTTGAGATATTCCTTAAAACATCATCTTGTCATAATTGAGTGTGATCATTTCTACAAGATAGTATTGTTAATTATGGAAATGGTGGTATGATTAATTCTTGTGGTTTAAATTGTGTGGTCTTGATTGTGTTGTTGATATTGTTGTGCTGTTGATATTGTTGTGTTATTGATCTTGTTGTGTTTGTTGCTTGTGGGGATAATTCCTCAGCTATGCCTAGCACTAAAGTAAAACACACTGATCACAAATTGGGAATGTGACTTGAACACAAAACAAGACCCCTATGATTACTCACACCCTCAAAATAAAATCTTGATTAAAAGAAATGGTCTTACTTAAATTCCCTCTCTACCTATTTCTCTATTCTGTTATAATAATTATTTTATCTTATAAAATCCAGGAATGAGATGATAACCATCTCATTATCATATTACTCTCTCCTCAAAATATTTAATCTTCAATTACAAAGGTATTTCAATTTGTCAAATTGGTTTTTCCAAAAATGCCCTATTTAAACCCTATGAACAAAAGTTGTTCAAGTCATTTTATTTTTTAAACACCAATTTTTGTGGAGCCTCTCAATGTATATGGGCATTACATGAATAATTTCAGAATTTTTGAAATGAATCTAGTGCCTCAATTAAATCCCTAAAAGCTACTGGTTTTTAAAAAGGAAATAAAAGAAGCAGAAAAGGACCTAGAAGTAAAGGGGAAAAGAAACGCAGGTTTTTTTTCGAAAATAGGTCATCTCTCTCTCCTCCCGCCCGACACGGATGCGCCATTGCCGGCGGGACAAGGAGGCCCCCCACGATGTCCCGCGTCGCGCCGCCCGGACCCCCCTCCTCTCCTCTCCCCTGCGAGGAGTTAAGAAGAGCACCACCCCGCTCCTCTGCTCTCCCTGCCCAGATATTTTCCCTCTCCTCTCTCCCTTCCATGACCGAACCAAGCCGGAGCTTCGTCGCCACATCGCCGTCGATCGAAGCGTCCCCGAGCGGATCGAAGACCACCATCGTGTCCGCCCCGTCCTCCTCTTCCTCTACGAGCAAGGAATCGACGCGAGGAGCTGTGAATCGACGACATCAACTCGTCTTCTTCCTCTCCGGCCACCGCACTCCGAGCAAGTTCGTCTCCATCTCCGGCCACCTCTGTCACCTACGAGAGCACCCACGCGTCGAGGGTGAGCACGCGGTTCTCCTGGACATCCCCGTTCTTCTCCTCCCTCTGTATTTTTACGAGTCATTGTAAGCTCGCCGCCGGCCGCCGTCGGGCGCCGATGTGCGCGTCGCTCCGGCGACCATTAAGTGACAGCGACGCCGTGTTCTAGTTCGTTGTGTCCGTGCGAGTTGAGAGCAGCCCGTAGCGCATCCCCTCGTGCCGTAGATCGACGCATCCGTGCAGCTCGCCGCCGGTGGTCACCGCGGCCGCGTGCGTCGTCGCCGTGCACTGTCCACACCTTATAATTATGCGCAACCATATACTAACACAAGCGCGAGCCAGCCCAGTGGCTAGCACACGCGCGCACGCCCGCGAGACGCGAGTTCGAATCCCACACGGCGCAATGCCTTTCTCATTTTAATTCACACGCTGACAGCCGGGCCCCACTCGTCAGTGGCCCAGCGCCCGCCTGCACCGCGTCAGCGCCAGCATGGCCGAAGGCCCCACTGGCCAGTGGCTGTGTGTAGCCAGACCCCGATGAAAAACGTTTTGGGCAAATTTCCAGAAATTAATACCATTTCACAGAATTAAGAATGGATTTGTAAAATCCCTATCTTTTAAATACTTATCCAAAAATTGCAAATGAGATATCAAAATGCTCAGGAGAAATAACTTTACCTCATAACATCATTTGCATGTCGAACTAAATACTGGAAATAACTTTTTCTGGCACTTTAATAAAAGGGCAGAATATAAACTAATTTTGTAAAATCCATAACTTATTTAATATTAATCTGAATAATGCCAATCCAATTTTGTTAGCTTAGTATTGTGATCACCTAGCTCCCCTAATTTTGGTAGAATTAATTAAGCATTATTAATTAATTAAGCATTAAATTAAAGATTAGAAAACATTTCTGGACAAGATCAATTGTAGAAAATTAATAGTTAATCCAAATGAGTTAGGACCAATTTTTTTAGATCACATTTAGTTAAGGTTAATTACCTCTAAAAGGATTTAATTTTTGAATAACATTAACTTGAGTTGTGGCAAAAACTTGATTAATACCTTACTGGATTGAAACAATTATGTGGGGAGTTTAATAACTCCAAATGAATCAAATCCAATTTTGTTGTCTTCTACACATCAGTAGCTCTCTGTATAAATTTAGTTTGTATTTTTGTGACCACCAGAACTCAAGTTATGCAATTAGACATACATCACTAGTTTCTGCCATATTTAAGACACAATTGAATAATAGTTAATTCAATTAAATTGAAACCAAATTGTATTGTTTGATGTGTGCAGTAGCTGTTTGTGATGTTTATGGTTGTTATGTTGAGATGATTGCTTGAGTAGTTTAGTGATTGGTTGTATTTGTTTGTTTATTAATTAGACAAGAACGCTGTCGGATTTATCGAGGAAGGAGAGTTTGCTGAACCTGAAGATCAAGACCAAGTCCACTTTGGCGAGCAAGGCAAGCTACTCTCTGAGCTTGCACTCTAATATATATGCATCTACTTTGGTAAAATGATTTACTCTTAAGGCAATGGTTTTAAAACCCTTTTCAAAAACACATGAAAACTATTTTGCCACCAAGGTAGATATATAAGATAGTGTATATCAAACTATAGGATGGGAAAAGATTGTTTATTCAAAACTCTTTTGAAAATACTGTGTGTGTGAATTATTGGAATGCCGAGATGTCGGTGTTGAAGTGGAGAAATGGAGATGTTTATGAAAAATGCACAGTGTCCTAGTACTATGACAACCAATCTTAATCTGTGCAACCACATTTACCCCATATGGGAACGGGGCTTAGTCATATAATTTGCTCTTATTAGTATGGGATACCTCATCGACGGAGATGACTCCGTTATGCATGAGGGGATGGTTTGGAGAACTCCCCTGACCTGGGTCCTCGCTCAAACTCTATGGAAAGATAAGGAGGAGAATTGAAGACTTCATCAATGTGGTCGCCGGGAAAAACATATGAGTCCTCACACTTAGGGTTGCCGACGGGGACCAGACTGAGTGTCGATGGGAATTATCATATGGGTAGGGTCCTATACTAGCATGAGCAAAGGAGAGGCTAGGGTCGGTGGCTCAACTTCGCATACACCTTGTATGGCGGGACGTGGCTGACACGATGAGTTACCGGATGGATGTGGGTTAAAAGCGTGCTACCTCTACAGAGGGTCAAAACTATTCGAATAGCCGAGTCCTCGGTTATGGACAATTGGGAGGCTGTCCTAAGATCATGTGCAAGTTTTTGGAAAAGCTTTTAAGTTTAAAAGAAACTGAAATGGTGATGGTATTACACAGCTATACCAAATGGAGTGGTATGAGTTGTTGAAATAAATGGACCATGGTGAGCCATGGTCAGGAAAAGGAGGGGTTGTTGGAGAAACAAATGAGATGGTGACTTCTTTTAAAGATAGTTATAAAACTCTTCTTACCTTTTTCAATAAAGATATAGAGATGTCTTAAATCAATAAAAGTATGAAAGTAAGATAAAACTAGTGCATACTCGTGTTGGGTAGTTTGCGAGTACAATCAAATGTACTCATATTGGTTTCGTCCCTGGCTATTGTCTTAGGCAGCGTCTGAAGAGGAGCAATTCGAAGGAGAAGTTTTAAATGACGTCAGTGCAAACTAGGGCGCTTCCCAGTCAGTTGCCTGTGGGGTTGTGGCATATGACTTGGGCTCCACGTTGTTTGGTGAGTTCCGCTGCAAGTACCTGTTGAAGCTTATGGCTTCAATCAAGTAAGTAATTCCTTCGGTATTTATGGATGTTCTTTTGATACCAGTTTGATTGTGCTCAGCGACAGACTGATCATGGGATCGCAGATGTTGTAGGGACAAGGGTATTTCGGACAGCTAGTCCGGGGTCCCCACACTCCCCCTCCAAGTCGAAACCCTAGTGGGCCTTAGGGCCCATGGAGGGGAGAGGCGGCGGTGGTAGCCAAGGGGCCACCGGCCTAAGGTGGGCCCCACCCCCTTAGGTCGGTGTGGCTAGGGCGGGCCCCACCCGATGTGGGTTAGGTCCCGATTTTCACGGATTGAGGGCGGATTAACGATGAACGTGAAGAACACGAAGAACACACGAGGGGAAAACTCACAAATTGGATAAATAGCAAAGCAACACGGACGAAATCAACCGGTAACAAGTCCCCAAGGGCGGCCCCCAATTCTCAATCTCCAAGCAACCTTACTCTTAGGATTGTTTCTCTTATCGGTCAATCCAACCGATCCAATGAAGTCACTCAAAGAGGAAAGATTAGCAAGTAATCTCAACTATAAGAAGAAGCCTTGGAATCCACTAGTGATCTTCTCCACAAGGGGAGGCCTTGATTCACCTCCACAAGGGGAGGCCTTGATTCATCTCCATAGGAGGCAACACCATCATGGGTGGGAAAGGAGCAAAGCTCAACTCAAGTCTAATCTCAGTCTAACCCTAAACCTGAGGTGGGAGGCACCTATTTATAGTCTTGATACGAAAAGGTAGATGAGTGGTTAGGATTACATGGCTCAAGGGCCATCTCAGCACACAGGCTCGCGCAGCGCCGGTAGTACCGGCAGAAATGGTCCGGTAGTTCCGGCGGAAGTGGTAGTACCGGAGCGACTTGCGGTAGTACCACTAAAAGTGGTCGCAACATCAGTAGCTTCGGGCTTCGGCGGCAGTCGCGTAGGTAGTACCGGGCGGTCGGCGGCGGTAGGACCGGCCCCTGGGATTTCTTGCTCTTCATCCTCATCCTCTTGGCTCAACTCTTGTCCAACTTCATCACTTGTTGGAGTATCTTCATGAGGCTTGTACCTTAACACACACAAGGTATCCGAATGAAGTAGCAAACTATTCAAAGGCGAGTCAAGATCACACATAGATAGGAGTGAGTTCACCTTATCATGGAGAGCTTTGACTCTAGCTCTTTTGATTGGGCCGCTTGTTGTAGGAACCGTAGGTTGGGCTACATCATCCCCCCCCCTCTTGGGAAAGAGTCGTCCTCGACTCTTGGTCATCCGCATCACTTGATGTCCCATGGTATGGCGATAGGTCGGCGACATTAAAGGTGTCATGGACCAAGTACTTGGAGTTGGAGATGTCGATCATGTAAGCATTGCTGTTGATGTGCTTGAGAACCTTGAAAGGTCCGTCTCCTCGACGTTGAAGCTTGGACTTTCTTGCATCCGGGAAGCGCTCTTTTCGCAAGTGTAGCCAAACAAGATCTCCTTCTTCAAAGATCATGGCGCGCTTGTGCTTGTTGATCTTCGTAGCATGGTCTTCATTGTGCTTCTCTAGCGTGGTTCTTGTGTCTTCATGTAGTTTCTTCATATAAGTGGTGCGCTTGTCAAAGTCCATGTTGACTTGCTCACGGAATGGAAGTGGAAGCATGTCTAGCGCGGTGTAGGGGTTGGAGCCATAGACCATCTCGAAGGGTGTTCTCTTTGTTGCGCGGTGTAGTGCTCGATTGTAGGCGAACTCAGCGTGTGGAATGCACTCTTCCCAATTCTTCAAGTTGGGCTTGATCAACATACGAAGGAGTGTGGATAGGCTTCGGTTCACCACTTCGGTTTGACCATCGGTTTGAGGGTGGTATGCGGTGGAGAATAGTTGCTTGATTCCCATCTTGGCCATCAAAGTCTTCCAAAAGTAACTCACGAACTTGACGTCACGATCCGACACAATGGTCTTGGGCACTCCATGAAGACGGACGATTTCCCTAAAAAACAAAGTAGCAATGTGTGAAGTATCGTCGGTCTTTTTGCATGGTATGAAGTGTGCCATCTTAGAGAATCGATCAACGACGACAAATAAGGAATCCTTGTTTGTTTTAGTGCGTGAAAGTCCTAAGACGAAGTCCATAGCTATGTCGGACAATGGGTGATGTGGAATAGGTAATGGTGTATGTAAGCCATGCGAGTTTAGAGTAGACTTAGCTTTGAAGCATGTCGAACATCGTCTCATGAGGCGTTCCACGTCACGCTTCATTCGTGGCCAATAGTAGTTGGTAGCGAGCATGGCGTATGTCTTGTCGCGGCCAAAGTGTCCCATGAGTGATCCTCCATGTGATTCCTTCAAAAGGACCAAACTCAGCGAAGACTCGGGAACGCAAAGTTTGTTAGCCTTAAACAAAAATCCTTTGTGCAAATAGAAATCATCAATTCCTTTATGTTCCGTGCACATGGCAAAAATTGGACCAAAGAAAGTGTTCATGGCAGAAAGATTCTTGATCTCATCCAAGCCCAAAACATTGATTTCAAGATGCGTAAGTAGGTTGGTTTTGCGGGAAAGAACATCTGCGATAACATTCTCTTTGCCCTTTTTGTATTTGATGACATAGGGAAAGGATTCCATGAACTCAACCCACTTAGCATGTCGTTTGTTTAAACTTGTTTGAGTTTTCAAAAACTTCAAGGACTCATGCTCGGAGTGGAAGACAAACCCCTTAGGACGAAGGTAGTGTTGTCAAACATCTAAAGCTCGAATCAAAGCAAACAATTCCTTGTCATAGATGGGGTAATTCAAACGTGCTCCATCAAGTTTTTCGCTATGGTATGCGATTGGTCGCCCATTTTGCATAAGCACGGGTCCAATGCCCAATCCACTAGCATCGCATTGAATTTCAAAAGTTTTGGAAAAGTCCGGTAAAGCAAGAAGGGGAGCTTTGGTTAGCAACCTTTTGAGCTCATTAAATGCAAAGTCTTGCTCATGGCCCCAAATGAACGACACATTCTTCTTTGTAAGTTCATGTAGAGGGCAAGCGATGGTGGAAAAGTTCTCAATAAAGCGGCGATAGAATCCGGCAAATCCAAGAAATCTTCTCAATTCGGCAAGTGACATAGGAAATGCCAATTGCGAATTGCGTTGATTTTTGTTTCATCAATTTCAACTCCCTCGGAAGAAACAACAAAGCCCAAGAAAACAAGCTTGTTGGTTGCAAAGGTGCATTTGGAAAGATTGGCATAAAGCCGTTCATTTCGAAGAGCCAACAAAACTTGGGAAACATGAGACAAAAGTTCTTCCAAAGATTTGTTATAGATCAAGATGTCATCAAAGTAAACTACAACAGATTTTCCAATGAAAGGTCGCAAAACATGGTTCATAAGACGCATAAATGTGGAAGCTGCATTGGAAAGACCAAATGGCATGACTAACCATTCATAAAGACCATGTTTAGTTTTGAAAGCGGTCTTCCATTCGTCACCTTCACTCATTCGTATTTGGTGGTATCGAGGGATAGGGTGGCGATACCGTACGGTTATGGCTTTGATGGGGCGACAATCCATGCATAGGCGAAGTGTGTTGTCGGCCTTGGGAACGAGGATCACCGGTACAACATATGGGCTCAAGCATTCTCGAATGTGACCCATGGAAAGGAGCTCTTGTATTTGCCGCTCAATTTCCTTGGTCTCCTCGGGGTTGGTACAGTATGGGGCGCGGTTCGGTAGAGGGGCACCGGGGATGAGGTCGATGCGGTGCTGAATGCCGAGTAGAGGAGGTAGTCCCGGTGGCACTTCTTGTGGAAACACGTCTTCAAATTCCTGCAAAAGAGACATCAAAGGCTGTCGCGTGTCGGAACATGGACACCGGGGGTGCGGGACTCCCCCTATTTTGTTCGGTAGGAGGGCGCGAGGTGCTTCGGAATCGGTTCCCGAGCTCGAAGACGAACACACAAAGTTTTACCCAGGTTCAGGCCGCGTCGCGGCGTAACACCCTACGTCCTGCATGTCTGGTTTGATTTTGGAGATTATGAGTTACAATGGATGAACCACCAGTGCTCTTCTTGCTCGTGGGTTCTAAGGTTTCACTCCGGGGAGGTTCCCGAGGTGTCTCCGATCTAGCCCCTGAGCACGAGTCTAAGTCTAGAGCTACTGCTGGTAATGGTGTGTCCTCCTTATACATGCGACCGGGGCCTCCTTTTATATGCCAAGGGGACACCACAAGTGGTCGCGCTGGGGGCGTGCCACCAAGGCGGGGCACGCGTCGCACCCTGGTCCAAGTGGCAGCCGCCGGCCGCCTTCGTGGCGCCGTCGTCACCATGCTGTCCTCCATGCCGCGTCCCCCGCTGAGGCGGAGGACACTACTAGGAAAACCCTTATAGGGAGGTTGGCACTCTGTGGCGCACCCTTAATTGGTGTGCCACAGAATTATTTTTTGTGGCACACCAGGCTTGGTGCGCCACAGAAAGTCACATATCTGTGGCGCACAAAACCACATGCGCCATAGAAATTAGACATTCTATGGCGCACATGGCCAGGTGCGCCACAGAAAGTTATCTGGGGGGCGGGTTAAAATTTGGAAAAAAAAATTCTGTGGCGCACCAAGAAAAATGATAAAAATTTCAGTAAATAAAATCCTTTGACATGTAGTTAGGTTTGAGTGTCTAGTAGGTATAGAAATTTTGAAATATGAATTTTGACCTTTTCTGCAACAAACAGGAAAAAAATCTTGTAACGGCCATAACTTTTGCATACGACGTCGAAATAACGCAAAAAATATGTCAAAAAAAACGTGAGAGCTCCGTGCGGGTGCCTATTGTTGGATATATGCCCGAGAGACAATAAATATATCTGTTTCATGCTTAATGTATTATGTTTTTATGCTACAACTGCTATGGTCTATAAATGTGAGATTTATAGGGAAGCACATATGCACGTGTAGAAACAAAATCAAACCCTTTTGTACCCTTTGTCATGTCTCATAGACAAACTCGTTAATACTGGATGACCTTGCTTTCCGGTCATGGACATATGTATGTCATTATTAATGAGAGTATATTGTTGTCTCAACAATATGACTGGGAAGACCCAAATAAGATATACTACGAGATCAAGGTTTTGGTGCATATGGTATAGTCTTAGGTTGATCTACTTGTTTATTCCTTAGACCATGAGAATTTATGGTTGTGTATATTGGAGAGATTACTTTGGCACAGTCAAACACCACGACTGTCAATGGGTGGTCATAACGGCTGTCGCTAGGTGATCTTGAAGATATGCATTTAATCATAGTAGTTCAAGAATGAGAATTACTCCTCTAGATAATAGAGAGATACCTCCTGGATCCACTCTAGTGGGAAGGTGTCCATAGATATGTCTGCGCATACATGGTCATGATATTATCATATCATGGGCATACTGGAACATGGGAAAAGAGTAATGGCATCATACCGGTAACAAGGATAAAGTGACATAGTGAATGAAAAATATCATTCATGGTAATGTCATACATCTCGCCTTGGGTAAATGATGGGTATCATGAATGATGGGAATATACTTGATAGTCAATAGGTTCAACAGAGTGTCTTCTTTAACAATAGCAATCATTTAGGTCGTCCGTGGTCCTGACCCTGACCGGTGATTGGATTTGATTGGATAGGCACATCCAATCATAGCTACCTATTATCGAACCTTCATGGATCACACACTTAAGTCATCATAGTCTGCTGTGTGCGTGGGAAGGTCCGGAGTAGACAGAGAGTATCGCCTGGGATGGTTCCGACGTGATAGAATTATGTTTAGAGATTTGATCATACAGTTGAAGGTGGTATCAGATTTATTCCGAAGGTTTATATAGGGTAATATTTATCCAGAGATTTTGTCGGCGAACACTGGGTGTCCCGGATCACATAAATATGTTTATGTGATATGTAATTAATTAGATAAAATATTTATTAAATATTAATTTATTTAATCAATAAATAAATAAATGGAAAAATATTAAAAATAAAAAGGCCAATAAAAGGTGGCTGCCACATGGGCCTAGGGGCCCACATGGCAGACGCACCACCACTTGGTGGTGGAGGGCCAAGGCGCCAGGAGGGGAGGCTCCCCCTCCAAGTCGAAACCCTAGTGGGCCTTAGGGCCCATATAGGGGAGAGGCGGCGGCGGTAGCCAAGGGGCCACCGGCCTAGGGTGGGCCCCACCCCCTTAGGTCGGTGCGGCTAGGGCGGGCCCCACCGATGTGGGTTAGGTCCCGATTTTCACGGATTGAGGGCAGATTAACGATGAACGTGAAGAACACGAAGAACACACGAGGGGAAAACTCACAAATTGGATAAATAGCAAAGCAACATGGACGAAATCAACCGGTAACAAGTCCCCAAGGGTGGCCCCCGATTCTCAATGTCCAAGCAACCTTACTCTTAGGATTGTTTCTCTTATCGGTCAATCCAACCGATCCAATGAAGTCACTCAAAGAGGAAAGATTAGCAAGTAATCTCAACTATAAGAAGAAACCTTGGAATCCACTAGAGTGATCTTCTCCACAAGGGGAGGCCTTGATTCACCTCCACAAGGGGAGGCCTTGATTCATCTCCATAGGAGGCAACACCATCATGGGTGGGAAAGGAGCAAAGCTCAACTCAAGTCTAATCTCAGTCTAACCCTAAACCTGAGGTGGGAGGCACCTATTTATAGTCTAGATACGAAAAGGTAGATGAGTGGCTAGGATTACATGGCTCAAGGGCCATCTCAGCACACAGGCTCGCGCAGCGCCGGTAGTACCGGCAGAAACGGTCCGGTAGTTCCGGCGGAAGCGGTAGTACCGGAGCGACTTGCGGTAGTACCACTAAAAGTGGTCGCAACATCAGTAGCTTCGGGCTTCGGCGGCAGTCGCGCAGGTAGTACCGGGCGGTCGGCGGCGGTAGTACCGGCCCCTGGGATTTCTTGCTCTTCATCCTCATCCTCTTGGCTCAACTCTTGTCCAACTTCATCACTTGTTGGAGTATCTTCATGAGGCATGTACCTTAACACACACAAGGTATCCGAATGAAGTAGCAAACCATTCAAAGGCGAGTCAAGATCACACATAGATAGGAGTGAGTTCACCTTATCATGGAGAGCTTTGACTCTAGCTCTTTTCATTGGGCCGCTTGTTGTAGGAACCGTAGGTTGGGATACATCATCCCCCCTCTTGGGAAAGAGTCGTCCTCGACTCTTGGTCATCCGCATCACTTGATGTCCCATGGTATGGCGATAGGTCGGCGACATTGAAGGTGTCATGGACCAAGTACTTAGAGTTGGAGATGTCGATCATGTAAGCATTGTTGTTGATGCGCTTGAGAACCTTGAAAGGTCCGTCTCCTCGACGTTGAATCTTGGACTTTCTTGCATCCGGGAAGCGCTCTTTTCGCAAGTGTAGCCAAACAAGGTCTCCTTCTTCAAAGATCATGGCGCGCTTGTGCTTGTTGATCTTGTAGCATGGTCTTCATTGTGCTTCTCTAGCGTGGTTCTTGTGTCTTCATGTAGTTTCTTCATATAAGTGGCGCGCTTGTCGAAGTCCATGTTGACTTGCTCACGGAATGGAAGTGGAAGCATGTCTAGCGCGGTGTAGGGGTTGGAGCCATAGACCATCTCGAAGGGTGTTATCTTTGTTGCGCGGTGTAGTGCTCGATTGTAGGCGAACTCAGCGTGTGGAATGCACTCTTCCCAATTCTTCAAGTTGGGCTGTATCAACACACGAAGGAGTGTGGATAGGCTTCGGTTCACCACTTTGGTTTGACCATCGGTTTGAGGGTGGTATGCGGTGGAGAATAGTTGCTTGATTCCCATCTTGGCCATCAAAGTCTTCCAAAAGTAACTCACGAACTTGACGTCATGATCCGACACAATGGTCTTGGGCACTCCATGAAGACGGACGATTTCCCTAAAAAACAAAGTAGCAATGTGTGAAGTATCGTCGGTCTTTTTGCATGGTATGATGTGTGCCATCTTAGAGAATCGATCAATGATTACAAATATGGAATCCTTGTTTGTTTTAGTGCGTGAAAGTCCTAAGACGAAGTCCATAGCTATGTCGGACCATGGGTGATGTGGAATAGGTAATGGTGTATATAAGCCATGAGAGTTTAGAGTAGACTTAGCTTTGAAGCATGTCGAACATCGTCTCACGAGGCGTTCCACGTCACGCTTCATTCGTGGCAATAGTAGTTGGTAGCGAGCATGGTGTATGTCTTGTCGCGGCCAAATTGTCCCATGAGTGATCCTCCATGTGATTCCTTCAAAAGGACCAAACGTAGCGAAGACTCGGGAACGCAAAATTTGTTAGCTTAAACAAAAATCCTTTGTGCAAATAGAAATCATTAATTCCTTTATGTTCCGTGCACATGGCAAAAATTGGACCAAAGAAACTGTTCATGGCAGAAAGATTCTTGATCTCATCCAAGCCCAAAACATTGATTTCAAGATGCGTAAGTAGGTTCGTTTTGCGGGAAAGAGCATCCGCGATAAATATCTTTGCCCTTTTTGTATTTGATGACATAGGGAAAGGATTCCATGAACTCAACCCACTTAGCATGTCGTTTGTTTAAACTTGTTTGAGTTTTCAAAATCTTCAAGGACTCATGGTCGGAGTGGATGACAAACTCCTTAGGACGAAGGTAGTGTTGTCAAACATCTAAAGCTCGAATCAAAGCAAACAATTCCTTGTCATAGATGGGGTAATTCAAACGTGCTCCATCAAGTTTTTCGCTATGGTATGCGATTGGTCGCCCATTTTGCATAAGCACGGGTCCAATGCCCAATCCACTAGCATCGCATTGAATTTCAAAAGTTTTGGAAAAGTCCGGTAAAGCAAGAAGGGGAGCTTTGGTTAGCAACCTTTTGAGCTCATTAAATGCAAAGTCTTGCTCATGGCCCCAAATGAACGAAACATTCTTCTTTGTAAGTTCATGTAGAGGGCAAGCGATGGTGGAAAAGTTCTCAATAAAGCGGCGATAGAATCCGACAAATCCAAGAAATCTTCTCAATTCGGCAAGTGAAATAGGAAATGCCAATTGCGAATTGCGTTGATTTTTGTTTCATCAATTTCAACTCCCTCGGAAGAAACAACAAAGCCCAAGAAAACAAGCTTTTTGGTTGCAAAGGTGCATTTGGAAAGATTGGCATAAAGTCATTCATTTCGAAGAGCCAACAAAACTTGGGAAACATGAGACAAATGTTCTTCCAAAGATTTGTTATAGATCAAGATGTCATCAAAGTAAACTACAACAAATTTTTCAATGAAAGGTCGCAAAACATGGTTCATAAGACGCATAAATGTGGAAGCTGCATTGGAAAGACCAAATGGCATGACTAACCATTCATAAAGACCATGTTTAGTTTTGAAAGCGGTCTTCCATTCGTCACCTTCACTCATTCGTATTTGGTGGTATCGAGGGATAGGGTGGCGATACCGTACGGTTATGGTGTTGATGGGGCGACAATCCATGCATAGGCGAAGTGTGTTGTCGGCCTTGGGAACGAGGATCACCGGTACGACATATGGGCTCAAGCATTCTCGAATGTGACCCATGGAAAGGAGCTCTTGTATTTGCCGCTCAATTTCCTTGGTCTCCTCGGGGTTGGTACATATGGGGCGCGGTTCGGTAGAGGGGCACCGGGGATGAGGTCGATGCGGTGCTGAATGCCGTGTAGAGGAGGTACTCCCGGTGGCACTTCTTGTGGAAACACGTCTTCAAATTCCTGCAAAAGAGACATCAAAGGCTGTCGCGTGTCAGAACACGGACACCAGGGGTGCGGGACTCCCCCTATTTTGTTCGGTAGGAGGGTGCGAGGTGCTTCGGAATCGGTTCCCGAGCTCGAAGATGAACACACAAAGTTTTACCCAGGTTCAGGCCGCGTCGCGGCGTAACACCCTACGTCCTGCTTGTCTGGTTTGATTTTGGAGATGATGAGTTACAATGGATGAACCACCAATGCTCTTCTTGCTCGTGGGTTCTAAGGTTTCACTCCGGGGAGGTTCCCGAGGTGTCTCCGATCTAGCCCCTGAGAACGAGTCTAAGTCTAGAGCTACTGCTGGTAATGGTGTGTCCTCCTTCTACATGCGACCTGGGCCTCCTTTTATATGCCAAGGGGACACCACAAATGGTCGCGCTGGGAGCGTGCCACCAAGACGGGGCGCGCGTCGCACCCTGGTCCAAGTGGCAGCCGCCAGCCCCCTTCGTGGCGCCGTCTTCACCATGCTGTCCTCCATGCCGCGTCCCCCGCTGAGGCGGAGGAGACGGTACGTCAAGTCTTGTCCGAGACCCTGGCATCGCGCTGAGCGCCTGCACGGACTAGACAACGTTCCGGTCTTGTCGATGTCATGCCTGCACCCGGCAGCAGGCGTGAGTAGTCTTGTCCGCCACGTGAGCGGCACCTTCCTTCCCTGCGAAGCCTCCCTTCTCGGACAGAACCACAGGAACCTCGCACCACGTAGGTGGTCCTCACCTTCCCGGGAAGGCTGCAACTTCCCGAGGGATGGGCCCTCCACGAGCCAGGTTCCCGAGGAACCCCTGTTCCCGGGACACCGACAGTAGCCCTCGGCGCTCTAGGACGATTTGGGCGGGCCCGCGCCCTAGAGCGTCCAATTCGAGGCACGTGGTGGGCCAGTCAGCCACCGCCGGAAGGTCGAGCGCGTGAGGGGACATGTGGCGGTGCCCGCGGGCGCCCCTGTCGAGGAAAGGAAAAACTTCCGTCCTGTCTCCTCGCTCTGCCCTCCAATGAGGGCGGTTAGCGAGTAATGATGCTCCACCGGGAGCGGTTCTATTTTCGAGGTGGCCGCAACCGTGCGTCGTTACACTTAAAATGGAACCACTCGCCTTCTTCTTCCTGACAATTCCCTTCTTCTTCGGCTTCCTTAGACTTGCCCCCCATGGCTCCTCCCAAGCGGTCCTTTCCCGCGGGCACTTCGGGTACCTCGTGCCCAAGACCGCGCGCGCCCGTGCTTGGGAGGAGCGCGACATGGCGCCTCCATTCTTCCCTCCGCCAGACTTAACGCCCCACCCCGTGCTCGATAACTGCGTCCTCCGCGACGCTATGGGTGAGGGCGGCCTCTTCTGGAGGGGTTCCGACGTGATGCATGGTGAGCTGGATCTTCTAGCGGCCGTGGGCTTCATTCCCTGCTCCAGCTGGTCTTCATGGCGGGTCACGGAGGAGGGGAGAAAGCCCCTCACCCCACTCCCACCGAGTGTGTACTGTTTGCGTCTCATCTGGAACACGGGCTATCTCCGCCCGTCCATCCTTTCCTCTGCTCGCTTTTTCGTCTATATGGAGTACAGCTTCATCATCTTACACCGGACTGCATTAACCATACCTCCTGCTTCATCACTTGTTGAGAGGCCTTCCTTGGGGTTCATGCCCATTTGGGCCTCTGATGTTCCCTCTTTACCTTGGAGGGCCGGATCGCCGGGGAAGGAGAAGCCGAGCGAGAGAGTGGGGTGGTGAAAGTCACCCCCCCCGCTCCTTTTACACCGACCTTGCCCTTCTGGGAGCGTGCGGCGACTGGCACCGCTCGTTCTTCTACTACCCGAGCTCTCTCGCTCGTCGGGTGGCCCGAGTCTCCCCCCTTTCGCTCGGGGCTTGCCGGCTTCCCGGCGAGAGTGGGCCCTAAGCAGGCACGGTGACCCGAACGAGGTGCACGTTCTCACTGAGCGCCTCCGAGTCCTCATGGAGGGGTCTCTCTGGGATGGACCTCCTGGTAACCTAGATGGCTCGGAGGGTCCAGCCGCTCCAGCTCCGCATTCACACGATCGGGGAGTGGTCCCCGGAAGGTGACTACACTCGTATCTCGACGAGGGAGCTGTGGATTCATGAGCTGGAGGGCTGGATCCGATCCATATCGGCCTTACCCGTCGGCCGCCCCTACAAGCCTGGCCTCCCTGCTTATGCTGCACTTAACCATCCTCCACTGGTAAGCCCTAGTCCTTCCGAGCTCTTTGCTTTGTCCTTCTGACTGGCCATTGCGTACCCTCCAGCTGCTCCCCCGGAGCTCCTTTTGGCTGGGTGACACGGTTTTTCGCACCGGGTTGATTTACCAGGGCCCTTTTCACATGTATCCTTCCAGAATCTACCAGCCAGTATCACGGTGGCGGGGATGCTTAGGAGTGAGGTGGTTGGCCTTCCTCGCCCTACCCAACTGGTGAGCTTGCTGGATAAGGCGCTGGAGGTACCCCTTCCTATCCTGTCTTCCTCTCTTTTTCGCACGCTGCTTCTTCTTTTTACCTGCCTTGCTCACTGTTCCTTACCTTATCCGTAGACGAAGACTTCCCGGGAGGCCATCGAGCTTCTGGAAGCCAAGGTTGCCGCCCTGCAGTGCGCTCTGTCCGCTGAGAAGGAGAAGTCTTCGCGTCGGGGGACCCCCGTCTTCCCGGGAAGATTCCTAGCCTCGCTGTACTTCCTGAGGGGGCTTTCTGTGTAATCCACCGGGCCCGCTTGTGGGCTCCAGCCACTTTGGATTTTTATGTGTCCGAGCCATCCAATCGGTGTTCTTTTCTCCTTTTTGTTGTCCCCGCGACACGATGGCTCGGCGAACCCTGACCTAGCCGCGTTGTGCTGCGGGGACCCTTGTTCCTGGGGGGCATGCTAGCCGTGGCAAAGCTGCACAAGCTTTGCTGACAAGCTCACCTCTAGGGCTCCATCTCTGGATGCAAGTTTATATGACACGGAGTACTCCGACCTTGCCGACTTGCGTGCCGCTAGGGCTTTTTTACCCCGAGTTCAAGTTGGGGTGGCACGGCGAACTCCGACCTTGCCGAACTGTTGCTCTCTCCACTAGGGTTCCATTTCCGTATACGAGCCTCGATGGGCATGACGAACCTTGACCTTGCCGACACACTCATCCCTAGGGCTGTCTTTCCGGATACAGGTTTTTTGGGGCTCAGAGAACCTTGGCCTAGCCGAATGTCCTGCCCTACGCAAGGTAGGGTTTCCGGTTGAGGGGTACTCGGGGGTGCCGGGATCGTTGTGTCCGGGGCACCCCTTCTTCCCCTGCCCTCCATTCCGGGGAACGGAGTTGATGTGAGCTTGTTTGTGACCCGGCGAACCTTGACCTGGTCGACTTCCCAGTCCTACGCTTGGTAGGGTTTCGTGGGTGGGGTACTCCGGGAGCGCGCGAGATCACGTGGTCTGAACGCCCCCATCTTTCGCCCGAGTTGATTTAGGAGGGAGGGACATTGGCTGGAGGCCCTCCAGCGTGGGTGTCCCATCCCCAAGATGCTTTTGTTAGGCCTAGCGTCGGCCTACCCTTTCCTTCGTCAGGAAGTGGCGGAGAGGGCAAGGATAGCAGCCTTTCCCCACGCTTTCCCAGTTTGCGAGGTCCTCCTTGGCCATCTCGCGGGGGCTCCTTTGGGCGGCCGTGTTGGGGTTGGCAGCTCCTCCTTTCTCTTTCTCCTCGCCGACCGGAGTGATGAGAGCGTTGGTCATTCTCCAGTGCCCGGTTTGGTGTGTGCCACGCCGGGGAATCTTGTTCAGAGCCGTCCCGAGTGAGGAGTCTGATCTTCACGGGATGAGGTGCCTCGGGGTGTTGGTGAAGAGATATCCTGGTCATGCCGATGATCAGTTCTTCGGGGCTTCCTCTAGTGGGGGTCTCTGTAATCGAAACCGTCTCCCAGCCTTGCATCGAGAGGGCGGGTCCTCTGCCGCTCCTTTGGGGCAACACGAGGAGTGGTCGGGGCACTCCCGCGAGCCGCAGCTTGTTGGTGAAGGCTAGGGCCATCACGCTGACGCCCATGACTCCGTGTTTCTTTCGATGGGCGTCGGTCTGGCCCGAGTCGACTCCCTTGGGGACCAGGCCCCCTCGGTGGGCCAGCCCCTGGGCCTGCCCATGAGCTTCTGGTTCTCGTCTCCCCATTCCCCGTCCACCGCCGGCCCGCGAGGCAGCCCGGCGGCGTATCTCTGGGGCGTGGGTGCTGCTCCTTGAACGCCGGAACGCGTTCTGCGGTCCTCCTCTTCTTTCCTTCTCGGGGTGAGACGCTGGCTCCGGCCGCCCGGGTCCTCTTCCCCCGGACGCCTCGGGCACTCTCGGGCGCGATGCCCCGGTTCCCAACAAGCGAAACAGCCCCCAGTTGCAAGACTGGCTTCACGTGCCGCACGCCGCTTCCCATGGGAGGCGGCGAGGCTGATCACGGAATTGCAATCTCTCGCATCATGGGAGTGAACTTCGTGGATCGGGCACCACACCTCCGGCGTCGCCGTCAGGCTTACGCCCTCAGGGACGGGGTTCAGCGGGTGCCCTCGTTTCCGCGGGTTCCCTCGTGGAGGCATTGACGCTCCCCCGGTGGCTGCTCCTGCTGCGAGTTCCGGGGCCCTCTGCCCTTCCTCCATCTTGGCGCACTTGCTGGGCAGGGCGTACAGCTCCTCCAGGCTTCTGACGTCGCGACTACCAAGTTTCTCCAGCATGCGGAAGTCGCGCACATTCTAGCGATACGCCTGAATGGCTATGGCTTCCGGCACGCTGTGGCGGAAACTCAAAGCATGGCGAAATCGATGCGTGTAGTGCCGGAGCATCTCCCTGGTTCCTGGACGATGACGTGAAGGCTTCCGTCGGCGAATGGGCGAGGAGCCCTAGTCGGGCTAAGCCTCATCGCCATCGAATCCTGGCGCTCGGCTGACCCGGAACAGTTGGTGATGTGGAGCATGGGCGCCGCCCCTACCTGGCGCGCCAGATGTCGCGTGTCGGAACGCGGACACCGGGTGTGCGGACACCCCCTGTTTGTTTGGTAGGAGGGCGCGAGGTGCTCCGGAATCGGTTCCCAAGCTCGAGACGAACACACAAAGTTTTACCCAGGTTCAGGCCGCGTCGCGTGTAACACCCTATCGTCCTGCTTGTCTGGTTTGATTTTGGAGATGATGAGTTACAATGGATGAACCACCAGTGCTCTTCTTGCTCGTGGGTTCTAAGGTTTCACTCTGGGGAGGTTCCTGAGGTGTCTCCGATCTAGCCCCCGAGCACGAGTCTAAGTCTAGAGCTACTGCTGGTAATGGTGTGTCCTCCTTCTACATGTGACCTAGGCCTCCTTTTATATGCCATGGGGACACCACAAGTGGTCACGCTGGGGGGTGCCACCAAGCCGGGGCACGCGTCGCGCCCTGGTCCAGGTGGCAGCCGCTGGCCTCCTTCGTGTCCGTCTTCACCGTGCTGTCCTCCATGCCGCGTCCCCGCTGAGGCGGAGGAGACAGTACGTCAAGTCTTGTCCGAGACCCAGGCATCGCGCTGAGCGCAGCGCCTGCACGGACTAGACAGCGCGCCGGGTCTTGTCGATGTCGTGCCTGCACCCGGCAGCAGGCGTGAGTAGTCTTGTCTACCACGTAAGCGGCACCTTCCTTCCGTGCGAAGCCTCCCTTCCTGGACAGAATCGTAGGAACCTCGTGCCACATAGGTGGTCCTCGCCTTCCCGGGGAGGCTGCAGCTTCCCGAGGGATGGGCCCTCCACGCGCTAGGTTCCTGAGGAACCCCCGTTCCCGGGACACCGACAAAGGCGGAGGAAGGTTTGTGAAATTGTTAGTCAAAGAAGCCTGTCCTCTGCATATTAGGATATAGTGGATTATGGATGGGTTTTCTCTCAACTCTCTCATCTCTATTTTGGTGGCAAGCAAGGACATGCCTTGTGGAACTCTCTTAGTGAGTGCACTCTCTTTTGGCTTGAGACTCTCACTCACATTTTGGTGGATCTCTCTCTCTCCACTCTTCTCACTAGAAGCTTTCTCTTGTTGTGCTCTTGCTATTGTCTTGGCATTGTTGGCAATCACTTGGCTTGGTGTCATGGGACGGAGGACAAAGTTCTTTGTTGTTGCTCTTGAAGCTATAGTAATTGGTCCTTCCATCATGCATTGCACCCTTGTCAAATTGTCATGGGCGTCCAAGAAGCAAGTGGCACAAGGACATTGGCACCACATCACAATCAACGTATCTTCATATGCTCCAATCTTGAAGGACACTTGCACCATGTGTTGGATTTTGACGGATCCGAAATCGCTCAACCATTGCACATGGTATGGGTGTGGATGTTTCTTAAACTTCAAGTTGAGATTATCACAAAGCTCTTTACTAGCCAAGTTGTGGCAACTTCCACCATCTATGATTAGCTTGATAGACTTTCCATTGATCCCCGCTCTTGTTTGAAACAAGTTGCATCTTTGGTCTTCTTCTACTTGGACATTGGCGGTTAATGCTCTTGCCACAACCAATGAAGGGTTGTTATCATCATCACAATAGATGTCATTGGAGTCTTCTTCCACATTTTGCATTGTGGCGGTTTGGTTCAAAGCATGTTACTCATCTTCACTCATAGACTCATATTCTCTCGTCTCATTGACAATCATGACTTTCTTGTTTGTGTACTCAAAGGACTTGTGTCCTTGTCCTCCACACTTGTAGCATTGCAATCGTCGTGTGCTGGACGAAGATCCTTGAGGCGCATTGCTTGAGGGAGGAGCCTTCTTGAAAGGTTGAGTAGCTTGAGTGGATGGTGTAGAAACTCTTGGAGGACCTTTAGTGTTTGCTTGAGGAGAGCTTGCGCGGATGTAGGCGTGGATGATGAAGGCTTGGTGGCGAAGAATGCCTTTGTCTTGAGGTATTTGAGCTCTTCAAGCATGTGACGCTCGGCCTTTGTTGCTTGATGGACTAGCTCAACCAAGGTGGCATAGGGTTGGAATTCCACGATCTTCTTGATTGGATAGTTTAGAACATTCATGAAGCGAGCCATGGATTGTTCTTCCGATTCCTCAATATTGGCTCTCATCATGGAAATTTCCATCTCCTTATAGTACTCATCAACGGATTTCAACCCTTGTTTCAACTCTTGCAACTTCTTTACAAGTCTCTAGTGTAGTGACTTGGCACAAAGCGCTTGTACATCGTTTCCTTCATCTCAACCCAAGTGTTGATTGGTTGTTGTTGGTTGTCCACATGTGAATCTTGAAGTTGTTCCGACCACAGAGAGCATAATCTTCGAACTCCATTGATGCTAGGGCCACCATCTTATTGCCGGAGTAGTGTCGGACTCGGAAGATCTTGTCAACCTGAGTGCCCATGAGGGGTATGCTTCCGGGTCGCTTGTCCATAGAACTTGGGCATATCGAAGCGAAGGGTTCTCAAGTTGTCATCTTCTTCTCGACGGTTTGGAGGTGGGAATGCACGTCCACGTCTCCTTCGGTTTAGGCCATCACCAAGATGTTGGTTGGACTCCACATCACTTGATTCGAAGTTGTTGTGGTGGTGACGATCATGCAGATGCTCTTGGCGGTGACGGGGCTCATGGTGAGGGTGATGCTCTTGGTGTTGGCGAGGCTCATGGTGAGGATGATGCTCTTGGTGTTGGCGAGGCTCATGGTGAGGATGATGCTCTTCATGGTTTCCATGCGCACGATTGTTGTGGCGTGGCCTTGGAGGATGGCGTGTCGACAGCCTTGATCCCCATAGTCAAGCGCGCCCGATACAACATTGTCATTGGCCAAAGGGTCTTGACGAGCTTCATGTTGAGGTGGTGGTGACGGTGTTCTCGCCAGGCGTTCACCATTTTGGCGATGTTGTTCTTGATGTACATTGTCATGGTGCGCTTGAGGAGAAGGTGGTGCTCCACTTCATGGCGATGTCGAACATGTTCGTCGCTCCGTGGAGGTGCTTGGCGACCTTGATGCGACGCCTCTTGGCGATGTTCATGATGCGCTTGACTCGGTTGTGTCGACCTTGAGGTACTCCTTGTGCGGCGCGAGCTTGAAGAAGATCGACGTTGCGCGAGGTTATTGAGAGCGTCGGTCACACGCGCCATTTGCTCATTGAGATTTGCTTCTTGTGCATGCATGCGGTCATTGAAGTTGGCTTCTTGTGGTTGAAGACGGCGCTCATGGCGGCCTAGTACATCACGAACAAGGTGGCGAAGGCCCACGAACTCGCCATGTGTGACATAGCCATTGTCACCTTGAATTCCTCCATGGATATCATCCTCCGAGCTTGAGCTTCCGTTTGTACATCCCCTAAACATGATCTCAAGAACAAGTGAAATGTGTGGAAATGGAGAACCAAGAGAAACTATATCCTAAGAATAAGGTTGCTTTACGAAAGAGAATCCGGTTCTAACACCCAACACACATACTTATGAGGATAGGAAGGTATGAAGTGGCAAAAGAAACAAGCAAATCTGACGAAAAGTCTATTGTCCAAGGTAGAGAAAATCCACAATGACCAAATTACCAAAGAAACACCAACCATACAAATGATCAAGAAACACACACAAAGATAGATAAATGGGACTCATGCAACCAAGAAGTGAGCTAAACAACCATATGATCCTAGCGAAGACTATAAGCTCGTGTTGCACAATTACAAGGAGAGCCACTAGCTCGATTGCAATTTATTGGTGGACTACAAGATTTGCACAACAATGCACCACCTACGAGATGTCCATCGAGTTTGCACACTCCTACAAGAACTATGGCAAGTGGTGTCCCTTCTTTTCCTTCTTTTGATTTGGCTCTTTTTGCTTCTTTTCTCTTGTCTCTTTTGATTCTTTTCTCTTTTGCACACTCACTTCTTTGATGCCAACACAAGGTATATGTCAACTAGCAAAGTACTTTTGCTCGTAAAGTACACGGTGCAAATGTGCAAAGCCCAAGCAATCATCAAGAGCTAGCCTCAATAGGACTGGTAATCGCATATAGTGTGGCTTACGAAGGAATAGCAAGGGGAGATGTCAAGTCCGTGGTGTTGTCGTCGCTTGTCGTAGATGACGCGTTGTTGCAGAAGCTTGTCAATGTCGTAGACGTTGAACACACTGGCAAAAGACTCAAACAACAAAGAGGAAATGCCAAAACGAAGCGAGGAAAAGAAAAAAACTAAAAATTTCGGCCCCTGCGGCAGTACCGCTGTTCTCGCTCCGGTAGTACCGGTTTTTCGTGCAACTCCGGTAGTAAAGATGTGTACTGCCGGTAGTACCGGCGACCAGAAATCTGGAGTTCTTGGTCACGATTTTGGGGAAATTGGGCTAAAAAATCCTCGATTTCGTTGGAAATTGGCAAAATTGAGGCTAGGGAACGCAAAGAAAGGTGGAGGTGGTCCTAAAGCAACAGATCCAATGGACTAAAACAACCAAAAACACATCAACTCGACCGAATCGCTCGAATCCAAAATGGCTATTTTTGGTGGAAATTTTGAATTTCTCAAAAACAAAGAAAAATTTGGGTGGATTGGGTGGAAACAGAAGTCAAATCCGTGGCAATCTTTGATCTGATACCATATGATGTGGGTTAGGTCCCGATTTTCACGGATTGAGGGGGATTAACGATGAACGCGAAGAACACGAAGAACACACGAGGGGAAAACTCACAAATTGAATAAATGGCAAAGCAACACGGACAAAATCAACCGGTAACAAGTCCCCAAGGACAGCCCCCGATTCTCAATCTCCAAGCAACCTTACTCTTAGGATTGTTTCTCTTATCGGTCAATCCAACCGATTCAATCAAGTCACTCAAAGAGGAAAGATTAGCAAGTAGTCTCAACTATAAGAAGAAGCCTTGGAATCCACTAGAGGGATCTTCTCCACAAGGGGAGGCCTTGATTCATCTCCACAAGGGGAGACCTTGATTCATCTCCATAGGAGGCAACACCATCATGGGTGGGAATGGAGCAAAGCTCAACTCAAGTCTAATCTCAGTCTAACCCTAAATCTGAGGTGGGAGGCACCTATTTATAGTCTAACTACGAAAAGGTAGATGAGTGGCTAGGATTACATGGCTCAAGGGCCATCTCAGCACACAAGCTCGCGCAGCGCCGGTAGTACCGGCGGAAGCGGTCCGATAGTACCAGAGCGACTTGCGGTAGTACCACTAAAGGTGGTAGCAACATCAGTAGCTTCGGGATTCGGCGGTAGTCACGCCGGTAGTAGCTCCGGTAGTACCGGGTGGTGGGCGGCGGTAGTACCGGCCCCTGGGATTTCTTGCTCTTCATCCTCTTGGCTCAACTCTTGTCCAACTTCATTACTTGGTGGAGTATCTTCATGAGGCTTCTACCTTAACACACACAAGGTATCCGAATGAAGTTGCAAGCCATTCAAAGGTGAGTCAAGATCACACATAGATAGGAGTGAGTTCACCTTATCATGGAGAGATTTGACTCTAGCTCTTGTCATTGGGCCGCTTGTTGTAGGAACCGTAGGTTGGGCTACATCACCAACCCAACGGCGGCGGCGGTGGAAGTCACCCCACCCCTTGGATTTCCTATATAAACCTCACCCCCTCTCCTTTTTGGACACACAATTTAGAGAAAGATTTTGAGGCTCTCCCACGTCTGGAGGTTCTCATCATCTAGATCTAATCTCTCTCTCCCATGTGTTGGGGTTCTCTCTACCTCACGTACACCAGTAGCTCTTAACTCTAGCATGGCGAAGCGCCGCTGGACTCTGACGGACGTACGTGTGCGAGCTATCAGAGGGGTGTGACGTCATAGACGTTTGACCCTCGCTCTGCTGGATCCAGAAGGCTGTACGAGGGATCGGTAACATTCTCATTGCCAGGCTTGGTCGTGAAAATCTTCATCAGGCTTCATCAACATCGTCATCGACACCCGTTCCGCATGTTCGTGTCGGTAATGAAACAATATTAACTCTACTTGTACCTTCATAGTTGTTCCTGACTGTTACGTAGGTCAAATTTTTTTAAATTCTGCTACGTAACCCAATAGTGATATCAGAGCGATCTATGAGTAGGTACAGGTATGTACTAGAGCACATAAGTCTGTGCGGGCACTACACAATTTTGTGTGGGTATGTCACTGAGCTCTTCTGACGTTTAGATTATTTATGATTGCTTCCCGATAAGCCTTGCCATTTTGTTTTCAATGGCATAGTAAGATCTAACAGACTTCTGGCAATCCGCGGACCTTTCAGCTGCTCTTGTATGCTTGTCGGCGCCAACGAAGTGCTATAGTAGCTCTAGATCTTATTATAGTTGGAATCGTTAACGCTTGGTGGATGGGGCATGTGGACTGGGTCCACACGGGGGTCACGCGCACTGGCGATTGTCTAGATTGGGACTCAAGATGTTTTCGTAATATTTGGGTCTCAATCACCCCGCAAAGTCAATTTAGCGACATGAATAATCATGCTTGGTTCCGAACATAGGCAGTGACAGTTTTACCTGGTAAATCCCAAAGCCTCGTAAAATTACAAACACAAACGTTAGAGGCGTCTAACTTTTTTTCAGGACATGTGATGTGATGTGGTATAGTCATTAAAATTTATTCGAAGTGTTGTATGAAATATTGTCATCTGTATTTTTCACCTGCGTGTCAAATTTTAATGCATGATGGTTGGAAACCATTGGATTGCCATCTTTGGTCTGCGTGCCACATGTATTTCGTTTCTTAGAAATAGGAGACGGAAATGAAGATGGCGTCGTAGACCTCGATGACAAGGCGTGGTGTGGAGAAGGAGTTCTTAGCCCACAAGAAGATAAATGAAGAGGACTATACCACATCACTTTATTGTGAAAGTTTTTCCTTTTTGTATTTAGCACTCTTTTGGTTGCGCAGCAGTCATGATTATTAGGGTGATTCCTCTAGAACAAATATCAAGGTGTTCATGCTCTTCAATTGTGGCAGCGTCAAACCAGGTGGTTGTCCCCAGGTTTCATGTATCCATGAGCTGAGTGGGCCAAGTGTTTGGGAGGCGGGCATGAAACGTTCATGCAGCGTTTAACGATTGGTTGTTTTGAAGTCCGGGCATAACTAGTTATAAGTTCGGAGCACATTTATCGAAAGATGAACGAAAGTCACGGCATGAAGTGATTGGCAAGTTGGCCTACCCCTTAATCATAGTTGGTTGAGCTGTATCCAGTTAACCATATATTAATGAGTGAGGATTCCAAATTACTGCTAAACTGATCTTGAGGAATATCAATTTCAGTGGTTGCACACTTTAGTTTAATAATATCTTTTAACTTGAGCAATTAGTCATGAAAAGGACCTAATAGGAATTTGCTATCATTGTAGATCAAAAGCCTGTTGACACTAACCTGCTTAGTAAAATGGAAACTTTAACTGTTAATGGCAATAACTTTGTAGATTGGATCTGCATCCTTAGAAGTAGACTTAGAGAAGATAAGAAAGTTTACGTTCTAGATGCACCTGCCTCAGAATTATCATGGAAAGACAAGTATGTTCGTGATGAAAAAGCAGTAAGAAAGTTCATGTTAACTCATATGGACAGACAGTTGAACACTCACTTTGAGAAAGTAAGTGCATATGATATTCTCACAGAGCTGCAAAGTCTGTTCCAGGAGAAAGTTAAAAGTGCTTGTTTCACAATCACTAAACTTATCTTCAGTTGTAAGTTAGACATGAAAGGTTTGCTCAATGACCACTTGGCTAGCATGATGAAGCTTGATCAAAATTTGGAAGATCTAGGTTTTCCATTGAATGCCCAAGCGTGTCGTGCAATGTTGCTAATTTAACTTCCACCGCCATACAGCAGGTACATTTAGAATTCGAATTTGATTGGAAGCAACATAAGCATGGAAGAGTGTCACATCCCAAATTTTGGAACCAAGAAAAACTTAGTTTTACAAGACCCAAAATTCAGAACCAACAAAAACTTTTTGAAATATTTCCCTAATGGTTGTAAATTCCTTCCAATTGCTCTGTTTGACTTGATGTGACTTATGTTTAAGTTGTTTGGCCAATAAATATTAACCTAAAGACCACACCAAGATAAAAATATATTTAACTTTGGTGATCATGTTATGACAAAAAAATATTCCATATATCTTTTTCCATGCTTATTTCTGGCTAAAGTTCATTTCAATGATATTTGGTTTTGGCAACAACCAAAATACCCATTATTGAGAAAGTAAAAGTGTTTCCTCAGAATTATGTGTTCCAAAAAAAATATGGGGATCTAGATGCCATCTCCTACCTATTCTTCAACTTTGATATTTTGCAATTCCTATTTCATAAACTCCTATGTCCCCTCCATTTGGAAAAGAACACTAGTGGGAAATATATTATCCCACATATTTTTCTTTATCAAACCTTTTGAAAACTATTAAGTATGAGTTGATATATTTCCTAAACATCATCTTGTCATAATTAGGAGTGGTCACTTTTCCACAATATAGCATTGTGGAAATGGTGGTATGATTAATTTTTGTGGCTTGATTTGTGTGGTTTTGGTTGTGTTGTTGATCTTGTTGTGTGGTTTGCTTGTGTGAGTAATTAATCAAACTCTGCTTGAACATCAATTAGAACACACTTGACAACAATAAAATTATTCACAACCCTAAGTTAAAATCCTAAATTCAGGGAAATGATCTTATTAAAATTCCCTCTCTGCCTATTCCTTTATTTGATGAAAACAATTATATATTCTTTATCAAATTCTAGGAACAAGATGAAATAATAATCATCTCACTTCCATACCACTTTCTCCTCAAAGGAATATAAATTTTGATTAAAAGTAAATCCAATATAAAATTCCATTTTCCCTTCTTTAACTCCTCATGTCTATTCAAAACCCTATTCCTCTTCACACGAAAAATCCAGGAAAATAACCCTGGCCTTCTTACACAATCCTAAAGCCAACCACAAATTCAAATCACCAAAATTCAAAAATTAACTTGGGGTAGACATTCCGTCGAACACCTTAAGGGCATGAAACCCTAGCTTTTAAACCGCACCAAATCTCTCTCAAATTCAAGCAAAAATTCCTCAAATTCGAAGCCCTCTTCTCCCTCTCTCACTCCTGCACAGAGGAGACACACGTGTGCCAGCGTTTGGACGCCTCCCTTTGGAGCTAGCTGCTGGCACTATCTCCCTCTCTCTTCCCTAACCTCTCCCTCCCGTACCCCCTAGTGAGCGAGGAAGAAGGAGGCCGTGCAGACGCCCGTGCGCGCCACCATGCTCCCCTGCTTCCCCTCTGCCGAAGGATTTAGGCCACGCGCGGAAATGCATCCCCCCTGCTCCAGATCGACCGTCCAGTCCGAGTTCGCCATGGCGATGGACGCCGCTGGCGTTCTTATCCACCACGGCACCCCAGCATGTGCGCCTCGCCCTGGCCACTCCCCAGCCTCGCCGGGACCCCCACGACACTGCCCGGCACAGCCCATCCCCTCCTGTGCCCTCCTTGCTCGCTCCCGTGCACGCAGACCACCGTGGACCAGCACCAGCAAGAATAAGAAGCCCCAGCCCCTCTCCCATCCTATTTCCTTGCCCACTCCACTCCCTCACCACCTCTCTGGCACCCCGTGTAAGGAATCGAGCTCTCTCCTCCTCTGCCGGCGAGGAACGCAAGAAATCCATCTCGGTTCCGCCACCTTGCCGGGAAGCTCGCGAGCGACACCATCCACCATCCTCTGCCATTGTTGCATCTCCGAGATCCCCTTGCTCTTCTCAATCTCATGCACCCCTTATTTTTTCCCTGGAAAATCCGGAGCGACCGTGGCCATCCCGTGCCCATCGCGGACGACCTCGAGCTCGCCGTCGTATCGGAGCTCGCCGGCAAGAACTGCAGCCATCCTCATCATCCCCAAGCTCTCCACGTTCCCCGCAAACCCTTGTCTACCCCGTACGTGCCCCGTAGGTGAGAAACCCATGCTCAGTGCCATGGCCTGGCCTCTGCCTCTGTTCTGCGCGTCACGAGGTAGAGGACGGCTGGGAGCCGTCGATCTTTTGATCCACGGTCCCTTTTGAATCCTACCGCGTCTAATCCAGGCCGTTGATCTCCAGATCGACGGCGACTTAACCCTTCGCCTGCGCGCGCAGCGCAGTGGGCCAGCCTAGCTCCGGTCGGCTCTGTCCTGGGCAGATCTGTCCCGTTTAACTATTTTTCCTGTTAATTCTTTTTCTGTTTTATAAATCCTGTTAGATCTGTTCTAGGTTTTAATTCACCACTTATTCCCTAAGCATGCAAAGGGAGTGATTCAAATTTTGTAGGGTTCCTATGTGTTTCCTTAAACAGGTAGGACTGGCTGTTTGCTAAAATATATTTTTAAATGATGTCTAGATTAAATCTTGTCAAAAGTATCTTTTTCACTAAATATTCAATATCTAGAATTTTACAAATCCAAATATTTCAAACTAAAATTCTATGGATAGCCTGAAGTGATACCTTTCTAGATGTGTTAGTCTTGCATGCAAATGAAACCTAAAATAGAAGTTCTATTCTTTTTACTAAAACCACCAGAGAGCACTTTGGTGATTTTTGTAGATTTTTGTGAGATAATTTTTGGAGCAAATCCAATTGTGATAGTTTCTAATGGTATCAGAGAGCCCAAATCTAGCTTGGCATGATTGTTTGACTAACATAACTCTCTAGGTGTAATATTTAGTAAAAGTGATGTTTCTGCCTCTATTTAAAAGAAAAGAATCTAATTGCCTTGTTTACAAAATTGTGTTTTATGCTTGTTAATGATTTTTTGGTACTGTTGCTTGCATGTTATTATTTTTTAGCATGTTATAGTATGTTAGTACTGTTAGTGGTTAGAATTAAACTTGTTTAAAGCTAAGCATGTGTTGTTAAGTGCTGTTTGAAAACTTTAACTATTGTTTAATGATGATTGGGTTGTTGATCATTTTTATAAGAGGAATAAACACTTTCAACTAAAATTCTAAGCTACTGGTTGCTTTTGTTTGTTAATAATTCTTAGCCTTGCAAGTTGAAAGTAATCCCTAAAAGATGTCTAATCACTACCTTAACCCTATTTGTAAGCAATTAATTAAGTAGGTTGTGGTTGCCAAATATGTTTGTTAGAATAATATTGCCCCATGCTTGTTGCTTGTTAGTTGCGCCCTGTCAACCCCTATGTTAGTAAAGAGTTTTGACCTAAAGAGTTTGACTTGATGACCTAGCTTTTGTCTGAAGTATTTCCTGTTAAAAGGAAGGTGCTTGTTGTTAATCTTTGCCTAAGATAGATTTGTGATCGATGATCCTAGTTTGTGGTTTGAATGATTAGTTTGATGTTTGTGGTTTGTTACCTGTTTGTATACCACTTGTGGTTGGTTTGCTTATTGAGTGTTGTTTTATTTTCATGTTTGTGACGCTAGAGATAAATGCTACCGGAGTGGTCTCTGGAAATGATTTATTGAAGGAGAATCGGAGTTTATTTCTTGGATCAGTGAGGAAAAGTCCAGGGACATTATGCTGGAATCAGGCAAGCTACTCTCTGAGCTTGCACCCATATATATATACATCTACTTTGATAACATGAATTACACTTAAGGCAATGATTTTTAAAACCTTTTTAAAAAAGCATATGAAAAACTATTTTGCCACCAATGTAGAAATATAAGGTAGTGTATATTAAACTATAGGATGGGAATAAAAATATGGTTTATTCAAAACTCCTTTGAAAATACTTGTATGGATGTGGAATGCCGAGATGTCGGTGTTGAGGTGAAGAAATGGAGAATGGAGATGTTTATGAAAAATGCACATTGTGTCCTAGTACTATGACGACCAATCTTACCCTGTGCGACCACATTTACCCACATATGGGAAAGGGAGTAGTCATATAATTTGCTCATATTAGTATGGGATGCCTCATCGACGGAGATGACTCCGTTATGCATGAGGGGATGGTTCGGTGACCTACCCCCTGACCCGGGTCCCCACACGATGGTGTGGAGGATAGAAGGATCGTCCCCAATACACCGCCGGGCAAAACTATGAGTCCTCACAATTAGATTCTGACGGGATGGGTTAAGTGTTGATGGAAAGTGTCATAAGGGCAGGGTCCTATACTAGCATGAGCAAAGGATAGGCTATGGTCGGTGACTCAACTTCGCATACACCTTGTATGGCGGGACGTGTCTGACACGATGAGTTATCGGATGGATGTGGGAAAAGCATGCTACCTCTACAGAGTGTAAAACTATTCGAATAGCCGAGTCCTCGGATATGGATAGTTGGGAGGATGTCCTAAGACCATGTGTAAGTTTTTGAAAAGAGATTTTAAACTTTGAAAAGAGATTTTAAACTTTGAAAAGAAGATGAAGTGGTGAATGTTGTATACAACCATACCAATGGACCGGTATGAGGTTGTTGGAGGCAAATGGACCATGACGGGCTATGGTCGGAAAAAGGAGGAGTTTTGGTGAAATAAATAAGATGGTGATTCATTGGAGGATGGTTACAAAATTCTTCTTACCTCTTTTTCAATAAAGATATAGAGATGTCTTAATATATAAAAGTTTGAAAATAAACATAAAACTAGTGCATGTTTATTCGGGGGTAGTTTGTGAGTACAATCAAATGTACTCATATTGGTTTCGTCCCTGGCTATTGTCTTAGCCAGATTTCGAGGAGCACTACGCCGAAGAAGAGTACGGTGACTTCTATGCGAACTAGGGATCTCCATAAGTCAGCTGCCTGCCGGGTTATCGTAGGGTGTGCTTATCTACCACGTATTAGCTTCCGCTGAATAATGTGAATTAGCCCAAGAAGGCACCTATGTAAGACTTGGTCTAGATGACCATATGTGTAAGACTTTTATTCGGTATTGTAATGGATGTAAACTTTGGTATTCAGTTCAGATTATGTGCAACGACATACTGATCATGGGATCGTTGTGTAAAGCATAATCGGGTATTTCGGACAGCTAGTCCGGGGTCCCCACAAATAGCTTACCAAGAAGTTAATCCTAGCAGAAGCTAAGATTAAGAGCTGCAAGAAGGTTGGTTGGACTAACAAGTCATCACAAACAATGGAGGAAGGGGATCTCAATTTAGTGGAAGATTTGGGGACTAGACATCCTAGAGTCATTAATGTGTTAGATGTGTACTTAACTGGTCCTCACTGTGATTCTTGGATCTTTGACGCCGGATGCGTTGCTCACATTTGCAACATGATAAATGGTTTAAAAGATGTGAGGAAGTTAAGTCCGGGAGAAGTGTGCATGAGGGTTGGAAACGGAATGCAAGTGAGCATTCATTCCATCGGTACCATGAACCTTCACTTACCTTCAGGATTCATCTTGGAATTGAGTAATTGCTATTATGTTCCGACATTAAACAAGAACATCATTTCAGGGTCACGACTTTTACGTGACGGGTATTCTTTAATTATGAGAACAATGGTTGTTTGATTTATTATAAGAATGCATTCTACGGATCTACCCCTTTAGTGGGAGGTTTGTTTGTGTTGAATCTTGGAAGGAAGAAGATGTTTTTCACATTAATGCAAAACAACTGAAAGTGGTGAAAGATGATACTTACACCTGGCACTGTCGTCTTGGGCACATTGGGAAGAGCCGCATGAGACAACTCTATCAAGATGGGTTGTTGCAATCATTTGATGAAGAGTCATTTGTTAAATGTGAGGCATGCCTGATGGGAAAATTAACCAAGACACCATTCAACGGTATTGTTGAACGAGCTATGGAATTATTAGAGATCATAAACACAGATGTGTGTGGGCCTTTAAACATTCCAGCGTGCGGTGGCTGGCTTTATTTTGTGACATTTACTGATGATTTAAGTATATGTGGTTACATCTGTTTAATGAAGCAAAAGTCAGAAACTTTTGAGAAATTCAAGGACTTTCAAAATGAGGTAGAAAACAAGCATGTGAAAAATATAAAGAACATATGGTCTGACCGAGGAGGTGAATATCTTAGTCATGAATTCAATCAACACTTGAAGGATCATGGAATTGTTCCACAGCTCACGCCGCCTGGAACACCGTAGAGGAACAGAGTCTCAAAGAGATGCAATCAAACTCTTATGGATTCGGTACGGTCTATGATGGCATTGTCTGATTTACCACTATCCTTTTGGGGATATGCACTAGAAACAACAGCTTACACTTTAAATAGATCATCATCCAAGGCTGTCAAGAAAATTCCGTATGAGATATGGATGGGTAAACCACCCAACCTGCATCACCTCAAGGTTTGGGGATGCGATGTTTATGCAAACAATTGCAGTCCACAAACCTTGAGCCAAGGTTTGACAAATGTGTTTTCATTGGGTATCCTCGAGATACTTGTGGATACCAGTTTTATAACAAGACCGAAGGCAAGATTTTTGTTGCTCGGGGCGGTACATTTCTTGAGAAAGAATATCTTTCAAAAGAAGTCAGTGGGAGGATGGTAAGTCTCGAGGAGATACTTCAATCTTCTGAAGAGATAGTCAGGGCAAGTGAGACAGAAGTAATTCCAGACACTAACCCAGCCAATGATACGAATAATCTTACTCCTCCTCCAGAGGTAGAAAGAACTCCAGTTAGGTCTGAAACTCAGATAAAGAAGGGAACTAGAAATCGCGACCAACCCCGGCTTTTCGAGAATGAAGTTTTCTTACTTGATAGTATCGAGCAAGAAGTTTTCATCATGGATGAAGTTCTTCTTCTCAAAGATGATGAACCTGCATGTTAAAAAGAAGCAATGGATGATATAGATTCCAACAAATGGCAAGTTGCCATGAATTCTGAAATGAAATCCATTTACGACAATGAAGTCTGGGATTTGGTTGAACCTCATGAGGAGGTAAGACCAATTGATGTGGGTTGGTCCCGATTTTCACGGATTTGTGCGGAGGGAAAGATGAACACGAAGAACACGCGAAGAACGAAGAACACAAAAGAGGGGAAATCAAACACACAAGGGTAAATAGCAAGTAGCAACCCGGCAAGATTCGATTGGTAACAAATCCCCGTGGGCAGCCCCCAATCCTCCTCTCCCAAGCACACCTTACTCTTAGGATTGTTTGTCCAATTGGTCAATCCAACCAATCTAACCTAGGCACCTAAAGATGGAAGATTAGCAAGTAATCACAACTACAAGCGGAGCCTTGGTATCCACGCAGGGATCTTCTCCTCAAGAGGAGGCCTTGGTTCATCTCCACATGTGGAGGCCTTGAGTCATCTCCATAGGAGGAAAGAGACACTTTGAGAAGAAGGAGCAAGGCTCTACTTTAGTTCCCAAATCATAGTCTAACCCTAACCCTAGGAAGGGGATGAACTACTTATAGTCTAGATCCAAAAGGGGATAAGATTACAAGGCAGGGAAGCCTTTTCAGCATGCAGGCTCGCCCGCAGCGGCAGTACCGGAGGTAACCCGGTAGTACCGGACTTGCGGTAGTACCGGGCTACTACCGGGGTCACTACCGGGTTAGAACCCGGCGACACCAGGAGCTTCTGGGAGATACGGTAGTAGGCACGGTAGTAGGCGCGGTAGTACCGGGGTGGCCATACGCGGTAGTACCGGGGTGGTCAGATGTGGTAGTACCGACCCCGGTAGGGCTTCAGCAGTGACACGTCAGACGGGGGCAGTAGTACCGGGTCTGGTCCGGTAGTACCGCCTGAAGCTGTTTGAACTTCATCTTCTCCTTCTTGGCTGCTCTCTTGGCCATCTTCTTGGGTCTTCTCTTGGTCACCTTCTCCACTCCATTGTGGGTCGTGGTCAAGGTGGTTCCCGAGTATGCACAAAGTATCCGAA
The DNA here is from genome assembly GCA_947311845.1 of Poa pratensis. NCBI lineage: Eukaryota > Viridiplantae > Streptophyta > Magnoliopsida > Poales > Poaceae > Poa > Poa pratensis. The sequence goes on from CAMZMU010000113.1 coordinate 446,651, forward strand.
TGAAGTAGCAACCCATTCAAAGGAGTGTCGAGATCACACATAGATAGGAGTGAATTCACCTTATCATGGAGAGCTTTGACTCTTGCTCTTGTCATTGGGCCACTTGGTGTTGTGTGCCTAGGTTGCACTACATCATCTCCCCCCCCCTTGGAAAAGAGTCGTCCTCGACTCTTCGTCCTCATCATCACTTGGGTCACCAAGGTAAGGCGAGATGTCGGCGACGTTGAAGGTGTTATGAACGCCGTACTTGGACTTTGGTATGTCGATCTTGTATGCGTTGTCGTTGATGCGCTTGAGAACCTTGAAAGGACCATCTCCTCTTGGCGCGAGCTTAGACTTTCTTTCATCGGGGAAGCGGTCCTTGCGTAGATGTAGCCAAACAAGGTCTCCTTCTTCAAAGATCATGGGGCGCTTGTTCTTGTTCATCTTCGTAGCATGGTCTTCCTTATGCTTCTCGAGCGTGGCCCTTGTGTCTTCATGTAGTTTCTTCATGTAGCGGCGCTTGTCGAAGTCCATGTTGACTTGTTCTCGGAGTGGAAGTGGTAGCATGTCTAGCGCGGTGTAGGGGTTGGAGCCATAGACGACCTCGAAGGGTGTTCTCTTTGTTGCGCGGTGTAGTGCTCGATTGTAGGCGAACTCGGCGTGTGGGATGCACTCTTCCCAATTCTTCAAGTTAGGCTTGATCAACACACGAAGGAGTGTGGATAGGCTTCGGTTCACCACTTCGGTTTGGCCATCGGTTTGAGGGTGGTATGCGGTGGAGAATAGTTGCTTGATTCCCATCTTGGCCATCAAAGTCTTCCAAAAATAGCTCACGAACTTGACGTCACGATCCGACACAATGGTCTTGGGCACTCCATGAAGACGGACGATTTCCCTGAAAAACAAAGTAGCAATGTGTGAAGCATCGTCGCTCTTGTTGCAAGGTATAAAGTGTGCCATTTTAGAGAAGCGATCAATGACGACAAAGATGGAATCCTTGTTTGTTTTAGTGCGTGGGAGTCCTAAGACAAAATCCATAGCTATATCGGACCATGGGTGATGTGGAATAGGCAAAGGTGTGTATAACCATGAGAGTTTAGAGTAGACTTAGCTTTGAGACATGTTGAACATCGTCGCACCAAGCGGTTCACATCCGGTACATCCTTGGCCAATAGTAGTTTGTGGAGAGCATGGCAAAGGTCTTGTCACGTCCAAAGTGTCCCATTAAGACGCCTCCATGTGATTCCTTCAAAAGGACCAAACGAAGCGAAGACTCGGGTATACATAGTTTGTTAGCCTTAAACAAGAAACCTTTGTGCAAATAGAAATCACCAATTCCTTTGTGCTCCGAACATTGAGCGAAAATGTCTCCAAAGAAAGCATCGGTAGCATACAACTCTTTAATCTCATCCAAACCCAAGACACTAATGTCAAGACGTGTAAGTAGGTTGGCCTTGCGGGATAGAGCATCCGCGACCACATTGTCTTTACCTTTCTTGTATTTGATTACAAAGTGAAAGACTCAATGAACTCAACCCACTTAGCATGTCTTTTGTTCAAATTTGTTTGACTTTTCAAATATTTCAAGGATTCATGGTCGGAATGAATGACAAATTCCTTAGGACGAAGGTAATGTTGCCACACATCCAAAACACGAACCAAAGCAAATAACTCTTTGTCATAAATGGGGTAATTCAAGCGAGCTCCATCTAGTTTCTCACTATGGTATGCGATGGGTCTACCATTTTGCATAAGCACTCCACCAATGCCCAATCCACTTGCATCGCATTCAATCTCAAATGTCTTAGAGAAATCCGGAAGGGCAAGGAGTGGTGCTTCGGTTAATAACCGTTTGAGCTCATTGAAAGCAAAATCATGTGCATTGCCCCAAATGAAAGGTACATTCTTCTTTGTAAGTTCATGGAGGGGGCAAGCAATTGTGGAAAAATCCTTGATGAAACGGCGGTAAAATCCGGCAAAACCAAGAAAACGTCTCAACTCCTCAAGTGACATCGGAAAAGGCCAAGTCCGAATTGCTTGTATCTTGCATCATCAACTTCAACTCCATCCGAAGAAACAACAAAACCCAAGAAAACAAGTTTGTTGGTGGCAAAAGTGCACTTAGAAAGATTTGCATAAAGCTTTTCATTGCGAAGAACCAACAAAACTTGAGCAACATGAGAAGTGTGCTCTTCCAAAGATTGCTATAATAAGGATGTCGTCAAAGTATACCACAACAAATTTGCCAATAAAAGGACGCAAAACATGATTCATGAGACGCATAAAAGTAGAAGGTGCATTGGAAAGACCAAATGGCATGACGAGCCACTCATAAAGACCAAGCTTAGTTTTAAATGCGGTCTTCCATTCATCACCTTCACACATGCGTATTTGGTGATATCCACTTTTAAGATCAATTTTGGAGAATATAGCGGAACCACAAAGCTCATCGAGCATATCATCAAGCGAGGGATAGGATGGCGATACCGAACGGTGATGGCGTTGATGGGGCGACAATCCATGCAAAGGCGAAGAGTGTTGTCGTGCTTGGGTACCAAGATGACGGGCACGGCACACGGACTCAAGCTCTCGCGGATGTGTCCCATGGCAAGAAGTTCTTGTATTTGCCGCTCGATCTCCTTTGTCTCTTCGGGGTTGGTGCGGTAAGGAGCGCGGTTTGGTAGCGGTGCGCCGGGAACAAGGTCGATGCGGTGCTCGATTCACGTAGAGGAGGTAGTCCCGGTGGCACTTCTTGAGGGAAGACATCTTCAAAGTCCTTCAAAAGAGACAACAAAGAAGGAGGAAGGTTTGTGAAGTGTTAGTCATAGAAACTTCACCCTTGCATATGAGCACATAGTGTAGGGTGGATGGGTTCTCTCTCAACTCCCTCATCTCTCTTTGTGGCAAATAGTGTAAGTTTTGTGGGAACTCTCTTTGAAGTGTCACACTCATTTGGCTTGTGGCTCTCACTCACTTTATGGTGGGTCTCTCGCTCACCACTCATCTCACTAGACGAACGATCTTGTTGTGCCCTTGCAATGGTCTTGGCGTTGTCGGCGATGACTTGACTTGGTGTCATGGGACGAAGGACGAAGGTCTTGTCGTTGTTCTTGAAGCTATAGTAGTTTGTTCGTCCATCATGCATAGCACCCTTGTCAAATTGCCATGGACGCCCAAGGAGTAAGTGACAAACGTTCATAGGCACAACATCACAATCAACCGTATCTTCATAGGCTCCAATCTTGAAGGACACTTGCACCATGTGTTGAATCTTGACGGCTCCGGTATCACTCAACCATTGCACATGGTAGGATGTGGGTGCTTCTTGAACTTCAAGTTGAGCTTATCACAAAGTTCTTTGCTCGCTAGGTTGTGGCAACTTCCACCATCTATGATGACCTTGATGGACTTTCCATTGATTCCCGCTCTTGTTTGGAACAAGTTGCATCTTTGGTCTTCTTCCACTTGAACATTGGTGGTTAGAGCTCTTGCCACAACCAAGGAAGGGTTGTTGTCGCCATCACAATAGATCTCACTTTCTTCTTCTTGAGCACTTTGCATTGTGGCGACCTTGTTCAAAGCATTGTACTCATCTTCACTCATAGATTCATACTCTCCCATGTCATTGATGATCATGACCTTCTTGTTGGTGCACTCAAAAGATTTGTGCCCTTGTCCGCCGCACTTGTAGCATTGCAAAGTCTTGTGCCGGACGAAGATCCTTGAGGCGCCTTGGAGGAGGGAGGTACTTTCTTGAAAGGTTGAGGCGCTTGAGGTGTCGAAGTAGAGACTCTTGGAGGACCTCGAGTGTTCGCTTGAGGAAGAGCTTGTGAAGGTGTAGGAGTTGACGAAGAAGGCTTGTTGGCGAAGAATGCCTTTGTCTTGAGGTATTTGAGCTCTTCAAGCACGTGGCGCTCGGCCTTGGAAGCTTGATGTACTAGCTCTACCAAAGAGGCATATGGTTGGAACTCCACGATCTTCTTGATTGGATAGTTGAGGCCATTCATGAAACGAGCCATGGATTGCTCTTCGTACTCGTTGACATTGGCTCTCATCATGGAGATTTCCATTCCTTGTAGTACTCGTCAACCGACTTCAAACCTTGCTTCAACTCTTGCAACTTCTTGTATAAGTCTCTAGTGTAATGGCTTGGCACGAAGCGCTTGTACATTGTTTCTTTCATTTCAACCCAAGTGTCAATTGGTTGTTGGTGGTTAGCGACGCGAGCATCTTGTAGTTGTTCCCACCACAAGAGGGCATACTCTTCAAACTCCATCGAGGCTAAGGCAACCTTCTTGTTGTCGGAGAAGCGTTGCACACGGAAGATCTTGTCAACCTTGAGTACCCATGAGAAGTAAGCTTCCGGATCACTTGTGCCGTAGAACTTGGGTATGTCAAAGCGGACGTTGGTCAAGTCATCATAGTTGTCACCATGAGCACCACGTGGGAATGCACGTCCACGTCTCCTTCGATTGAGTCCATCACCATTGTGTTGGCTTGACTCGTTATCACTTGACTCGGCGTGGTGTGTTGGCGATCATGTGGAAGCTCTTGACGAGGCGAGGCATGTTGAGGAGGTAGCTCTTGTTGAGGAACGGGTTGTTCGTTATTGTTCGCATTGTCATGATTTGATGACGTGGCCTTGGAGGATGACGAGGGTGACGTCCTTGTTCACCAAAGTCATTCGCACCCGGAACGCCATTGTCATTAGCCAATGGGTCATGACGATCACGTTGTTGCGGTGGTGGTGATGGCATGCGTTCATGACGTTCAACGTTTTGGTGAGGTTGCTCTTGATGCGCATTGGCATTGTTCGCGTGAAGATCATGTGGTTGTTCAACGTGAGGAGGAGGTCGTTCATGGGCGTCGCGCCTTGGATCATGTTGACGTTCTTGTCGAGGTTCATGACGACCATGACGTGCTTGTGTCGACCTTGAGGTGCTTCTTGTACGGCTTGAGTGTGAAGAGCTCGTTGTCGCACAAGGTTGTTGATAGCTTCGGTCAACCGCTCCATATTTGCTTCTTGAGCATGCATGCGGTCGTTGAAGGTGTTCTCTTGATTTTGAAGACGGCGCTCGTAGCGTCCTAGGTTGTCACGAAGAAAGTGTCGCATGCCAACAAGCTCCGATTGTGTGACATAGCCATGATCACCGCGAACTCCACCATGGATTTCCTCATCCGAGCTTGAGCTTCCGTTTGTACTTCCCCTAAACATTTTCTCAAGATCAAGTGAGATGTGGAAAAGAAAAACCAAGACAAACTATATCCCAAGAATAATGTAGCTTGAGAGGAGAGTATCCGGTTCTAACACCCAACACACACACTTATGAGGATAGGAAGGTATGAAGTGGCAAACGAAACAAGCAAACCCGCGACAAGTATATTGTCAAAGGTAGAGAAAATCCACAATGATCAAATTACCAAAGAAACTCCAACCACAAAGTATCAAGAAACACACACAAAAGCGAATAATGGGGTTGGGCGACCAAAGGGCGAGCACTCGAAGATAGACAACCTAACGAAGACTACGTGCTCAAATGTCACCCAACACAAGAAGGACGCTAGCTCAATTGCTTTTTGTGGGCAACGGATTTGCACAAGAGTTAACACTCACACTCACTTTGGCGGTCTTAGCTTTGTCGCAACCTACAAGAGATGAACTTGGCACCACTTGATTCTTTTCTTTTCTCTTTTTTTTTTTTTTTTGCTTTTTGACGATGATTCCTTCTCTTTTGCTAGTGCCAAGCTCTCTAACGATACACACTCGCCAATACTTGAAGACAAACACTCAACACGTGCAATGCCTCGCAATATCACCGAGCTAGTCCAATAGGTCAAGGCACGAAAGGAAGAAGGGCTCACAACGGATTATGATGGTGGGGAATGTCGAGTCCTTGGTGGCGTCGTCGCTTGGCGTTGATGATGCGTTGCTGCGGAAGCTTGTCGATGTCGTAGACGTAGGCACACCAAGGACTCAAACCAAAGAGGAAATGCCAAAACGAACCGAGGAAAAAGAAAAAAATTCGGCCAAATTTTGAAAACCCGGTAGTACCGGCCTGCCCGATTTCTGATGGTTGACTTTCGATTTTGGGCGGAAATTGGACCCAGAAATCCTCAAATTCGTGGGAAATTGGCAAAATTAAGGCTAGGGAACGCAAACAAGGGTGGAGGGGGTCCTAAAGCAACAGATCCATGGACAAAAACTACCAAAAACGCAACGAATCGACAGATCGGCTCGAATCAAGGCAAGGCTATTTTTGGTGGAAATTTTCGAATTTCTCAAAAACGAAGAAAAATTTGGTGGATTTTGGTGGAAACACAAATCAAATCCGTGTCAACCTAGAGCTCTGATACCATATGATGTGGGTTGGTCCCGATTTTCACGGATTTGTGCGGAGGGAAGATGAACACGAAGAACACGCGAAGAACGAAGAACACAAAAGAGGGGAAATCAAACACACAAGGGTAAATAGCAAGTAGCAACCCGGCAAGACTCGATTGGTAACAAATCCCCGAGGGCAGCCCCCAATCCTCCTCTCCCAAGCACACCTTACTCTTAGGATTGTTTGTCCAATTGGTCAATCCAACCAATCCAACCTAGCCACCTAAAGATGGAAGATTAGCAAGTAATCGCAACTACAAGCGGAGCCTTGGTATCCACGCAGGGATCTTCTCCTCAAGAGGAGGCCTTGGTTCATCTCCACATGTGGAGGCCTTGAGTCATCTCCATAGGAGGAAAGAGACACTTTGAGAAGAAGGAGCAAGGCTCTACTTTAGTTCCCAAATCATAGTCTAACCCTAACCCTAGGAAGGGGACGAACTATTATAGTCTAGATCCAAAGGGGAAAGATTACAAGGCAGGGAAGCCTTTTCAGCACGCAGGCTCGCCCGCAGCGGTAGTACCGGAGGTAACCCGGTAGTACCGGACTTGCGGTAGTACCGGGCTACTAACAGGGTCACTACCGGGTGAGAGAATATCCGGTGGAAACCCAGTTTCGGTGGAAACCGGTGAAAACCACGGAAAAATCATGTTTAAAAGTTAAAAAAAATTCTAACAAAAAATGCCTTACATTGGGAAGGTAGCGTTCTACGGACATGCAAAATGGCAACTTGAAACTCAAATTTGTTTAGGAGCTATGAAAATGACAAAATCAGCAATGAATAGTGCTTCAGCAGTGAATAGTAATTTATGGTACTATTCAGTGCTGATTTTGTCATTTTTGTATCTCCTAAAAAACTTAGATTTTCAACTTGCCATTTTGCATGCCTATAAAACTTTACATCCCCAACGCAATACATTTTTGCTAAGAATTTTTTGAAGTTTTTAAATATGAGTTTTTCGTGGTTTTCACCGGTTTCCATTGAAACTGGGTTTCCACCGGATACTTTCTCCTACCGGGTTAGAACCCGGCGACACCAGGAGCTTCTGGGAGATACGGTAGTAGGCGCGGTAGTAGGCGTACCGGGGTGGCCATACGCGGTAGTACCGGGGTGGTCAGATGCGGTAGTACCGACCCCGGTAGGGGCTTCAGCAAGTGACACGTCAGGCGGGGGCGGTAGTGCCGGGTCTGGTCTGGTAGTACCGCCTGAAGCTGTTTGAACTTCATCTTCTCCTTCTTGGCTGCTCTCTTGGTCATCTTCTTGGGTCTTCTCTTGGTCATCTTCTCCACTCTATTGTGGGTCGTCGTCAAGGTGGTTCCTGAGTATGCACAAAGTATCCGAATGAAGTAGCAACCCATTTAAAGGAGTGTCGAGATCACATATAGATAGGAGTGAATTCACCTTATCATGGAGAGCTTTGACTCTTGCTCTTGTCATTGGGCCACTTGGTGTTGTGTGCCTAGGTTGCACTACATCACCAATTGAATGTAAATGGATCTTCAAGAAGAAGACAGATGCGGATGGTAATATTACCGTATGTAAAGCACGCCTTGGCAAAGGGTTTTCGACAAATTCAAGGTGTAGACCACGAGGAGACATTCTCTCTCATAGCAATGCTGAAGTCTGTAAGGATAATGCTAGCAATAGCTGCCTTCTATGATTATGAAATCTGGCAGATGGATGTCAAAACGGCTTTCCTTAGCGGAAATTTAACCGAGGACGTGTACATGGTACAACACGAGGGTTTTGTTGATCCAAGGAATGTTAGCAAGGTGTGCAAGCTAAAGATGTCCATCTATGGTCTCAAGCAAGCATCACGGAGTTGGAATATTCGATTTGATGAGGTAGTCAAAAGGTTTGGCTTCACTCAAAATTTCGAAGAAACTTGTATATACAAGAAAGTAAGTGGGAGCTCATTAGCGTTTCTTGTTCTCTATGTCGATGATATTTTGTTATTAGGAAATAACAAAGAATTTCTTGGGGAGTTAAAGCGTCATTGGAAAAGAGTTTTGCAATGAAGGACTTAGGTGTGACGCCTCAAAATGGTACTATGCAGATTTAACCGATCCCGCCAAAATCCGCATAATAACGATCTTAGGTCGCCCACCAGACATAACGTGCACACCGAAACATGCGCGTTATGTGGGTGGAATTGTGATAACATTACAACAGTTCACGAAATAATTCCGCAACAACAACAGAAGGAGATAAATATACAAGAACGACTCAAACGAGTCAAGAAACAACTGACACATTACAAAGATCCAAAGCACAGCGAAAGCGAAATAGCGTCCGACTACGGACAAGATACAGGTTGGACTAAGAGTCCTGAAGATAACCATGGCGTCCAATCCCTACCTAGGCCAAGCCGGAGGGATTCCCAAGCTAACGTCGTCAAATTTCAAACCTGTTGACTGCACAAAAGAGTACAGCCCAAAGATGGGTCAGGCACAACCGCCTGGCAAGCAATGCTCACAAGATACCAACACAAAGGCTACCAATAGTAAAGGAAGCTGGACTGAGCGGCAGCAGCAGCACTAAACAACCTATAGAGACACTCTACAACTTTCGACTAAAAGAGAGAGATAAGAGAGCGCGACCAAACCAACTAGATTCTAACACCAAGCATAACACTTCCCAGATTCACTCCCTCAACCAAGTATGAGGAAGCAATCGAGGGAAACTCACGCAGTTGTCAAATTTTAGTTACATCTTATTGTGAAAGTAAGTCTAACTTACTAGTCAAGTTAATTAGAATCATTAGGTGTAAGTTGTTTATGATCTTGTTAGCCAGCATCCGATCCAAGTTGTCCATAACCGCGGACTCGGCTTCTCGAAAAGATTTGACCCTACAGGGATGCACTACTGTTAAGCCACACGCACGTTCAACCCTTAATGCCCATGAGTAACACACTTCCGTCGGTGTGTCGGCAGGATGTCGTGACAAGACGTTTTCCCTTCACTACCAACAAGTCCAGGGAGCCACCCATCTGAGTTGTTACCCGCGTCCAGAGTCCGGCCGATACCTCCGTAGTGGACTCAATCGTTTGCGTCTACGCACTAGGTGGAACAGACCACAGTAGGAAAGGTGCACTTCGTGTCGTATCGCACCTATATGTCCCCCCATATCATCGAGCCTATCATCATCAGTAACATGCACATGCATATGAGCAAATGGAAAGCCCGAACTAGTTGCGTCTCCTGGACAAGCTGATAGATCCGGTACTAAGTCAAGGGGGTTCCCATGGACCCCACATGTGGATAGTGCGCTCGTACTTGGATAAGAGGACAAGAACTGAGTTCCTAGAGCGACACTCAGCAGAACAAAACACTAACGCATTGGCCTTCCACCGGGTGTCTTTTCATTTAGTTCATTTCCCACAAACATTAACATCAATTTTAAGTAAAGTAAACCAACCTATCATACTAAGCAGGTGATACATAAGAAAAGACAGACTTGCGACAACAGACCTAAGCATGCAACTACGAGTCGCAAGGCCAACAGGTAAACAAGCAACAAGGTGTTAGGATGTAGGGATAAGGCTGTATGTGGCTGCATGGTAAACATGAATGGGATCGAGACACAAGCATCGTAATATAAGGATAGCATAAATCAACGGCAAGAATGGAAGACAATGTTATGGTAGCAAGTGAGTAAAGCTTGCCTGGAAACACCGGTAGGGGTAGCAGGACTTGTCGTTGCTCACATCATCTCAACGTCTTATCCGCGAAGAAGGAACAAACACTGGAAAGAACAACGGATGCAACACTTACTACTACGGCAGAAGATTCAGCATGATCATGATATGATGCATGACATGCCAAGATGCAACTTAAGCCAGTTAAGCGGAACTGAGATTCCGACAATTATTTATTAAGTTCAAGTTATTTATCTAACCATCAAATTAAATGTTGATTAGCATGTGAGACAAGGCAAGGGTGAGCTACACAAAATTAAAACGAATTGGGACAATCTTTATATTATTATCCCACACATTCCATATTTAATTATTTAGATGTTTATGCAAAAGACCACTAATAAACAAGTTAGATGATGCAAACATGATCATGGATGACATATTAATATTCATTGCATTTTTCTGATAAAGATAGATATATAATTTGCATTCTTTGGATTTATAAAACAGGAGATATGAAATATACAAGATTTAAGCAATTTCTATAGAAAGGAAAAAAAGGAATAGACATAGAGGAGCTATGCTGCCAAAACAAAAGAAAGAAAAATGGTTGATTTATGCCCCCGGGAGGATTCGAACTCGGGACTGCCTGGAGGGAGGAACAGAAGCGCTGCCACTGGGCTACTGTCTGGGTTCTGATTATCTTAGTGGAGTATTGCATATGAAGCATAGGCGTGACGTCAACTGAAGAAGAGTAGACAGAAAGGTTCAGACTTTCAGAGTCCGTCAAACGGAGGCACGGCAATGAACTCCGGGAGGTTGCTCCGGTGAAGACGAACAAAAGGGGCGGCGCTGGGGTGCAAAGGCACGTTGGGTGTGCGCCCGGTGTAGGAGAGGGTGCAGGGTGTGCAGCAACACAAGCAACATGCAATTACAGAGAAGCACAGCAGGGGGCTCATGGATGAGCTCGGCCATGGAGGACGGAGCTCCTGCCCACGGGAAACAGCGAGTACCGGACGCAATATAGATGGAAAAGGAGGGGAAACAGGAGAGGAGCTCACGGTGAGGTTGTTGGCGGCGTCGAACAGCTCGGGGATGAGCGGAGGCGACTGGAATCGACGATCTTGCACCGGCGGTCGTCGTGGACGTCGTGGAAGAAGACGAGGCGTGCGGCAATCCTGATCTCGATTCCTTGCATGGAGACAAAGAAGAAGACGAGGCGGAGCGATTTTGCTACTCCAACGATCTTGGGAGGAGCGAGGTGGCGGCGCCATGGAGAGGCAGCAGCGGTGACCTTCGGTGGGAAAGAACGGAGAGGAGAGGAAGGTGGCGGCGGCTGGGGAAAAGAAGGAGAGGCGAGCTAGGGTTTTGGGAGAGGCGCTGGGGCAGGTTAAGTAGAGGGGAAAAGGAGGGGGTGGCTCGCTGCAACTTAAGCCAGTTAAGCGGAACCGGGATTCCGACAATTATTTATTAAGTTCAAGTTATTTATCTAACCATCAAATTAAATGTTGATTAGCATGTGAGACAAGGCATGGGTGAGCTACACAAAATTAAAAGGAATTGGGAAAATCTTTATATTATTATCCCACACATTCCATATTTAATTATTTAGATGTTTATGCAAAATACCACTAATAAACAAGTTAGATGATGCAAACATGATCATGGATGACATATTAATATTCATTGCATTTTTCTGATAAAGATATATATAATTTGCATTGTTTGGATTTATAAAACAGGAGATATGAAATATACAAGATTTAAGCAATTTCTATAGAAAGGAAAAAAAGGAATAGACATAGAGGAGCTATGCTGCCAAAACAAAAGAAAGAAAAATGGTTGATTTATGCCCCCGGGAGGATTCGAACTCGGGACTGCCTGGAGGGAGGAACAGAAGCGCTGCCACTGGGCTACTGCCTAGGTTCTGATTATCTTAGTGGAGGATTGCATATGAAGCATAGGCGTGACGTCAACTGAAGAAGAGTAGACAGAAAGGTTCAGACTTTCAGAGTCCGTCAAACGGAGGCACGGCAATGAACTCCGGGAGGTTGCTCCGGTGAAGACGAACAGAAGGGGCGGCGCTGGGGTGCAAAGGCACGTTGGGTGTGCGCCCGGTGTAGGAGAGGGTGCAGGGTGTGCAGCAACACAAGCAACATGCAATTACAGAGAAGCACAGCAGGGGGCTCATGGATGAGCTCGGCCATGGAGGACGGAGCTCCTGCCCACGGGAAACGGCGAGTACCGGACGCAATATAGACGGAAAAGGAGGGGAAACAGGAGAGGAGCTCACGGTGAGGTTGTTGGCGGCGTCGAACAGCTTGGGGATGAGCGGAGGCGACTGGAATCGACGATCTTGCACCGGCGGTCGTCGTGGACGTCGTGGAAGAAGACGAGGCGTGCGGCAATCCTGATCTCGATTCCTTGCATGGAGACAAAGAAGAAGACGAGGCGGAGCGATTTTGCTACTCCAACGATCTTGGGGAGGAGCGAGGTGGCGGCGCCATGGAGAGGCAGCAGCGGTGACCTTCGGTGGGAAAGAACGGAGAGGAGAGGAAGGTGGCGGCGGCTGGGGAAAAGAAGGAGAGGCGAGCTAGGGTTTTGGGAGAGGCGCTGGGGCAGGTTAAGTAGAGGGGGAAAAGGAGGGGGTGGCTCGCTGCAACTTAAGCCAGTTAAGCGGAACCGGGATTCCGACAATTATTTATTAAGTTCAAGTTATTTATCTAACCATCAAATTAAATGTTGATTAGCATGTGAGACAAGGCATGGGTGAGCTACACAAAATTAAAAGGAATTGGGAAAATCTTTATATTATTATCCCACACATTCCATATTTAATTATTTAGATGTTTATGCAAAATACCACTAATAAACAAGTTAGATGATGCAAACATGATCATGGATGACATATTAATATTCATTGCATTTTTCTGATAAAGATAGATATATAATTTGCATTGTTTGGATTTATAAAACAGGAGATATGAAATATACAAGATTTAAGCAATTTCTATAGAAAGGAAAAAAAGGAATAGACATAGAGGAGCTATGCTGCCAAAACAAAAGAAAGAAAAATGGTTGATTTATGCCCCCGGGAGGATTCGAACTCGGGACTGCCTGGAGGGAGGAACAGAAGCGCTGCCACTGGGCTACTGCCTAGGTTCTGATTATCTTAGTGGAGGATTGCATATGAAGCATAGGCGTGACGTCAACTGAAGAAGAGTAGACAGAAAGGTTCAGACTTTCAGAGTCCGTCAAACGGAGGCACGGCAATGAACTCCGAGAGGTTGCTCCGGTGAAGACGAACAGAAGGGGCGGCGCTGGGGTGCAAAGGCACGTTGGGTGTGCGCCCGGTGTAGGAGAGGGTGCAGGGTGTGCAGCAACACAAGCAACATGCGATTACAGAGAAGCACAGCAGGGGGCTCACGGATGAGCTCAGCCATGGAGGACAAAGCTCCTGCCCACGGGAAACGGCGAGTACCGGACGCAATATAGACGGAAAAGGAGGGAAACAGGAGAGGAGCTCACGGTGAGGTTGTTGGCGGCGTCGAACAGCTCGGGGATGAGCGGAGGCAACTGGAATCGATGATCTTGCACCAGCGGTCGTCGTGGACGTCGTGGAAGAAGACGAGGCGTGCGGCGATCCTGGTCTCGATTCCTTGCATGGAGACGAAGAAGAAGACGAGGCGGAGCGATTCTGCTACTCCAACGATCTTGGGGAGGAGCGAGGTGGCGGCGCCATGGAGAGGCAGCAGCGGTGACCTTCGGTGGGAAAGAACAGAGAGGAGAGGAAGGTGGCGGCGGCTGGGGAAAGAGGGAGAGGCGAGCTAGGGTTTTGGGAGAGGCACTGGGGCAGGTTAAGTAGAGGGGGAAAAGGACGGCGACAGGAAGAAGAGGAGTTGGGCTGGATTGTGCTCTCCCGGCCCATATAAGAATTACAGGAATTTCTCCAATTCCAGAAAAAAAAGAGAAGAGATGGATAAAAGGATATAGACAAGAGGGAAAAGAAAATAGGGAAGAGAGGAAAAAGAGAGGCAAGACCTTTAGAAAATAATTTACAAAACTTTAATTTTGATTTGAAATAGTTTGCAATTATTTCTAAATATTATTTTGGCTTTACTAAAATAGAAAGAGAGAGAAGGATTTATTAATTTGCAAAATAAAAATAGGTTTGCATAAAATAATAGTTTGGTTTATTTATCAAAACATGCAAGGTGATAGAATGCATGATGACATGAGGATGCAAAAAGAAAAAAACAAACAAAACTAATTGGGGAAAACTCCCGGGGCATTACATTAGGAGAGGCTGCATACATATTAGGAATCAAGATCTATCGTGATAGAGACAGACACCTAATAGGTCTCAGCCAGAGTACATAAATAGAAAAAGTGTTGAAGAGATTCAGCATGGAAGACTCCAAGAAAGGCATATTGCCAATATCGCCTGGAGTTGCATTGAGGTAGAATCACTGTCCCACGATAGCTGCTGAGCGAAGAGAAATTATGGATGTACCTTATGCTTCGGCAATAGGATCCATCATGTATGCTATGACTTGTACAAGGCCAGATGTGTCTTATGCCCTGAGTGTTACCAGCAGATATCAATCTGATTTTGGTAGAGTCCATTGGACTGCAGTTAAAAACATTCTGAAATACCTCATGAGAACTAAGGACATGTTCCTAGTCTATGGAGGAATGAGGAGCTCAGAGTAAAGGGTTACACTAACTCAGGATTTCAGTCTGATCCAGACGATTCCAAAGCACAATCAGGTTATGTGTTCATTCTAAATGGCGGTGCAGTTAGCTAGGGAAGCTCCAAGCAGGGCACGGTGGCAGACTCTACAATGGAGGTGGAATATGTGGCGGCATCGGAAGCGGTTAAGGACATCTTTTGGGTAAAGAAGTTCATCACTGAACAGATTCAATCGAGCTCTATTGTGACAACAGTAGTGTTGTGGCTCTGGCAAAGGATCCGAGGTCTCACAACAAAGCCAAGCATGTAGAACGCAAGGATCACCTCATCAGAGATCATGATGAGGACATCCCTAGCTTTACTACACATTCTCCACTATTAAATCAGCAGGTGAATTCACTCTTATTAGATTGTGCTGTTTGTGATTATGAGAATGTTATACTACCTAAGACTATGCATTATGTATTAGCAGGGTTATTGATAACACAAACATGGATGGAGGAAGATCTCAAGACATGCTGGAAACCAAGAGGGAATACATGGATGATAAACTTCAGAATATACATTGCAAGTGCTCGAGGGAGGAGAGGGAGGCAGGAGCACAGGGAGAGAGACATAGAGATGGCGCAACACAATGTTGATGCATCCAAGATGGAGCTTTACATGCCTAAGGAGAGGGACCTACGAGTCCATTGGGCTGAACCCATGTTGGGTTCGGTTTGTAATATTATGGTTGCACCAAACCGAGTAGGAATAGGTTAGGGTTGCACCACGTCGGTACTGTAGCTACAGTACCGCGCGCTACAGTATGTCCCCCCCTATTTATAGAGGCCTAGCCGCCATAGATCAGATCAGACTTCGTTAAAACTAAAACCCTAGATTTCCAGACTTGAACAATGTTCATCTGAAATTATCCTCACCAATTTGGTGATGGTTACCTTGCAAATTCTACGTGTTATCTGCTGTTCCACTGGGAATAAGGGGATACAGGACCACTCGTGATCATTGATTGCGTGTGCAAGAGTGTGTAGTTGAGAATATCCAAAGGGATTGAGGGCTGTTGCATTGGCATCAGGGTTCATCCAGGAGAGTTGTCAGTAAAGCACTAGTTATCTATCAAGTTATCGTGAGAGTTCATCGAGAAGATCGGGCCACCCCATATCAGATCATGTAGCAAAAGGGCACACTGTTATACGTAGAGTTCATACTACTGACAATGTAGCTGATCCTTTGACAAAAGCGCTTGCACGCTTGAAGTTTGAGCCTCACCGATTGAACATCGAAATAAAAGAGGACTTAATGTAATAAATAGTTATTGCTTTCGATCGCCCGGGATACGAGTCGTTCTTCGCGTCACAGCAAGGCGTCGGTGTGCCTCACAAGCCATGGGATGTCGCAAGGAGAGCCAGCATGAAGCAGCCGCGACGGCAGCACAGTGGACCGGAAGATCCTAGTCTACCTTCCGTGGAAAGTTTTGTACATCAAGTTCTTTTGCGGCAGACCACATGAGTGTGTATAAGTAGCGTTCTTAGCTTTTTTTTTTGGTGTTGTAACCCATCATGCTGGCTATGTTAGTAGGTGGCATTTTGATCCAGTTGGCTGAAGAATCAGGTAGGCACACACTTCGTTAACAAGGTGGACACTGAAAGTGCAGTTAGCGAAATTCTTTGGGATTTTTTACAGGGTTTAGTATTTATGAATTTTGTCTTGCCTCATACGGTCTTTTGTTGCAGCCTCATTTTATGCAACTTCCATCTGGAGATTCTTGTTTGGATTATTAACAATCTGCTCAACTGTCAGCAAGGGTCGCCATGTAGGAATATTTGTGATACGCAAAAAAAAAGAGAAAGTATGTAGCTATGACATCTCGCTTCAGGGGTTAGTTGGATTGATAGGCCACTCGTACTAATAAGTTACATTTTTTTGAAACTTTCCGGGTGTGTATGAATGAACACAAAATGTGTAGCAAAGATAATTTTTGGTCTGGGGATAGTGTAAATATCGTAGAGAGCTGCCAGCACCAAAAGCATCTCCAGCACACCACACCTCGATACATCCGGCAGGACAGCGCGGACATAAAACGTGCACCCAACCGGTCTACCCAAAGGCAGCCCATCCGTCCGAACTATCGGGCAACCTCCAAACCCAGCCCATATGTGGGCCGAGTTTGGGGCTGCCCGGACGCGTATGCCCCGTTCGAATGACAGGTATGCCGCACACTGCGGAAGGCGGACCAGCGCCATCCATGTGACGGAAGACTGACCGGTGCCGCTTACACGCGTTGAAGCCCTATCCTCCTCATTTCATTCCCTCCCCCGTCTGCGGCGCTACATTCCTTCCCAACCCCATCCACACCGCTGCACCATGCCTCGCCGGCTGCCCACCACGTACACAATGCTAACCTCGGAGCACCGCTCGGAGCTGAAGGCGGAGTTCCGCGCCCGTGATAGGGTAGACGATCCGCGGAATCCGGCTACAGACATGGGCGTGGCCGAGGCCGATGAAGTGGCCATGGCGCTCTAATATGAAATATATCGATGAAAGCTTCAAAAAAAGCAAGGCAAACCGATTCCACAGAAACACGGCAGAGATCAAGAAAAGCACGGCGGAGCAAGAACAGCGAGGAAGAAGAAAAGGGGGGAAATGAGAGCTGCAGTAACATCCGATCCAGAACGGAGCCTATATACCCCGTTCCCTGAAGCACTGTATTCAGGTCGGTAACCACTTGCAACCAATGGCGAGCCACCAGCGTGACGTGAATTCGGGCCTTCCGACTACCAGCATGGTGCAACGTACCCGCCGACGAATGGAGGGAGGCCACCTCGGATGGAGAAATCGGGCCCGAATTCTCCCTGACATCACGAACAGTGCAACGTACCCGATGATCGTGCGAAATACCAACGTACCCGACCTACTGTAGAAAATACGCAGCCGCGACACATGGAAGGGAAAGATCGGCGACGCAACATCCCGGGCAACCGACCTGTGGGCCTCGGAACGGAAGGGGCCCATCGACAGCGAGAGACAGGAGGGAGAAAGCACATATGAAGAAAGCTATCCAGAGGGGCACCGTTAAAACCCATTACGGTAAACGAACATAATCGACCAATGGGAGGAGCGCAGTGCGAATCTGCACCGCGTAGGCCCGTACGCCACACCGATTAAACACGAACCGTGAGGCTGACGAGCGAGCCTTCGGGCTACAGCGGTGATCCATGTAGGATGTCAGCGAGAGTGGGTGCAATAAGGCTGGTACCGTTAGCGACTTTGCAAATTCCTATTCATTCCGACTCCAGGAGCCGGCAGGGATCGGACGGAGCGGAGGCACGGAGTGGGGGAGTATCGGATGGCCAGAAAGCCCAAATCGCTGAGGAGACTCCAAGGGGTCTCACCGCTTATATCTTTAGATTGCAGGAACACAACTCTAGAGGGTCACGACGCATGGTAAATATTTTTAGCTTATTAAAACTTGTGGCACCTGCTAAGTAATAACTATTATATAAAGATTCCTTTGATATTATAAAAAGTATGAGATGCTGATCGTTCTCCGACGAAGATGTAGTTGCCACAACTCAAGAAGCTTTCCTTGATTCACTTTGATATGTATGTTCCTTTGCTTTTGTTTCAAGTTAAGTTTCATGAGATTAATTGCTGTGTAAGATACATGAGTGCTTGTTAATTAAGTGAAGCCTCATGTTCGTATTCTTTATTATCGACACTTTCACTCCATAAACCTGTGGTCATGTTTACTGAGCTCAGTTTTCGCTTGGGAACAAGCGAGGTCTAAGCTTTGGGGAGTTGATACGTCCATTTTGCATCACTATTTTGTATCGTAATTTACTGTTATTCATCGATATATTTCATATTAGAGTGCAATACTTATGTTATTTTATCTTATTTTGCATGTTTGACGAATATTGAGAAATAAACTGCTGGCACCTGGAATCAGAGAAAATTCAGAGATTAATATTTCGTCAGAAGTAGGACGGAGCCAGAAGAGGGACTAGAGGGGGGCCATAGGGTGGCTAGACGCCACCCAGGCGCGGTCAAACCCTGGACCACGCCTGGGGCACACCTAGCGACCTGTGCTGCCTCCGGCTATGCCCTCTCGCGTATATCATCCTCTGACCTAAAAATTACGGGGGACGCTTCGAAGAAATATTCCGCCGCCTCAGGGGCGAAAACCAAAGAGAGAAAAAGCTCTATTGCAGGGAGAAATCTGCCGGGGAAATTCCTTCCCGGAGGGGGGAAATCGTCACCATCGCCATCGTCATCTCCGCGGGCTTCATCGGGAACATCATCCACACCATCTCCACCGCCAGCACCATCATCACCGCCGTTCCACTTCGTTCCACTGAGACATCTAGGGTTCCTCTTTGTGTAGTTTATTGGGATTACTTTTCGGTGTTGATTACTTGTCATAGTTGATGCTATTGAGTTTTGTCGGTGAATTACTTTTATGTCCAGAATATTGTTCATCACTTTATCACCTCTGATCATGTTCCAAATGATGTCTCGTGAGTAGTTCGTTTAGTTCTTGAGGACATGGGAGAAGTCTAGACAACAGTAGTGGAATTATGTTGAGTATTATTTAATGGTTCGATATTTAAGTTGTGGTGTTATTCTTCTAGTGGTGTCGTGTGAACATCGACTACATGATACTTCACCTTTATGGGCCTAGAAGAATGCACTGTGTATTTAGTTTACTTATTGTGGGGTTGCCGGAGCGACAAAAACCTAAACCCCCGTCGGTAAGCTATTGCATAAGGGAGCGTAGGATCTCAGAGTTTAAGGTTGTGGTTAGTTAATTCTTAAATACTTTCTTGCATTTGCGGACGCTTGTAAGGAAGTTTTAATCACAAGTGTGTACTGGTCCAAGTAAGGGCGGTGCATTAGCATAGGTTCACCCACACAACACTTATCAAAACATTGAAGGCTAATCAGCGGTATGAAGCGAAAGTGACTAGACGAAATTCCCGTGTGTCCTCAGGAACGTTTTAGCCATCATAAGTAACACCACCAGCTTGTCCTTTGTACTAAAAAGGATTGGGCCACTTGCTGCAATTATTATTGCCCTCTTTTATTTACTCGCACTTTATTTATTTGCTATTACAAAAACCCATAAAAACTTGTCTGTTAGTATTTGCAGTGAAACCTTGCGCGAAACTACTTGCCAACACCTTCTGCTCCTCGTTGTGTTCGAAACTCTTATTTACCGAAAGTACTACGATACACCCCCTAAACTTGTGGGTCATCAAGACTATTTTTTGGCGCCGTTGCCCGGGAGTGTAGCGCTATTGGTAAGTGGAATTGGCAAGGGAAACTTTTATTACAAGTGCTGTTTTTATTTTTGTCTGTTGCTTGATTTAATTATGGAGCCGTCTGCTTTTGAAATGATGTTTGGAGACACCCTCACCACTGCACTTGTGGTGACACGGGGTCCTCCACCTACTGAAAGTATTCCATTTAAAATACCTACGGGAATTGTTGATCGTATTATGAGTAACCGTTATGCAGGAGATGGAACTGTTCATCCTTGTTCTCCCTTACTGTTTACGAGAGACTTATGTGGCTTGTTTAAGATTGCAGGGGTTTCCATAGAGGTGATCATGAGGAATTTCTTTCATTGTCACTGAAGGATAAAGTTTTGGAGTGGTACATGCTATTGGATGATTCTCATCTATTGGACTGGCACAAAATTATGCCTATCTTTTATTCTAAATTTTATCCTCTTCATGAAATACACCAAGATAGGAATTATTTTGTAACTTCTGGCCTCGCAATGGAGAAAGTATTGCCCAAGCTTGGGGGAGATTGAAAACTTTGATACTCCCAGAGAAATTATTATTACCAATTTTTATGCAAGACTCTCTCGTCGAGATAAAGACTTACTTGATGCTTCGTCCGGTGGATCTTTCACTCACAAGAAGGTAGAAGATAAATGGGACCTTCTTGGGAGAATTCAATGCAACATTGAAGATTGGGAAATGGATAAGGGTAATGAACCAGGTATAATTTACGATTATGAATGCATTGAATCTTATGGTGAAACTCCTGACTTTCATGAGTTTAGTGCTAAGTATGGGCTTGATTCTCAATTATTGTTGATATTTTTAAATCTTTTGCTTCCTGTATTAATATTTGATGCGGGTAGGGTCCCGATTTTCACGGATTGAGGGCGGATGAACAAAGAACACGATGAACACGAAGAACACAAGAGGGGAAAACTCACAAATTGGATAACTAGCAAAGCAACACGGACGAAATCAACCGGTAACAAGTCCCCAAGGGTAGTCCCCGATTCTCAATCTCCAAGCAACCTTACTCTTAGGATTGTTTCCCTTACCGGTCAATCCAACCGATCCAATACCGTCACCCAAAGATGAAGGATTGGCATGTAATCTCAATTACAAGAAGAGGTCATGCAATCCACTAGAGGGATCTTCTCCACAAGGGGAGGCCTTGATTCATCTCCATAGGAGGCAACACCACAAGGGGTGGGAAGGAGCTAAGATCAACTCTATCTCATCATCTTAGCTACCCTCTGATAGAGGCAAAGGTGTTCGATCTTTCGATGAGATGGATTACTACAATTTGTGTGGCGTCAACGTTGACGATCCGACTACAAACGTGCGAGGACGTTGCGCCTTAGCACGATCGACCCAACCACTCAGGTCTAGCTCCTACAATCAATCGAGAACAAGCAAGAACTAAGGATTGACAATCAAGATATTGCGAATAAAGATGAATGCTTATATTGAAAGTGGGGTTCCGAAAAGGTGGTCTTAATCTGGTCGATCTGACACAGACGAAGTACGGCGAAGTTGCAGCGACGGCTAACTTTGAACTAAAAAACCCAAACCCTAAAACGACGACCTAGGGTTGTATTTATAGGGAGACAGAGGGGAATTTCGTGCAGCCTTGGAAAAGGGCCCGAAATTCAACCTAAGTCGGTTCCCCGATCAATACGGACTCTAAAAATAGCCTATGACAAGTTATTTCGGAATTTACATGGGCATGGCCCAAAAATAGAGGTGACGCAGCACCATATATTATTATGGACGAAAATATGAAGTATGATCTCGAAATATTTCGTCCAAGTTTTCATGCATCATTACAGTGGCTTCAAAGTATAGAAATCTCCACTTGTAGCGTCATCTCCAATCCCCATATGCTTGCTGCCATCTCCACGAACAATCATGCTCCAATGCTTGTCCTTCTCCTCCTTGCTAGGTCCATTATTCCTAAGTGTAACAAACACATCTGTTTTCGGCAGTAGCATATTTTCATTTTTATTTGGAAGAGTTCCAAGAAACGAAAGTACCTGATAATTTAAATGACGCGCACGAGCTCGAGTAATAGGTCCTTGTATAGCTGTAGGACTAACGGTTGTAGCTGTAGGTGGGATGTCCTTATCATCCTCCCCTTCTTGAATTGAAGTCGTCCTCGACACAATCTCATCTTCTTCACCGAAGTAGGGTCTCAAATCTGCAATGTTAAAAGTGGGACTAACCCCATAGTCTGCAGGGAGCTCAAGTTTATATGCATTATCATTTATTTTCTCTAGCACCTTAAATGGACCAGCAGCTCGTGGCATTAATTTAGACTTACGCAAATCAGGAAAACGATCTTTGCGGCGGGGGTGGCAGAGGAAAACTGGTGGATGGCGGCGGAAAACTGTTGGATGGTGGCGGTGGTGGGTATGTAGATGGTGGTGGATGGTGGCGAGATGCGAGTCGTGCGGCGGCAGCAAGACAAATATGCAAAGAACTCGAAACTCTAAAGGAACTAGACGCTAAGACCAGCAACTCGACACGATGATGCAAACGAAAATTCAACAATGCAATGCACTGAAAAGAAAATGCAAAAGGCCCGGACTGGTTGTAGGATGGGATGATCGAACCCTAAATGTATGTGTGGCTTTGTCGTGGACTGTAGGTATGAAGATGCAATCTAAACTAGTAAACAGTAAATCTCACCGTGCAACCTGAAATCTGATACCACTTGATAGAGGCAAAGGTGTACGATCTTTCGATGAGATGGATAACTACGATTGGGTGGCGTCGACGTTGACGATCTGACTACAAACGTGTGAGGACGTTGCGCCTTAGCAATCGCTACACCAACTCCGGGATGTTATTGACAGCGCCGTAGCACGGTCGACCCAACCACTCAGGTCCAGCTCCTACAATCAATCGAGAACAAGCAAGAACTAAGGATTGGCAATCAAGATATTGCGAATAAAGATGAATGATTATATTGAAAGTGGGGTTCCGAAAAGGCGGTCTTAATCTGGTCGATCTGACACAGACGAAGTACGGCGAATTTGCAGCGACGTCTAACTTTGAACTAAACAAAACCCAAACCCTAAAACGACGACCTAGGGTTGTTTTATAGGGAGACAAACGGGAATTTCGTGCAGCCATGGAAAAGGGCCCGAAATTCAACCTAAGTCGGTTCCCCTATAAAAATAGCCTATGACAAGTTATTTCGGAATTTACATGGGCCTGGCCCAAAAATAGAGGTGATGCAGCACCATATATTATTATGGACGAAAATATGAAGTATGATCTCGAAATATTTCGTCCAAGCCTTCATGCATCATTACGGTGGCTTCAAAGTACATAAATGTCCACTTGTAGCGTCATCTCCAATCCGCGTATGCTTGCTGCCATCTCCGCGAACAATCATGCTCCAATGCTTATCCTTCTCCTCCTTGCTAGGTCCATTATTCCTAAGTGTAACAAACACATCTGTTTTAGGCAGTAGCATATTCTCATTTATAATGGGAAGAGTTCCAAGAAACGAAAGTACCTGATAATTTAATTGATGCGCACGAGCTCGAGTAATAGGTCCTTGTATAGCTGTAGGACTAACGGTTGTAGCTGTAGGTGGGATGTCCTCATCACCCTCTAAAGGGCTAAGGGGTACCTCCTATATATAGTCTAGGGCCAAAGGGGTAGGTGGGAAAGGGATACAAGTGCTGTGGCCCGTTACTGCTCACAGGCAGGGCGGTAGTACCGCTAGCACGAGCGGTAGTACCACTGCGGTGGGGCGTCGCTTTCGTTGAGGCTCTGCTGCGGCGGTAGTACCGCTCCTCCTGGCGTTAGTACTGCTACGGTGTCCATGGCGCTTCGGGTACACTTTCGTGGCAGTAGTACCGTCGTCACCACCGCTGGAGGTACCGCTGGGTCCTCCAGAGAGCCATTCTGGGCGTTAGCTCTGGCGGTAGTACCGGTCCCTGTCCCTGGCTGTAGTACCGCTATGTCTGGCGATAGTACCGCTCTGGGAGCTGTGGCTCCTCTTCCTTCTCCTCTTCCAAGCCACAGTCTTGTCAGACCTCATTCCTTGTGCACCTTGGTCATCCTCTCGTGTATGCGTAGTCGTCGTGACAAACCTAGTATCATCGAGGAACGGAGGATGACGTAGTATACCATCCAAAAGGGTGGGAATTAAGTTATCTAAGAGGAATGAGTTCACCTTTGAGATCCGTTCTGACTTGTGATGTGTTGGAATGCTTTACATGGTGATGGTCCTAGGTTGCACTACATCATCTCCCCCTTTCAAAAGAATCGTCCTCGACTCTTGCTCGTCATCACCATGTGAAGGAGGTAGATGTGTAGACCTTGTCGTGGGGTTCACCATGTAGTCATGCTTGATGGAAATGATATGGCACTTCTTCAATGTCCCTTCGCCTTTCAAGTAACCTACAAAGCTCATAAGGAAGACGAAACAACACTCAAAGAGTAGCCAATTCTTGACAGTCATCGCATGCGCGCTTATGTAGAAGGAAATCACCTTAGCAAGATGCCGATGTGCTCTTCTTGCAAGATCTTTCGTCATAGGAATGTGTGGTTGAAGCAACTCACGGAAGCACATCCAAAGGTAAGACCTACACATCAAAGACCAAATAAACCATGTGTGTGCAAGATAGAGGAGCACATCATCAATGATATGTTCATTCATGTTCATTACACCATTAGCACAACACAAATATGGTAAAGCGAAAGCATATGCAAGGTAAATGTGTAAGGAATTTCTCGAAACATCCTCAAAATGTGGTAACACAAAAACTCCATGAAAATTTGAGAAGGCTATGGTAGCTATCTCATTTTCAACTATATGATCAATATTGCACACAAACATCCTTAATGCAATAAGAGGAGAATTTGGCAAAAACACACGATGAAGAATGTCCAAATTATCAACATGGGTGCAAACAGACCATATGAAAGAGCAAGTTTTCGAAATATTTGTTGCAACACCAAATGTGTAGAAAGCAACACACTCATGATAAGAGATGCTCAAAATGTCATTATGATTGCAAACAAGTCTTCGAAAAGAACAATTGTTCATCATATTTGTGGCAACACATAAATCACTCATACGAAAGATCAAGGATACATTCTTGTCATAGGGGAAACCAATATCAAAAACATGTTTGCGAACAAACCAAAAGTAGGAGAAATTGTTCAACTTGTTTGATGCAAAACATGGGAAAGATCCACAACTCTCTTGTATGCTCTCAAGAGCTCTTTTTGTCAACTCATGTTGAATAGAGGTTGACATTATAGCATGAGGCTCAATGCACACGAAAATCCAAAGAAATAAGTTGTGTGCATGGTATATGAACACATCATCCATCATGATGTGTCTCTTCATTCGCACATCACCAACCACATGAAAATCAATTGTAAAATATGACATATGTGGGTGATCACAATGCATAGTGAAGGATGGAACAAGGTCCATAAGAGAGAATGAAAAATCTCCAAGATGTGAGAGAGCTATGGGTGCAATCTCATAAGCAAGCCTTTCATCATTATTGCAAGCAACACATGTGAAATTGAAATTGTTCAACATATTGCAAGCAACAATGGGAGAAAAATGGAAACACTCAAAACAAGGCATGTCTATGGTAGAAACATCACAAATGGGTGACTCCACATGATCAACATTGGTTTCAAACAAGGTATCACATGAGAATAAGAATGTATCATATGATGTGTCAACAAAATCATCCATAGCATGCAAGCAATCATCATTCATCATGTCCATTAGTGGGATCATGGTCACAACAACATCCATACCTTTGTTGTCCCGCTCATGTGAAGTAGGTGTTGAAGTAGTAGGGGCTTCCATGTAGCCGACTTGTCCATTTTGAAGTAGACATGGGGTGGCATCATCATCATCCTCCATGTACATCTTCTCCATTTGAGGCACCGTCAAGTCGAGGAGTGGCAGCTCATCATCCATAGAGCCTATAACACAATGAGAGAACACACTAGTGGTAGAGGTTAAGTTGTTAGAATTCGAAATGGCCTCACAAGACCTATCAACTACCTCTCTCAACTCATGTGATGTATCACTCATTCCCTCAAAGTGGTAGCACTCAATCTCACATATGGTGTACTTACTCTCACTCTCTCTCAAGTGGGCTAAGTGGCTCTCATTCTCACATGGGATTGGTACCATCTCATAACTCAAGCTCATAGGGATAGGCTCAGTTTCTTCAACTCCATACGCCACCATGGTTAAAGGGATACTCCCATGCCCAACCTTCTCGACCTCGTCGCCTCCAAAGATCCATGCCATAAGAGGGGCATCATCACTCGACTCCATTGCCGAAGGGAACATCCCATGCTCTGCATCATCATCACTTGACCCATGGTCATAGGTGATAGTGTAGCATACCTGCACTTATAATATGGCGAGGTACTTGTGTATAGTGCAAACCCCTGGATCGTTTCATTTGCACACACAGTTTAAGATGTAGTATCACAACAAAGTATCATTATTACATCGAATGATCCAGACTTGGTAAAATATTCATTACAACTTGCATAGCATATAGCTAGCTTGAAAGAGTAAAGCAGCGGAAATAAATCTTCATGGAGTCCTCATCCTTTGCATGTGCCACAGGCGAAAAACATGTTGGTTGCAGACTCGAAACCTTAACGAAAACTCACTCGTCGTCAGAACAATCTGCAACAAATAAAATTTTGCAACAGAGTGGGTCAGATACCACTAAAAATGGATCTGGCAAGTGACACTATGTGGACACTTAATGGAATAACTCTATAGCCTATATGCATATTTGGCTGGTGGAGTTCAAGGCTATTTTGCATAAAAGCTAATTTTGCCTAACACTTTGTAAAACTTTTCTTCAAATGTTCGAGACAGTATGGCATGAAATCCATAGTCTCTTCTACCATTGTTCACCCATCAAAATTTTACTTAGAGAAATAAGATGTTGGGAGCCTCCGTTGCCATCCTTGATCAGCTGCTTGAATTGTCCGTAACCGGGGACACGGCTAAGTACTTAGTTTTAACTCTGCAGAGGTTGTGCACTTTCACCATTAGACCCAACAAACCCAAACTATCCTCAAGCACTCAATTTGTGCTAAGGAAAAGGAGAGAGTTGAGACGATACTTTTCAGAAGCATTTTCCCATCTCATACCGACTTGACGCGCTCCAATTCTACCACCACCTGTCAAGTCGGGACGAGTCCACGCAACTTAATCCATCTAGCCAGAGCCCATATGACTAATGGCTGCACGGTAAGCAACTTCACTTAGAGAAACATTGGTCCCTTTAATCCTGGGTGGCAATCCACAAGTGAATAAACACTCAACTCTGACAGCCATGCAAGACCAAATCCACCCAGGTGATAAATTAACTTAGTAGAATTTAACTTTTCAATAAAACACTTTTGCATAGCATCAATAATTCTACTAAGTTATCAATAGGATTCTAGACACAACTAGTGTAGAGGAGATAGTAGTTTCAGCATAGCAATACTATCCTACACATGCATATAAAGAAATACACTAAGTCATGCATAGAAAAATACTTAGTAAATTTATGGGGGTGTGCCACTTACCTTGACAACAGGGAGAGCAGGAGTAGCAGTTGCAAAAGCCTTCGTCTCTCTCCGGAATTTCTAACACATCAAACAAGCCACAATAAACATGCAATCATACCAAAACTTTTTAAGGAAAAATATGCCATGCATGATATGCAAAAATACTCTAAGGAAATATGACATGTATGATGTGCAAACAACTTGAGGAACATGGACAAAATAACTTAATCAAGTTGGCTAGGTCAAGGTCAAGGTTGGGCAAAATAAAATTGATACAATCAACTTAAATTGGTGGTATCGTTGCTCCGAGTCTTCACATGTTTGGTCTTCAAAGAATCTTCAACTAGCACTCGAGGGACTTAGTCATAAACGCAAGGACTTGGTCTATGTCCAAAGTAAAAACAGAATTAGGAAGAAAGAAAAAAGGATAGAAGAGAGAAGGATGTAGTTGGTCTTCAAGGATCATCTTCAATCTTCCTTGTCATTCCTTCCTTGGTGTGGTGACTCCATTGCTTCTTGTAGGACTTGATGAGTTTTGCAGACTTCATCATTTGGTACCACCAGGGCTGGTCTTAATTTTAACTTGCTACACCACTAAGTCAAAAGGAGAGGAAAGAAAAAGAAAGACTTAGAGAAAAATAGGTGGTTCGTCTTCTTGAAGTTGCTCTTGATTTTCTTCTAAGTACTTTTACTTCTTAGAGAAGCTTCTGGAGTCTGTTTTCTTGGTTAAGTCCTTCATTGGCCTTCCAGCTTCATGTTGAGAAACCCAAGGATGACAAAATAATTTCTAAGAAAAGTACACCATTTAGAAGATGCTAAATTTTACTAAGGAAATACTTAACCAATTTTAAAATGCCAAATTTTTCTAAGGAAGAATATTGGCAAAAAGAGTTATCAAAATATTTTCTAAGGAAAATGATATTGTTGAGAGGCTATATTTTCTAAGTACCTTGTCATGCATCCCAACCTTCCAAATTATCACTAAGTTAATATATAGCTCGAATAAGTGATGAAAAATAATTTTTAAAAATTAAGTATTATTAAAAATCCTCCTAAAAAGGAGATAAATACAAATAAATAGTAATTCGTAGAAAAATAATCTAAAAAAATATTAGGAAGGTTCCTACGGCTAAAGATTAACTAAACAAAGTTATAGCAATTGGAATTACTCAAAAAGCTATTTTTAAACAAAAGTTATGTAAAATATACCATATCTAGTGTTTAATTTCTGTAGCTTGTCAGGTTCTGTAAACATGCAATATTTTTACAGAAACATATTCTACACAATTTTCTGAATCCAACGGTATAAAGAACAAAATTTTCCAACGTGCAGATTAATTGATATGAATTTTACAATATTTACGTATTCTCTGTTTTCTTATTCGAATTTGCAGAAAATCGTGAAACGTGTCGCAGTCTGATTCGCTGTCCGCTATGACTAGGCGCTGACTGGGCGCTGACCAGTCACTTGCCACACGGCAGCTTGTGATTCGCCACTACCTCTTCAGATTTGTATCTAATCTAAGCCATTGACCAAGGATCCGATGGCCGTTGTGCTTCTTCTCCCTATCGATCGTAGTATACTAGTTAAGATCGTAGCTTCTGCTTACCAGCACTCGACGACGCAGCTCGGCGGTGCTCGGGTGGTTGTGCAGCTTGAGAGAGAACTTCCAGGAACTGGTCACTGACGGAGAAGCTCAGCGGCAGTCTCGATAGCAACTCTGGATGTCTAACGGTGAAGACGTCGGCCTCGCTCCAATCTCCGGCAGCTCGACGGACAACTTGCTTCCATCTCTGGTTCGTGTGGAAAACGAGATTAGGCCGATGCATAGATTACAAGGAGGATGAATAAACAGGAGGGGAGGTCTCGGGGCGACGAGAGACGATGACCAAACCTTCACCGAAGCGAAGAGGCGGCGGCTTGTTCGGTAGATCGATAAGTGGCGGCCAGGGTTTCGTGGTTTGCGGAAAAACAAAACCACGGAGTTGAGGAGATATTTATACTAGGTTTTGGGTGGCGAAGGGATAAAGGCATCGAACAAGAATTGGAGATTTTTCTGGAAACGCGTTCGGTACAGGCTAGGTACGCTTCCTGGAGTCGTTCCATGTTCAGTTCAGAAAAATAGGATACGATGGCTGATGGGTGTTCTATACGTTCAGGAAAATAAGAGAACGTTCAGAGAACAAAAGAAAGAATTGGAACGTGAGGGGAGAAAGAAAAGAATTTGGTTCGTGGTCTCCTTTGGCCAAGGTCTACGGCTGCTCCTTCTCTGCTTACGCTGTACATGTACCACGTACATGTACTGCCTCTCTTCAGTGAACGACTCGAACTATGTACGTTGCCCTTTGTGGCCTAGTTCTTTTAATTCTTTTCTTTTGATTTGCTCTTTGTATTCTCATGTAGTACTTTATAGAAAAATAGCTTTGTGCTTATATGCACAATTGACACTTAATGTCGAATTTTTAAGAAAATAGGTTTTAAAACAAATCTTTTGTGACTTTAATAAAATCAAATAAAATACCACAAAAGTAAACATTTGAAAATATCTTATTTTCCAATTGGCTACAATCAAGTCACAACCAAAATTTAAGCAAAACAACTAAAACCATAAAAGTCAAAAATAATATATAGGACATAATTTGCCCTTTTTTAATAATTTCTTAAATATGTTTTCAAGTGGAAATAATATTCCAACTTTTGAAATTTTCAAATGCAAACAATGCAAGAAGATGATGAATGCATGCATGATTTTTCTTTTTAAAGCAAAATACATAATAGTTTTGAAAAGTTTTAAATTTTTCTGATTTTTCAACTTTTTGAAAAACCTGGGATGTTACAGATAGCATACTCCATGCACGCCTGCTTGGTCGAAGGGAAAGTCCCATGCTCGACCATCTTGTCGTCGTCGTGGTCACCTTCTTGTTCACCAACTTTGCACTCCCACATCATGTGACCATTTCCATTGCATAGAGGGCACAAGAGCTCGGGCATTCTCGTGGATCATGTCCTTGGCCTTGGCAATTGTCGCATAGAAGGTCTTCATCTTTCCATATGGGGGCCGTTGTGGTGCTGGTACTTGGTGTAGTAACCATATCATGAGAAGTGCTTGAGAGGGGCGTCATCTTGGTTGTGGCCTCACATGTTTGACCATGCTTCTTGTGGCGTCGACGTGAGCTTAATATTTGCTCGAAGAATTTGTCGATGTCGGCCATGATCTCGTCAACAATAGAATCAACACTAGAAGGAGACACCATAGGATGTGCACTTGCCGCCATCTTGGATGTGGAGGTTGCACCTTGAACTTGGAGTGTAGGCGTAGGTGCTTGATGGCGTGCCTTCCGTCTTGACTACCCTTCATGTCGACGTTGGCGTTCTTGATAGGAGAATTGACGTCGAAAGTCATTCGGATGCTTCTCCTCATGTCGACGTTGGCGTGCTTGTTGCTTTGGTGACCTTTCCTTGTGACGTCCACTTGAGCTTGGTGACATGTTCTGAAGCTTGGCAAGTGTGTCGACGTCGGCTTCAAGCTTGTCCATGTCATGAGTCATCTTGGTATCATTCTTGTGGCGCCTTGATGAGCTAGATGGGCCTTGGCTTGGCTTGGCCATGTCGATGCACTTCTTGCAGCGCCGTCTTGTTGTCGATGTAGAATATCGACGCTTGGCGCTCTTGGCGATGTTCTTCTCATGGCGCCTTCTTGAAGTTGATGGAACTTCATAGGATGGATGCATGGTGGCCTTAATGGTGCGCCGTCTTGAGCTTGAACCATAGAAGGCTATTCCGCCCTTGAACATGGTGGTGAGGGGGTTCATCTCCTCTTGCATGTTATCGAAGGAGTAGTCAATGTAGTCATCCATGCTTGAAGAGTGGTAGTCGTAGATGTTCTCCACCATGTCATCGGAGTTGTAGTCGTAGTAGTGGTGCTCCATCATGTCATCATTGCTTGTGTAGACGGAGTCGATACTATATGATGAAGGTTGGTCAAAGTCATGGTACCGCTCCATGTTGTTGACGCTTGTGTAGACGGAGTCGAAGTCGTAGTAGCCCATGTCATTGGCGCTTGCGGAGTCGGAGTCGTGGTAGCGGAAGTCTTGGTGATGCACCATGTCATGGTCAGTGTAGTAATCTTGGGGATGCGCCATCATGTCATGGGGGTCATAGTTGGTGTGGTATTCCCCCATGTCCTCTATGCTCGCGGCATCATAGTCGATGTAGCTCATGTTGTTCTCATCATCATCTTGGCCTCCATAGTTTGATTCGCTCTCCCTAGACATGTTAGCTCACAAGACAAGTGTATATATGGGTGGAATGGAATCTAAAAGCTTAACCTCACCTTGAAGATAGTATTGGAACTAGTGGACCAAGCCAAGAGAAACCGATACACAAAGAATAGAGTTGATTGAGTTCCAAAGATCCAAACACAAACTCAAAAACACACACGGCTTATGGTGAATAGGAAGGTATGGTAGGTGGAAAGCAAATGGAACCAAACCGAAACCAAGATATTGTAAAGGCAAGTAGAGAACCACGATGATCACAAAGCAAAAGCAAGTCAATCTCAAAAGATAGGAATGTAGTTCAAGGAAACACACGCGCGGAGAGATAAATGGGACTTATGCAACCAAGAAGTGAGCTAAAGAACCATATGATCCTAGCGAAGACTATAAGCTCATGTTGCACAAGTACAAGAAGAGCCACTAGCTCGATTGCAAATTATTTGTGGGCTACTAGATTTGCACAAAATATACCACCTACTAGATGTTCATCAAGCTTTTGTGCTTCCTACAAGAGATATGGCAAGTGGTGTCTCTTCTTTTCTTTTCTTGCACTTTTTACTTCTTTGCTCTTTTGACTCTTTTCTCTTTTGCACACCCACTTCTTTGATGCCAACACAAGAATATGTCAACTAGCGCAAATATTTTTGCTCGGAAACTACACGGTGCAAATGTGCAAAGCCCAAGCAATCATCAAGAGCTAGCCTCAATAGGACATGGTAATCGCAAAGATATAGTGTGGCTCACAAAGGAATTGCAAGGGGAAAAGTTTCGTGATGATTATACCTTTCGTCGACGATCTTCGCCCTTTGGTGTAGAAGGTTCGTGCTTGCCCCCAGATTTTGGTGGTGGTGGATGGTGGATCTTCCGCAATGGTGACGTAAAGCTTGTTTGTAGCTTCGAAACGGGCCAAAAAACACAAAAAACGGATTCCGGAATCAAAAGATATGGCCAAAAGAAATTTTCAGAAAATGCAGTTTTCCGAAGGTACTGCTGGTAGGGGCGGTAGTACCGCTGGAGGTACCGCTGGGTCCTCCAGAGAGCCATTTTCGGCGGTAGCGGGGCCGGTAGTACTGGACCTTGGCGGTAGTACTGCTAGGAGGGGCGGTAGTACCGCTACGGAACTCTGTTCGTGCCCGAAAACGCGATTTTGGCCGATTTGGGCGGAAAAACTTGCACAAAAACTTCAAATCGGAGGGCCAAATGATGGAATTAGGCTATGAGAACGCAAAGGAAGGTAGATCAACTAGTTTAGCAATAGATCTATGGATCATATCTTACAAAAACGCACTCAAATCTCAGATCGGCCCAAAAGAAATTTGTGGTTGTTTTTGGTGAAATTTTCAAAAGTACTCAAAATCAAAGAAAAATTTGGTGGATTTGGGGTGGAAACACAAATCAATCCATGTCAACCCAAGCTCTGATACCATATGATGCGGGTAGGGTCCCGATTTTCACGGATTGAGGGCGGATGAACGAAGAACACTGTGAACACGAAGAACACAATAGGGGAAAACTCACAAATTGGATAACTAGCAAAGCAACACGGACGAAATCAACCGGTAACAAGTCCCCAAGGGTAGCCCCCGATTCTCAATCTCCAAGGAACCTTACTCTTAGGATTGTTTCCCTTACCGGTCAATCCAACCAATCCAATAGTGTCACCCAAAGATGAAGGATTGACATGTAATCTCAATTACAAGAAGAGGTCTTGGAATCCACTAGAGGGATCTTCTCCACAAGGAGAGGCCTTGATTCATCTCCACAAGGGGAGACCTTGATTCATCTCCATAGGAGGCAACACCACAAGGGGTGGGAAGGAGCTAAGCTCAACTCTATCTCATCATCTTTGCTACCCTCTAAAGGGCTGAGGGGTACCTCCTATATATAGTCTAGGGCCAAAAGGGTAGGTGGGAAAGGGATACAAGGGGTGTGGCCCGTTACTGCTCACAGGCAGGGCGGTAGTACCGCTAGAACGAGCGGTAGTACCGCTGCAGTGGGGCGTCGCTGTCGTTGAGGCTCTGCTATGGCGGTAGTACCGCTCCTCCTGGCGGTAGTACCGCTACGGTGTCCATGGGGCTCTGGGTGCACTTCCGTGGCAGTAGTGCCATCGTCACCACCGCTGGAGGTACCGCTGGGTCCTCCAGAGAGCCATTCTGGGCGGTAGCTCTGGCGGTAGTACCGGTCCCTGTCCCTGGCGGTAGTACCGCTATGTCTGGCGATAGTACCGCTCCGGGAGCTATGGCTCCTCTTCCTTCTCCTCTTCCAAGCTACCGTCTTGTCGGATATCATTCCTCGTGCACCTTGGTCATCCTCTTGTGTATGCGTAGTCGTCGTGGCGAACCTAGTATCATCGAGGAACGGAGGATGACGTAGTATATACCATCCAAATGGGTGGGAATTGAGTTATCTAAGAGGAATGAGTTCACCTTTGAGATCCGTGCTGACTTGTGATGTTTTGGAATGCTTGACATTGTGATGGTCCTAGGTTGCACTACATAAATATTCCTAAGCAAAAGTGGAAAAAGTATCATGAACCTTTTAATGAAATCGAAATCACTCCTATTATACCTGATGATGCAATTCAAGTGCATACTTTCGATCCTATTTTACCTGCCCCTATGTTGAAAAATTACCATTTCCTATTAGAGTAAACGAGCATTCTATTATAACTAGTGTCCTTAATAAAAGTGTGAGAAGACCTAAAGAACCTGATGAACAATTAAAAGTTGACTCTTCAGTAGCTTTAGTTAAGGATTTGGTAGTAGAAAATGTTGAAGGGGTCATATAATCTTTTGTGAAGAAGCTTCTAATATTGTTAGACCACCAGAAGGAAAGGTTAAAAAGGTTGGTATTCCTGTTATTTCTGTGAAAATTGGTGATCATTGTTATTATGGTTTATGTGATATTGGTGCTAGCTCTAGTGCTATTCATTCTCTCTTTATCAAGAAATAATGCACGAGATTGGGAATTGTGAAATTGAGGATATTGATGTGGTTATCCAGCTAGCTAATAGAGATACTATTTCTCTTGTTGGGATAGTCAGGGATGTGGAAGTGTTATGTGGTAAGGTTAACTATCTTGCTGATTTTCTTGTGCTTGGTTCGGTTGCAGATAAATCTTGTCCTATTATATTGGTAGACCTTTCTTGAATACCTGTAGTGCTGTTATAGATTGCAAGAAAGAAAAAGTTTATACTTAATTTGGTGGTGAAAGTTATGAATTTAATTTTTCCAAGTTCACTAAACAACGCCATGAAAAAGAGCTATCAAATAAAGATTATGAAATTGAACGACTTGCTGCTATTGCTGTTGCTCCTAATGTTCCTTTGCATCAATTTATAGAAGACCATGAGAGTGGGGTATTCATGCAGGAAAGAAATGAATTGGAGGATATCTTTCTCCATCAGCCTGCAATACTTAAACATAATTTAGCTGTTGAATCTTTAGGGATGCCTACGTCTCCTAAAGGAGATCCTGTTTTTGAACTTAAAACTCTTCCTGATACTCTTAAGTATGCGTATTTAGATGAAAAGAAAATATATCCTGTTATTATTAGTGCTAAACTTTCAGGACAGGAGCAAGAAAGATTATTGGAAGTACTTTGGAAACATCGAGGCGCCATGGGTTATACCTTGGACGATCTTAAGGGAATTTCTCCAGCTATTTGTCAACATATAATTAATCTTGAACCTGATGCAAACCCAGTTGTTGATCGTCAACGGAGATTAATTCCGAAAATGAAGGAAGTGGTAAGAAATGAGGTATTAAAACTTCTTGAAGTAGGTATAATTTATCCTATTGCTGATAGTAGGTGGGTTAGTCCAGTGCATTGTGTCCCTAAAAAGGGAGGTATGGCTGTTGTTGCAAATGATAATGATGAGCTTATTTCACAAAGAACTGTAGTTGGCTATAGAATGTGCATTGATTTTCGAAAATTAAACAAAGCTACTAAGAAAAATCTTTATCCTTTGCCATTTATTGATCAAATGTTAGAAAGATTATCTAAGAACACTCATTTTTGTTTTCTCGATGGATATTATGTTTTTTCTCAAATTGTTGTTAGACACCAAGATCAAGAGAAAACTACTTTTACTTGTCCTTATGGAACTTATACTTATAGACGTATGCCTTTTGGTTTATGTAATGCTCCTGCTACTTTCCAAAGATGTATGTCTGCTATATTTCATGGTTTTTGTGAGAAAATTGTGGAAGTATTCATGGACGATTTCTCCGTCTATGGAACTTCTTTTGATAACTGCTTGCACAACCTTGATAAAGTTTTGCAGAGATGTGAAGAAACAAACCTTGTACTTAATTGGGAAAAATTCCATTTCATGGTTAATCAAGGTATTGTTCTTGGACATAAAATTTCTGAAAGAGGTGTTGAAGTTGATAGAGCCAAGGTTGAAGCTATT
Source organism: Poa pratensis (assembly GCA_947311845.1). NCBI lineage: Eukaryota > Viridiplantae > Streptophyta > Magnoliopsida > Poales > Poaceae > Poa > Poa pratensis. The sequence continues at coordinate 482,903 of CAMZMU010000113.1, forward strand.
GAAAAGATGCCCTTTCTATGGGATGTTAAAGGTATACGCAGTTTCCTTGGTCATGCTGGTTTTTATAGGAGGTTTGTAAATGATTTTCTAAAACTTCAATACCTCTTACTAATCTTTTGAAAAAAGATGTTCCTTTCATTTTTTGATGATGATTGTCAATAAGCTTTTAAAATCCTTAAGAAAGCATTAACAACTGCCCCTATTATCCAACCTCTTGTTGTCGCACCCCGGGAGCATGGGGTTCCCGTGAACTCCTACAGCGTGAGATAACAACACCAACGATCACGGGACGCAAAGACGAAGGTTCTTTGGTACCCCGGGTACGAGGGCTTCGCAGGACTAAGGCAAAGGGGACATAGCATGTGCGCGGTCGGAGGTTAAAGTTGCCAGAGCTTGTCCTTATCTAGGAAGCGCAGGTAGTACGACTGACATGTCGATGTGGTATCCCCTTGATGTATAAAAGGAGGACCAAGGCCCCGAGAGAGGGGGATCACTTTTCAGTTCAAGGGGAAGCCGAGATCAGATCTCGGTCTTTCCTTCGGAGCCCGGGAACTCAACCTTGTAGCCCGGTGATGCATGTAAAATGCATACATGAACTTTGCGTTATTTTACTTATATTCCAGTCATATTTGCATCATATAAGGGTTATATCACTGTTTTATAATGATTTTGGGAATATTTGTATGTTTCCTATTTTTTATGGAATTAACCCTGCACAGGCAGAAAACCCTATTTCTATATTTTAATGTTTCAGGGAACCAAACGACGTCCAAATGACCTGGCAATTTACGAGCATCAGTTTTGGAAGGAACAAAGCGTGGGAGCGAAGGAAGCAAAAAAGCGGAGGCCCGAGGGCCCAGATGAGTGGGCCCACGCGGCCAGGTACATGGCCGCGTGGGACCCCCCTTTTGGCCCTCGGAGCTCCGTTGTCGTCGATCTTTTCTCCACCGACTCCGTTTTGACCTAAAACCGCCTATAAAAATAGTCCCCCGACGTTCTCTGGAAGGAGCGCCGCAGAAACACAGAAACACCGAAACAGAGACCTGGAGTTGCAGATTGGAGGGGGAAAACTCTGGCGGGGCGCTACCGGCGTGGTCTCCATCTTCTCCAACGACTTCTCCACCGTCTCCATGATGAAGAGGGAGTAGTCCACCTCTGGACTATGGGTTTGTGGAAGTAACTTATGTATCTCTCTCTCTCTTGAGCTTCACTAATTAGTACCGTATGAGCTATTGAACATGATTACGGTCACTATGTAATACCTTTGTGGTGGATCTTTTATGAGTTAATATATGTTTGAGATTGCAATGGTTTTGTTTCAGTTATGAAAGTAGATGCATATTATGTACCCCGTTCTTATTTACTTGTCATGATCAAGCATGTTTATGAGAGCGTGTGAGGGGGAACATGTGCATTAGTTGGAGTAACGGGGGTGGCTAGTGCAGTGAACGTGAGAGAAAGTTCTGCGATCCACTTGGGTATCTCTACCTTACTTTGTTGCTCACTAGGGATAAAAAGAAATACCATGCTACCGGAGTGTGGGTGTGACCATTGCCACTTCCTCCATGACTAGATCTAGCATGTTCTTATTTTAACTTCATGTCATGATACTTATTGCTATACTCTGAGTTATCTTAATTACTGAGGTGTTATGATTTAGTTCGCATCTTGGTGGAGTATAAGAAGACTAATAACCAAAAGGTCTCTATGTTAGGACGTGATGCCCATATAATTATACTTGTCATTAAACTGTTGTGTTGCAATCTCATATGTCAACTCTAGTGTTCCATTGTCTACCACTTTATTAAAGAGAGAGTGCATTTGTGAAACCATGAACCCCGGTCCATTTTTAATCATAAGAAATACCTTTCCAACCACTTTTCCATTTTCTGCCATTTAAAAATCCGAAAATACAAAAACACTTTTACATCTTGCATTCATCATATAAAACCCAAAAATATCATTTATCATTGCTACCACCATCCTTGCATATTTATTTACCACCATTGCATATTTATTTCTTGTTTGCATTGCATATTATCTTGATATCATTCTCACACCTTGTGCTTGACAACCACTAGGTGAGGTTGAGGACCAAAAATTTACTTTGTTTTGTAGGTAACCAAAAGAAGGATAGGAAAGATAAATCTTCACTACTGATTCCCCGAGAGTTCGATATTAAACCCTCGAGTCACCCCTCGTGGGGAAAACACGTCTTCCACTTACTACACACTCTGCACTTGGAGTCTAACCTAACCCATATTCTTTTGACACGGGTAACTACGTCATCGGGTATCAAGATTGTTTTCTGGCGCCGTTGCCGGGAATCATTGCTGAAAGGTTTATCCAAGGATATCTCACCAAGTCAACTTCATCACCAACTTGTGCTAACACCTAAGCTTGGGGAGGTTGCACCTACGTGAGCATCATCTTATCCATCTTTACCTTCAAAGCAATTTATCTTGTTTTGTCATTGTCTTGCATTTTTATTCGGTTTGCATATTTATTTTCAGTTTTGCATAAAAAATTAAAAAAACTTTATTAAAATGGCTTCTAGTGTTGAAATGAACAACTTTGGTCAATACTATGGAGAGTCGTTAATGGATGCTTGGTATAGAATTAAGGGCATTAGTAAAAATGGTGTCAACAAATATACCCCTGCTACTTTGATAAGAAACTTTTATAATGGTCTAGATGGGTGGTCAAAATGTTTTTAGACTCATTGACTAGTGGAAGATTTGCCTCTGGAAATCCCTCACATGCTAATAATCTAATGGAAAATCTATTTGGGAATTCTATAGAATCAAAAGATGAAATTATGATCAAACAACTAAAAGTTTCTATGGATAGGTCAATATTATGTCTACAAACTTATATGGAAGATTATCCTACTAAAAATGAGATGCATTCATTTATCCTTCATACAAAATCTAGTATGAAGAAGACAAACAACACTATTTCGGGAATTTCTTTGAAAATGGAAACTATATTGAATTATGCCAAGTCTAAAAAGAAGTTGACTAGGGAATTAAATGAAAGAATATCTTCTATGTTGGGACCTTTAGACAAGGATATTAAGAATTATGTTGAAAAAGAGGATGATCTCCAAATAGCCTTGAATGCTGCTTTAAAGAAAAGAAATGAGAATTTTGTTTGGATTGAGGAAGTTAAAATGCTTAGTGAAGTAAAGGATCCATTGCTTGACTTAGAGAATTGTAGCTTGCATGAATTAATATCTATCTTACAAAAATTTGCAAGTGATCCTTCCATTAATGTTAACCAAGCTGGTTTTGGTTCTTATATTGCTAATCATGTCTTGAAAGAAAAGATTGCTAGGTACAACCAAGAGGCTATGATACCACCTAAGCTTGGGGATATATGGATTCCCAAAGTCCTAGTAACCATTGGAAAAGAGACACACCATGCTATACTTGATCTAGGATCTAGTGTCTCTGTTTTATCTAAAGAACTATATGAAGTACTTGAATTGAAAAATCTTGAAAAATGCTCTATTGAACTTGCACTTGCTGATGATTCCATTAAACATGCTTTAGGAAAGTAAGTGATGTTATGGTAGAGTTACATATGACATTTGTGCCTGTTGATTTTCTAATCATGGATATGGGGAATAAAACCTCTAGTCCAATTATTCTTGGAAGACCTTTTCTTCGTACTACAGGTGCTATCATTGATTCAAAAGAAGGGAATGTGAAGTTTCAGTTTCCACACAAGAAGTGCATGGAACACTTCCCAAGGAAGAGGGACACACCAAAGTTCAAGCTCCCTCATGAGCTTCGTCCACAATAAACATCAAGTAAGAAGCCTAGCTATATGGCTATAAAGAAAGCGCTTTACGGGAGGCAACCCGGTTGTTTTTATTTGTGATTTTCTTTGTGTCCTCTTGCTGTAACAAGAGACTTAGTGTTTAGTTTAGTTTCTGGAATTTTTAATAAAGTGCCAAGTTTTACTCATTTTGGTGAAAAAGTTGCTTATAGCGTTCGGAGATTTTATTCCTGCACGAATCTGTGCACGGTATGATTTTTAATTCTTATTCTGTAACTCCGAATGAGCTCATATTTGAACTGTAGTGCAACTTTTCATCCTCTGTATGCATGAATTTTTCGGAATTTTCCGACAAAGTTAAGTAGGGTAGAAAAATACGTTTAGCTGCTGCTGTTTTTCTGGACAGATTCTGTCCCATTTTGTTTGATGCATGCTTAGAACTTTTAACTTGAATCTTTTTGATCCAATTGAGTTTATGAGTAGGCATACAACATTATACACTTTCTGGACATTGAATTTTTGTTAAGGATTATATGCAGCAAGAAATCTATTTGTTTATCACTACTAATGCACCCACAGAAAAAGAAATGGGAGAAACGGTGTTTTGAAGTTTTTTCACAGGGATTAGAGGAGATGCACCAAGAGCTATCCAAGGATGGTGAAGACCATAAGCTTGGGGATGTGAAGACAACCCCACTGGACCTACACACTCTCGGTTTGCACACGTCTAACTTCTGTTTTTCGATCGAAACACTTTATCGCATAAACTTGGAGCGTCTTTTTTTTGTTTAGGTTTGATTTTTATTTTGTGAGACCACCACACTATCATTTATATATGAGAGAGCTACTGGAAATTTGGGTTGAATTATGTTGGATGCTATTATAAGATTGGGAAAAGGGATGTTGGAGTTAATTTTAAAAGATACATATAATTGCATGATTCATGAGCTTGTTAATGAGTAATAATTTGCAAGTATTTTATCAAGAGCTATCTTTTATTCATGTTTTGATGCTAAATGTTATTTACCTTGTTTTAACATGGATTAGTTAGTTCTATGGACACTCATGCATGCATTTAGATGGTCAACTTTCTCCCTCTTGCTAGCCCAAAAATTCCAACAAGCAAAAACTTGTTTCCAACACCTTCAACCAAAGTTTTTCCAGTGAGTCCACCATATCTACCTATTAGCTTTATGCTATTCCGAGTATGTTTATCATGATATTTGTGTTATCTATACCTCTGAATGAAAATGCTTATGTTGTTGATTGTTGTGGGAAAAGTTGGTTATAGAGCTCTCTCGAACTTGATGCACACTTTACTTTCATTGCATAAATAAAAATGACCCATTGTGATTAAAATTATGATGTTGTGGGCTTGACAAATGTCTTTGGTTGAGAGTTAGCTCATATGTGCTGTCACATGGCAAGCTTTCAACATTGCACTTCATTCATTTAGTTGATATCATGTACTTTTGTTTATGGATGCTTACCATGGGTGAAATAAATGTGGAAATGAAGTGAGTTTAAATGAGTTTGTATAAATGGTTAGAGAGACGCCTGGGCCGCTAATCTAAGCCATGCATCATTCATGGTGGAAATTTACTTACATGCTATGGTGAACCTTCTGTGATACACCTTACAATAAAAAGCTATCTAATGGTAAATAAAAAGGGTGTTGAGATTGTTCATTGTGTTTGTTTGTCTTGTCATTTTGATATGGGCTTGTTCCATATCCTGGGACAAGAGGTACCCCAGTTGACGCTCTTAATGATACTATTATTACTTACAATGATATTTAACTTGAACTTGCTTTGTTTTCCAAGTTGAGTAACACATGGAGTAGGTACTTGTATTCAAGGGGCATGAGACTTTCAACCTGTACTTTGTCAAGCACACTACTCGTATTTGCTTTCACTTTAAACTTAATCATTCAAGATGCTATGATAGGGGAATGAGAGCTTGACACCAAGGATTACCACATTACAATCATTGACTTAAGTAGAGAAGTTCAGAAGTTAGATGAAATTATTCATGCTTTACCTCTACTCATATATATATCTTTCCAAAGTGTCCACCTTTTATATTCAGATTTTCATCAATACTCTATGACCATTGTAGGATGTTCTTACTTATCATTATGCATACATGTGGTCCATAGTACTTTTTCTCTTATGTTACACTTTGTGAATTATCATTGAACATCCTTGCATTGAATACTTGATATCACTTCATAAACTATCTTGCATATTGCTACTCCTTTTAAGAATGAATCATTTGACTCTATGTAGCAATAGTAATCATCTTTGATATCCATTGATAGTATTAAATTGCAAAGTCCATGTTAGTTTTATCACCTTCATACTCGAGGACGAGTATAGGTTAAGCTTGGGGATGTTGATGCATGTAAAATGCATACATGAACTTTGCATTATTTTACTTATATTCCAGTCATATTTGCATCATATAAGGGTTATATCACTGTTTTATAATGATTTTGGGAATATTTGATATTTCCTATTTTTTATGGAATTAACCCTGCAGGCAGAAAACCCTATTTCTATATTTTAATGTTTCAGGGACCCAAACGACGTCCAAATGACCTGGAAATTTACGAGCATCAGTTTTTGGAAGGAACAAAGCGTGGGAGCGAAGGAAGCAAACAAGCGGAGGCCCGAGGGCCAGATGAGTGGGCCCACGCGGCCAGTACCTGGGACTCCGTTGCCGTCGATCTTTCCTCCACCGACTCCGTTTTGACCTAAAACCGCCTATAAAAATAGTCCCCCGACGTTCTCTGGAAGGAGCGCCGCAGAAACACAGAAACACCGAAACAGAGACCTGGAGTTGCAGATTGGAGGGGGAAAACTCCGGCGGGGCGCTGCCGGCGTGGTCTCCATCTTCTCCAACGACTTCTCCACCGTCTCCATGATGAAGAGGGAGTAGTCCACCTCTGGACTATGGGTTTGTGGAAGTAACTTATGTATCTCTCTCTCTTGAGCTTCACTAATTAGTACCGTATGAGCTGCTGAACATGATTACGGTCATCTATGTAATACCTTTGTGGTGGATCTTTTTATGAGTTAATATATGTTTGAGATTGCAATGGTTTTGTTTCAGTTATGAAAGTAGATGCATATTATGTACCCCGTTCTTATTTACTTGTCATGATCAAGCATGTTTATGAGAGCGTGTGAGGGGGAACGTGTGCATTAGTTGGAGTAACGGGGGGTGGCTAGTGCAGTGAACGTGAGAGAAAGTTCTGCGATCCACTTGGGTATCTTACCTTACTTTGTTGCCTCACTAGGGATAAAAAGAAATACCATGCTACCGGATGTGGGTGTGACCATTGCCACACCTCCATGACTAGATCTAGCATGTTCTTATTTTAACTTCATGTCATGATACTTATTGCTATACTCTGAGTTATCTTAATTACTGAGGTGTTATGATTTAGTTCGCATCTTGGTGGAGTATAAGAGAGACTAATAACCAAAAGGTCTCTATGTTAGGACGTGATGCCCATATAATTATAACTTGTCATTAAACTGTTGTGTTGCAATCTCATATGTCAACTCTAGTGTTCCATTGTCTACCACTTTATTAAAGAGAGAGTGCATTTGTGAAACCATGAACCCCGGTCCATTTTTAATCATAAGAAACACCTTTCCAACCACTTTTACCACTTTTCCATTTTCTGCCATTTAAAAATCCGAAAATACAAAAACACTTTTACATCTTGCATTCATCATATAAAACCCAAAAATATCATTTATCATTGCTACCACCATCCTTGCATATTTATTTACCACCATTGCATATTTATTTCTTGTTTGCATTGCATATTATCTTGATATCATTCTCACACCTTGTGCTTGACAACCACTAGGTGAGGTTGAGGACCAAAATATTTAATTTGTTTTGTAGGTAACCAAAAGAAGGATAGGAAGATAAATCTTCACTACTGATTCCCCGAGAGTTAGATATTAAACCCTCGAGTCACCCCTCGTGGGGAAAACACGTCTTCACTTACTACACACTCTACACTTGGAGTCTCAACCTAACTCAAATTCTTTTGACGCAGGTAACTACGTCATCGGGTATCACCCGGATACGCAAACCACCACCATATATCTAGACAAGCAGGAGTAGGGTGTTACGCTTCCGAGCGTCCCTACTCGCTCGCCAAGATCTACTGCGTGCCCCTCACCGAATCTCTAAAAGGGGGTCTCTCGAGTCCCGATGTTCGTGACTTCGCATACGACATCTGGCGCGCCAGGTAGGGGGCGCAAGTGATCTAGCGAGATCCTTCAACTTCGCCAAGGCCGACTACGATGGTGCCAAGGAGGAAGAGAGGTGCCTCGACCACTGCTGCTGCACGAGCTGCCTGTACTCAGGCTGCCCGACGCGCTCGTTCTCCCACTCCCGAGGCGCAGAGTTCTGCTTCGAGCCGTCACACTCTGCCTCCCCCTCCGCCGGCGGCTGCTCCAGAGGTCATCTCGTAGGCTGAGGCGGGAGCTGCTGCACTGGGCGCCATGCCTCCTCCTCCTCAACCAGAGGCGGCACACGTCCCCGACGCGGTACCACAAGAACGTGTTGGTGACACCGCTGGTGCCGAGGGAGCTGGGGGAATCCCTCCGCCTCCTCCGCGACGTGCCGAGTCCGTCCACCTGCACCCACCAAACGGTCCGTCCGGAGGGGCGGCCGGTGCCGCCAGCGTCATGACGGGTCCTGTTTCGTCCGGGGTTCGTCGCACATGCGAAGCCATCGCCGCTGCTCGTGCTCTCTTCCAGCACGCTCTAGACGCCCATGAGCACCCTGAGCGCTACAAGAGCTAGGCGGAAAATTTCGCTGAACTGCTTGCCTTCGCCCAGCAGAACGGTCACCCCGCACGGCTTCCCACACTCCTTCTATGGGTGGACCAGAAGTTACAGGGGCTGCATGTCGTGCCCAGACTGCTCTGTTCTCGTGATATGTTCCCGGGGAAGAGCCGATGTACGGTGCTCCTCGAAGTGCACCTTCTATGACTGCACCAGGTGCGCGAGCAGAGGTTCCCCGCCCTCCGCGACATGGCGGAGCTCCTCATGCTCACCATCATCACGCAGCAGATCCTGGAGATCACATTTCAGTGGGATCCTCTGCCCCGCCCGGGCAAGACTCAAGGGATCCCGAAAGAGAGTTTGCGCCAGCTGCTCGTCCACTCGGTGTCGTTCGGCACGGGATTTGGAAAGAGGGAGTCAGCACAGGCTTCACAACCTTCACGCCTGCACTGCGGGTTGTCCATTGGCCTCACAAGTTTCGGCAAGAGATGCCGGTCAAGTTCGGCGGAAAGACAAACCCGCGAGATTTCCTCCAGATCTACACCACGACCATGCGAGCCGCTGGAGCCGATGAACCTATCATGGCGAACTAGTTTGCACTAGCTCTCAAGGACGAGGCCTTGTCTTGGCTGTGCAACCTCCCAGCGCAATCAGTCAAGTCCTGCCCGGATTTGTGCTATCAGTTCCTGGGGGCTTTCCAGGGAGCTTACAAGCACCTGGGAATGATCAATGATCTACATGGCATGAAGCAGGGTGACAACGAGAGCCTGCGTGACTATGTCCAGCGCTTTTGCTCCAAGATCGACAACATTCCTGGCCTCAAGGAGGCGGCGATGCTGTCGTCGTTTCATGTGAGCGTCCAGGACCAAAAGATGCGAGAGAAGCTAAGCACACACAACATAGAGACCACTCAGGACTTGTGGGCGCTGATAGAAAAGTGTGTGCGTGCTGAGGAGGGGCGTCGCATGCCCGGGGAGTCTTCTTCCACCAAGGCCGATCCAAGGAAAACTAAGAAGCGGGAGGCACCAGCACCCGCTCGAGCTCCTAAGGTTCTAGCGGCAGAGCCTGAACCCAAGAAGGCAAAAGCGAAAGAAGTGGCTGCCCCGGCACTGGATGTGTGGTGTCCCCTCCATGGCGCTAGCAAGCATGACATCAAGGACTGTTTCAAGATACAGGGCTTCATCCGAGACCAGCGCCAGAACCATGAGATCGCTAGGCAAAGTGGTGGATGTTTTGGATGTGGCGACACAACTCACATCCACCGCTTCTGCCCCACAGGAGGTCGAGGTGGACGTGGTGGCCGTTTTGCCGGAAGGGGCGGATTCGTGGGTGGACGCGGTGGTGGACGCGCTGGATTTACAGGACAGAACTTGCTAGCCATCACCGCGGAACCCGGAGGAGAAGAGAACGACGGTGGAGCGTTCCAAGCTGCCGTGGACCGTGTATGCATTCACGGTGGAGCCTCTGGTTTCTCATCCATGAGTGCTTTCAAGAGGATGTCCCGAGAGCTGAATGCAGTGGAACCCGCCCTGAGAACACAACGACCTTTGAAATGGTCAAACTCCGGACTAGTCGTCTGAAATACCCGATTATGCTTAACACAACAATCCCATGATCAGTCTGTCGTTGCACATAATCCGAACTGAATATCAAAGTGTACATCCAATACCGAGTTTAAAGTCTTACAAACATGGCCATACTGGCCTAATTATACATAGGTGCCTTCAAGGGCCAATCATCTTTATTCAGCGGAAGCTACGGTAGTAGAGCTAATCCATCCTAACAACACCCGACAGGCAGCTGACTTATGAAGATCCTAGTTTGCATAGACGTCGCCAAACTCCTCTTCAGCGTAGGGCTCCTGGAAGTCTGGCTAAGACAATAGCCAGGGACGAAACCAATATGAGTACATTTGATTGTACTCGCAAACTACCCCAACTTGAGTGAGCACTAGTTTTAGTTTTATTTCTTAAAACTTTTATTTATTTAAAACATCTCTAAATTTTTACCGAAAAGGGGTAAGAAGAAGTTTATAACTCTCCTTTAAGAAATCATCATTTTAGTTACTTCTCCAAACTCCTCCTTCTTCCGACCATATCTCAATCATGGTCCATTTCACTCCACGACCTTGTACCAACTCATTGGTACAAGTATGCAACCTTTTCCACTTCATTTTCTTTCCAAAACTCAAAGTTTTATAAAAACTTGCACATGGCCTTAGGACAGCCTCCCAACTGTCCATATCCGAGGACTCGGCTATTCGAATAGTTTTACACTCTGCAGAGGTAGCACGCTTTTCCCACACCCATCCGGTCACTCATCGTGTCAGCCACGTCCCGCCATACCAGGGGTATGCGAAGTTGAGTTACAGGCCATAGCCTGTCCTTTGCTCATGCTAGTATAGGATCCTGCCGCTACGACACTTTCCATCGACACTTAAATCCTCAGAAACTAAGTGTGAGGACTCGTAGTTCTGCCCAGCGAATTTTAATGGCCCTACAAATCCTCTATCTCCAATTCAATCATAACAGCCCTTAGGCGTCCTTCTCTTTAGAGGACCCGGGTCAGGGGGTAGGTCCTCAGACCATCCCCTCATGGAACGAGGTTATCCTCGTTATTGAGGCATCCAGTACTAACACGAGCAAATTATATGACTATGCCCCGCCCCATATGGGGGTAAATGTGGTCGCACAGGGTATTGGTTGGTCGTCATAGTACTAGGACACAATGTGCTTTTTTTTTTCAAAAACAACACCACCATTCTCCAACTTAATACCGACCTTTCGGCATTTCATCTTCATCCAAGTACTTTCAAAGGAGTTTTGAGAAACATTGTTTTTCCCATCCTATAGTTTTAAATAACTACCTTATACTTCTACATAGGGTGGCAAAATAGTTTTCATGTATTTGTAAAAAGGGTTTTCCAAAATCATTGGTACTTTTGAACAACACCTGAGATTAAAAATAGATGTATATAAATGCAAGCTCAGTGGAGTAGCTTGCCTTGCTCAACAAAGTGGTACTGGTCCTGATCTTCTGGTTCAACAAAACCTCCTTCCTCGATAAATCCCTCAACGGTATCGTCTAAACGTTAATCAAGCAAAACAAACCATCACTATACTAACTCAAGCATCATCACAGCATTACAATCACAAATGCTATAAATAGCCACTGCATACATCAAGCAACACAATGTGGTTTCAATTTAGTCGAATTAACCTTTATTTAGTTATTTTCAAACTAAGGCAGAAACTAGTTGTACACCTTTTAATTCACCAATTAATCTAGGTTGGTCACAAAATTTCAAACTAAAATTCTATGGATAGCTACTGATGTGTAGAAGACAACCCAATTGGATTGAGGTCTTTTGGAGTTATCAAACTCCCTACACAAATGTTTTAGTTCAGAAGGTCTTAAATCAAGTTTTAGCTACTGCTTGAGTTTTATTGATCAATAAATTAAATCCTTTTAGGGGTAACTAACCTTGGCTAAATGTGATCTAACAAAATTGGTCCTAACTCAATTTGGCTTAACCTTAAATCACAATAATTGGTTTAGTGCAGTAGGGTTTACTAACAATTAATCGAAGGCTAAAGATTTTAAACTTCTCAATTAATTCTACCAAAATTTGGGGAGCTAAAGGATCCCAATACAAGGCTACCAAAATTGGTTTCAAGTTGTTTAGACTAACAGGGCTCCAGAAACACTTAAGTTGGTGTTTTAAACCTTCTGTGGCACTTTTATTAATACTCTTTTATTATTTAACTAAATGAGATGAGACCACTTTGGTGAGTTAAATAATTTCATAAGCTTTCCAGATCATTTGAGTTTGATTTATTTGGATTCCTAAATCTCGAGATATTGAATTTCAAAGTTCAGTCCAGTACTGAAAAGCAGAGGAGGTTTAAATTCTAAAAACCTAATTTACTGGATAATGTTGAAAATCCTGACGGGTGGGGTCCGCTCGTCAGTGACTCAACGGAAAACGTTTCGCGCGGGGTTTAAGTTTAAAACGCTGACGGGTGGGGTCCACCAGTCAGTGTCTACTTAAACGAAACGGTACGCTACCCTTGATCTCTAATCCTACGGCTGAGGATCAACGACACGGCGGCGACCATTTCCTGGCGGCGCCGTGGCTCCGGCGACGGCGGTGCTCTCGATTCGCTCACCTGGGGCTCGGGTGGTGGCGGAGATGACGGGGATCGACGGCGGAGGGAGTGGGGAAGCTCTGGGGTGAGTAGTGCGTGCTGGGACGGCTTCAATCGACGGCGGCGTGTTCGGCTCCTCCTCCGCGGCCGTGCTTCAAGTCCGGCGAGTCCTCCGCGGCGCTGCTGTGCATGAAACACGGGCAAAACGCGGCGGGTGAGCTAGCGTGTATTGGTGAGGCGAGTGAGGGGCAGAGAGAAGGCAGGGGAAGAGAGGCACGACCTGGCCGTGATCGTCTTCTTCCTCGGCGCGGCAGCGCACTGCCGTGCGTGTGCACGGTGGCTGCGATGGAAAGCTCGCCCTCCTGGCGATGCTCTGGTGTGAGGGGCGTGAGAGGGGAAGTGGTGGAGGTGTGTGGAGAAGAGGTGGTGCGGGGTGGGTTTTTATAGCGGGCGGAGGCGCTCGGCGCTCCACGGGCGGTGGTGGAGGAGGGAAAGAGAGGCGCTGGGTCCGGCTGGGGTGCCAGAGGGGTTGCGGGGAGCTAGGGGATGCTGCAGAAGCGGTCGGGTGGTCGAGGGGGACAGGGGTGGCACGCGAGCGTCGATGCCGTGCTCGGCCGGCCATGGCGAGCGGCGTGCTCCGGCGCGTGCGCTGGGGTCGGGTAGAGTGCGTGCGGTGCCTAAGAGGGGCAGGGGTGCTCGCATACGACGCGGTGGAGGTGACGGAACCAGAGGGGTGAGGTGGGGCAGCGCGGAGGCGTGCGGTGCTCGTAGTTGACCTCGGCGTCGCCGCGTCGCTCGGCGTGCTCTGGCGCGGACAGAGCGCACGCCAGAGGGCTCTGCGGCGGTCGAGTCTCGTCGGGCAGGGGCGGAGAGAGTTGGGTGGTGTGGCGGGCACGCGCGCGTCGTCTCAGCGTTGCGTCTGCCCTCCCCACGAAATGACCCGTGCGGGAGCTCGCCAGGGACGGCAATGGCGTGGCGCCACCGGCTTGCCTCCTCTGGGGTCAACGAGCGTGTCACTTCTCCATCCTTCGAGTGAGTGAGGTGAGGTGAGTGAGTGGAAACGCTAATGGCTCGGGATTGCTCCGAATTGAGCTCGGATTTTGGATTGGATTTTCGGGTTAGGGAAGAACACAGTGGTGATCAGCAGGTGTTCGATCTATTTCCCGAACCAAATCCAAAATTGGATTTTCTGAAATTTCTTTTCATGGTTTGCTTCAAAATGTTTTGTCAAAGTTTGGGGTACCACTGGGGTATTTATTTTGGAAGTGTAGCTTGGTGATTTTGATGATTTCCAATGTTAAAGAAACATTTTGAATTTTGAAAATATAATTTAGAATACAATTTAAATTAGGGAGAGAGAGAGAAAAGTTTTAAGGATGAAAAGAGAGGGGTCACATTCTCCCCACTGAATTTTTTGGTTTTGGAAGAATTTTAGAATTCTCACTTGGAGATTTAATGTGACACTTGTCACATTATTTTTATTGTTTTAGCACTTGTTTTATTTCTTTTCTTTTCTTCAAGTTTTTATTTAGAGCAAACAACAACTCAAGCAAGCATAATCAAACAAACACACATAAAATAACAAAAGTTTTTTTTGTTGGCCCACAATTTTTGACTAATACAGCTGGGTTACAATTTTGGGATGTTACAGATCCTTCCCCCCTTAGAATAAATCTCGTCCCGAGATTGGCTAGGCTTAGGTGCTAAAGAGGTTGGGAATTCGCTTCTAAGATAGTCCTCACGTTCCCACGTTGCTTCCTCTTCAGAGTGGTTAGTCCACTGGACTTTATAAAACTTGATCTTGTTCCTCCGGTGAGACGAATATCTTCGTCGAGAATTTTGACCGGTCTCTCACGATAAGTCAGATCAAGGTTCAGGTCGATGGAGTGGTGGTCAATGTTCTTGAAAACGTCGGGTTGGTCAGGAACTTCAAGACACTTCCGGAGCAGGGAAATGTGGAAGACATTATGAAATTCTGATAATTCTGGGGGCAACTCTAGCTGATAGGCTACTTCTCGCGACGGGCAAGAATCTTGAAAGGTCCGATAATCTAGGTGCCAACTTTCCTTTGACATGGAAACGTTGCATCCCTTTGAGTGGCGTCACCCGAAGATAGACAAAATCTCCAGGTTGAAAGGTGACGTCACGACGCTTGGGATCACATAACTTTTCTGACGGGATTGGGCGTTTTGAGACGTTCACGGATAAGTTGGACTTGCTCCTCGGCTTCACGGAGGGTATCTGGTCCAAACACTTTTCCTTCTCCGGTCTCGGACCAGTTCAAAGGTGTACGCACTTCTTGCCGTAAAGTGCTTCAAATGGGGCCATTTGCAGACTGGACTGATAACTATTGTTATAGGAAAACTCTGCAAACGGAAGGCAATCTTCCCATTTAGAGCCATAGGCTAGGACACATGCACGAAGCATATCTTCCAGAATCTGGTTTACTCGCTCGGTCTGACCTCCGGTCTGAGGATGATAGGCTGTGCTGAATGATAAGTGGGTTCCGAGGGCTTCGTGAAGAGCTTTCCAGAACCGTGAGGTGAACTGCGTGCCTCTGTCAGATACAATCCTTTTAGGCACTCCGTGCAGGCTTACTATTCTGGAAATATACAAGTCTGCTAGCTGTGCTCCGGTGTGAGTGGTCTTGACGGGGATAAAATGGGCAACTTTGGTCAGCCGATCAACGATGACCCAGATTGAGTCATGGCCTCGGTTTGACCTAGGAAGTCCGGTAATAAAATCCATTCCAATTTCATCCCATTTCCACTCGGGGGTTTAAGGGGTTGGAGCAATCCTGCAGGGCGCTGGTGCTCCGCTTTGACTCGCTGACAGATATCACATTGGCCACGAAAGAACCAATTTCTCGCTTCATCCATGCCACCAAAACCTCTCACGAAGATCTTGGTACATCTTGGTTCCTCCGGGGTGGATCGAGTATGGGGTATCGTGGGCTTCCTTTAGGATCAGACCCTTGAGTTCCTTATCATCGGGCACACATAGGCGTCCTTTGAATCTCAGAACTCCTTCAGCATCTATGGCAAAACCAGGTGCTTTGTCAAGGGGTATCTTCTTTTTAATCCCTCGATACTCTCATGACCCTTCTGGGCCTCCTTGATTTGATCCATCAGGGTTGGGGCTAACTCTAGGTTGGCAAGATATCCATGGCTAACCAGCTCAAGTCCAAAATCTTCCATCTCCTCAAACAAGGCTGGTTGCTCTGCTTGGATTAGGGCATTCAGTGCAGGGCTTTCGGCTTAAGGCATCGGCAACTACATTGGCTTTTCCGGGATGGTAATGAATTCCGACATCATAGTCCTTAATCAATTCCATCCACCTTCTCTGTCTCAGATTCAACTCCTTCTGAGTGAAAATGTACTTCAAGCTTTTGTGATCTGTATAGACCTCACAGCGATGACCCACCAGATAGGGTCGCCATGTTTTCAAAGCAAAAACCACAGCTGCTAACTCCAGGTCATGGGTTGGGTAATTCTCCTCATGCGGTCGCAACTGTCGAGACAGGTACGACACAACTTTTCCTTCTTGCATCAGAACGCAACCAAGTCCGAGACGTGAAGCATCACAATACACGTCGAAACTCTTGGTGACGTCCGGCATGATTAGGATTGGGGCTGAAGTTAGTCTCTTTTTCAGTTCTTGAAAACTATCTTCACACTTCTGGGTCCATTCAAACTTCTTATCCTTCTTCAACAACTGGGTCATGGGTTTGGCTATACTGGAGAATCCTTCAACGAACTTGCGGTAATAACCTGCTAGTCCGAGAAAACTTCGGATTTCGTCACACTGGTGGGTGATTTCCAGTCTAGAATGGCTTTGATTTTCTCGGGGTCAACAGAGATTCCTCCTGCAGACACCACGTGTCCAAGGAATGCAACTTCACTTAGCCAAAATTCACACTTGCTAAGTTTGGCATACAGTTGGTGTTCTCTGAGGGTCTCCAAAACCAAACGCAGATGTTCAGCATGCTCTTCTTCGTCTTGGAATAGATAAGGATATCATCAATGAAGACAACCACGAACTTGTCGAGGTACTCCATGAAGATCTTATTCATGAGATTCATGAAATAAGCAGGGGCATTGGTCAAGCCAAAGGACATAACGGTGTATTCAAACAATCCGTATCGGGTGGTGAAGGCGGTCTTGGGAATGTCAGACTCTCGAATCTTCAACTGGTGATAACCTGTCCGAAGATCGATCTTAGAAAAGACTCGGGCTCCGTTCATCTGATCGAACAGATCCTCGATCTTGGGAAGGGGGTACTTGTTCTTGATGGTTACGTCATTGAGCTTACGATAATCCACACACAGGCGTGTGGTACCGTCTCTTTTGTCCACGAAGATGATGGGTGATCCCCAAGGTGAAGCGCTTGGGCGAATCAGACCTTTACTGAGCTGATCAGCTAACTGCTTCTTCAATTCCACCAGTTCTTCTGGATTCATCCGGTAGGGTCTCTGGGATATAGGGGCTGTTCCAGGAATAAGTTCAATCACGAACTCAATATCCCGGTCTGGTGGCATACCAGGCAATTCCTCCGGGAAAACATCCTTGAATAGGTGAACAACACGGATCTCATCTAGAGCTGGTCGGGATATGCCTTCATGACATCTGGGTTGGGATTGGTTGGCTGGTGAGGCATACTCCACTTCAGTTCCCTGGTCTGTGGTGAGGGATACTGCTCTTCTAGCACAGTCTATACGACCATGATACTTTGCTAACCAATTCATACCCAGAATGACATCTATGCCTTGGGTTCCTAGAATGATTAGGTTAACTGGGAAATTTTCTCCTTCGATCTCTATGGGGGTATTGGGACAGAACCTCCGGGTTTCTAGGGTAGAGCCAGGGATTTGTATACTCATATGCTTGGGTAGGAACTCTTCTACCAAACCTCCTTTAGAGACAAACTCTTCGGTAACGAAGGAATGGGTAGCACCAGAATCAAACAGAACAGTTGCAGGTACTGAGTTGACAAGAAACGTACCCAGCACAACATCTGGCGCTTCCTGGGCTTCGGCAGCATCAATATGGTTCAGGCGGCCTCTTGCAACAGCGGCATTGCCACGGGGTGCAGCATTCTTGCCGTTTCCATTTCCATTACGGCCTTGTCCAGGTGGGTGCTGGTGCATTGGGGCGCTGAACGTTTTCCTTGGGATTGGGGCATTCTCGGGAGTAGTGACCCTTGTTGCCGCATTTAAAGCAGACAACGCTGGTAGTAGGGGTAAAAGTGTGGTGTTTCCTCCGAGACGATTGTTGCCATTGGGGCGGTAGTTGTTGTTGTGTTTGGGCGGGGGACATTGTTGTTGTTGTTGGGACGGTTGGGATAGTTGGTACGTGGAGCTGGGGGTGGTTGGTAAACTGGCTTGGGGGCTGGCTGGAAGGTGCGAGGTTTCTGGCTGCTGGAACCTTCCTGAATATTCATCCTTCTCTTGCGGCCTTCAAACATGGATTTGCGCTTGGTCTCCAGCTGAATGGCCTTGTCCACTAGTGACTCCAGATCACGGAAGTCATGGACAACCAAGGCACATTGCATCTCATCATGGAGTCCGTTCAGAAAGCGCTCCATCTTCTTCTTCTCCGTGTCGGTATCTTCAGGAGCATACCGAGCAAGATCGGTAAACTCATCCAGATAACCGACCACATCTCTGCCTGCCTGCCTTAGCTTACGGAACTCATCCTTCTTCCTCTCGAGAAGACCGCTAGAGATGAACTTCTTGCGGAATTTGTCCTTGAACTCCTCCCAGGTAATGACATGACCCGCTTGCTGGAGGGTCTTGGTAGTTTCCCACCAAGCTCTTGCAGGTCCAGCAAGGTAGTGGGTAGCATACAGGACCTTCTCATTCTCTCCTACCGAGGCAACTTCCAGGTCGTTCTCGATAGTGCGTAACCAGTCATCTGCTTCCAGGGGATGAAGTCCCTTGGAATAGGTAGGCGGTGTGGTCTTCTGGAAGTCACTCAGGGTAGAGCGCTGATTTCCACCCTCGTCGCCATTGCCACCATTGTTGTTCTGGTTGGCGTGGGCAGCAGCAAGTTGCTGCAGGGCGGCGAGATGAGCTTGACGCTCCTCCCGGGCAGCTTGGCGATCCTCCATGATGATCGCGAGCAGTTGGGCAGGGGTTGGGTCCGGTGGTATTGGTGGATTCGCGTGCTGGTTGTGGCGAGTGTTCGTCATCCTGGAATAGATATGATATACTCCCTCCGTATCAAAATATAAGTCGCACTAGTCACTTACCACACATATGTATATAGACATGTTTTAGTGCAAGATTCATGCGAATCTTGCACTAAAACATGTCTACAAACATGTGTGTGGTAAGTGACTAGTGTGACTTATATTTTGATAAGGAGGGAGTAAGAGGCAAGGCAACAAGGCTTTGGCTAAGGAGATAACGATAAAGTCACAAAGGGAGTGGTTGATGAAACACTAGTCAAACAAGACTATCACATTTATTCAACACAATCATTACATCAAGGAGTTCACACATTAAGCTTACAACATCCTACTACACCTAATGCACATACTACATGGTTTCCATAGGAACCATCACATAAACTCTACTCGCGTAGGGGGGGGGGGGTCGACACAGTCCTAAGGTAGTGCTCTCATCACTCGGCTACTGAGGTGGAACCTCAGGCTCGACGATCTCAACGTCTGAGTCGTAGGGTGGCTCCTCGGGATCCTCCTCCTCGAGAACTGGCTTAGACGGCTCCTCCTCCTCGTCGACCATCTCCTGCTCGTCGTCCTCCTCCTCGTAATCCATCTCCTCTAGGAAGTCCTCATCATCGCTGATGAAGGCACTGTTCTCCTTGCGGAGATCCTCGCCCTCCTCCTCCATCTCGTTTGCCTTCTGCTCCATCTCGTTTATCATCTCGTCCTGCTCCGCTACCTTCTTGCGGAGCTTGACGCTTCAGGCGGAGATTGTCATTCTCCCACTTCAGCTGGGTCTCACGGACTCGGGCATCGTCGAGGGAGCTACGCTGGAAGTGGACCTTGAGTCTAGCGTCGTGCAGGTTCTCCTGGGTGTCGTGAAGTAGAACCTCCATATCGGTGATGTACTCGCCGAAGAGGGTGTGCTGCGCGGTGTAGGTGGGGTTTCCCTCATCGTCGCGTCTCCCGAAGTACTGGAAACGAGTGCCAACCAGCTCGTCCTTGTGCTCCTCACAAAGGCGGGCTAGCAGTCTCTGCATAACTCGGGCCAGACCGTCAACCCAAGTAGTGTCCATCGTGGTGAAGACCAAGTCCCTGGAGCGGGGAGGCTGAATCCTGCCTTGGACGGACGACTTGATGAGCCAGGCCAAGTTCCCATCACCGAGGGAATCGACCTGAGTTCCCTCAAATTCTGGAACAGGGCGTCCCAAAGTTTGGCTCAACTCGTACAAGTCCTGCTCGAACATCAGCAGGCCATCCTTCCTAACTTGTACGAACTCGGTGACGTTGGGTGCCATCTACAAATTTAAGCAAAGTTTTAAGTTAATTTAGTGACATGAGTATAAATTGTAAACTTAATGGAGGGACAAGTGTGCAAAATTTTAAGGGTTCAAGAAAAGATGACTCTTAATGAGTGTAAGGTTTTTAAATAAATGGGAAGGTTGGGGAGATAAGAAATTTTCGAAAATACTTCACTTCTTTGTTTTTAAAAAAAAATTAACTTCTGTAACTCCTAGCTAACGCCCATGTTAACTAAGGTCTCCTAAAGTCAGGATGGCTCTGATACCAGCTCTGTGGGGACCCCGGACTAGTCGTCCGAAATACCCGATTATGCTTAACACAACGATCCCATGATCAGTCTGTCGTTGCACATAATCCGAACTGAATATCAAAGTGTACATCCAATACCGAGTTTAAAGTCTTACAAACATGGCCATACTGGCCTAATTATACATAGGTGCCTTCAAGGACCAATCATCTTTATTCAGCGGAAGCTACGGTAGTAGAGCTAATCCATCCTAACAACACCCGACAGGCAGCTGACTTATGAAGATCCTAGTTTGCATAGACGTCGCCAAACTCCTCTTCAACGTAGGGCTCCTGGAAGTCTGGCTAAGACAATAGCCAGGGACGAAACTACCCCAACTTGAGTGAGCACTAGTTTTAGTTTTATTTCTTAAAACTTTTATTTATTTAAAACATCTCTAAATTTTTACCGAAAAGGGGTAAGAAGAAGTTTATAACTCTCCTTTAAGAAATCATCATTTTAGTTACTTCTCCAAACTCCTCCTTCTTCCGACCATATCTCAATCATGGTCCATTTCACTCCACGACATTGTACCAACTCATTGGTACAAGTATGCAACCTTTTCCACTTCATTTTCTTTCCAAAACTCAAAGTTTTATAAAAACTTGCACATGGCCTTAGGACAGCCTCCCAACTGTCCATATCCGAGGACTCGGCTATTCGAATAGTTTTACACTCTGCAGAGGTAGCACGCTTTTCCCACACCCATCCGGTCACTCATCGTGTCAGCCACGTCCCGCCATACCAGGGGTATGCGAAGTTGAGTTACCGGCCATAGCCTGTCCTTTGCTCATGCTAGTATAGGATCCTGCCGCTACGACACTTTCCATCGACACTTAAATCCTCAGAAACTAAGTGTGAGGACTCGTAGTTCTGCCCAGCGAATTTTAATGGCCCTACAAATGCTCTATCTCCAATTCAATCATAACAGCCCTTAGGCGTCCTTCTCTTTAGAGGACCCGGGTCAGGGGGTAGGTCCTCAGACCATCCCCTCATGGAACGAGGTTATCCTCGTTATTGAGGCATCCAGTACTAACACGAGCAAATTATATGACTACGCCCCGCCCCATATGGGGGTAAATGTGGTCGCACAGGGTATTGGTTAGTCGTCATAGTACTAGGACACAATGTGCTTTTTTTCAAAAAAACCACCACCATTCTCCAACTTAATACCGACCTTTCGGCATTTCATCTTCATCCAAGTACTTTCAAAAGAGTTTTGAGAAACATTGTTTTTCCCATCGTATAGTTTTAAATAACTACCTTATACTTCTACATAGGGTGGCAAAATAGTTTTCATGTATTTGTAAAAAGGGTTTTCCAAAATCATTGGTACTTTTGAACAACTCCTGAGATTAAAAATAGATGTATATAAATGCAAGCTCAGTGGAGTAGCTTGCCTTGCTCAACAAAGTGGTACTGGTCCTGATCTTCTGGTTCAACAAAACCTCCTTCCTCGATAAATCCGTCAACGGTATCGTCTAAACGTTAATCAAGCAAAACAAACCATCACTATACTAACTCAAGCATCATTACAACATTACAATCACAAATGCTATAAATAGCCACTGCATACATCAAACAACACAATGTGGTTTCAATTTAGTCGAATTAACCTTTATTTAGTTATTTTCAAACTAAGGCAGAAACTAGTTGTACACCTTTTAATTCACCAATTAATCTAGGTTGGTCACAAAATTTCAAACTAAAATTCTATGGATAGCTACTGATGTGTAGAAGACAACCCAATTGGATTGAGGTCTTTTGGAGTTATCAAACTCCCTACACAAATGTTTTAGTTCAGAAGGTCTTAAATCAAGTTTTAGCTACTGCTTGAGTTTTATTGATCAATAAATTAAATCCTTTTAGGGGTAACTAACCTTGGCTAAATGTGATCTAACAAAATTGGTCCTAACTCAATTTGGCTTAACCTTAAATCACAATAATTGGTTTAGTGCAGTAGGGTTTACTAACAATTAATCGAAGGCTAAAGATTTTAAACTTCTCAATTAATTCTACCAAAATTTGGGGAGCTAAAGGATCCTAATACAAGGCTACCAAAATTGGTTTCAAGTTGTTTAGACTAACAGGGCTCCAGAAACACTTAAGTTGGTGTTTTAAACCTTCTATGGCACTTTTATTAATACTCTTTTATTATTTAACTTAATGAGATGAGACCACTTTGGTGAGTTAAATAATTTCATAAGCTTTCCAGATCATTTGAGTTTGATTTATTTGGATTCCTAAATCTCGAGATATTAAATTTCAAAGTTCAGTCCAGTACTGAAAAGCAGAGGAGGTTTAAATTCTAAAAACCTAATTTACTGGATAATGTTGAAAATCCTGACGGGTGGGGTCCGCTCGTCAGTGACTCAACGGAAAACGTTTCGCGCGCGGGTTTAAGTTTAAAACGCTGACGGGTGGGGTCCACCAGTCAGTGTCTACTTAAACGAAACGGTACGCTACCCTTGATCTCTAATCCTACGGCTGAGGATCAACGACACGGCGGCGACCATTTCCTGGCGGCGCCGTGGCTCCGGCGACGGCGGTGCTCTCGATTCGCTCACCTGGGGCACGGGTGGTGGCGGAGATGACGGGGATCGACGGCGGAGGGAGTGGGGAAGCTCTGGGGTGAGTAGTGCGTGCTGGGACGGCTTCAATCGACGGCGGCGTGTTCGGCTCCTCCTCCGCGGCCGTGCTTCAAGTCCGGCGAGTCCTCCGCGGCGCTGCTGTGCATGAAACACGGGCAAAACGCGGCGGGTGAGCTAGCGTGTATTGGTGAGGCGAGTGAGGGGCAGAGAGAAGGCAGGGGAAGAGAGGCACGACCTGGCCGTGATCGTCTTCTTCCTCGGCGCGGCAGCGCACTGCCGTGCGTGTGCACGGTGGCTGCGATGGAAAGCTCGCCCTCCTGGCGATGCTCTGGTGTGAGGGGCGTGAGAGGGGAAGTGGTGGAGGTGTGTGGAGAAGAGGTGGTGCGGGGTGGGTTTTTATAGCGGGCGGAGGCGCTCGGCGCTCCACGGTGCGGTGGTGGAGGAAGGGAAAGAGAGGCGCTGGGTCCGGCTGGGGTGCCAGAGGGGTTGCGGGGAGCTAGGGGATGCTGCAGAAGCGGTCGGGTGGTCGAGGGGGACAGGGGTGGCACGTGAGCGTCGATGCCGTGCTCGGCCGGCCATGGCGAGCGGCGTGCTCCGGCGCGTGCGCTGGGGTCGGGTAGAGTGCGTGCGGTGCCTAAGAGGGGCAGGGGTGCTCGCATACGACGCGGTGGAGGTGACGGAACCAGAGGGGTGAGGTGGGGCAGCGCGGAGGCGTGCGGTGCTCGTAGTTGACCTCGGCGTCGCCGCGTCGCTCGGCGTGCTCTGGCGCGGACAGAGCGCACGCCAGAGGGCTCTGCGGCGGTCGAGTCTCGTCGGGCAGGGGCGGAGAGAGTTGGGTGGTGTGGCGGGCACCGCGCGACGTCGTCTCAGCGTTGCGTCTGCCCTCCCCACGAAATGACCCGTGCGGGAGCTCGCCAGGGACGGCAATGGCGTGGCGCCACCGGCTTGCCTCCTCTGGGGTCAACGAGCGTGTCACTTCTCCATCCTTCGAGTGAGTGAGGTGAGGTGAGTGAGTGGAAACGCTAATGGCTCGGGATTGCTCCGAATTGAGCTCGGATTTTGGATTGGATTTTCGGGTTAGGGAAGAACACAATGGTGATCAGCAGGTGTTCGATCTTTTCCCGAACCAAATCCAAAATTGGATTTTCTGAAATTTCTTTTCATGGTTTGCTTCAAAATGTTTTGTCAAAGTTTGGGGTACCACTGGGGTATTTATTTTGGAAGTGTAGCTTGGTGATTTTGATGATTTCCAATGTTAAAGAAACATTTTGAATTTTGAAAATAGAATTTAGAATACAATTTAAATTAGGGAGAGAGAGAAAAGTTTTAAGGATGAAAAGAGAGGGGTCACATTCTCCCCACTGAATTTTTTGGTTTTGGAAGAATTTTAGAATTCTCACTTGGAGATTTAATGTGACACTTGTCACATTATTTTTATTGTTTTAGCACTTGTTTTATTTCTTTTCTTTTCTTCAAGTTTTTATTTAGAGCAAACAACAACTCAAGCAAGCATAATCAAACAAACACACATAAAATAACAAAAGTTTTTTTGTTGGCCCACAATTTTTGACTAATACAGCTGGGTTACAATTTTGGGATGTTACACTTAACCCTGCCGCTCCAAAGCAGAAGATGGAATGCAATGATGCCAAGCTTACCAAGAAGGTCCGATTGACCAGTGATGTGAAGATCACAGTCACTATCGGCACATGGCTGCCCGATAAATAGGAAAGCACGCTCATCGCCTTCCTGCGGAGAATTCTGATGTGTTCGCCTGGGATCCATCAGGTTTTTTCGGTATACCTAGGGAGGTGATTGAGCATAAATTAGCCGTCAAGGCAGATGCTCGTCCTATTCAGCAAAGAATCAGACCACAATCAGACAGGAAGCATGAGTTCATTCTTGAAGAGGTTAACAAGATACTGAAGGCAGGGTGATCGGGAAGTACCACTCGCTGCATGGTTGGAAAATCCGGTGGTGGTGCCCAACCTCATAGTGATGACATGAGGCTGTGCATCGACTTCACTGACCTCAATAAAGCTTGCCCTAAAGATCCCTATCTTTTGCCCAGGGCTGATCAAATTGTGGATTCTACTGCCGGCTGCGATCTGCTATGTTTCCTGGATGTTTTTTCCGGGTACCATCAGATCAAGATGGCCAAAGAAGATGAGGAAAAAACCGCCTTCATCACACAGAACAGTTGCTACTACTACATCTCCATGCCCTTCGGACTGAAGAATGCGAGAGCAACTTTTCAGCGAGCCATGCGTGCTTCCCTCGGGTCACAGATTGGGACCAACATGGAGGCGTACATCTACGACATTGTGGTCAAGACCAGAAAAAGAGAAACCCTTATCTCTGATCTGGAGGAGACCTTCAACAGCCTGAGGAAGATCAACCTCAAACTGAACCCAGCGAAGTGCGTCTTTGGAGTGCCTTCCGGGAAATTACTTGGTTTCTTAGTTTCTCACCGAGGCATCGCAGCCAATCCTGATAAGATCAAGGCCATAGAAATGATGGAGGCACCAAAGCGTATCAAGGATGTGAAGCGGCTCAATGGATGCATAACTGGCTTGGGAAGATTTATTTCTAGACTCGGAGAGCGAGCGCTGCCATTCTTCAAATTACTTAAGAAATATGGTCAAGTGAAATGGGATTCCAAGGCTGAAGCAGCTCTGCAAGATCTGAAGAAGTATCTGTCTAACCCTCCTATCCTGGTGGCATCAATGCCTGAGGAACCCTTCTCCTCTGCATTGCAGCCACTAACCAGGTTGTCAGTGCAGCCCTGGTTGCAGAGCGGGAAGTGAAGCGGGGGCTGGGACAACAGCTCACGGGAACGCATCTAAGTCCACCCCAAAGTGGGAGCAGCGACCAGTGTACTTCATGAGCTCAGTCTTACGAGATGCCCGAGAATGGTATCCGATGATGCAGAAGCTTCTGTTGGGAATTCTGCTGGCATCCAGGAGAATGAAGCCTTACTTTGAAGGACGTACTATCACGGTGGTATCTTCATACCCCCTGGAACGTGTTCTACACAGCAAGGATGCCACTGGGCGAATCGCTGAATGGGCCATGGAGTTATCTAGGTTGGGTCTGCAGTTCAAGCGAGATGACGCTATAAAAAGCCAGGCACTTGTGGATTTCTCAGCAGAATGGACTAAAACGGTAATTGACTCAAAGAAGAATCCATCCTTCCCGGGAAGGAGGAACCGGATACATGGACACTCTATTTTGATGGATCCCTTTCTGGAGGACAAGCTGGAGCAGGCGTGCTGCTGGTATCACCCACGGGTGATGTAACATCCCAATATTTTGGAATGTTTAAAAATCACTAAAATTTGAAACTTTTGTTTTTATTAAAAGAAAACATTAAAATTATATTAGAAACCAAATAATAGAAGACATTTGGTATCTTCAAAAACATTAATAGTTTAAATATCGAAGTAATCTTTAATTTCAAAATTTGAGTTTAGTTTAAATTCTTTTTATCCAAGGCATTTCAAAGAAACCTTCATCTCATAAAATGTTTTATTCCAATTATTTGAATTTAAATATTTAACTTTTGGTTATTTATTAAACCCTAAAATCATATTTGCAAAGTGCTTAAGTTATTTAAAATATGCCTATTTTCTAAAATGGTTTTTGTTAAACTATATGATTTAAAATTAGGAGTTTTCTAAACCCTAAAACAATATTTACAAAGTGTTTTAAATTATTTAAAGCATGTTCTATTTAAAAAAAAATGTTTTGATTCGATTATATCTATTATATAATTAAAACACAAGATAATCAACGCTTGAGATTTACCACCGTAAAACTACAATGTATAAACGGTGGAGATTTAATCGGAAGTACACGGCATGGCAGCTAGGAACCGCGCGGATAGATGTCCAGCATCAGCACGTACATGAATCTTAAAAGGAATATGCTAAAGTTTTGGAAATACACGATAGGTAAGCTGATGCCCAAACGGACACATCCACGGCCCAATATAAACACATGTACGTAACCACCACGCCTGGACACCAGCCAATCGAAACACACGCCAATACCAGCATATCTAGATCAATCAATACCAGTCGCATCGGCAATCGAAGGCACGCGGCACAGAACAAGGCAACAGGATGCCGGCGGATCAATGGCAACAACATAGAACTATTCCCTTATTTGGAGCAAGAGCAGTTGCTAGCTGCAGGACGACGCCGGCCGCCGACCACCTGCGGCTGGTAGGCTACATCGAGAAGGGGCTGAGGGATGATTTCGGCCGGCGACCACAAGGCGGAGCACAGAAACATGAAGGAGCTCGGCTTCCAAGGGTTCCGGCACATGTAACGGCGATCGGTCGGAGATTTAGATTGATCGATCAGTGTCGTAGAAGTATTAAATCGTCACCAGGGTTATGGACATACTCCTACACTATTGGGTCAATTCTAGGACACCATGCATCCCCATCATCATCATGCACCCAAGCATCATGGCCAGCATCTTCAAGGATTCTATCCCCGGACGATGCGTATGGGAACTCTCAATTCTTTTTGCTCTAGACTAGATCGCACACCATGCACTGGAGAAAAGCAGCAGAAATACAACTCTAATCAATAACCAATTAACCTCAGTCAGACGTGCTGGCCAGACAGAAGGTGAAGAAGTGACATATTGATGCCTCAAAACCGTGTTCAAGGCAACAACAAACAACATCTGAATTCCTCGACATCTTGAAGTTCTCAGGAATCGCAGGCCATCAGCTAAAACTCAATGCAGATTTGCCCATGCTGCCCCTACGAAACATCAACCAAGCAGCAGGTTTGTGCAACGGTATGAGAATGACAATAGCACTTCTTGGCAACAAGGAACAAACAATTAGAGGAACCCACGTGGGTGAAATACATACCTCAGATCATCTATCACCCAGTTAAATCAAACCATTCGTGCTGAAACGAAGTCAACATCCTTCATCAGTGTGCTTCGCAGTGACCATAAATAAGAGTCAAGGTGAATCCTTGAACAAGGTAGGAATATATTTGAACAAGCAAGTATTCTGCCATGGGTAATTATATGTGGCATTATCGAGGGTACAAAAAAGAAGGGTTGAAGCTGCTAATAGATGAGAATTGAGTGTCCAAGTGAAGACAGCCGCGAAGATATTGTCTATAGGGAGATGTTCTGATTTACAGAGGAAAAGAAGACACTGAAAATCATGGATTCCATATGAACAACACAGAGTAAAAAATCTAGATTTTTTTTGTTTTGAAAGCAGGACATACAATTTTCAATTTAGCAAGTCTGTTCCTGCTTGCTTACCATGTTTCACATGACGTTCTTTTTACATACCATACATGTATCTTTCACGTTTCTATACAAATTTCATGTTTCAACTTATTATTTATGTGCTTCTGAATTAATTTCACAGAGCATAAATTAGTCCTAAATTAATATATCTCTTACCAATAGTACATAATCCAAATCTCGCTTATATTATTTATCTCAGCAAATGGCTATACCATGGAGATTTTATCTCTTATTTTGTCATCTGGGAGATGGAGAAGCATAATGAATTTACCTGTCTCTCCTCCTGTCCAAGCTCAACAAGACAAGTGACGTCAATGAACTAGCTCTGTTGCTACTGCTCTGTTTCCCATTGACACTTCCAGCTGACATTAGATCCCATGCTTAAAGAAACGACTATGAATCATCCTGTAATCTAAATTGGGGAAATTAAAAAATTACAAATAGAAATGCGGAAGCAACAGTGCAGCTGTGCAAGGTAAGACTGGAGCAGCGAAGCATGTACTGCCATACCTGCCGAATGCATGCTGCAGCTGTCGCCTTTGAACGAGGGCGACACAAGCGGCGAGCCCGAGCCACGAGCGTCGGGGCGGCAGTTTTCAGATCGAGCCGTCAGGGAGGACGAAGTGGCGCTGCTACCCTCTGCAGGTTCGACCAGCCGGCAGTCCGGACGGTCACCACATCGATGGACTCCGCCAATCAATCGTCCCCGGTGTCGTCGTGGAACTTGGGTACGTGGAGGTTCAGACTGGAGCAGTAGACCGCCCAGCCTTCCGGATGCTGGATGCAGCTGCCCCCAAACCAATACAAATCAGGGCACGCGAACTGGACGAGTGAGATGCCAGCGCCAGAGCGAGAGCGGTCGCCGGAGTCGAGCGCCGAGGTCGGGATCTTGGGGTAGAGCAGTCAGGGACTGATGCGGCGACGCTGAGCTGCGCGTGCGCAAGTGACTAGGACGAGAGCAGCAGAGTTTTCTTTACCCACCAAAAGAAGGAAAGCTGGGAAATCTTTGCATCGAATGAATCATGGTTGAGCCAAAAAAAAAAAAATCCTAGGAAACTGAGAGCAGACACACTGAAAAAAATGTTTCAAAGGGTTGCATGTCCATAGCTTTGTGGGACAAGAAAATAATAGAGATATGCAACGTTAATAACAAAAATTAGAATAATTAATCTACTTTAAAATAAAAATAAAACGAAAATTGTCTACACAAAATCGAAGAACAATTTAAGTCGACATGAATCACCGACTACTGCGAAGACATAAATCAGGATTATCTTATATTTTCCTTTTCACCATAAAAGTCATTTTCTAAAATAATAACATTACACGGATTGGGAACACACATTATGATTTAGGCTGACTATAAACGTGTTAAAGTGAGAAATCTAAATGGTTGAGTTTAAATAGGAGCCGATAAAAAACAACTTACATCTCCACAAAATATCTAAAACCAAACAATAATAATTAGCGATTCTTAAAATTTTAAAATTAATATATATATATATATATCATATAATGTTTGACTAAAATATAAAGATATGGCAGCAAAATGAAACTCCAAAAATTGTCTAGCCGCTCAATTGCGCGGGCCACCCCGCTAGTTTATTTGAAAAAAATAAGTTTACAAAATCACTTACTTTCAATATCTACATTTGTGGTATTTTATTTGATTTTATCAAGCCACAAATGATTTTATTAAAACCCTATTTCAATAATTGACATAAAAGTGTCAATTAAGCAATTATGAAATATTTTTTTAATTTTGAAATGTGTTGGAAATGTGTGTTGGAATATTAGTTTCGACTCAAAATAAGCCAATAGAGAGAAGATAACATGACTTCTTCACATATCCAAGTTGTAAATATTTTAATTAATTTTCGTATGCATTTTAGAACCTTACAAATATTTTGGATCTTCTAAAATAATAATAAAAAAACTATTTTTGGAAAAAAGAGAGAGCCATATTATGGTATATACAAACATGTTTATATTGAGCGGGAAGTGCAAATTCCTAGGCTCTATACAACTATTTTGTTTTCGGTAAGTTTACTGAATTTTCTGGAAAAGAAGAAAAATAAACTAAGCTATACCTAAGCTAGCAGCCATCGCTCCTATATGCTTTTGTACGTACCAAAGGAGAATAGAAAATGGAACAAGCTTCACGTACGAGCAACCTAGCTCGGCCCATGTTCAGCCCAACCAGCAGGTCACGCCAGCGCGGCCTCTTTTCCTTTATCTATTTTTTTCTTTCCTGCATCGCCTCCTTCTTCTTCTGAACGTATCTGAACGCAAACCCAGAAGGAAAACGAACTCTCCAATCAGGACCCTGAAATCACGCCAATTCGGTCGATTTCCTTGCCCCTAATTCACGCCATCTCCTCCATAAATACCCCTAATAAAATAGTTAAATTGCATATTTGTGCAAACCAAAAAATCACAGTGGTAAAGCTTTGAGTTTAGAATCATGTCCAACTTGCAGATCTGGAAATTATTAATTTGTCTAAGCATGATAATTATTGTACTGCCACTTGTCTAAATCAAAGAACTAATTTTAACTTGAGTTTTATGAATCCAAAAATGATGAATCCAATTGTTCTGGAATGCTTATAAGTGTAGATTTCTGTAGAATTTTATCCCATGTGTTTGTGATGCTTAGTTTTGAAATGGCATGTGTTTGTAGTTTAGACCAGTAGGGTTTTTAAGCATTTATTTAATTTTCTGTGAACAACATTTTGGACTAAATCAAATTTCAGTAGCTTCTAATACATACATAGAACCTAAATCTAGATTTGCATAAAATTTGGGTCAACAGAACATCCTAGACTTAATAAACTCTAAAAATATTGTTTTCTGCCCTTTAAGCTGATAAATAATAAATTTTGACATAACTTTAATTTAAAAATAGATTTTTGAGTGAATCCAATTGCATTGGATTTGTTTAGTTGTCCTCTATCCAGAGAGACTCTTCTCATATTTTTGTTAAGTACTTTGTTCAACAGCAGCTACGAATTAGTGTTTATTCCCTTTTTGGGAATTGTTTTTGTTTAGTTGTTTTAGTAAAAAATGTTTTAAATGCATTTTGACTTCATGCATGATTTATTAAAACCAGAAAAGTTAGTATATTTGTTTTTGTGTTTTAAATTGCATTTCATGCATATCATATTTTATTGTATTCTTATTTTGTTTGTATGTTGATGTTGTGTTTTATTTTGATTGTTGTATTGTTGTTTGCTTATATTGTTTAGATTGAACGGAGAGCTCCGAGTTACGTTGAAAAGAGTTTGTGAGCAACGACAACTTTCAAAGGCAAGTGGCACATTCATAAACTTCCTAAGTATTTTGTCTATGCATGAGTAGAGTATTTTTCTATAAGCATGTGTTGGATAGTATTACTATGCTAAAACTGAGTAGAATAGTATCCTATACTAGTTGGTCTAGAATCCTATTATAACATGGTAGATTTTCTT
This sequence comes from Poa pratensis, assembly GCA_947311845.1. NCBI lineage: Eukaryota > Viridiplantae > Streptophyta > Magnoliopsida > Poales > Poaceae > Poa > Poa pratensis. The sequence continues at coordinate 514,748 of CAMZMU010000113.1, forward strand.
AGTTATGCAAATGATAAAAGTTTTACAAATGTTAAGTGGCTTCTCAGGGCCATGTTCATGGGGGTTTTCACCTAAGATAGTTTTCACTATACTTAGGACCATGGTATGTGGTGGTTATCACCTAAGGTAGTACACATCTACTAAGTTTAATGAATCACCTAGGTGGAATTGGTATTGCTTAGTTTATGTTGAGTGGCTACTCAGGGCCTTGTTCATGGGGGTTTTCACCTAAGATAGTTTTCACTATACTTAGGACCATGGTATGTGGGGGTTTTTACCTGAGAGTGCACTTGTGGACGGCCACCCAGGGACAAAGGGATTTGAAGAACTCCAAGTGAAGATTGCTTCCAGTGCAGCCATTGGTCATATGGGCTCTGTCTTGATCGAATAAGTTGCGTTGACTCGCCCCGGCTTGACAGGTGGTGGTAGAGGATTGTAGGTGGAGCATGTCAGGCCGGTATGGGGTGGGAAATGCTTCTGAAGGATCTCGTCTTAACCTTCTTCTTTTCCCCTATCACTATTGGAGTGTGGGGATAGTTTGGGTTGGTTAAGTCTAATGGTGAACGTGCACAACCTCTCGAGAGTGTCAAAACTAAGTACTTAGCCGTGTCCCCGGTTACGGACAAATTTGAGCAGCAGATAAAGGACGTCAACGGAGGATCCCAACATTCCAACTTCACAAGTAAAATTTGAAGGGTGAACAGGGGTAGATGAGACAGTGGTTTTCATGCCATGGATGTCTCGATTAGAAGAAAAGTGTTTTCAAAAGAGTTAGGAAAAATTGGCTTTCTGCAACTTACCCTTTGAACGCCTCTAGCCAAATATGCATATAGGTTATTAGAGTTATTCCAGTAAGTGTTCACAGAGTGTCACTTGCCAGTTCCATTTTATATGGTTCTGACCCACCTTGTTGCAACATTTTTCCTGTTGCAGGTTGTTCCGACGATGAGTGAGGTTTCGTTTAAGGTTTCGAGTCTGGAACCAACATGTTTCGCCTGTGGCACATGAAGATGGTGGTGACTCACTGCTACTTTTATTCCGCTGTGCTGAACTTTGTAAAATGCTAGACTTGAGCTATGCAATTTGTAATGAAATTTGTAAGTCTGGATCATGCGATGTAATAAAATTTGACGCATTTGCATGTTATTCATCTTAGACGGTGTGTGCAAATGAATCGATCCAGGGATTTGCACTATACACAGGACTTGCCAAATTTTTAAGTGTAGGTCTGCTACAGATGGTATCAGAGCACTGTGTTGCTTGTAGGTTCGAGACCCTTGGCTTGGATAGAAATAGGTTTGACCATAGGATTAAATCTATTTTTATTCAGTTTTCTAAAAACAAAACTTTTCATTTTACTTTTGTTGTACGCTCATCTACTATCTACCTTCTGAAAATATCGTCTATTGTTGTAGATGACCTATCCCTTTGTATATATGAAGACATGTTTGGTGATGACCAAGTATTTTGAAGCGTGAGTCTGATACTTCATATGGAATGCTACGATTCAACACGAAGCACTAACTGCATGGAAGACCATTGAAGAACTCAGATTCAGAGCTCAAATAGTTAGAAGATTTTGAAGAAAGTGGAAGAAGAACTTGAAGCACTCAAGAAGGAGATAGACTAGAGATCACTACTTAATTAGAACAACGATATCGTATTAGTGTATTGGTCATACCAACTTAGGTTGTATGACAATACTAGAATGTTTGTTGTGTTTGTATCATGTTGTTTGTTGTTTGTTAGATATTGTTTGTAAGATGATACAAGATTTCTAGACTACCAACAAAATTTTCTTTTAAGGGTGGTAGCCCACCCGGATGCTCCAAACCCACTTGCCCAAGCCTATCTTTCTTTCTAGCCATCCTGAATCTCGGGGACGAGATTCTTTTTAAGCGTGGTAGTCTGTAACATCCCAATATTTTGGAATGTTTAAAAATCACTAAAATTTGAAACTTTTGTTTTTATTAAAAGAAAACATTAAAATTATATTAGAAACAAAATAATAGAAGGCATTTGGTATCTTCAAAAACTTTAATAGTTTAAATATCGAAGTAATCTTTAATTTCAAATTTTGAGTTTAGTTTAAATTCTTTTTATCCAAGGTATTTCAAAGAAACCTTCATCTCATAAAATATTTTATTCCAATTATTTGATTTTAAATATTTAACTTTTGGCTATTTATTAAACCCTAAAATCATATTTGCAAAGTGCTTAAGTTATTTAAAATATGCCTATTTCTAAAATGGTTTTTGTTAAACTATATGATTTATAATTAGGAGTTTTCTAAACCCTAAAACAATATTTACAAAGTGTTTTAAATTATTTAAAGCATGTTCAATTTTAAAAAAATCGGTTTTGATTCGATTATATTTATTTGAAAAAAATAAGTTTACAAAATCACTTACTTTCAATATCTACATTTGTGGTATTTTATTTGATTTTATCAAGCCTCAAATGATTTTATTAAAACCCTATTTCAATAATTGACATAAAAGTGTCAATTAAGCAATTATGAAATATTTTTTTAATTTTGAAATGTGTTGTAAATGTGTGTTGGAATATTAGTTTCGACTCAAAATAAGCCAATAGAGAGAAGATAACATGACTTCTTCACATATCCAAGTTGGAAATATTTTAATTAATTTTCGTATGCATTTTAGAACCTTACAAATATTTTGGATCTTCTAAAATAATAATAAAAAACTATTTTTGGAAAAAAGAGACAGCCATATTATGGTATATACAAACATGTTTATATTGAGCGGGAAGTGCAAATTCCTAGGCTCTATACAACTATTTTGTTTTCGGTAAGTTTACTGAATTTTATGGAAAAGAAGAAAAATAAACTAAGCTATACCTAAGCTAGCAGCCATCGCTCCTATATGCTTTTGTACGTACCAAAGGAAAATAGAAAATGGAACAAGCTTCACGTACGAGCATGATGTCTTCCTCATCCTGTACGAAAGGAAGAAGTCGAGTCAAGGCGCAGGATCTTCCCAAGGGTCGTATTGCCAGAACCGAGCCAGCCTCACCTTGAAGACATCGTCAAGGTCGCAGAGGAGGCGGATCAATCTCTGATTGCCTGCGGCTTCCTTCCACAGCTCCATCTTGATGGTGTCCTTCCGTGTCGCCAGCGCCACCGACGCCTCCATGGCAGCAGAACCGGCGATGTTCCCCACTGCGGGGAAAACCAAGGAGACCCGAGGGCGAGGAACGACCTCGTCCTTTCTAGTGGCTCGGGCTCCAGCTTCGCTGGGTGCCTCCGCCACTCCTCGAAAGACGGACTCCGCCGTCGACACATCGGACAGGGCCCTCTCTGCTTCGCCGGACATTGTTCTGCGGGACGCGGGGAGGCAAAGGAAGAAGAGGAGCGGAGCAAGGCGAGAAGTTGTGGCAAAGGGGTTGGAGTCTGGATGGTCTTTTATAGGCCTCCCACACTCCACCTACCCCTTGACGCTATGGCTGCTGCAATAATGGGAGCGCGTTTTGCAAAAAACTCGTTCTCATTCACACGGACACGACACGAAGACAAGGAGGAAAACAAGATCTTCTTCATTTACAAGGACTACAAGGGGACGATCTTTTTTACAACAAAAAGGTTGGCTCCCGTCGAGCAAGGAGCACCACCGTACAATGGAAGATGCTACTTCCAGAAATACGTCATCAAGGCCGCCAAGGAGGAGGTCAACGAGATCTCCATGGCGCCCGTACGAAGCTCCTCGCCTTCAGGAAGACGAGCTCCCTCGACCTTGATGTCAGATGAGTTTTCCTCATCTTCATCCTCGTCGTAGGAGCTCGAGCTGCCGCTGCTGCTCTCCATGCAGCACTCCACGCGTCCGCCATCGACACCGAAGATCTTCACGGAGAGCGTTGCATCTCCGTCGTACCGGAACACCAAGCATTGCCCCCTGGATAGGCGGCGGGCACGGGAGAACGACTTCCACCCCGGACCCAGAAGCATGGCGCCTTCAGTGGTTCGCTCCGCCATGGCCCAGGAGGGGCCATTGGGGCAGCCTTCCACTTGCAGCCAGAAGCCGGAGGTTCTGATGTCCTCCGTCGCCATCGCGAAGGAATCCGGCAGGAGAAGCCGGCTGCGAGGCCTGCGGTTCAGATCCACGACGAACTCGAACGGCACGAAGCTGGTATGAACCATGCTCCTAGGAGGGGGAGCAGCGGTGCCGCGGCCTCCACGGCCGCCACGACCGCGAATCCCACGACCTCACGGAACAGCTCGACCACGAGTGGAGGGGCCACTCTTCGCGGCAGCTGAAGAAGTACGAGGGCGCCCAACTCCTCTCCTCGCTCTCGCCATTGGCGCTGGCAGCTTGTGGGGAGGCCTGGAGTTGGACTGAGGAAGAAGATGAACGACAAAGCCAGGGGTGCGCCTCGCTTTTATAGCCACGGCGGTGCCTCTGTCAAGCGTCTCCTCGGTTCTTCCGTTTTTGGGAATCGAGGCGGCCATCACAGTTATTCCCCCGAGCGGAGTAACTCCAAGACCTTCAAGGCCATCAACGGAGCTGAGCAAGGAAGACCAGGTGCCCGGGGACCCACTTTGACCTATCTTTAGGCCATGGCCCCGGCAGCTGGAGCAAGAGCCGCCGGGACCATGCCCGGGGGCTACTGTCGCAACAGTGGAACATGGGGTTCCCCTAGTTCTGCCAAAGTGGGTCCGCCTCATGTGGGCCCAAGATGAAGATGGACAAGACCAAGACTCAAGTCAAGCTGGCGGGTTCACCGTGAAGACACGCATGGCCTATGTCGACTAAGGGCTCCGGTCCTGGGGACCTTCCGGGTCCCCGAACCAAGCAAGAAGGCCAGGAAGGACCCGAGAGCCCGAGTTCCCGGCAGGAGGCCAGGCTCCCTCTCGGGTACTTCCCCACGTCCCTGTGGATAAGCATTCCACCTCACCATGGAAGACTTGGGAAGCAAGGCGAAGGCAGCGCGGGCGGGAAGCACGTCCCGTGGTGGTGTCAGCTCCTGTCCACCCCATGGCGGACGCTCCCACCTAACCCAAAGGAGACGCTAGGCTGAGGAGAGGCCACGTCTCCTCCTAAACTAGATGAGGAGGGTCCTTCACCCCGAAGGTCCCTCATGCTCCTCACGTGACCCTGTGGCAACCCCTTAGCCTATAAAAGGAGGACCAAGGCACGGAGGAGGGGGAGGTCGAAGCAAGGACGAACACAAGCTAGAACCAGAGCAAGACTAGACTAGGGTTGCGAAGGTAGAGAGGAAGGTGATCTCCTCCGGGTCAGGATTTGTCCTTCTTCTACTTCCAGCCAAAACCCTTCCGGGTACCCTGTCCGGGAGGTTCCATTGTAAGCCACACTATGAAGAACCCATCAATTCAGACATGCAGGAGTAGGGCTTTTAGCCTCCAGGCGGCCTGAACCTGGGTAGCTCCTTGTGTCCCTTTGGTTGCATGCTTTGATCATGGAGAGGAGAGCTTGATCTAGACTCCGCCCAAGAAGACGATTCTCAGCCTCCTTCACGCCCCGTGCCGAACCTAAAAGGGGGTATCCTACACTCCCGGTGTCCGTGCAACGAGACACGACAGAAATATTCTCGGAATTGGACAAAACTTGGACAGAACCTCCTATTTTTCCAACACGAAGATGGAGTCCAGAGGAGAGACGGAGGAGGGCCACGTGGCACCCACACCATGGGGTCGTGCGGCCCCCCACCTGCCGTGCCGTGGGGTGGTGTGGGGCCCTCGTGGCTCCGCAGCCGCTGCCCTTTCGCCTATTTATTCTTCCCGACGTGAAAACCCTAAATACCCGAGCCATTATCCATGAAAAGTTCCAGAGACGCCGCCGTCGTCAACCCTAGCTCGGGAGGGTTCAGAAGCTCTTCCCGGCACCCTGCCGGAGAGGGGAATCATCACCGGAGGGCTGTACATCACCATGCCTGCCTCCGGAGTGATGCGTGAGTAGTTTATCCTTGGACTACGGGTCCATGGCAGTAGCTAGATGGTTGTCTCTCCACTTTATGCTATCATGTTTAGATCTTGTGAGCTGCCTATCATGATCAATATCATCTTATTGTAATGCTACATGTTGTGTTTGCTGGGATCCGATGAATATTGAATACTATGTCAAGTTGATTTTCAATCTATCTTATATGTTATTAATGATCTTGCATGATTTCCGTTACTAGTAGATGCTTTGGCCAAGTAGATGCTTGTAACTCCAAGTGTGAGTATTTATGCTAGATAATGGGTTCATGTCTCCCGTAATCTGGGAGAGTGACAATAACTTCTAAGATTGTGGATGTGCTGTTGCCACTAGGGATAAAATAACCGATGCTTAGCTTAAGGGTACGCCATTAGGTCTAATGCATTTTTTTACATTACGCACATTACTTAATGCAATTATCCGTTGCTTGCAACTTAATACCAACGGGGAACTCGGTATGACAACCTGGCGGTGGATTATTAGTCATAGACGCTGTTGGATAACGGTCTATGTATTTTGTCGTAATGCCCACATGAATATCATAGTAATCATCATGTCATATATATGCATTGTCATGCACTCAATATTTTTTCAATTGCCCAGCTGTAATTTGTTCACCCAGCATGTTGGTTATCTTTTATGGAGAGACACCACTAGTGAACTGTGGACCCCGGTCCATTTTTCTACACTGATAATACAACCAACTGCAAACACTGTTCCTTTTTATTCTCTGCAATTTACTACTGTTTTCCACACCATACGTTTAATCCTTTGTTTTCAGCAAGCCGGTGAGATTGACAACCTCACTGTTTCGTTGGGGCAAAGTAGTTTGATTGTGTTGTGTGCAGGTTCCACGTCAGCGCGCCACTGACAACCTTCCAAAGTGATTTCTTGCTCCTACTGGTTCGATTAAATCTTGGTTTCATACTGAGGGAAAACTGCTGCTATCCTGCATCATACCTTCCTCTTGGGGTCTCCCGACGAACGTGTGATCCACGCAATCATCAACTCATGCTCAATTGACGTTGACATTATCATGCGGTTACCGGCACACACAAGACACCATATGAAGAAATTATGTGCACGGTATATGAACACATCATCCATCATGAACTCATGTTCAATTGCAACTCATGCTCAATGAACGTGTGATCCACGCAATCATCAACTCATGCTCAATTGAGGTTGACATTATCATGCAGTTACCGGCACACACAAGACACCATATGAAGAAATTATGTGCACGGTATATGAACACATCATTCATCATGAAGTTGTGGGGACCCCGGATTAGGTATCCGAGATACCCGTTATGTTTCCTGCAACAATCCCATGATCAGTTTGTTGTTGCACATAACTTGAATTGATATCACAGAACACCCATAAATACCGAATAAATTTACTTACTTGATTAAAGCCATAACTTCATCAGGTACTCGCAGCGGAAATCACCAAATCAACGTGGAGCCCAAGTCACTTGCCAACCCTACAGGCAGCTGACTGGGAAGCGCCCTAGTTCGCATTGACGTTCACGAATGCCCCTTTTTCTTCAAACTGCTCCTCTTCAGAATCTGGCTAAGACAATAGCTAGGGACGAAACCAATATGAGTACATTTGAATGTACTCGCAAACTACCCCCGGAGCGAGCATGCACTACTCTCTTATTGTTTAAATAAAACTTCGTTTGCTTTGAAAACTCTATATCCTTGTTGAAAAAGAAAAGAAGGCTTTTAGAACTTTCCCCATAAACCTGTTTTTGTAAGAAGTCTTGTTTAAAACTTTTTCCCAAAAATACATCTCTGTTGAACTAGGTAAGAAGTCTCTTTTATAAACATCTTCCCGGAAAATCACCATTTGGTTTATTTCTCCAAAAACTCCTCCTTTTCCGACCATAACCCTTCATGGTCACTCAACCCCGACAACCTCATGCCGGCCCGTTGGCATAGTTGCATAAAACATTTTCCACTTTCAAATCACAAAACTCTTCACTTCCCGACCATAGCCCGTCATGGTCAATCATTCTCCAGCAACCTCATACCAGCCCGTCGGTAGAGTTGCAGATACAACACATCTCCATTTTATTTTCAAATCTTAAAACATTTCCAAAACTTGCACATGGTCAGAGGACAGTCTCCCAATTGTCCATATCCGAGGACTCGGCTATTCGAATAGTTTTAACCCTCTGCAGAGGTAGCACGCTTTTCCCACACCCATCCGGTAACTCATCGTGTCAGCCACGTCCCGCCATACCAGGTGTATGCGAAGTTGAGCCACCGACCATAGCCTCTCATTTGCTCATGCTAGTACGGGATCCTTCCCGTATGACACTTTCCGTCGACACCCAGTCCAGTTTCCCGTCAGAAACCCTAAGTGTGAGGACTCATAGTTTTGTCCGGCGGTTTATGGTGGAACCTTCTATCCTCCCCACCAACTTGTGTGAGGACCCGGGTCAGGGGGTAGGTCCTCGGACCATCCCCTCATGCATAACGGAGTCATCTCCGTCGATGAGGTATCCCATACTAATAAGAGCAAACTACATGACTACGCCTTTTCCCATATGTGGTAAATGTGGTCGCACAGGGTAAGATTGGTCGTCATAGTACAAAGACACAATGTGCATTTTCATAAACATCACCATTCACCACTTCTCGATTTCAACACCGACATCTCGGTATTCCACAACCACACCAGTATTTTCCAAAGGAGTTTTGAGTAAACAATATTTTTCCCATCCTATAGTTTGAAAAGAAATTCCAGCTAATATCTCCATATAGGGTGTCAAAATAATATACTTATAATTTGGAAAAGGGTTTTCAAAATCATATCTTTTGTGGCAAACACCACATAAATCACTTATGCTCTTTATAAGTAAAACATGTGAACCAAAATAGATGTATAAAAATGCAAGCTCAGAGGATAGCTTGCCTTGCTCGGCAAAGTGAACTTGGTCTTGATCTTCAGGTTCAACGAATTCCCCTTCCTCAATAATTCCGTTCCAAAGACCACTCCGGTAGTGTTTATATCTAGCGTCGCAAACAGGAGGATAACACAACAATCACTAAGCAAACCAAACCACAAGTGGTATACAGACAAGTAACAAACCGTAGGCTTCGAGCTAATCGTTCGGGCAACAGCTAGGATCTACACTTACGAGGGCATTATACTGGTCAGTAGTCTATCGCCTATACGCAAGCTAGGTACATCGATGACGAAACTATCTGAGGCGAAGGTTAACAACAAGCACCTCCCGTTGAACGGGAAATACTTCAAACAAAAGTTAGGTCACTATAAATTTTTCTGTGAGTCAAAATATTATACCAAGTTAGGATATGATAAAGTGAGACACTAGAAACCTAACAAAATTGGGTTTGCTCCAAAAACCATTACAGATTAATTTATAAAATCCTTTTTAATCTGTCCCTTTTGTTAATTTATTATAAACAACATTACAAAATATTTATCCATGTTTGGAAACAAGGTGGAATATGAAGGTCATCAGTTTCTGAACATTTTAAGAGGTCAAACTTAATTTTTTTGGATCCTTATTTTTAAAGATATGAATTTTCCCAATTTGTTTTATATTCTGCCATTTTCTTTATTTTAATAAAACATTAAATAAACTAATTTATTTGGATAGGTGAGTTATACTAAAAGACAGGCCTTATTTTTCTGATCATTTTGGTATCTTATTGGTAATTTTTGGACAAGTATTTAAAAAGATATTGAATTTACAAACTTAATCGAATTTCTGTAGTTTTATATTTTTCCCAGAATTGAACCGAAACTTTCTGCACACAGGCTATGCTAGCCACAGTCACTGACCAACGGGGTCCATGGCCATGCTGGCACTGACGGAGCGGTGAGACTGCGCTGGCCGCCACGGTCACTGACCGGTGGGGCCAGGCTGTCAGCGAGAGGGAAAAAGAAAGGAAAAGGCAGCGCGCTCGCGGGGTTCGAACTCGTGACCTCGCGCGCGTGAGCGTGTGTGCTAGCCACTGGGCTGGCTCGGTGCTGTTGTTAGGATACGGGCACGCGTAAATAAGAGGAGTAGACGGTGCACGTCGACGACGCGCGTGGACACGACGGTCACCGGCGGCGACGAGCACGGGTTCGATGTTCTACGGCGTGCTGAGTCCAAATAAGGCTCGCACTCGACACGCACGATCACGGGCTACGTAGTGGCGGTGTTGTGGACCTAATGGCCGCCGGCAAAAGCTCCGGCGACGAGCTACGGCGGCACGGGCTACCTCCCAACGACGGAGGCTACGGATACACATCGGAATAGAGCGCTAGGAGGGCAACGGAGATGTCCAGAAGGTGCGCCTGCTCACCCTTGACGCGTGGCTAACGACCGCTGGTGCTGAGGTGGACGGGAACGGCGGCGAGCTTGCTCGAAGCGCGGCTGCCAGAGAGGAGGAAGACGCAGACGGGCTGCTCGATTCGCGGCTCCCCGCGGCGATTCCTTGGACCAGGGTGCAGAGGACGATGAGGCGGTGATGGCTGTGCGCTTCGATTTGCTCCGGGAGGTCTCAGACGACGGCGATGTGGCGGCGCTCTCGAGCTCGGCTTCGGCCATGGTGGAGAGGAAAGAGAGGAGATGGAAAATATCTGGGCAGGGAGAGCAGAGGAGCGCCTCGGTGGCCTTCTTATCTCCTCATCGAGCAGCAGGAGAGGGGGGGGGGGGGCCTGGTGGAGCGCGGCGACGGGCGGGCGACACGGCGACCTAGCGCCATAGCTCTACTGGAGCTACAGGGAGAAGAAGAGGGTTTCAAAGAAAACCCCCTGGCTAATTTTCCTATTTTCACTTAAGTCCTTTTTCTGTTTTATTTTAAAACCAGAAGCTCTTTAGGTATTTAATTGGGGCACTTAAAATATTTCAAAAATTCTGAAATAATTTGGGTAGGCTCCCTTTATAATTTAGAGCCCCCACAAAAATTGGTGTTTAAAAATAAAATGTTTTGAACAACTTTTGTTCATAGGATTTAAATATGCTGTTTTTGGTAAATAATGTTTGATACTCTTTTAATATTTTCAAGCAAGTGATAAAATATTGTTTTGAACTTTTGGAACTTTCTTGACAAATATGACAACTTCAATACTTTATATTTTCATAGAGAAAATATTTGCTTGAAGAAAATAGAGAGTTAAGTAGGGAAAATAATTTATTAAGACCATTTATTTATCATGATCTTAATTTCCTTTTCTTAAATACTTTGAGAGTTTTGTTTAAAATTGAAAAGTATGTTTACTTGAGGAGGAGTGAGATGGGGTTGAAATGATTATTATTTCATCTCATTCCTAGAATAAGGAAATATAATTGTTTTCATAAAATAGAGGAATAGAGATAGAGGGAAATTAAATAAGATCATTTCCCTTAATTTAGGATTTCAATTAGGTGTGAATACTTCTAGAGGGTTTGTTTTTATTCAAGTCACATACCAAATTTGTTGTCAAGTGTGTCTTATTCTAGTATTAAGCACAACTGAGGAATTACCCTCACAAGCAACAAACACAACAAGATCAACAGTGGCATACACAAAAGATCAACAACACAATCAAGACCACATAATTCAAACCACAAGAATAAATCACACCACCATTTCCACAGTCAACAATACTATCTTATAGAATGATCACACTCAATTATGACAAGATGATGTTTAGAACTATCTCAACTCCACCTTGGTATTTTTGAAAAGGGTTTTGAGCAAGACAAATTATGTGGGGTAATATATTTCCCACTTGTGTTCTTTTTAAAAGGAAGTGATAATCAAAGTTTATAAAATGGGAGTTGCATACAAATGCAAAATATCAAGGCTAAAAGATAGGTAGGAGATAGCATATAGATCTCCATATTTTTGGGAACACATAGTTTTGGAAATACTTTACTTTCTCAAATAATGGGTATTGATTTTGGTTGTTGACAAACCAAGTATCATTTGAAATGGAGTTGGCCAAAAGAAGAATGGAAAAGATATATGGAATATTTTCTTGTCATAACATGATCACCAAAGTTAAATATATTTTTATATTGGTTGGGTCTTATTTTTACTAGTCAAAACAATTTAAACAACAAGTCACACTAGGTTCAACATAGCAATGGGATGGAAAACACAATCATCAGTAAAATATTTCAAAAAGTTTTTGTTGGTTCTGAATTTTGGTCTTGTAAAAACTAAGTTTTTCTTAGTTTCCAAATTTGGGATGTGACAGCTCTTCCCCCCTTAAAAATAAATCTCGTCCTCGAGATTTGCCCGGTGGTAACAGGGGAGTACGAGGGCACGGGTTTTGGGCTGACTATACTTCCGAGGTTGTTGCTTCTTCAGTGAGGTCGCCATGTGAGATCCTGATTAATTGATGTTGCGAGGCTTTCTTTGTCTATAAACTTCTGTGCTGAGTTCAGATCCTTGATGATGGGGTTGTCTTGACGATTGACTCGGATGGATTGTCTTGGTTAGTTACTTCCAGACACTACAAGGCTAAGGCACAACGATCTAATTATTACTACGTTCCTGTATACCTATTGCAGGTCTTCCCCCCTTAAAAGGGGTCTTGAATTGGTCTTGTTGAAAGTCACAGCTGGAATTGACTTGGAGGCATCATTCTTCTTGAGTAGCTTGACGATCTTCGTCTTGGTGTCATTCCTCGGTGCTTGGGTCGGTGCAGATATCACGTCCTGATATTGTCGCCTTACAAGGTCGCAGATGGGATACGTTGTCTTCAGGATGCGTCAAGCCTGCGTAGTTAATTCTCTCCGGGTTCTAGTTAGAAGAGGGAGATTAAAACTTCTAGTTGCTTCGGAGCTTGCTTGATGGTTGATGTCGTCAACAGCAGGTGCTTCCGTTGTTTGATTCTTCTTGGTGACTTCCGGTAGATCTTCTTCACGCTTTTCTTCCTTCGGCTTGGCGGAGAAAAGGCTGGTCCTGGAAGACTTCTTTGGTTTTGGGTCTTCACAAAGATTCGCAGGTGTCTTCACCAGTAAGTTAGAGTGCACCAGAATAGTTAGGGTTTCCGGGAAAACTTTCTGGTTGAGGGGCTTAAGTTAGTTTTCAAGGGAGTTGGGTGCTATACTCTGAACATCAAACTTTTTATACCTAAAATCCAAAACAACCAACTTTACTAGGCCTCTAATTCTCAAGTCTTCAAAATACCATTCCAACATCTCTGGTAAGGCCACTACTATTAACTAGTTTACTGAATCATGACTTTTGCCCAAGCTAAAGTTATTAATCCACCATCACCTCCTTCGGCATAAACTCTTTATCATAGTATAATTCAATCTATCATACCCATCAAACCTTTCCGGCATAGTCTTCCCATTACATCCTATCACAAAAATCGTAGTGGTCCACCAATTATTTCTTGATTGACTTTCCCAGATAGGCATATCTCTAATATCCGACTCCTTCAGGTTATCATTTTCCCATGATCATATCATCAAAGCTAAATAAAACATCCAAAGTCATGTGATCACACCATCAAGAATTGCCCCACTTTCTAACCAAATTCAGATTTCATCTCGACACTTTCGGGCCTTGATCTCTTAATCAAATATAAACGATCTTTCTAAGAATAATCCAAACAGAGCGTGACAAGCTCTGAAAACTACTTCACCTAGAATGTCTTGCTACTAGACCAAGTCATATTGATTCTAGAATCCGATAAACATTCACTTATCCTCCACCAATTATTTCTTGCATACAACGATCAATTCATTTGCTAACTCATTTTTGACCACTTCCTATAATTCCATAAGAATTTAGTACAAGGTCACTTGCGCTAGGAATCACCCTAAACATTCCAACACCGGAGTATTCTTCTTAATTTACTTGCTTCTAACCAATCCAACATCATTTTATCAGCAAGTGCTTCCTAAAAATCCAATAACTTTCACCTTTATTTCTAAACCTTAATCAAGGGTCACGTCTTCTAGTTCCAGATAACCACCAATGGTTGGGGACCACAACTGGTTAGCCCCAGAGTATTAATCAAATATATCATCTGTCCAAACCCAATTGATTTATCGATCCACTCCAAGCTTTCACTTTTATTCTAAACCCCAAATTTTTGATATTACAACCTTTCCACCAAAGTTTGATCTCATCAACTAGATTCCTAAGGGATCCTTTGACTAATAATCTTATAGTCCAACACTCTTATATCCTCCTAAAGTCTCCTTTGTACCAACTAGTTTTGAGTCGTCCTATGGCACTTATTCCCTTGGTCTAGAAAAAGCAGTTAGTATCTTTGCAAAATTTGGTTAGATGAGAGATTTAAAGTTAGATAAATTATGTTAGTTATGTTAGTTTTTCATATTGTTTTGTTAGTCCGACGGGATACAACCAGTGTCATCTACCGTCGGGTCTTGAATCTTCATCTTTCTCGATGGCTTGATGTGGTTGTCCAAAACGACGAATGAAGACCACTATCAGTCTTGCAGAAGGTCGCAGAGTCTTGGGGTAGCGAGTATTCCATACCTTGCTCCTCTTACTAAGAGAAAATTTTCTGAAGGGTTTTCTAAGTCGGACTTTTGAAAGGATACAAAAATTACATCTATGGCCAACAAGGCAAAAAGGTTTTGTTGCTAACAGTCAAAATTAAAGCAACAGACAACAGTGTGGTTACTTTGGGTTCCCGACAAGGCGGGTTTTGTGAACACACAAGGAAAACAACACACAAGCAAGATCAATCAAGGCACTTTTAGCACCAAGAAGCGTTTAATACCGTGGAAGATGGGTTTTGCTCCAGTAAAACGAGCTTATCCTATTGATCCTATGGGTCTTTGTATCTCGAGGATTTTCTTCACCTTGTCCAAGTGGGAAACTTTGGCGGTGAAATTACTGCGATTTCGGAAGGTTGCACGGATCATCGGTCTTCGCATATAAATCGCCTTGCTGTTGAAGTCTTCGGGTTGCTAAGTACCCAGGTCTGGTTTGGGGTGTCGTCAAGTATGTAAGTTTGAATGGAGGTAAGACAACAGATGGAAACTTTTGATAAACCTTTAGACAAGAGATAAGGTTTAGAATAATTCGAGAAGGTGAAAAGAGTGGAAGCTACACTTAGGCTTCCTTAGATACAAGTAATTTTAGGTAGTAATATTTTTCTTTCCAAAATAATTCTCTCGTATGGGCCTTGGTGAAACAGGGTTGTTGAAGTCTTCATTTTATCGCCTTAGTCTTCGGCCAGAATACTTGGGATTGTCGAGGTCGTAACTGAGTGGAATTGTGACATTGAGTTGAGGTCTTCGAGGTCTCTTGCTTTGTTGATACTGACGATATTGGTATTTGCAGATCAATCCTTGATGTTGAATGTTGAGTATTCAAGATGGAAGCTTCTTCTTGTAGGTGCTAGCTACTTAGGTCTCACTTGGGTTCATCGTCAAGTATTTTGAACGGGTAAGAGGGATTAGAGAAATCCTTGGAAAATCTTAAATAGAGGGATAGACTCGGAAATATTTGAGAAGGTGAGAGAGTGGAAGTTATTTTTGGACTTCCTTAGATAAAAATATGTTTTTGGTAACAATATATTTTTAACAAAATATTTCTTTCCTAACTAACGTCCATGCTAACTAAGGTCTGTTACAGTCAGGATGGCTCTGATACCAAGTCTGTGGGGACCCCGGATTAGGTATCCGAGATACCCGTTATGTTTCCTGCAACAATCCCATGATCAGTTTGTTGTTGCACATAACTGAATTGATATCACAGAACACCCATAAATACCGAATAAATTTACTTACTTGATTGAAGCCATAACTTCATCAGGTACTCGCAGCGGAAATCACCAAATCAACGTGGAGCCCAAGTCACTTGCCAACCCTACAGGCAGCTGACTGGGAAGCGCCCTAGTTCGCATTGACGTTCACGAATGCCCCTTTTTCTTCAAACTGCTCCTCTTCAGAATCTGGCTAAGACAATAGCCAGGGACGAAACCAATATGAGTACATTTGAATGTACTCGCAAACTACCCCCGGAGCGAGCATGCACTACTCTTTATTGTTTAAATAAAACTTCGTTTGCTTTGAAAACTCTATATCCTTGTTGAAAAAGAAAAGAAGGCTTTTAGAACTTTCCCCATAAACCTGTTTTTGTAAGAAGTCTCGTTTAAAACTTTTTCCCAAAAATACATCTCTGTTGAACTAGGTAAGAAGTCTCTTTTATAAACATTTCCCGGAAAATCACCATTTGGTTTATTTCTCCAAAACTCCTCCTTTTCCGACCATAACCCTTCATGGTCACTCAACCCGACAACCTCATGCCGGCCCGTTGGCATAGTTGCATAAAACATTTTCCACTTTCAAATCACAAAACTCTTCACTTCCCGACCATAGCCCGTCATGGTCAATCATTCTCCAGCAACCTCATACCAGCCCGTCGGTAGAGTTGCAGATACAACACATCTCCATTTTATTTTCAAATCTTAAAACATTTCCAAAACTTGCACATGGTCAGAGGACATCTCCCAATTGTCCATATCCGAGGACTCGGCTATTCGAATAGTTTTAACCCTCTGCAGAGGTAGCACGCTTTTCCCACACCCATCCGGTAACTCATCGTGTCAGCCACGTCCCGCCATACCAGGTGTATGCGAAGTTGAGCCACCGACCATAGCCTCTCATTTGCTCATGCTAGTACATGATCCTTCCCATATGACACTTTCCGTCGACACCCAGTCCAGTTTCCCGTCAGAAACCCTAAGTGTGAGGACTCATAGTTTTGTCCGGCGGTTTATGGTGGAACCTTCTATCCTCCCCACCAACTTGTGTGAGGACCCGGGTCAGGGGGTAGGTCCTCGGACCATCCCCTCATGCATAACGGAGTCATCTCCGTCGATGAGGTATCCCATACTAATAAGAGCAAACTACATGACTACGCCTTTTCCCATATGTGGTAAATGTGGTCGCACAGGGTAAGATTGGTCGTCATAGTACAAAGACACAATGTGCATTTTCATAAACATCACCATTCACCACTTCTCGATTTCAACACCGACATCTCGGTATTCCACAACCACACCAGTATTTTCCAAAGGAGTTTTGAGTAAACAATATTTTTCCCATCCTATAGTTTGAAAAGAAATTCCAGCTAATATCTCCATATAGGGTGTCAAAATAATATACTTATAATTTGGAAAAGGGTTTTCAAAATCATATCTTTTGTGGCAAACACCACATAAATCACTTATGCTCTTTATAAGTAAAACATGTGAACCAAAATAGATGTATAAAAATGCAAGCTCAGAGGATAGCTTGCCTTGCTCGGCAAAGTGAACTTGGTCTTGATCTTCAGGTTCAACGAATTCCCCTTCCTCAATAATTCCGTTCCAAAGACCACTCCGGTAGTGTTTATATCTAGCGTCGCAAACAGGAGGATAACACAACAATCACTAAGCAAACCAAACCACAAGTGGTATACAGACAAGTAACAAACCGTAGGCTTCGAGCTAATCGTTCGGGCAACAGCTAGGATCTACACTTACGAGGGCATTATACTGGTCAGTAGTCTATCGCCTATACGCAAGCTAGGTACATCGATGACGAAACTATCTGAGGCGAAGGTTAACAACAAGCACCTCCCGTTGAACGGGAAATACTTCAAACAAAAGTTAGGTCACTATAAATTTTTCTGTGAGTCAAAATATTATACCAAGTTAGGATATGATAAAGTGAGACACTAGAAACCTAACAAAATTGGGTTTGCTCCAAAAACCATTACAGATTAATTTATAAAATCCTTTTTAATCTGTCCCTTTTGTTAATTTATTATAAACAACATTACAAAATATTTATCCATGTTTGGAAACAAGGTGGAATATGAAGGTCATCAGTTTCTGAACATTTTAAGAGGTCAAACTTAATTTTTTTGGATCCTTATTTTTAAAGATATGAATTTTCCCAATTTGTTTTATATTCTGCCATTTTCTTTATTTTAATAAAACATTAAATAAACTAATTTATTTGGATAGGTGAGTTATACTAAAAGACAGGCCTTATTTTTCTGATCATTTTGGTATCTTATTGGTAATTTTTGGACAAGTATTTAAAAAGATATTGAATTTACAAACTTAATCGAATTTCTGTCAGTTTTATATTTTTCCCAGAATTGAACCGAAACTTTCTGCACACAGGCTATGCTAGCCACAGTCACTGACCAACGGGGTCCATGGCCATGCTGGCACTGACGGAGCGGGTGAGACTGCGCTGGCCGCCACGGTCACTGACCGGTGGGGCCAGGCTGTCAGCGAGAGGGAAAAAGAAAGGAAAAGGCAGCGCGCTCGCGGGGTTCGAACTCGTGACCTCGCGCGCGTGAGCGTGTGTGCTAGCCACTGGGCTGGCTCGGTGCTGTTGTTAGGATACGGGCACGCGTAAATAAGAGGAGTAGACGGTGCACGTCGACGACGCGCGTGGACACGACGGTCACCGGCGGCGACGAGCACGGGTTCGATGTTCTACGGCGTGCTGAGTCCAAATAAGGCTCGCACTCGACACGCACGATCACGGGCTACGTAGTGGCGGTGTTGTGGACCTAATGGCCGCCGGCAAAAGCTCCGGCGACGAGCTACGGCGGCACGGGCTACCTCCCAACGACGGAGGCTACGGATACACATCGGAATAGAGCGCTAGGAGGGCAACGGAGATGTCCAGAAGGTGCGCCTGCTCACCCTTGACGCGTGGCTAACGACCGCTGGTGCTGAGGGGGACGGGAACGGCGGCGAGCTTGCTCGAAGCGCGGCTGCCGGAGAGGAGGAAGACGTAGACGGGCTGCTCGATTCGCGGCTCCCCGCGGCGATTCCTTGGACCAGGGTGCAGAGGACGATGAGGCGGTGATGACCAAAATAAAATGTTTTGAACAACTTTTGTTCATAGGATTTAAATATGCTGTTTTTGGTAAATAATGTTTGATACTATTTTAATATTTTCAAGCAAGTGATAAAATATTGTTTTGAACTTTTGGAACTTTCTTTGACAAATATGGCAACTTCAAATACTTTATATTTTCATAGAGAAAATATTTGCTTGAAGAAAATAGAGAGTTAAGTAGGGAAAAATAATTTATTAAGACCATTTATTTATCATGATCTTAATTTCCTTTTCTTAAATACTTTGAGAGTTTTGTCTAAAATTGAAAAGTATGTTTACTTGAGGAGGAAGTGAGATGGGGTTGAAATGATTATTATTTCATCTCATTCCTAGAATAAGGAAATATAATTGTTTTCATAAAATAGAGGAATAGAGATAGAGGGAAATTAAATAAGATCATTTCCCTTAATTTAGGATTTCAATTAGGTGTGAATACTTCTAGAGGGTCTGTTTTTATTCAAGTCACATACCAAATTTGTTGTCAAGTGTGTCTTATTCTAGTATTAAGCACAACTGAGGAATTACCCTCACAAGCAACAAACACAACAAGATCAACAGTGGCATACACAAAAGATCAACAACACAATCAAGACCACATAATTCAAACCACAAGAATAAATCACACCACCATTTCCACAGTCAACAATACTATCTTATAGAGATGATCACACTCAATTATGACAAGATGATGTTTAGAACTATCTCAACTCCACCTTGGTATTTTTTTGAAAAGGGTTTTGAGCAAGACAAATTATGTGGGGGTAATATATTTCCCACTTGTGTTCTTTTTAAAAGGAAGTGATAATCAAAGTTTATAAAAGGGGAGTTGCATACAAATGCAAAATATCAAGGCTAAAAGATAGGTAGGAGATAGCATATAGATCTCCATATTTTTGGGAACATATAGTTTTGGAAATACCTTTACTTTCTCAAATAATGGGTATTGATTTTGGTTGTTGACAAACCAAGTATCATTTGAAATGGAGTTGGCCAAAATAAGAATGGAAAAGATATATGGAATATTTTCTTTTCATAACATGATCACCAAAGTTAAATATATTTTTATATTGGTTGGGTCTTATTTTTACTAGTCAAAACAATTTAAACAACAAGTCCCACTAGGTTCAACATAGCAATGGGATGGAAAACACAATCATCAGTAAAATATTTCAAAAAGTTTTTGTTGGTTCTGAATTTTGGTCTTGTAAAAAAACTAAGTTTTTCTTAGTTTCCAAATTTGGGATGTGACAGAAGTGTCTATTCATTTGCATATCATCAACCACACAAAAATCAATTGGAAAATCTGACATATGTGGATGGTCACTTGATGTAGCCCGGATCACGACCATCACCATGTCAAGACCTCCAACACGTCACAAGTCACCATGGACATCAAAGGTGAGCTCGTTCCCCTACTTGAGCCCCATTCCTCAGCCTTTGGATAGTATGCTACGTCATGTTGCGTCCCTTGATGATGCTAGGGTGACCACGACGAGCACGTGTACACGGGAGGATGGCCAAGGCGCAAGAGGAATAGAGCCCGTCAAGGCGGTGGCTTGGAAGAGGAGAAGAAAGAAGAGCAAGCAACTCCAGGGAGCGGTACTACCGCTGGGTCAAGCGGTACTACCACCCCTGGCTCCAGAAGCAAGAACACGTCCCACGCCAGCGGCACCAGCGGCGGTACCGACTGGTACCGGGGACGTGGGATGGGTGCGCCCACGCCAGCGGTACCACCGCTGGCGCTACCGCCGAAACAGCACTTCGGATGCTTCATCCGGTACCTTCCGCGGTAGCAGCGGCGGTACCAACTGGTACCGGGAAGGTGGGAAGCAGCGACGCCTGCCCGCACCAGCGGTAGCACCGGCTAAGCTAGCGGTACTACCGCCAGTGCGGGAACCTCTCCGCCAGATCTGCTGTGCAACCTTATCCGTTCGTCCTCCTAGTTGCTTGGACTATATAATGGACCCCTTTGACTAGATCTAGGGTTAGACTATGATTTGGGAACTAAAGTAGAGCCTTGCCCTTCTTTTTAAAGTGTCTCCTTCCTCCAATGGAGATGAATCAAGGCCTCCACATGTGGAGATGAACCAAGGCCTCCTCTTGAGGAGAAGATCCCTGCGTGGATACCAAGGCTCCGCTTGTAGTTGCGATTACTTGCCAATCTTTCATCTTACGGTGATTCTATCGGGTTGGTTGGATTGACCAATTGGACAAACAATCCTAAGAGTAAGGTGTGCTTGGGAGAGGAGGATTGGGGGCTGCCCACGGGGATTTGTTGCCAATCGAGTCTTGCCGGGTTGCTACTTGCTATTTACCCTTGTGTGTTTGATTTCCCCTCTTTTGTGTTCTGCGTTCTTCGCGTGTTCTTCGTGTTCATCCTTCCCTCCGCATAAATCCGTGAAAATCGGGACCTACCCGCATCATTTGGTATCAGAGCATGGTTGTCACGGATTTGACTGTGTTTCCCCCACAAATCCCTCAAATTTTTCTTCGTTTTTGAGAAATTCGAAAATTTCCACCAAAAATAGCCTTGCCTTGATTCGAGCCGATCTGTCGATTCGTTGCGTTTTGGTAGTTTTTGTCCATGGATCTGTTGCTTTAGGACCCCCTCCACCTTTGTTTGCGTTCCCTAGCCTTAATTTTGCCAATTTCCCACGGATTCGAGGAAATTTTGGACTCCAAAGTCCCCAAAATCGAGTCAAACTCGAGCAGATTCGACTGCAGCGGTACTACCGCCGGGTTAAGCGGTACTACCGCCGGGGCCTATTTTTGCAGATTTTTTTTCTTCTTTTTCCTCGGTTCGTTTTGGCATTTTTTCTTTGGTTTGAGTCCTTTCTTGGTGTGCTCTACATCTACGACATCTACAAGCTTCCGCAACCACGCATCATCAACGTCAAGCGACGACGCCACCAAGGACTCGACATTTCCCCCACCATCATTTCCGTTGTGAGCCCTTCTTCCTTTCGCGCAACTTAACCTATTGGACTAGCTCGGTGATATTGCGAGGCATTGCACGTGTTGAGTGTTTGTCTTCATAGTATTGGCGAGTGTGTATCGTTAGAGAGCTTGGCACTAGCAAAAGAGAAGGAATCATCGTCAAAAAGCAAAAATCAGAAAAAAAAGAAAAGAAAAGAATCAAGTGGTGCCAAGTTTCATCTCTTGTTGGTTGCGACAAAGCTAAGACCGCCAAAGTGAGTGTGAGTGTTAACTCTTGTGCAAATCCGTTGCCCACAAAAAGCAATTGAGCTAGCGTCCTTCTTGTGTTGGGTGACATTTGAGCACGTAGTCTTCGTTAGGTTGCCTATCTTCGAGTGCTCGCCCTCTTGGTTACCCAACCCCATCATTCGCTTTTGTGTGTGTTTCTTCATCATTTGTGGTTGGAGTTTCTTTGGTAATTTGATCATTGTGGATTTTCTCTACCTTTGACAATATACTTGTCGGCGGGTTTGTTTGTTTCGTTTGCCACTTCATACCTTCCTATCCTCATAAGTGTGTGTGTTGGGTGTTAGAATCGGATACTCTCCTCTCAAGCCACATTATACTTGGGATATAGTTTGTCTTGATTTTTCTTTACCACATATCTCACTTGATCTTGAGAAAATGTTTAGGGGAAGTACAAACGGAAGCTCAAGCTCGGAAGAGGAAATCCATGGTGAAGTTCAAGGTGATCATGCCTATGTTACACTTGACGAGTTCGTTGGTATTGGACACCTTCTTCGTGATGGCTTATGCCACTATGAACGACGTCGTCAAGCTATAGAAGCCAACTTCAACAACCGCATGCATGCGCAAGAAGCGTCTATGGAGCGAGTGACCGAAGCTATCAACAACCTTGTGCAACATCGCTCTTCTCCAAGCTCGCGCCGCACAAGGCACACTTCAAGGTCGTCACAATCAAGGCATACACGTCATGGTCCTCGTCAAGGTGAACCACATCAAGATCTTCAAGATAACCCAAGGCGCGACGGTCATGAACGACATCGTCTTCACGTGGAACATCCACGTTCTCCTAGCGTGAACAATGCCAACGCGCAGCAAGAGCGTCAATGCCCAAATGGGGAACATCATGACCGCCTACCATCACCACCACCACAACAACGCGATCGTCATGGACGTCATGAACCTCGACAAGAACGTCAACACTCACCTCGAGTGTACCAAAAGAATGAACATCAAGAGCTTCATCGCTCAAATGGTGGACGCCATGAACGCACTCCTTCGCCACCACCTCACCCTAGAGATCGCCGAGACACTTGGACTCCCATATGGCATGAGGAAGAACGCATATGCGACAATTGCCAAGGCCAAGACCATGGTCCACGAGAATGTCCCAATCTCTCGTGTCCAATATGCGATGGCAATGGTCACATGATGTGGGAGTACCCAAATGGAGATGAGGGCGGCAAGAAGATGGTCGAGAATGGGATTTTCCCTTCGACCACGGAGGCGAGCATGAGCAATGCTATCACATTGGTGGATGCGTTGAATGAGGATGGCCAAACTATGGCATGCATCTTTGGAGGCGATGAGCTCGAGAAGGTTGAGCATGGGCGTTGCACTTCAACCTTGGAGGCGTGTGGAGATGAGGACACCGAGCCTACCCTCATGTGCTTGAATGATGACATAGCACCAATCCCATGTGAGAATGAGAGCCACTTAGCCCACTCGAGTGCGAGCGAGAGTGAGTTGAGTGCCTCCACCATATGCGAGTTTGAGTGTTTTCGCTTTGAGGGAATGAGTGATACACCAATTGAGTTGAGAGAGGTAGTTGATAGGGCAAGTGAGGCCACTTTGCTTTCTAACAACTTACCATCTTCCTCTAGTGTGTTCTCTCATCGTGTGCTAGGTTTCATGGATGATGATGATGCCACCACATGCCTACATCAAGATGAACGAGTCGGCCACATAGAGGCCCCTACTTCAACACCTACTTCACATGAAAAGGACAACAATGGTATGGGTGTTGATGTGACAATGATCCCGCTAGTGGACATGACGAATTTTGATTGCTCGCATGCTATGGATGATTTCCTTGCCCCATCATATGATACATTTTTATTCCCATGTGATACTTCCAATGTTGATCATGTGGAATCACCTATTTGTGATGACTTTGCCATACCCATGTTTTGCAATCGATGTTTGCGCTACTTTCCCATTGTTGCATCCAAAATATTGAACAATTGTTCTTTTAAATGCTTGGTTTGCAATAATGTTGATATATTGGCTTATGAGATTGCCGCCATAGCTTTCTCACCTTGTGGAGACTTTTCATTATCTTTTATGGACCTTGTTCCATCCTTCAATTTGCATAGTAACCATCCACATATGTCATATTTTCCATTTGATTTTGGTGTGGTTGGTGTTGTGCAAATGAAGAGACGCGTCATGATGGATGACGTATTCATATACCGTGCACATCATTTCTTCACATGGTGTCTTGTGTATGCCGGTAAGCGCATAATAATGTCAACCGCCATTGAGCATGAGTTGACAATGCGAGCTCTTGAGAGCATACACTTGAGTCGTGGATCGAACCCGGCTCTAATACCTTTCCCATGTTTTGCATCAAACAAGTTGACCAATTTCTCTTGCATTTGGTTTGTTTGCAAACATGTTTGTGATGTTGGTTTCTCCTATGGCAAGACAAATTTTCCCATCTTTCATATGGATGATTTATGCGTTGCCACAAATATAATGAACAATTGTTCTTTTACTTGGCTGGTGTGCAACCATAATGACATTTTGAGCATGTCTTGTCATGAGTGTGTTGGTTTCTACACATTTGGTGTTGCAACAAATATGTCGAAAACTTGCTCTTCCCTATGGTTTGTTTGCACCCATGTTGATAACTTGGACATTTCTCATCGTGCGTTTTTGCCAACTTCTCCGCTTATTGCATCAAGGATTGTGACAAATTTCTCTTTCCCATGCCTTGTGTGCAATGTTGATCATATGGGACAAATTCTTCATGGAGTTTTTGTGTTTTCACATTTGGAGAATGTTCCGAGAAAGTGCTTGTACATTGACCTTGCCGATGCTTTGAATTTCACATATTTCTGTTGTGCTAATGGTGTAATGAATATGAATGGACATGTCATTTATGATATGCTCCTATATCTTGCACACACATTGCTTGCTTGGTCTTTGATATGTAGGTTGAAGAAGTGCCACACATTTGCAACGACTACATGGTGACCTACAGGACAACGTCTACACATCTACCTCCTTGCCATGATGATAAGCAAGAGTCGAGGACGACTCTTTTTAAAGGGGGGGAGATGATGTAGCCCGGATCATGACCATCACCATGTCAAGACCTCCAACACGTCACAAGTCACCATGGACATCAAAGGTGAGCTCGTTCCCCTACTTGAGCCCCATTCCTCACCCTTTGGATAGTATGCTACGTCATGTTGCATCCCTTGATGATGCTAGGGTGACCACGACGAGCACGTGTACACGGGAGGATGGCCAAGGCGCAAGAGGAATGGAGCCCGTCAAGGCGGTGGCTTGGAAGAGGAGAAGAAAGAAGAGCAAGCAGCTCCAGGGAGCGGTACTACCGCTGGGTCAAGCGGTACTACCGCCCCTTACTCCAGAAGCAAGAACACGTCCCACGCCAGCGGCACCAGCGGCGGTACCGACCGGTACCGGGGACGTGGGATGGGTGCGCCCACGCCAGCGGTACCATCGCTGGCGCTACCGCCGAAACAGCACTTCGGATGCTTCATCCGGTACCTTCCGCGGTAGCAGCGGCGGTACCAACTGGTACCGGGAAGGTGGGAAGCAGCGACGCCTGCCCGCACCAGCGGTAGCACCGGCTAAGCCAGCGGTACTACCGCCAGTGCGGGAACCTCTCCGCCAGATCTGCTGTGCAACCTTATCCGTTCGTCCTCCTAGTTGCTTGGACTATATAATGGACCCCTTTGACTAGATTTAGGGTTAGACTATGATTTGGGAACTAAAGTAGAGCCTTGCTCCTTCTTCTCAAAGTGTCTCCTTCCTCCAATGGAGATGAATCAAGGCCTCCACATGTGGAGATGAACCAAGGCCTCCTCTTGAGGAGAAGATCCCTGCGTGGATACCAAGGCTCCGCTTGTAGTTGCGATTACTTGCCGATCTTTCATCTTACGGTGATTCTATCGGGTTGGTTGGATTGACCAAGGACAAACAATTCTAAGAGTAAGGTGCGCTTGGGAGAGGAGGATTGGGGGCTGCCCACGGGGATTTGTTACCAATCGAGTCTTGCCGGGTTGCTACTTGCTATTTACCCTTGTGTGTTTGATTTCCCCTCTTTTGTGTTCTTCGTTCTTCGCGTGTTCTTCGTGTTCATCCTTCCCTCCGTACAAATCCGTGAAAATCGGGACCTACCCGCATCATCACTTTGCAAAGTGAAGGATGGAACAAGCTCCATAAGAGAGAATAAAAATCTCCAAAAGGTGAGAGAGCTATGGTTGCAATCTCATTATTAAGCATTTCATTATCATTGCAAGCAACACATGTGAAAGAGAAATTGTTCAACATGTTGCATACTCCAATGGGAGAAAAATGGAAACATTCATAACAAGGCATGTCTATGGTAGAAACATCACAAATGGGTAACTCCACATGATCAACATTGTTTAGAGGCAGAGTATCACAAGGGAATAAGAAAGATTCATATGATGGGTCAATCAAATCATCCATAGCATGCATTCAATCATAGTTCATCATGTCCACTAGGGGGATCATGGTCACATCAACACCCATACCTTTGTAGTCCCGCTCATGTGACGTAGGTGTTGAAGTAGTAGGGGCTTCCTTGTAGCCGACTTGTCCATCATGAAGTAGACATGGGTGGCATCATCATCATCCTCCATGTACATATTCTCCATTTGAGGCACCGTCAAGTCGAGGATAGGCGTCTCATCATCCATGGAACCTAGCTCACAATGAGAAAACACACTAGAGGTAGAGGTTAAGTTGTTAGAAATCAAAATGGCCTCACAAGACCTATCAACTACCTCTCTCAACTCAAGTGGTGTATCACTCATTCCCTCAAAGTGAAAGCACTCAAACTCACATATGGTGGAAGCACTCAACTCACTCTCACTCTCACTCAAGTGGGCTAAGTGGCTCTCATTCTCACATGGGGTTGGTACCATCTCGTAACTCAAGCTCATAGGGATAGGCTCGGTTTCCTCAACTCCATACGCCACCATGTTTGAAGGGATACTCCCATGCTTAACCTTCTCGACCATCTCGCCTCCAAAGATGCATGCCATAAGAGGGGCATCATCACTCAACTCCATTGCCGAAGGGAACATCCCATGCTCGGCATCATCATCACTTGACCCATGGTCACATGTGATAGCATCATCAATGCTCGCCTCCTTGGTCGAAGGGAAAATTTCATGCTCGACCGTCTTCTCACCATCTTGGCATTCCCACATCATGTGACCTCTTCCATTGCATAGTGGGCACAAGAGATTGGGACATTCTCATGGATCATGGTCTTGGCCTTGGCAATTGTCACATATAAGGTCTTCATCTTGTCATATAGGGACCAATGTGGTGATGGCACTTGGTGTAGAAACCATATCATGAGAAGTGCTTGAGAGGGGTGCCAATGGGGTTGCGGCCTCACGTTTGAGACCATGTTTCTTCTGGCTTCGACGTAGGCTTTGCTCGAAGAATTTGTCGATGTCGGCCATGATCTCATCAAATATGGGACTTGGAGCTCTTTTTGGCGCACTTGAAGTGGTAGCACGAGGGGACACCATAGGATGCGCCTTTGTCGCCATCTTCTTCTCATGTCGACGTTGACGCTCTTGAGTGGAGGGGTGTCGCCGAAAGTCATTTGGATGCTTCTCCTCATGTTGACGTCGGCGAGCTTGTTGCCTTGGCGACCTTTCCTTGGAGCTTCCACTAGAGCTTGGTGACATGTGCCGAAGCTTGGCAAGTGTGTCAATGTCGTCTTGAAGCTTGGACATGTTGTGGTCCACCTTAGCATCTTTATTGAGGCGCCTTGATGAGCTAGATGGGTCTTGACTTGGCTTGGCCTTGTCGATGCACTTCTTGAGGTGCCGTCTTGTTTTTGATGTAGAAGGTCGGGTAGGGGTCCGGTTTAGACCGGTTTGACCCATGTCGAGTTGACCCTCGAAAATCCGCGATTTTGGCGGAAAAACGGCCTAAAAAACCTCAAATCGAAGGGGAAATCAATGAAATTTGGCCATGGGAACGCAAAGGAAGGTAGATCAACAAGTATAGCAATAGATACACGGATCAAAACCTACCAAAACGCACTCAAATCTCAGATCGATAAAAAAGCAAATTGGGGCTATTTTTGGTGAATTTTTTTGAATTTCTCAAAATCAAAGAAAAATTAGGGGATTTGGGGGTGGAAACACATGTCAAATCCGTGGCAACCATGCTCTGATACCATATGGTGAAGTAAGGGACTTCAAGGGTGGCCCGATCTTCACAGATTGACGGCGGGTGTGGACGAACGCACGCAAGAACATGGAGAAACACGAAGAACACACGAAGAACGCCCCTAACACAAGAACACACACGATACAAGAACCGTTTCCCTTGCCGGTCGGTCCAACCGGCCCAATAGAATCCACACGAAGGTGGGTGATCGACAAGTAGATACAAGAAGGGATCTTGGACAGTTGTTTCTCCAACGGTCAACCAACCGCTCCAATAAAGTCACCCGAAGATGAAAGATTGGCAAGTAGTCAAACTACAAGTAGAGGTCCTTAATCCACGCAGGGATCTTCTCCACTAGGGGAGGAACCATCCCCACAAGGGGAGGAAGGAGACCGTCTTGAGGTGGGGAGCACAACTCTACTCTAATCTCAAAACATAGTCTATCCCTAACCCTAGGCAGCAAAGGGGTATTTATAGTTTAGGACGAAGGGGTAAGTTACATGACTTAAAAGTCAACGCGCGCGGGAAAGCCGGCCAGGCTGGGCTGGAGGCCGGGCTGGGGGCCAGGCTGGAGGCCGGCGGCTTCGGGGGCCGGCCAGGCTGGGCTGGAGGCCGGCCTAGAGGCCGGGCTGCAGGCCGGGCTGGAGGCCGGCCTGACAGTTTTTTGCCATCTTGTTCAACTTCGTCTTGTCGCTTTCTCCTCCTCTTCCATGCGTACGCCTTGGATGATCTTGAGTCTTGGGCTTCCTTGGCATCTCCCCGAATGTCCGTACTTGTCAAGTGATACCTAGCATAGCAAAGGGGTAGATGCTCAAGTAGCATACCGTTCAAAGGCGACATATTGTGGGTCATATAAGAGAAGGAGTTCACCTTTGAGTTCGATGATGACATGGGATGTGTTGAGGGTCTTGACATGGTGATGGTCGTGACCAGGGCTACATCAGAATGCAAGTTGACTGAACACTCAACGACAGTACTGTGCTGGTCATAGGCTAGACCGTACTAGAGACGTGAGCCTAGAACACCAATGAAGTCACGACGCGGGAATAACAGGCTAAAAGGAGAAACAACTTCAGAAGGGAAACTGAGGACGATATGTTTTTTTGATTGATAAAACAATTTCGTGGGAGGACAGACGATGTCTAGGGTCAGGAGAGAGAGATCAGAGATGGACTTGTTCCCTTTTTTATTGATACAGCGTCTGATACCACTTGATAGAGGCAAAGGTGTCCGATCTTTGCTGATGATGAGGCCATCCTAGCAATAGATGCAACCACACCAACTACACCATCTCAAATACAAGGACCTATGACTAGAGCTCATGCACGTCAACTAAATCAAAAGGTACTTTCGTTTCTACAAGCTACTCCTAATATACATGAGAATACGATGCTGCCTAAAGTAGATGTGTTTGTTTCTCTTAGGAACGATGGACCTAGCATGGATGAGAGGGACAAGCTTTGGAGCATGTACGCGCGTGGAGATGGCAGCAGGAGTGCACATGATGATGTTGATGCTACGGATGGACATTTTGGGACTTTGAAGCCACCGTAATGAAGAACGAAGCCTTGGACGAATTATTCAAGATACCACTCTATTATTTTCGTCCAAAGTCTTCCATAGGTGCTGCGCCACCTCGTTTTTGGGCCAGGACCATGTATTACGACAAAATACATAGACCGTTATCCAACAGAGTCTATGACTAATAATCCACCGCCAGGTTGTCATACCGAGTTCCCCGTTGGTATTAAGTTGCAAGCAACGGATAATTGCATTAAGTAATGTGCGTAAAGTAAACAAATGCATTAGACCTAACGGCGTACCCTTAAGCTAAGCATCGGTTATTTTATCCCTAGTGGCAACAGCACATCCACAATCTTAGAAGTTATTGTCACTCTCCCAGATTACCGGAGGCATGAACCCACTATCTAGCATAAATACTCACTCTTGGAGTTACAAGCATCTACTTGGCCAAAGCATCTACTAGTAACGGAAAGCATGCAAGATCATAAATAACATATAAGATAGATTGATAATCAACTTGACATAGTATTCAATATTCATCGGATCCCAGCAAACACAACATGTAGCATTACAATAAGATGATCTTGATCATGATAGGCAGCTCACAAGATCTAAACATGATAGCATAAAGTGGAGAGACAACCATCTAGCTACTGCCATGGACCCGTAGTCCAAGGATGAACTACTCACGCATCACTCCGGAGGCAGGCATGGTGATGTAGAGCCCTCCGGTGATGATTCCCCTCTCCGGCAGGGTGCCGGGAAGAGCTTCTGAACCCTCCCGAGCTAGGGTTGACGGCGGCGGCGTCTCTGGAACTTTTCGTGGATAATGGCTCGGGTATTTAGGGTTTTCGCGTCGGGAGGAATAAATAGGCGAAAGGGCGGCGGCTGCGGAGCCACGAGGGCCCCACACCACCCCACGCGCGGCAGGGGGGCACGTGGCTCCCCTCCGTGTCTCCTCTGGACTCCGTCTTCGTGTTGGAAAAATAGGAGGTTCTGTCCAAGTTTCGTCCAATTCCGAGAATATTTCCAGACTAGCTTTTCTGGAATACAAAAACAGCAGAAAACAGGAACTGGCACTGTGGCATCTTGTTAATAGGTTAGTCCCAGAAAATGCATAAAAATGCTATGAAGTGTATATAAAACATGTAACAATTGGTATAATATCAACATGGAACATCAGAAATTATAGATACGTTTGAGACGTATCAAGCATCCCCAAGCTTAGTTCTACTCGTCCTCGAGTAGGTAAAACGATAAAAACAAAATAATTTCTGAGGTGACATGCTACAATCATAATCTTGATCAAATAATTGTAAAGCACATGTTATGAATGAAGTGATCCAGGTCAATGGTCTATAGTTTGCTAGCAAGTAGATAATGAGCAAACAACTGAATCATATAAGCAAAAACTTTTCATGAATAGTACTTTCGAGACAAGCATCAAAGAGTTTTGCATAAGAGTTAACTCATAAAGCAATAGATTCTAAGTAAAAGGTATTTAACCAACACAAAGGAAGATTTAAGTTTCAGCAATTGCTTTCAACTTTCAACATATATATCTCATGGATATTTGTCAACACAAAGCATATAATAAGTGCAATATATGAGCATATAAAAATTGTTGCACCAAAGTTGACACTAGTGTTTGCTTCTAAGATAGAAAGAAGTAGGTAAACTGACTCAACATAAAAGTAAAAGAAAGGCCCTTCGCAGAGGGAAGCAGGGATTAAATCATGTGCTAGAGCTTTTTAAGTTTTTGAAATCATATAGAGAGTAAAAATAAGTTTTGAGAGGTGTTTGTTAATTGTCAACGAATCAGAAAATGGAAAGTACAATATGACCCCTGCCAACCAGACTTTTAAGAGCGGCTCCCATGAAGGACGTTATTTCTACCAGCAAGGCAGATCATCCCTCTTTCTCTTTTGTTTACACATGCAGATATTTCACTGTTTGTCATTGCTTGACTGATAAATCAGGGCAAAAATGTGAAGAGAATTAAGCGGTTAAAGTTGTAATTAATTGGGACTGGGCACCCCATTTGCCAGCTCTTTTTGCAAAATTAATGGATAAGCGGATGTATATGCCGCTAGTCCGGTGGTAAAGTCTGTTTGACAGTTGACATAAAGACATCCACCCCGTCCTCATGAGCTTGGTAAACATTGACACAAAATAGGAGTAATAAAGTTTGAATAGTTTAAAGGTAGCACATGAAAAATTTACTTGGAATGGCAAGAAATACCACATATAGGTAGTTATGGTGGACACAGATGGCATGGATTTGGCTCAAGGTTTTGGATGCACGAGAAGCATTCCCTCTCAGTACAGAGTTTAGGCTAGCAAGGTTATTTGAAGCAAACACAGGATATCAACCGACACAGCAAGGCTTATATGAAAACATATTGCAAGCATTATAAGACTCTACACTGTCTTCCTTGTTAACCAAACCCTTTTACTAGAAAATATCTAGACCTTAGAGATACCAATCATGCAAACCAAATTTCAACGAGCTTTACGGTAGTTCTTCATTAATAGGTTTTAACTACATGATACAAAAGCTTAAACATGAACTATAACTCAAAACAATTGACAAGTATCAAATTATCCAATACAATGATCTACAAGAATATGTAAGCTTTTTCCATTATACCATCTACCACATGCAACATTTTCTGTTCCAACCAAACACCAATCAATTTATTTCAACATAAACTCTCCAAACAATTATAAGTGAAGCAAGAGAGTACTTTCTTTAAAAGAACTAACAGCTCTGAATAAGAGATGCATGAAAAACAGGAGCTAAAAGCATAGCAATAGCTAGATAAGAATACTCAACAAGTATAAGTGAAGAATAGGAGTATTCATATGAAAAAGCGGAGCGTGTCTCTCTCCCAATCAAGAATGCTGGGGTCCAATCAAGTTGACCATAAGAAAAATAAAATACTGAAAATAAAAGCACACAGACGCTCCAAGTAAAGCACATATGATGTGAAAGAATTAAAATATAGTTTCACTAGAGATGACCTGATAAGTTGCTGATGAAGAAGGGGATGCCTTGGGCATCCCCAAGCTTAGACGCTTGAGTCTTCTTGAAATATGCTGGGGTGATCCATGGGAGCATCCCCAAGCTTAAGCTCTTCACTCTTCTTGATCACATTATATCATCCTTCTCTCTTGACCCTTGAAAACTTCCGCCACACCAAACTCAAAGTAATTCTCATTAGAGGGTTAGTGCACAATCAAAAACTCACATGTTCTATAAGGACACAAACATGACCGTTACTTTTAACATTAGCTACTGCCACTGATGTTATGTGAAGCTCTTCACCCTAAAAAAGAATTCCACTCAACACTAGTAAAAGAGAGAATGCGAAAAATAAAAGACAGAATCTGTCTAAACAGAACAGTCCGCAAAGACGAATTTTTTCGAGGCACTTACGTTGCTCAGATCGAAAAACTTTAAACTAACGAAAGATGCGTACATATCTGAGGATCACGCACAAAAATTTTAGATTTAAATAATTTTTCTGTGATTTTACAGAATTAAAACGGTGAACAGCAGAAATCTGTTCCTGCGCAGAAATCCAAATCTAGCATCATCTTCCTATTAGAGGCAATACTTGGCACAACAATGCGATAAAATAAAGATACAAAGGAATTGTTACAGAAGTAAACAACTCCTTGACTCAAAAAAAGAAAAATTGCAGAAATAAAATAATGGGTTGTCTCCCATAAGCGCTTTTCTTTAACGCCTTTCAGCTAGGCGCAGAAAGTAAGAATCAAGTGTTTCCAAGTGATGAAGCATCAACAGAATAATTTGCTCTAACAATAGAATCAAAAGGTAACTTCATCTTCTTTCTAGGGAAGTGTTCCATACCTTTCTTGAGTGGGAATTGATATTTAATATTCCCCTCTCTCATATCAATAATAGCACCAACAGTTCTAAGAAAAGGTCTTCCCAAAACAATAGGACAAGAAGCATTGCATTCAATATCCAAAACAACAAAATCAACGGGGACAAGGTTATTGTTAACCATTATAAAAACATCATCAACTCTCCCCAAAGGTTTCTTTATAGTATTATCAGCAAGGTGAACATCCAAATAACAGTGTTCCAAAGGTGCTAAATCAAGCATATCATAGAGTTTCTTAGGCATAACAGAAATACTAGCACCAAGATCACATAAAGCATTGCAATCAAAATCATTCACTTCATTTTAATGATGGGCTCCCAACCATCTTCTAACTTCCTAGGGATAGAAGCTTCATGTTTTAATTTCTCTTCCCTAACTTGCATGAGAGCATTAGTAATATGTTTAGTAAAAGCCATGTTTATAGCACTAGCATTAGGACTTCTAGCTAGCTTTTGCAAGAACTTAATTACTTCAGAAATATTGCAACCATCAAAATCAAAATCATTATTATCAAAAGTAATAGGACCATTGTCTCCCACATCTCGAAAAATTTCAGCACTTTTATCAGGAACAGTTTCAGTGTTTTCAGGCAATTTTAAACGTTTTGCAACAGAAGTAGAGACATTGCCAACACCAATTACTTTACCATTGATAGTAGGAGGTTTGTTAACACTTGAGTTTACAACATTTTCAGTAGTAGTAATTGTAGGGAATCGGGGTAGGCTACGCTAGCACAAATCAAAAATTTCTACCACGATCATCCCGGAAACCCCTGCAAGTAATCGATCACAGAGCACGAATTACCTCTCGATGCGTAGTGCAGCGGAAGACTGTCGATGTTGCGCGTCGATGCCGTGTAGTCGTACTACTTCTTCTCCTTGAGATCCCACGAGCAACACCTCGCGGATCCTATGAACGGATCGTCCAAGCGCCCCAAGTGTGACGCCTCTATCGGTATCCACACATACAGGGATGGAACATCGCAGTCGACGTGCTAGCTCCGATGGAGCGATCTGGTGGAGTGAGTGCGGCTGCTAGGGTTAGCACTCGCGTCTGCTTTTGCTGCCCAGTCCTCTCTTATATATAGTCCTCCTAATGGGCTGCTACAATAGAGGCCCATTAGCACTATAAACCCAATAAGAGATGGATCGTATCCAGTCTCTGTTCCATACCCCTTAAGTGTGTGACCCTATAGGTTCACATACAGATGGACATGGCGCGAGTACACTACTCGACCAATAATCGGTAGCGGCCTCTAGCAAGACGTGCCGACTCCCAAATACACGTAAAGATCATATCGGACGAACCTTCCACAATATTGTATACTTGTTCCTTTTGCCTCACGATATTGATTAAGCTCAAGGTGAGAACTTGTCATCCTTATAATAGCCCGATCATCTTTCTCGATATCCATGACGCGGAATCCCTGAAACACGGTTAACACTTAACCGAGAGTACGGCCATACATTTTCTGGATCCGGTCATTCGAGTGGCCAAGATATATCTCTCCGTTGGACGGAGGGCAAATCCCATCTTGATCAACCATGACTTGCAGCATGTTTCGTGACAAAACCGAAGCTACCTTTATAGCTACCCTTTCACGGTGTAGTGTTGGATAGCCCCAAAGTAAAGCCCTTACACATCCCAAGCTCACGCGAAGATCTCAGGTCTAAGGAATCAGCATACACATTGTATGAGATCAGCTGATGACATGAAAGAAAATATTCTCACAGTGTCTCATGGTGGGTCAGTCCAACTCCATGTTCGTAGCATGAGTCCACATTATTGATCGACATCTCCATGTCAATGATCCGTGAAACATGATCATCCATCAATACATGTGCTAGTCACTAAATCATATGCCTCCCTCATATGATTGTTGACCAGGAACCTATTTAGAATAACATCATAGAGATAATGGGTTTCACAAATGAATCACGTATTCATTAACCAATATCATGATAGTTTATTCAAGGGACGGAATGACAATTATTCTTTTGTCAGAGATTCATAAACATGTGGAAATATCATCATCAATATGATTGCCTCTAGGGCATATTTCCAACAGTCTCCCACTTGCACTAGAGTCAATCATGTATCACTATACAAGAATCGAGTAACACTTACTCATCTGCGCATCTAACACTTAGATTGTGGTACGCTTTGCTGCGGCGCAATAACATTTGTTGCCCGTGCATAAATTGCATATAAGGAAATTCGGCCTCTCGCATGGAACAATTCCAGCTCACCGTCTTTCAAAACATAATATGAACGATTATGAACTTGGTAATGAGCAGTAACGTAACTCTTTACGAACAGTCCACTAACCATTGGAAACAATCCTTTTGTGCTTCTGAAGCACCCAGGATTTAAACCATAGCGAGTGACTTTCACTCAGATTTGACTGATATTTGTTCATGACACTCAGAACAAATTATACATCCTTTAGTATTCATCATGAAAATCATGCTGACATACTAATTGATGAACACTTCAACAATCATTACTTCACCAAGAAACTCTTTTCTTTGAAGGTTATAAGGATTCAATTATTAGAATATTATCATGATCTTCATGTCTCCACATGCATGATCAATACGAGTGTACTCCCACTAATCTTGTTGCAAAACAAGACTTCTTATTGTATTGGCAAAGTGACTATATCAAACAATAACGTTCACTCACAAAAGATTTTAGCATCACAATAGACTAGAAGATTTCATTATGTTCAACAATTTGAACTTAAGAAAACACTTCACGACTACTTGTGTCAGCCAGGTTCATAACCTTAATGACATGCAAAATCTATTACGAGTGTAATGGTTCAAAACCATTTTCTTGAGTTAGGGTCCATCACGCTTCTTCATGTACAAGTCGTATTACCGACGAGTACATGACCTGCGCTCTCTGGGTAGGCGCGTCTCAAACAAATTTGAGTCGCGTCGTGCTCCCACTAATTCTATTAGAGAAACAATTTCTCTTAGAAAGATATTCAGAATGACAAACATTTTGCCCTCTTCATAACGCTATGATGACCTCATGAAACGACAACTCAGGACACCTCCTAATCCATATCATATATGGTGTCTTTCAATGGTCTCAATAGCAGAACCCAATTCTACATTAGAACAACTCATTCTTACGTGCAACAGAAAAGAAAACTTCAGACAAAAAAGTTTACCATTGATATAACCATGTCCTACAAGGTTTGATCATATATACCACCCGAAAGGTCCAACATTTGGATGCTTCAGTGGCTACAACAATAGTAGAACAATTCCACATTGCTACACATGGTAACCGTGTATAGCTCAAATATATATGTCTATAATCAAATCATAGAATAAAATTATCTTGCAATACCTTTAACTATCGTTGTGAAATTATGCGACTTTGTCAAAACTGAGACGAGTAGTCCATTCGCCAATGGAGTACTCCCACTCAACACATCATTCATAATATTGAACAACTTTTGTTCTCTATTTAGAATTTACAACCTTCTGTCAAACGACATAACTTATTCATGTGATGAGGGTAGAAACATAATAACATTTATCTAGTTCCTTTCATAGGTTTGACAATAGCAACAATTGCAGCATATAAACAGCCAATGTAGAAACTACTTCCGCATTGCTATTATGAAGACCATCTTCGATCACTGCTTAACCTTTCGTCAAAACAGCTTAAGTATCGCATTGCCCAAGCAATCGATTAAGTATCAAATACTAAAGAGCTTGTTTGACGATCAACAATGAGAATATTCACAACAAACATTGTGGACAATGAAGTCACACTTCCCTTGCCCACTTTCTAGTCCTCAGAATTCATGCACCTCTTTCCTTCAATAACTGCAACGACTAAGTGCCACTCATCGTCATGAGTTAGAACAACGATCGGATCATTGGGCATAAGCTCATGCTCAGGATCATATCCTAAGACATGCTTTAGCCCTAACCTATCATTTTCAAACACTTGTCTCGGCATAATCATCACATGATCAATGCCTATTCTTAATGCTCAACTCATCTATCACATGCATCTAATGCACTTTGGTCCACTATTTATTCACGACAATCATTTGACAATCAAGATGAATGAGGGAATCAAACATTAGTCAACACTTGACAAACGGAAACATTTTCCGTATTCTCAATGTAACTAAACAATTTAATTATATGGAGTTCGACCGAATTTCCTTCCGCTATCTTGCATCAACAATATCCCTAAGATGTCAAACATCTCGACTTTTGTTTATTTCTCAAATATGCCTTTTAGTCTAACAATCATATTGTAGACGCGCAAATTCTCATCTTGCTTCAAAAGCTCAGAGTAGTTTGCGGCAATTAAGAGAACGCAAGTAACAAGGAAATATGACGCTTCATAAGCGTTTCTTGAGTAGCAATAAGACACAGCTAAATGAACAAGTACACTTTAAAATATTCCAATTTACATTCTACTTGGAACAATTCTCCAAATATATATTATCAGCCAACTAATAGTTCCAACAAAAATCGAACACACATAAACTTATAAAACTGAATGTAGCCATATATATAAAAAAATCTACAACCGTAATATTTAGGCAAAGCTGAGATGTATGCTTATGAAGAAGTATCTTGCATTAAACATTTGATAAAAGATACTCCGACTAAATTCTGTATCCCTCATACGACTTTTAGCGATTCAAGATCCGCAACGAACAAGTCAACTAGTGATATTAAACATCACTGCTAGAAGGCAAGAAGACAAGGTAGATCGGTAAGCAACACTTGCTAATCATATCACATATGACTCTTGTTGCTGGGCGACATCTCTATGTCTAAAAACCCAACCTTTATGCCCCAAGACGCTTAACCGTTAAGATTACATTGATGAGTTAACCAACCACTTATGCGCGTAAAGTACCGGCAGATGGCACCCTGCTGCAACAGTCGTGCCACCTAACCGATACAAAGCCATCTAGTCAACGAAAAATGAGCCGTCTGCGGCGACAGTCCCACCATCAAATGTAGAAGACATGTGATGGTGCAAGGTTTAGTTGGGAGGGCATATATTTAACTCAACATTTGCGAGGGAATCTACTCTATTAAATGATAAGCATGGCAAGCAACAAAGCAATAATAGAATAGACCATGTAAAGGAACATAAAGAATTTGCAGATAATCAAATTAACTGTAAACATGTGCACCTTTTTCAATGACGATCTTGTCGCCACATTTTTTTTCGCTTGCCATCTTCACGACACATCATATGTATCCGAGTGAGAATACCATGCCATAACAATTTATAGCGGTATGCTCCCAATGCACATCATAAATAACTCTATCCAATTAACCGCAATACAATATTGCATAGAATCAAATTCTATAATAACATGAATTGGTAACATATATAATGGTACAGGAATTACATCCGAAAACAATTTTCGATAACCATGTACAATCATACAAGTTCGCGAGAACAAATTCACTGACCAATGTACGAAAAGGAACTACGATTAATCTAATTAATCAATAAGCATTTATATAGTAACTTACTGTGCTATAACACCTTATAACCAGTCTATCAAAGAGTAACGTTTTACTCGAGTATTACATTGTATTCAGACTGAGGATATTGGTGCTGATCATGTCCCAGTGCATGTGGTGTTGCGGGGTGACAAGCCCAATTTTGTGAGCACACCTGTGAGGCGTTTTGT
Source organism: Poa pratensis (assembly GCA_947311845.1). Lineage (NCBI taxonomy): Eukaryota > Viridiplantae > Streptophyta > Magnoliopsida > Poales > Poaceae > Poa > Poa pratensis. The sequence continues at coordinate 554,114 of CAMZMU010000113.1, forward strand.
TGGAGCAGCAGTACATATGCACACAGGCAGAGATGGACGTGTTCGTCAGCTTTGTGGACCATGCATTACTCATATTTTGCCGGGGCGTGCGAAGCAGGTTCATGTTCAGCGATACAAGGTTCCAGCAAGAGATGCAAAGAAGAAGATGGTGGCGCCTAAGACTAAACGCATATGGAGAAGAAAGGAGGTGCAGGCGCCCAGGGCTGTATCAAGTCAAGCAGGCCAAGAGGGAGGACGTGGTGTGGTAGGCAAGCAAGACTTGAAGACGGCGAACATGCGTGGTGCTATTGTTTATATCCCGCCACCTTTTCGAGCAGACCCTCACGCGTTGGGGACAACGCTTCTTGAAGGGGGGGAGGATGATACGGGCACGACGGAGGAGGTGAAGCCCAATTTCAGGACTCCACCAAGCTAGATGTATTAGTCGTGTGTTGCTATTTTAAATAATTAGAGTTTTTAATAATTATGAGTTTGGGCTTGGTTTGGTCCTGTCCAACCAAGTCAAGGTAGGGTCCACTAGTAGCACGGTACTGTAGTGCGGTACTGTAGCACCCCTCCATATAAGGCTAGGGGCTGCGAGTTAGAAGGGGTTCAGAAAATTAGGTTAAAAACTATCTCGTGTTTGAGGTGTATCATCCCTCCAGGGGCGGCGCTGCCGTGTTATCCAATAAAGATTGCTGCGAGGGTTTTTTTTTCAAGGATTATCGAGCTCAGGTTTGAGGCGTGTAGTTTATCTCCACGTTGCTTGCTGGATTTATTCCCCACCTTCAGTTGACGCCATTGGTGTTGTTGGAAGGATTTATCGTTCGGGTTACTCGCTGTGAAAGATTGGGACAAAATCAGAGGATCATCAGGTTGATCTTTATCAAGATCACATATAGTGCCAGTCTACTGCTCAAAGCTAATCCATCGAATGGATAAATTCTCAGCTGCAGTAGTCCTGTGAATGCATCACTATGCAGTCATCACGAACAACTAGTAGCTACAATTTATTTACCAACAGAGGAACAGTGGCAATGCGTCCGGCCAGAAGAGTGCCTAGATCATATCTACTACTATCAGTCCATCGCATGGGCTGATTGCACCTTTTACTTTGCACTAGGAACAACAGAAAATACAGATCACATCTGCTGAATTCCAAAACATGTATCATTTATACACGCGAGCAAATAATCACTTGCCGTACGAGTCTGTCACAAAAACTAGATTAGCAACTCCACGTAACCTATATACATAATATATATATTGATTTTCTTACGCATCACATGCGAATGGAGTACAAATTGCAAAATACGGGCCCAAATTTAATTGTCGGATGAAACAGATTTCAGCGACAATAGTAGTCAGACTGCAATGTCACCACCAATCGATCTCATCGAGTGTAGGCATCGAAGTACAAACAAGGGCGAGTACTAACAATCACCAAATAGATTAATTCCTCTCGATGCATGATCTGCTAAGTATGCAGTATTGCCGTGCGGCCGGAAAACTCATGCCATGGTAGATCACATCTATTAGTTAACCACGGTTCATCACATGAATCTGATTAATTAGTCTATACCATTGTCCGGCCGGAAAGCACACATGCAAGTAGATCAAATCTACGAATCAAACAGATGTAATACAATATACTGATAAACTTCAAAGAACGATTATCACTTGGAATCGCAATCATATTGCGCGTCAGGCTGGCTTAAAAGTATCCAATCCATCTAATGGAATTTACTAGCAACTCCCCTAACGCATCACATGCAAAGGGATTGCAGCAGCCTAGGCAAACATGTATCAAACAAATACATCAGCCTGTCGCAAGCCCCGACTGAACTTGGCCAAATGACTTTGCCGCCGGCCGGCCGAAAAACACACCAGTTAGTAGATCAAATCTACTACGGAACTTAATTACATAGTACTAATATACCTGCCCGAAAACGAACAGTACTTGGAATGAGTGTGGCTGGCCCCGAAAACTTTCTTTAATCCATCTAATGGACTACTAGCAGTTTATTTTCATACAGAAAGATCAACGCATCACATGCATCCATGTCTATCAATCCAGTAGACATCGGTCAGGTCTGCTACGGTACCCGAAGGACCTTTTCCGCCGCCGGTCATGCGAGCGATCGACCATGGAAGCAATCAAATTGACCATACTGATTAATCTGTTGCCTGACAGCGCATGGGATCGATCAAATCGGCGGATCATACGCTTCGCAAGAACGCGCCGCCGCGAGATCGACGCCCGTTATCGCTCAAGTCACACGAGGCAGATCGCATCTGCCGCACCTCGGATCAAATCCGCCGGCACAACTCTTTGTAGCGCTGCTCCGAATCGAAGACTAAAACTGTAACATCCTAAGTTTTTCAAGAATTTGAAAAATCAGAAAAATTAAATACTTTTTGAAAACTAGGTTGAAGACGACCCCGCAGCCATGCTGCTGCTCCCTCTTCTCTCCCTCTGGACCCTCTATCTTGCTTCTCCAGCTCACCGCACTCACTTGCCCGCCTCTGTCGTGCCTAGGAACGCCCAGGAATGCTTCGCCGTCGACGTGCCGTGGCCGCGGAAGTGGAGCTGCTCGCCGCCGATGATCTGGACCATCCCAGGAAGTGCGACTCCTCCAGCAAGCTTCCCCAGGCCGCCGCAATCGATTTGCATCATCCATGCCATCTCAGAGCCCCTAGGTGAGCAAATCGAGCACCTCGCCGTCGCCGGCACGGCGGCGCCGCCCATTTTAGGTCGTCGCCGTTCGTGGTCACCGTGAGCCGTTGGATCTTAGATCCACGGTACCGTACCGATTCGTTTAGTTGAGACGCTGGCAAGCGGACCCCACTGTCAGCGTTTTAAACATTTCTCCGCACGGGAGACGTTTCTGTTTGAGTCACTGACGAGTGGACCCCACCCGTCAGGGATCTCAACATTATCTAGAACAGAGAAGTTTTCTAATTTAAATTTTCTGGAAAAATCAGTACTGGATCCAACTTTGAAATTCAATATCTCGAGATTTATAAGTCTAAATAAATCGAATCAAAATTCTCTGGTTAGCTTATGAAATTGTTAAACCAACCAAATTAGTTTCATCTTGTTTAGATTAACAATAAATGTGTAGTATTAAAAGTTCAACAGAAGGTTTAAAACATAAACTCGTTTGTTCTGTTACTCTATTAACCCAAATAATTACAATCCAATTTTTTAGCTTAGTACTGTGATCACTTAGCTTCCCTAATTTTGGTAGAATTAATTAAGCAATAGTAATTGTTTGGCATTAGATTAAAAGTAGCAAACCCTTCTGTACTGAAACAATTATAGATTATGAATGCTTAACCGAAATGAGATAGGACCAATTTTGTTAGATCACATTTAATCAGTGCTAGTTACCCCTAAACGGATTTAATTTTATGATCACCAGAACTTAGGTAGTAGCTAAAACTTGATTAAAAAGTTTCTGTAATAAAACAATTGTAAAGGAAATTTGGTAACTCAAATTAATCCAAATCCAATTGTGTTGTCTTCTAGATATCAGTAGCTCTCTGTAGAATTTTAGTTTGTATTTTTGTGACCAATAAAACTTGAGTTATGTAATTAAACTTGTGTAGCTAGTTTCTGCCATATTTAAGTCACATTTAAATAATGGTAAATTCAATTAATTTGAACTCAAATTGTTTGCCTTGTGTGTTGCAGTAGCTATTTGAAGGGTTTAAGCTTTGTAATGTTGTGATATTGGTTGACTAGTGTAGTGATAGTTTGTATTGTTTGTTTGACGTTTAGACGAGATCGTTGCCGGGACTTGCGAGGAGGGGGAGTACTTCGAACAACAGGAGCAAGACCCCAGGAACTTTGCTGAGCAAGGCAAGCTACTCTCTGAGCTTGCACCCCTAATATAACTACATCTACTTTGATAACATGTTTTACTCATGAGTAGCAATGATTTTGTAAACCTTTTCGAAAGTATATGAAAAGCTATTTTGCCACCCTAAGTAGAAGTATAAGTTAGTTTATATAAGACTATAGGATGGAAAAAAATTATTGTTTATTCAAAACTCCCTTGAAAACCCTCGGAAGGTTTATGGAATGCCGAGATGTCGGTGTTGAAGTGAAAAAAATGGAGAAGGATGATGTTTGTGAAAAATGCACATTGTGTCCTAGTACTATGACGACCAACCATACCCTGTGCGACCACAATTACCCACATATGGGAAAGGGCGTAGTCATATAATTTGCTCATATTAGTATGGGATGCCTCAACAACGGAGATGACTCCGTTCCATGAGGGGGTGGTTCGGTGACCTACCCCTGACCTGGGTCTTCACTCAAAATAAATTAGAAATATAAGGAGGAGGATAGAAGACGCCACCTTTGGGTCGCCGGGCGGAACTATGAGACCTCACACTTAGGTTCCGAAGGGCTGGACTGAGTGTCGATGGAAAGTGTCATATGGGCAGGGTCCTATACTAGCATGAGCAAAGGACAGGCTATGGTCGGTGACTCAACTTCACATACACCTTGTATGGCGGGACGTGGCTGACACGATGAGTTGCCGGATGGATGTGGGAAAAGCGTGCTACCTCTGCAGAGTGTAAACTATTCGAATAGCCGAGTCCTCGGTAATGGACAGTTGGAAGGCTGTTCTAAGACCATGTGCAAGTTTTTGTAAAAGTTTTGAATTTTGAAACGAAAATGGAGTGGAGAATGTTTTATGCAACTATACCAAAGGATCGGTATGAGGTTCTTGGAGGCAAATTGACCATGAAGGGTTATGGTCGGAAGAAGGAGGATTTTGGAGAAAATAATTAAGATGGTGGTTTTGATGGAGGAAAGTTATAAAATTCCTCTTACCCCTTTTTCAATAAAGATATAGAGATGTATTTCAATAAATAAAAAGTCTTATTAAATACAAGTAAAACTAGTGCATGTTCATGTTGCGGTAGTTTGCAAGTACATTTCCAATTGTACTCATTGGTTTCGTCACTGGCTATTGTCTTAGCCAGATCTCGAGGAGATCTATGCCGAAGAGGAGTATGGCGACTACTATGCGAACTAGGGATCTCCATAAGTCAGCTGTCTGTCGGGTCCTTGTTAGGATGTGTTGGTCTACTACATCGTAACTTCCGCTGAATAATGTGGATTGGCCCAGAAAGGCACCTATGTAAGACTTGGTCTAAGTGACTGTATGTGTAAGACTTTTATTCGGTATTGTAATGGATGTAAACTTTGGTATTCAGTTCGGATTATGTGCAACGACAGACTGATCATGGGATCATTGTGTTAAGCATAATCGGGTATTTCGGACAGCTAGTCCAGGGTCCCCACACCAACTCAATAAACTCCTGGGATGAGATGAAGGAGACTTTCATCAAGAATTTCCAGGGGACATGCAAGTGGCTCTGCAGCATAGAAGATCTCGAGCATTGCGTCCAAAAGTAGGTTGAGTCAAGTCGCCATTGGATGAGAAGGGTGGCAGAGATCATACACTATTCAGACATCATACCATCCAGTTCAGCCGTCCTAGTCATGGAGAAGAATTGCAAGTTCGAACCACTAATTCACAAGTTGGGTCGCATGAAACACAAGGTCAAAAGTATCAGCGAGTTAATGGCCGTGGCTAATAAGTACGCCGGCTTAGACAAGACCAAAGATGCATCGGACGGAGAAGAGGACGAGGCAACTGGCAAAGGAAAGAAAAATAACAGCAAGCCTCAACAGCAACAAAACAACAACAACAGTCCGGGTCATAACAAACACAAGAATGAGGAAGGAAATTCCGGGTTTGTATTTTCATCATCCCCCTTCATGGGCTGTTTTTAGAGTCCGTATTAATAGGAGAAAATGACTTAGGAAGGTTTTTGGCCCAGGCCACCAAGGCTGGACAAAAATCCCCTCGTTTCTCCTATAAATACAGCCCCTAGGGCATCGTTTAGACTTGGGTTTTGTTTAGTTAAAAGTTAGCCGTCGCTGCAACTTCGCAGTACTTCGTCTGTGTCAGATCGACCAGATTAAGGCCGCTTTCAGAACCCCACTTTCATCTGTATTCATTCATATTTGCAATATTCAGATTGCCAATTATTAGTTCTTGCTTGTTTTTCGATTACCTGCAGGAATTATACCTTAGTTGGTTTGGTCGATTGTGCTTCGGCGCTATCATAAACCTCCTTGAGTTGGTGTAGCGATTGTCAAGGCGTAGCGTCCTCGCACGTTTGTAGTTGGATTGTCAACATCGACGCCACCACAAATCGATAGTTATCATCTCATCGAAAGATCAGACACCTTTGCCTCTATCAAGTGGTATCAGATTTCAGGTTGATCGATGAGATTTACTGTTTTACTAGATTAGATTGCATCTTCATACCTACAGTCCACGAAAAAGCCAAAAATACAATTAGGGTTAGATCATCCTGTCCTAGAACCAATTTAAACCACTACATTTTCTTTTCAGCGCATTGCATCGTTGAGTCTTTGTTTGCATCATCGTGTCGAGTTGCTGGTCTTAGAGTCTAGCCCCGTAGAGTTTCGAGTTCCGTTCACGTTGTCGTCGCCGCTGCAGCATCACCTTGCATGCTCGCAGATCTTTGCCGCCATCCACCACCACCACTTCCGCCGCCACCATCCTCCACCGCCACCACTTCAGCCGCCGCCATAAATTAGAGTTAGGGTTTTGGTTTTTGTGTTTTCTTCCCATCCAAGTGTTTTCCCTTTAAAAGAAAGCTATATTTCCTTTCCTTTCGTGAGTTTCTTAAGAGTTCTGTTCGTTCTGGTCTTCCCAATTCGCGATCTACTCATGCAAAAAAAAATTGAGCTACAGTACTCGCCCGACCTCAGACATAGTCTGCCCTCTCTGATACCACTTGATAGAGGCAAAGGTGTCCGATCTTTCGATGAGATGATAACTATCGATTTGTGGTCGCGTCGACGTTGACGATCCAACTACAAACGTGCGAGGACGCTGCGCCTTGACAATCGCTACACCAACTCCAGGAGGTTTATGACAGCGTCGAACCACAATCGACCAAACCAACTAAGGTCTAATTCCTGCAGGCAATCGAATAACAAGCAAGAACTAAGAATTGTCAATCTGAATATTGCAAATATGAATGAATACAGATGAAAGTGGGGTTCCAAAAGCGGTCTTAATCTGGTCGATTTGGCACAAACGAAGTATGGCGAAGTTGCAGCGATGGCTAACTTTTAACTAAACAAAACCCAAGTCTAAACGGTGCCCTAGGAGCTGTATTTATAGGAGGACAGCGGGGATTTTGGTCACCCCTTGGTGGGCTGGGCCAAAAACCTTCCTAAGTCATTTTCTGCTATTAATACGGACTCTAAAAACTGCCCCTGAAAGGGGATGACGAAAATACATGGGCCTGGCCCAAAAACGAGGTGGCGCGGCACCTATAGAAGGATTTGGATGAAAATAATGGAGTCTCTCTTGGGTAGTTTGTCCCGGCCTTCGTTTGTCATTACGGTTGCTTTAAAGTCTTGAAATCTCCTTCGGTAGCTTCAGCATCTCCATCATGTGCACTCCTGTTGCCATCTCTATGCGCGTACATGCTCCAAAGCTTGTCCCTCTCATCCATGCTAGGTCCATCGTTCCTAAGAGAAACAAACATATCTAGTTTAGGCAATATCATATTCTCATGTATATTAAGAGTAGCTTGTAGAAACAAAAGCACCTGTTGATTGAGTTGACGTGCACGAGCTCTAGTTATAGGTCCTTGTATTTGAGATGGTGTAGTTGGTAGTGTTGCGTCTATAGCAGGGATGTCCCCATCAACTGACCTCCTCCATCTCACTACTTGGTGATACCGCCGACTCCAAGGAGTCGGCAACGCTGACCTTATCCATCTCACTCCTCGGGGACCCAGCCGACTCAAGCGACACTGAGTCGGCAAGACAACCTGTGAGAAGCCAGCAGTAGCAAGGACGTCTACCAAGACACGACCTGAAAAAAATCAAACTAAAACACAAACAATTAGACACAGACCGAGCAAACAAAAGCACCAAACAAAACGACTGTCCATTAGACACACCAAGCTGAATTTTATTTCCAAGTACAAACAAAGAGCACGCGAGACTGCAAAACAAACTATTTGTGTCAGAGTCACCGACCCGGCGATGGAAAACAAATTCTAGCGGAGACACCAAGCCGACGGAACTGCAAAACAGAAGTACTCTATCGCAAACACCGAGCCGGGAAGAAAACAATTCCTATCGAATACACGGAGGGGTGTGATACGTCCAAAACATATCTATAATTTTTGATGGTTTTATGCTACTTTTATGCTTTTGACAATTATTTTTATATTAAGTTTATGATTTATTTGGACTAACCTATTAATAGTTGCAAAAGTGCACAATGTTCTTGTTTTACTCTTTAATGTGCAGGAATTATCAAAAATACAAAAAGAAACCTTGTTGGTGTCAAATTGGGACTTTCCTGAAATCTGTCTGAAAATGTTTTTCGAAGATGGTCACGTTACGGATAGAAGACAGCGCCAAACGGAAATCTCGCAGAAGCCAAAGTTGCTGGAAATTATCCGGCGATGGATCTAGACATAAAATTCATCCAATTCCGAGTCCGGACGGCGGAGATAAGCCCGATTACCGAAACCCTAAATTGGATGACGAGAATCCGTGAGACTATATAAATGGAGCAAACCTAGGTCGTGGGCAACTCCTCATACCCACGAATTGTAGCCACCAAAGCCACGTTTTTGCCTCCCCCATGGATCTTATTTCCATGGGGGAGGGCTCCCAAGAAGCCATGAAGGAAGTGGCTAAGGGGCGGTGCATCCCCTTGATGCCAGCGGCGCGGGAGGAGCCCCTCGCGCCACCGTCGGTGCCAGCACCGCCCTGCGCTCCTCGCTGCCCCTTCACCATCTTCACCGTCATCTTCATCGCCAATTCCTCCTTGTATACTGTGGTTTGATGGTATAAAGTATTATCCTATGATCTATATCATGTTTGTTCTTTGATTGCATTGTTTAATGTCTTTGGTTCATTAGAGTTGTATGTTGATATGGTACAGTCCTTTGGTGTCCATAATATTTATGCGCGCATGGATCAAACATCATAGGGTTTGTAGTATGTGAAAAGTAAGGGGGTAGTTCTGCCGGAGCGATAGAAACCTAAGGACTCGAACCAGAATGTTGCATGTATGGGAGTAAGAGGACCATTAACTTAATGCTATGGTTGGGGAAACCTTAATGAATTGTTACCTACGTGGAAGCCTGCTAACAATCCAATCATATAGTATGTGTAATCGCAAGTTGTCGAGTGCATGTATATTTAGCCTCTCCCACATGAAAAACTGTATCAAAAACAATGAATTAAATATCTTCACTAATTAATCTTGGACAAATCCATCACACTTTCCACCACTTTTCCAAACTCATGGTTCTGTTAGTTTAGTGTATTTTATTGCTGCAGCAACTAACTTTACTTTCTTGTTATTTATTATCATGCAAACCTATCTTGTTTACCCGAATTGTTGCTCTAGTTTTATTTTCTAGATAATGCAAACGTGTAGTGTGCGTACAGTTGTATCAGTGGTTGATAGAACTTGAGAGAATACTTATCCTACCTTTAGCTCCTCGTTGGGTTCGATACTTTTACTTATCGAAAAGTCTACACACGATCACCTATACTTGTGGGTTATCAAGACCTTTTCTGGCGACGTTGCCGGGGAGCTATAGCGTGGGGTGAATATTCTTCTATGCACTTGTTTGCTTTATCTTTAAGTAGTTTTTACTTTCAGTTTTAAGTTGTTTTCTATCATAGTATAGATAGGAAATGCGAATTATAAAAAAATTAGTTGTACTTGTTATCTAAAAACGTTTTCAAAAAGAAAAGTGATTGGAAAGATGAGTAATGGTTAAGTGGGGGTCGACCTTGAACACTTGTTGAAAATGTTTAAAATCACTTTTCATGGAAGCCAAAACAAATCTTTCCAATCATTACTCATCTTAACCATGGAAAGCTCCACCGTATAAATTTTTTAAAATCAACAGAGCGTGATATTGATCTTAAATTCCTTGAGCACAAAGCCCTGCTTATTTTCTTTCTTTCATTAGTTCTGACTTTTCTGATTTGAGTTACGTAGTTGTCTCGAAAAATTCAATTTTCACTGGCTGTTAAGTTTAGACGGATTTCTGTGCTTCGCTGTACAAAATCGTGATAAATCCCATAATAGTGTGTTGACCTGAAAATTTCTGTGCATAAACCTGAGACTATTATCTGTCTTTCATTAGTTTGGATTTTTCGATTTGAGCTACGTAACTATCTCGTTGAGTGCCATCTTTATAGACTGTTCAGTTTTGACAGATTTCTTTGTTTATTCAATATTGTACTTGGTGTTCTTAGTTTTTTTAGTTTTTCGACGGACAACGGAAATAATAAGAACCTCGGTATGTACAGTGGCTAATGTTTAATAAATATTATGAAATTTGCCAATGCTTGAACATGAGTGGATTTTATTTAATGAGTACTAACCCTAGTAGTGAGTTTTGTGAAGTTTTATGTGGATGTAGCTTATAAGATCTAATCAATATGGTAATATGAGACAAACAAGAAGACACAAGAACTCAAGCTTGGGGATGCCTGAGGCATCCCCCTATTCATCAACGAATATGAGGTTGTCTCGTTCATAATCTATATTACCCGTCCACATGATATGTATTGTCTTAACTTGTATTATAATTTGTTTTTATTATTTTTGTTTTTCTCTTATTCGGTTTTATTTGGTTCTTTATTTCGTTTTTATTGCTTCTTCTTTTGCTTTCACTTATAAACTCAAAACAACAAAAATATTTTCTTTTCTTTTGCTTCTTTATTTTGTTTTTTGTTTGAATCCTATTTAGTTTTTACTTTTGGTTTTATTTGAAGTTTTACTTGCTGGTACTGGCATGTTTAGGTCTTGTTTAGCCTCTGGTCTCTTAGTTTCTCATGAATAAAGTACGAAGTTTTACCCATTTGGCTTAGTTGATACATATGTAAAAGTGATTTTCTGTTTTCAGCATCTACTGCTCCTTGCGCGATTTTTCATATTTTACTAGAAACTCTAAAAATCACGTAAAATTTATTGATTACGTATCACCTAATCCTCTGCATGCACAAAATTGGCAAAAAATTCTGACATGTTTAAGTGCGCCTAAAAAGTACGTTTTCTAGCTGTTGTTTTCTAGACAGATTCTGACTTTTGTTGCAAGAGTGGCCTCTTTGCATTTTTCATTTGATTCTTTTTGGGTCTTACGTTTTATTTAGAAGTTTTTGTGTTGAAGTTTTTTCACAGAGAATGAAGGAACACCAAATTGGGAAATATTGAAGAATGGTCAAAGCCATAAGCTTGGGGATGTCTCCGCATCCCTCTTCATCAACAATCCCTCGGTTTGAATTCTTACCCGAAAGAAAAGAAAGAAAGAGAGGCGGCGGCCTAGGGTTTCAGCCCTAGCCGTCGCCGCCGGCGCCATCTGCATCTTCATTGTCGCCTTCATCTAAGAATTGACGGGTCCTCGCCTCCTCTAGTTGCCGCTCTGTAACTAGGAGGGGTGGGGACCTCGGACCTGCGCAGGGCGCTATACAAAGGTCCTTAATGGTAGAGCTTGGTTTTGGTTGTTATCTTCTTCATCAATGGAGATGGCATCATCTGCAATAAGTGATCTTCCGCGCTTCGTTCGACGGTGAGATCTCCTTCCCGACCTCAATGGTGGCTTTGTAAGATTAAGTTTGTCTAGGTATGGTTCTTCAGATCTTGCTTCGTCAGATTAATCTTGGATTGTTTCTCATGGTTGCCGCGATGAGGATTGTCCTTGCAATATCTATCCCGGCTACTACGTGTTCGGCAATGGTGATTCGTTCTCTCGGCTCCCAATGACGTCGACAAAGTGGTTCGGTTATTTGTCCCTGAAATATCAGTGGTGGCGCTCTTGCCGGTGTTGCTTGATTAATTTAATGGCTGCGTGCGTGCACAAAGCCTTGGCATTGTGGCTCAAAATTAAAAGGGGAGAACCTTCGTTGGTATTCACAGGTCTGTGGTTTGGTGTATTCGGTGTTGTTCCACGGCTGCCTTCAGAAAAGTACAAGATTGTGTCATGGAAGAAGAAAGGGCTTGAAGATCTCATAGATTTGCTCATCTCTTTTAGTTTTGCCGGTAAAATTTACTTGATTTGAGTTCCTTAGATGATGGTGACGGATTTGCGTTCCTTAGATGAATGGAGAAGTGAAGCTTATGAAAATGCTAGACTTTTTAAAGAGAAAGTGAAACAATGGCATGATAGGAGAATCCTAAAGAGAGAGTTTAATGTTGGTGAGAAAGTTCTATTGTATAGGTCCGTCTCAGATTTTTTGCAGGTAAATTACTTTCGAAATGGGAAGGACCTTATGTTATTTCAGAGGTTTACCGTTCCGGTGCAATCAAAATTACTTCGCTTGGTGGTGACGGATCTCAAGTGGTTAATGGTCAAAGACTCAAGCATTATATTTCTGGGGATTCTTATAACGAAGACGTTGATATTATTCAAGTAGTGACTCCGGAAGATTTTATTAAAAGTCAAATTCAGAAAACTGCAGAGTCTGTTTTCGAATAGGTAACAGTTTTGGTAAGAAAAAGTTCGCGTTTAACTTCCCAACTTATGTTTTTGTTGTTTTTATTAAATATGGAAAATTACGAGCCGAAAACGGGGAGGAAACGGTGCCTGAGGGCACCACACCACCCCACGGGTGGGCCCACCCTTGGCCGCGCCGTGGCATGGTGTGGGCGCCTCGGAGCCCGTCTCCAGCCCGGTTTCGACCTGGACTTTCCTTTTGTTATGAAACTTTTCGCTATATAATCCCCGGATCCCCCGAGGTCCGTATATCGTTTTCTCGTCGTGTTTTGTTTCGGGTTGTTTCTGTTCAGATGTCGTCCCAGGGTTCATCCTCAGAGAAGTACGTGCTGCGACGTCGACGTGAGCTCCTCCGTGATCTCGATCAGGGGACTTTCGTAGGATGGTCAGAAGAAGCAAGGACCACAGCTAGGCGCAAGGATATGGATCAGAGCGTCAAGGAGGAAGTAAAGGATATGCCGTCAAACAAAGAGGGACAGATTGTTGCGAGATCAAGGACAAGCAAACCTACTTTTGTGGGATCAATTAATACTCAACGTGCCTTTTCTCATAATATGCAGGGAGCGACGCCGCCTGCTCCAGATTTTAGCTCTTTTCCTGCAGTAACTGAGGCTCTTCGAGTCACTGATGAGTTTTGTGATCAATATCGAGTTCTGAGGATGGAGGTGGAGATACTCCAAGAGGAGAACGATAGGCTTCGCCGCATGCTAGAGCGGTTCCTGTCCCCAATCAAGATCGTCCCACCATCACCACCGAAGGAGTAATTCATCATTGGTATTGGCATCCCCTCAGCTTGTTCCAAGCTTGGGGGGAGTGCCGCGGTATCATCACCATTATCTTTTACCTTTTACTTTTCAGTCGAGTCATATCATGAGTAGAGAAGTTATCATGTAGGATGGTTTGCAGTGTGGAAGTATCTCTCCTTAGTTGGTTATCTATGTATCCCTTGGTGTGAGTTGCCGTTATTGGAATATTAATGAGAAGTTTTATCATTTACTTTCTGCACACTTTATTTTACCTTGCAAATTTCTGTCATATGAATGATCTTGTTGTTAGTGTTGGCATCACTTTGGGAGCATCAAGTAAATCTATTTGGTTTTGGCAAACTTAGCATTGGTCAGTAGCAACAATACTTTGAGGCTTAAGTAGAAAAGAGGGGATTGCATGTAGATACATTATCTCAGTATCTTTCTTTCTTGTTGGCTCATGAGCTTAGTATTCTCAAGTTAAAATTATTTGTGTTTACAAGGAAGATTGCATGATTGCTTCTATTACATTTATATTTGTTTGTATCCCTCCACTCTTATGCTTGCTACCCAGCCTTGCTAGCCAAAAACCTGTACTGAGAGGGAATGCTTCTCGTGCATCCAAACCTTGAGCCAAAACCCATGCCATTTGTGTCCACCATAACTACCTATATGTGGTATTTCCTTGCCACTCCAAGTAAATACTTCATGTGCTACCTTTAAACTATTCAAAAGTTACTACTCCTTATTTGTGTCACTGTTTACTAGCTCATGAGGACGGGTGGATGTCTTTATGTCAACTGTCAAACAGACTTTACCACCGGACTAGCGGCATATACATCCGCTTATCCATTAATTTTGCAAAAAGAGCTGGCAAATGGGGTGCCCAGTCCCAATTAATTACAACTTTAACCGCTTAATTCTCTTCACATTTTTGCCCTGATTTATCAGTCAAGCAATGACAAACAGTGAAATATCTGCATGTGTAAACAAAAGAGAAGAGGGATGATCTGCCTTGCTGGTAGAAATAACGTCCTTCATGGGAGCCGCTCTTAAAAGTCTGGTTGGCAGGGGTCATATTGTACTTTCCATTTTCTGATTCGTTGACAATTCTCATACACCACTCAAAACTTATATTTTTATTCTCTATATGATTTCAAAAACTTAAAAAGCTCTAGCACATGATTTAATCCCTGCTTCCCTCTGCGAAGGGCCTTTCTTTTACTTTTATGTTGAGTCAGTAAACCTATTCCTTCTTTCTTAAGCAAGCATTTGAGTTGTTGTGATTCAACCATCTATATATTAATATTATCAATCATGTTTGTTATCCTTCCTTGTTTTGCACAAGTCTTTTATCTGAAGGAATATAACTTTGAAAGTTATCAATGACTGTAAAGAAATTGTGATAATTGAGCATGTAAGTTCTGCAATATAGCTCCGATATAAGGACTCTACTCGAAAGATAAGTACAATCTGTTAATTGTTCTCTGACCAAGAACGAAGTTTTCCATCACCAAACTATGATTTTCTTTATGCACCTTTATTGTGATTTCCATTACTCGTTTCAAGATAAGTTATATGAGGGGAAGTTGCTGTCTAAAATGATTGTGTGTTAGTACATGTTGATGCTTCTTGTCCGTATTCTTTATTATCGACGCTTCACTCCATAAACCTGTGGTCTTGTTTACTGAGTTCAGCTTTCGCTTGGGGACAAGCGAGGTCTAAGCTTGGGGGGAGTTGATACGTCCATTTTGCATCACTATTTTATATCATAATTTACTGCTATTCATTGATATATTTCACATTTAGATGATATACTTATGTTATTTTATCTTGTTTTGCATGTTTGATGATTATTGGAGAATTAACTGCCGGAGTCAGGATTCAGCTGGAAAAAGCATCGTCAAGACACCCTATTTCTGAAGATCAACAATTCACGGAAAATATACAGATGTTCCTATTTTGTCAGATGCCGGAGCCAGCCAAAAGGGGAGGCTGAGATGGGCCACGAGGGGCCCACACCACCCCACGGCGCGGGCCCCCTCTGCCGCGCCGGGGCATGGTGTGGCCACCCTGGCCCACCTCTGTGCCCCCCTTCGCGTACTTCATCCCCCAGAAACCCTAAGACGTGAGGAATCATCGAGGAAATATTCCGCCGCCTCCACGAGGCGGAAACCACAGAGAGAGAAAAAGCTCTCCGGCAGGCAGAAATCTGCCGGGGAAATTCCTTCCCGGAGGGGGGAAATCATCGCCATCGTCATCGTCATCACGCCGGACTTCATCGGGATCATCATCATCATCATCTCCATCGCTTCACCATCATCTCCACCGCTCCACTTCGTTTCGCTGCAACATCTAGGGTTATACTTTGTGTAGTTCATAGGGGAAACTTTCCCGGTGTTGATTACTACTTGTGGTTGATGCTATTAAGTTTTATCGGTGAATTGAAGTATATGTCCAGATTGTTATTCATCATTACATCACCTCTGATCATGATCCATATGATGTCTTGTGAGTAGTTCGTTTAGTTCTTGAGGACATGGGAGAAGTCATGCTGTTAGTAGTGGAACTATGTTGAGTAATATTTAATGGTTTGATATTTAAGTTGTGGTGTTATTCTTCTAGTGGTGTCGTGTGAACGTCGACTACATGACACTTCACCTTTATGGGCCTAGAGGAATGCATTGTGTATTTGGCTACTAATTGTGGGGTTGCCGGAGTGACAGAAACCTAAACCCCCGTTAGTAAACCGGTGCATGAGGGAGTGTAGGATCTCAGAGTTTAAGGCTGTGGTTAGATTTATCTTAATTACTTCCTTGTGACGCGGATGCTTGCAAGGGGTTTAATCACAAGTATGTATTAGTCCAAGTTAGGGCAGTGCATTAGCATAGGTTCACCCACACAACACTTATCAAAACAATAAAGATTAATCAGCTGTAGGAAGCGAAAGCACTTGACGAAATTCCCGTGTGTCCTCAAGAACATTTTGCCATCATAAGCAAACCAACCGGCTTATCCTTTGCTCTAAAAAGGATTGGGCCACTCGCTGCAATTATTATTACTGTCTTTTATTTACACGCATTTTATTTATCTGCAATATCAAAAACCCCTAAAAACTTGTCTGCTAGTATTTACAGTGATTCCATGTTCAAAACTACTTGTCAACACCTTCTGCTCCTCGTTGGGTTCGACACTCTTATTTATCGAAAGTACTACGATACACCCCCTATACTTGTGGGTCATCAGAAGGTTGTAAGGCCATACAAACACGGGCCAGGTGCTATGCGTGCTACTCTGGTTGCCGAACGGATTGAGTCCATCGGTGCTCATACCCAGCCTGACATTCCTTGCATCGCCGCCGAAATTTCTGAAGGCGTTGTTCAATTCTTCCCACTGGCTAGCGTCTGAAGGGTGTGTCAGGATCCTGCCCTTCTCCGGATCTTCTTTGGGCTTCTCCCTTTCCGTGTGCCATTGCATGAGCTTTGCTTCCTTAGGGTCCACGTAGTACCGCTGCAGACGGGGAGTGATAGGAAAGTACCATACCACTTTTCGAGGAACTTTCTTCCCAGTACTCTTGTACCGTTCTTGGCCGCACACCGGACATGTGGTTCTGTCCTCGTACTCGCCCCGATAAATTGCGCAATCATTGATGCAGGCGTGGTATTTAACGTGCGGTAGGTCAAGAGGGCACACGACTTTCTTGGCCTCCTCGATACTAGTTGGCAATGTGTTCCCCTCGGGAAGACGCTCGTGGAAGAATTGCATGTTCTTGTTGAAGCTCACGTCGGTCCATTTGTTTCCCGACTTCATCTCCAGAGTATCAAGCGTTACTTGCAAGCGCGTATCATGTGGCCGGCACCCAGGATACAACGGAGTCTTCCCGTCTATCTCCAATTGTCCGGAATCAGGGTCGATCCATCTCACAAGTTTGCAACTTCGACACGGACATCGTATCTGGCTCCCATTGCACCGAATCATTTCCGCCTTCGCTTCTTCCTTGTAGCTGCTGATTCGACCGGAGCTCATCTTGATGACCATGGTCGCCTACGCGGTATACATATAGAGTGTGTTATTAATTAGAATTAATTAACCGCAACATGCACACACACATACACAAACATGCATGTTCGACAAAAAAATTCGGCATGACTTCCCCTAAAAGTAGGACATATGGGTGGTGTAAAAATTTACCGAAATGGAAATGAATCAACATTTCGGCAAACATCCATGCACCACGCCGGCGCAAGGCAACAAAAGGCAACAACATGCAAAGATTCATGTATAAACATCCATCGTCGCGCCATATACGTGCAAACATCCATACACACCGCTGGCCACACAAAACATGCATATATATACATATCCATCCAAAAATACCCACCTAGTAGATCTAGATCCATTACCGAGACGTGACCGTGATCGATGAGAGAGAGTGTGTGGTGATGGAGAGAAAATAGTGGAGAAAAAGAGATGTATTGGGAGAGGAGGAGAGTATGTATGGAGGCTCTCCCCAAGCCCTTACCAATTATATGTCAAACAAAGTAGGTTTAACTACAAATAATGGAGAAAAGTATGGCTAAAATGGCATGGGAGAGAGGAGAAACTCGAGCTAGCTAGAGATGGGGAATGGAGAAGGTCACATGGGGAAAGTGGGGCTGCCACCTTTTTGTAAATCTGGCGCCCACTTTCTGTGGCGCACGGTGCTCGGTGCGCCACAGAATGTAGGATTTCTGTGGCGCATGCTTGTTGATGCGCCATAGAAAGCCGACTTTCTGTGGCGCATCAGCCAGCATGCGCCACAGAAATCCTACTTTCTGTGGCGCACCGAGCACCGTGCGCCACAGAAAGTGCCCAGATGGATCTGGTCCAATGGTTGGCCGTGGGTCCCACAGAATTTCTGTGGCGCATGCGTGGACGTGCGCCACATAATATCTGCTTTCTGTGACGCATTGGCTAGAAATGCGCCACAGAAAGGCAAATATTTCTGTGGCGCACCTTGCTCCATGAGCCACAGAATTATTTCTGTGGCGCACCAATTAAGGGTGCGCTACAGATTAACCGTCTACCTATAAGATTTTCTCTACTAGTGACAAGATCAAGAGTCAAACCACTTCATGAAAAGGTGACCTCGCTCCTATCTATGTGTGATTTCGACACCCCTTTGAATGGCTTGCTACCTAATGCCGGTACCTTGTGCATACTCAGGAACCACCTTTGTGACGATCTACAATAGAGTGGAGAAGAAGAGCAAGAGAAGCTGTGAGATCCTGGCTCAGGGCTTAACATGATTGATAGAATACTCATATCAACAAGTTGCAACTTCTTTTCTGGAATCTCATCTGGAAGGAACTCCGAGGTTAAGAGTGCTTGGCCCGGAGCACTCCAAGAATGGGTGACCGACCGGGAAGTACTTCCCGGGTGTGCACGAGTGAGGACAAAGTGCGTAGAAAAGACCAGTGTTGATCTGTGGGGCCAGTCTAGAGATCCTAAAGAGCTACCAGGGGTGACAGGCCCGGCCCGGGGTAGGCCGGGGTGTTACAGTTGGTATCAGAGCCGACCCTCGCGGTAACTCGGGCGTGTGCGGGTCAGTGGCGCGGACATGTGGGACATGTGCCGGCACTGGGCGCACAGACGGGTGCCAAGAGGGGAAGTTCATGGACTGGGGGCTGACCGACGAGGGCGTCGGTCTTCGAAGGGGGGAAGGATGTGAGATCCTGGCTCAGGGGTTAACATGATTGATAGAATACTCATATCAACAAGTTGCAACTTCTTTTCCGGAAGCTCATTTGGAAGGAACTCCGAGGTTAAGCGTGCTTGGCCCGGAGCACTCCCAGGATGGGTGACCGACCGGGAAGTACTTCCCGGGTGTGCACGAGTGAGGACAAAGTGCGCAGAAAAGACCAGTGTTGATCTGTGGGGCCAGTCTAGAGATCCTAGAGAGCTGCCAGGTGTGACAGGCCCGTCCCGGGGGTAAGCCGGGGTGTTAGAGAAGCCCCAAGATGATGGAAAAGATGGACAAGAGGAAGAAGAAGACGAATGGGGAGCCAGTCAAGCTGGCCAGGCCGGCCCAGCCCGGCCTAGGCCGTCCACCCACCCGACGCTGCCGGCCTCCTTGACACCCGAGGCCGTCCCAGCCTGGCCTAGGCCGGCTCACCACCCGACGCCGTCCGCCCCCTCGTGATGAGGATATATCCATGACTTATGGTGATTGTCCATGCTTCAACTGGAAGGAAATATTGAGTCTGAATGATGATTATTATCAGGTGAATTTTTTCCTAGCTAAAAATAATACTTTGATATCTGTGAATTATTTACTATCTAAATCATTATATTATTATTTGATTAGATTTAGCATTTGTCGAAATGGCGCCAGCGGGAGGAGAGGGAGGACGGCGACAAAAATATGGAAATCAGCCACAAAGCACAAGATGTTGGACGTGCCAATTAATATACATGCATGTACTAGCCACGTCATGCATGAACGTGGGACCCAGCCATGTGCTTATGGTGTTGCCAAGCAGAGCATCTACATGCATGCACGCCTATGGACTCGATCAACTAGGAGACGTACAAAGGGAGCTGCACCATCTGCCTTCATGCGCTGCTCAAATTGGTGGGTCCCAGCGTGGGCCTTGTCAGCGGCCCATGGTCACGATGCATGCAGCAGCCCACAACAGATACGACCACGAGGAGAGTACGGCACGTCGAGGCGGCGCATCTGCCAAATAAATATCTAGCAGATTTTATTGTAAAAGTTTAGACCACGATTTATGTTGAACCCTAGATTGAATTGCTGAAGCATTCATCTATATGAATTTCCCCTCGAAGGTATCTTAAACTCTCGGAATTGCTAATTCCGCATTGTACATTGTACAAACGATGAAATATCAAATTATGCATATTCATTATTACAGTTTACTTTTTCTGGACAAAGGAACCAAGAATACAAATGTCATCCTCCAATCGCACTCCATTTCAAGACATAACCAACGGGCAAAAGCTAGGTGATTAACAACTGTCCTTACGATAACACCTTATTAATGCGTGGATTTAAATTTAATCGTCTCATACATGCAGATCCTAAAGAGCTCAAAAGGCAGAGGGATAGGGAGTATTATGCAACCCATAGAGAAGAAATTTCAAAGCGTCGGAGCCAAGCATGACAACTTAAGAAACAATCGAGTTCAACGCAACCTCTTAATGACGAAAACATAGTATATCATACACCTGCGGCTGGACAATCGATAGTCACCCAAGTGTAATACAAATCACCTATAGGAGGTAAGCCATTCTTAACTAGCACAATTTGGGTCCCGTGTTTTATAATGAAAATACCAATTTTAATTCGTTTTAATTTGTAGGTATGGCTCCAGTTGTTCAACCTGAATATGCAACTCAAATTGCTCTACCAGATTCAACTCAATTCATTGCAGATGGCTCACTCCACCATACACAAGGTGGCATAATATGCATCAATTTGTTTACTGTATATCTACCTATTGTGATATGAATCTGTACCGATGTTTGAGGTTTTCAGTCGTTGAGGATAATGTGGGCTGTATTAATGTTTCTCTCAATCAAACGGGAGCTTCTACTTTATAAGATCTGATGACTGTGGCTCGGTTGCAGACCGGTCAACCAATCATGCTAAATAAATTCGTCGAGGTAATAAACAACAAAGTGCTCAAAGTTGGTATGCACGACTGCCTTACGACAAAAGGGCGGAATTTATACAAAGGCAGTGTTTAGCACGCCAGAAAAGAATGACTGCACCACGGAGTGGTAATAATCATGCAGAAGGATCTCTGAGCCAACGTTACCCATTGAGCAACGTAACCATGTCACATGGAAATGGTACCCAAACCTGATTTGAGTCTATTTTTTAATAATGCTATGTGTCTTAACTGTTTCATGTCTTCCTGTAGGAGTATTTGCACATTCAAGTACGAATGGTATGTGCACATTCAAGCCCAGAGAGAATACACCTGGTGAGTAACTCAAAAATCCTCAAAAATTTACTCTCTCTCTATATATATTTTCATAAGTTGACAATGCAAGCTATGTGTGGCTGCGTTTCTCCTTCAGGTATTGCGGAGATTGGATCTGCAAATTCCGGCATGACCAAGGATCTTACCACTCAATGCAGCGACGATGTTATGCTCGATGAATATGACAATGATTGGCTACATAGTAATTTGAGTTGCATTCCTCAGTTCAAATCCATTCAAGAAATCCAAAACAACCCCACATCAAGTGGGGGCATGGCCAAGTGAGTTTCGTTGAAAGAAGTGCATATTCATCGAAGAAACGTCAGCGTGATTCTTCTGAACAGAAATGACAGCGTGAAAGAGAGCGGTACTCCTCAATGAGTGATGGGCAGAAGGAGGTATGCTTGCACAATAACCGTCAGTACAAGAAAATGGTCTGGGAACACAATTCACCCTTCATCAGCTCACCTGCCACACCTGCCATGCAAACGCAATCATCCAAAATTAACCAAACAGGTATTGTTTTCATCCAATATAGTGTATAATATTATTATTCATATCATTTTAGTTGTTGCTATCTTAGATTGTTACCTTTGTGATCTCACATGGTACAAATTTTATGCAATTTCGTGCAGAACCAGGAGACAGAAATAGTGATGATGAATCTGATCCTAAATGTGTCTTCGAGCCAGTGGAAGAGCATGCTACATTGGAAGGTAGCATATAATAATTACTTCACATTCTCATAACGTATTCAGTTATACAAAGGTAATAATTTCAGATCCAATACGTTAAGCCGATTCAACATGTTTTTCTCATAGATAACTTGGACAACATACAAGAAGAACAAACAATACATGATGATGACAAGGAGTGCAGGATCTTTAGTGGTCAATGTAATTAATACAACTAATTAATTATATCTTGTCACTCTCATGTTAAATTTGGTGCATCTGTTTTGTTCGTACTTATTTATTATCTCTTCGCAGGTGATGTGTTTGATTCGTGGCGAGTGACAAGTGCTATTGCTCCGGGAAAACATAATGATGATCCTAATGACTTTGTCTATCATAATTTACCAAAAAAAACATCATGTTTTGAAGGCAGTCAATGACTGCAGCTATTGTGGAGCAATGAAGCTCCAATATGAGGGTCCTGCGTTTTGTTGCAGAAAAGGGAAGGTCAAGATAGTTACCCCCGATGTTCCTCAAGAGTTGCGTCAGTTGTTTACAAGTCAGGTTGATGACGATGCAAAATATTTCAGAAAACACATACGATATTTCAACACCCACTTCTCATTCACAAGCCTTGGGGTCACCCTTGATCAGAAGGTCAGTAATGCGGCAAGAACCGGTGTTTACACATTCCGTGCACAAGGGGCAATGTATTATAAGGCTGATGATCTGGTGCACGGTGGTCAGGCACCTAGACATCTGTAGATGTACATCTATGATACAGATGAAACCTTGGAACATAGAGTTAAAATTATTTGTGTTTACAAGGAAGATTGCATGATTGCTTCTATTACATTTATATTTGTTTGTATCCCTCCAATCTTATGCTTGCTACCCAGCCTTGCTAGCCAAAAACCTCTACTGAGAGGGAATGCTTCTCGTGCATCCAAACCTTGAGCCAAAACCCATGTCATTTGTGTCCACCATAACTACCTATATGTGGTATTTCCTTCCCACTCCAAGTAAATACTTCATGTGCTACCTTTAAACTATTCAAAAGTTACTACTCCTTATTTGTGTCACTGTTTACTAGCTCATGAGGACAGGGTGGATGTCTTTATGTCAACTGTCAAACAGACTTTACCACCGGACTAGAGGCATATACATCCGCTTACCCATTAATTTTGCAAAAAGAGCTGGCAAATGGGGTGCCCAGTCCCAATTAATTACAACTTTATCCGCTTAATTCTCTTCACATTTTTGTCCTGATTTATCAGTCAAGCAATGGCAAACAGTGAAATATCTGCATGTGTAAACAAAAGAGAAGAGGGATGATCTGCCTTGCTGGTAGAAATAACGTCCTTCATGGGAGCCGCTCTTAAAAGTCAGGTTGGCAGGGGTCATATTGTACTTTCCATTTTCTGATTCGTTGACAATTCTCATGCACCACTCAAAACTTATATTTTTATTCTCTATATGATTTAAAAAACTTAAAAAGCTCTAGCACATGATTTAATCCCTGCTTCCCTCTGCGAAGGGTCTTTCTTTTATTTTTATGTTGAGCCAGTAAACCTATTCCTTTCTTTCTTAAGCAAGCATTTGAGTTGTTGTGATTCAACCATCTATATATTAATATTATCAATCATGTTTGTTATCCTTCCTTGTTTTGCAC
Organism: Poa pratensis; assembly: GCA_947311845.1. Classification (NCBI taxonomy): domain Eukaryota; kingdom Viridiplantae; phylum Streptophyta; class Magnoliopsida; order Poales; family Poaceae; genus Poa; species Poa pratensis. Next base: position 577,785 of record CAMZMU010000113.1, read on the forward strand.
AAGTCTTTTATCTAAAGGAATATAACTTTGAAAGTTATCAATGACTGTAAAGAAATTGTGATAATTGAGCATGTAAGTTCTGCAATATAGCTCCGATATAAGGACTCTACTCGAAAGATAAGTACAATCTGTCAATTGTTCTCTGACCAAGAACGAAGTTTTCCATCACCAAACCATGATTTTCTTTATGCACCTTTATTGTGATTTCCATTACTCGTTTCGAGATAAGTTATATGAGGGGCAGTTGCTGTCTAAAATGATTCGTGTGTTAGTACATGTTGATGCTTCTTGTCCGTATTCTTTATTATCGACGCTTCACTCCATAAACCCGTGGTCTTGTTTACTGAGTTCAGCTTTCGCTTGGGGACAAGCGAGGTCTAAGCTTGGGGGGAGTTGATACGTCCATTTTGCATCACTATTTTATATCATAATTTACTGCTATTCATTGATATATTTCACATTTAGATGATATACTTATGTTATTTTATCTTGTTTTGCATGTTTGATGATTATTGGAGAATTAACTGCCGGAGTCAGGATTCAGCTGGCAAAAGCATCGTCAAGACACCCTATTTCTGAAGATCAACAATTCACAGAAAATATACAGATGTTCCTATTTTGTCAGATGCCGGAGCCATCCAAAAGGGGAGACTGAGATGGGCCACGAGGGGCCCACACCACCCCACGGCGCGGGACCCCCGTCTGCCGCGCCGGGGCATGGTGTGGCCACCCTGGCCCACCTCTCGTGCCCCCCTTCGCGTACTTCATCCCCCAGAAACCCTAAGACGTGAGGAATCATCGAGGAAATATTCCGCCGCCTCCACGAGGCGGAAACCACAGAGAGAGAAAAAGCTCTCCGGCAGGCAGAAATCTGCCGGGAAATTCCTTCCCGGAGGGGGGAAATCATCGCCATCGTCATCGTCATCACGCCGGACTTCATCGGGATCATCATCATCATCATCTCCATCGCTATCACCATCATCTCCACCGCTCCACTTCGTTTCGCTGCAACATCTAGGGTTATACTTTGTGTAGTTCATAGGGGAAACTTTCTCGGTGTTGATTACTACTTGTGGTTGAAGCTATTAAGTTTTATCGGTGAATTGAAGTATATGACCAGATTGTTATTCATCATTACATCACCTCTGATCATGATCCATATGATGTCTTGTGAGTAGTTCGTTTAGTTCTTGAGGACATGGGAGAAGTCATGCTGTTAGTAGTGGAACTATGTTGAGTAATATTTAATGGTTTGATATTTAAGTTGTGGTGTTATTCTTCTAGTGGTGTCGTGTGAACGTCGACTACATGACACTTCACCTTTATGGGCCTAGAGGAATGCATTGTGTATTTGGCTACTAATTGTGGGGTTGCCGGAGTGACAGAAGCCTAAACCCCGTTAGTAAACCGGTGCATGAGGGAGTGTAGGATGTCAGAGTTTAAGGCTGTGGTTAGATTTATCTTAATTACTTCCTTGTGACGCGGATGCTTGCAAGGGGTTTAATCACAAGTATGTATTAGTCCAAGTTAGGGCAGTGCATTAGCATAGGTTCACCCACACAACACTTATCAAAACAATAAAGATTAATCAGCTGTAGGAAGCGAAAGCACTTGACGAAATTCCGTGTGTCCTCAAGAACATTTTGCCATCATAAGCAAACCAACCGGTTATCCTTTGCTCTAAAAAGGATTGGGCCACTCGCTGCAATTATTATTACTGTCTTTTATTTACACGCATTTTATTTATCTGCAATATCAAAAACCCCTAAAAACTTGTCTGCTAGTATTTACAGTGATTCCATGTTCAAAACTACTTGTCAACACCTTCTGCTCCTCGTTGGGTTCGACACTCTTATTTATCGAAAGTACTACGATACACCCCCTATACTTGTGGGTCATCAGAAGGTTGTAAGGCCATACAAACACGGGCCAGGTGCTATGCGTGCTACTCTGGTTGCCGAACGGATTGAGTCCATCGGTGCTCATACCCAGCCTGACGTTCCTTGCATCGCCGCCGAAATTTCTGAAGGCGTTGTTCAATTCTTCCCACTGGCTAGCGTCTGAAGGGTGTGTCAGGATCCTGCCCTTCTCCGGATCTTCTTTGGGCTTCTCCCTTTCCGTGTGCCATTGCATGAGCTTTGCTTCCTTAGGGTCCACGTAGTACCGCTGCAGACGGGGAGTGATAGGAAAGTACCATACCACTTTTCGAGGAACTTTCTTCCCAGTACTCTTGTACCGTTCTTGGCCGCACACCGGACATGTGGTTCTGTCCTCGTACTCGCCCCGATAAATTGCGCAATCATTGATGCAGGCGTGGTATTTAACGTGCGGTAGGTCAAGAGGGCACACGACTTTCTTGGCCTCCTCGATACTAGTTGGCAATGTGTTCCCCTCGGGAAGACGCTCGTGGAAGAATTGCATGTTCTTGTTGAAGCTCACGTCGGTCCATTTGTTTCCCGACTTCATCTCCAGAGTATCAAGCGTTACTTGCAAGCGCGTATCATGTGGCCGGCACCCAGGATACAACGGAGTCTTCCCGTCTATCTCCAATTGTCCGGAATCAGGGTCGATCCATCTCACAAGTTTGCAACTTCGACACGGACATCGTATCTGGCTCCCGTTGCACCGAATCATTTCCGCCTTCGCTTCTTCCTTGTAGCTGCTGATTCGACCGGAGCTCATCTTGATGACCATGGTCGCCTACGCGGTATACATATAGAGTGTGTTATTAATTAGAATTAATTAACCGCAACATGCACACACACATACACAAACATGCATGTTCGACAAAAAAATTCGGCATGACTTCCCCTAAAAGTAGGACATATGGGTGGTGCAAAAATTTACCGAAATGGAAATGAATCAACATTTCGGCAAACATCCATGCACCACGCCGGCGCAAGGCAACAAAAGGCAACAACATGCAAAGATTCATGTATAAACATCCATCGTCGCGCCATATACGTGCAAACATCCATACACACCGCTGGCCACACAAAACATGCATATATATACATATCCATCCAAAAATACCCACCTAGTAGATCTAGATCCATTACCGAGACGTGACCGTGATCGATGAGAGAGAGTGTGTGGTGATGGAGAGAAAATAGTGGAGAAAAAGAGATGTATTGGGAGAGGAGGAGAGTATGTATGGAGGCTCTCCCCAAGCCCTTACCAATTATATGTCAAACAAAGTAGGTTTAACTACAAATAATGGAGAAAAGTATGGCTAAAATGGCATGGGAGAGAGGAGAAACTCGAGCTAGCTAGAGATGGGGAATGGAGAAGGTCACATGGGGAAAGTGGGGCTGCCACCTTTTTGTAAATCTGGCGCCCACTTTCTGTGGCGCACGGTGCTCGGTGCGCCACAGAATGTAGGATTTCTGTGGCGCATGCTTGTTGATGCGCCATAGAAAGCCGACTTTCTGTGGCGCATCAGCCAGCATGCGCCACAGAAATCCTACTTTCTGTGGCGCACCGAGCACCGTGCGCCACAGAAAGTGCCCAGATGGATCTGGTCCAATGGTTGGCCGTGGGTCCCACAGAATTTCTGTGGCGCATGCGTGGACGTGCGCCACATAATATCTGCTTTCTGTGACGCATTGGCTAGAAATGCGCCACAGAAAGGCAAATATTTCTGTGGCGCACCTTGCTCCATGAGCCACAGAATTATTTCTGTGGCGCACCAATTAAGGGTGCGCTACAGATTAACCGTCTACCTATAAGATTTTCTCTACTAGTGACAAGATCAAGAGTCAAACCACTTCATGAAAAGGTGACCTCGCTCCTATCTATGTGTGATTTCGACACCCCTTTGAATGGCTTGCTACCTAATGCCGGTACCTTGTGCATACTCAGGAACCACCTTTGTGACGATCTACAATAGAGTGGAGAAGAAGAGCAAGAGAAGCTGTGAGATCCTGGCTCAGGGCTTAACATGATTGATAGAATACTCATATCAACAAGTTGCAACTTCTTTTCTGGAATCTCATCTGGAAGGAACTCCGAGGTTAAGAGTGCTTGGCCCGGAGCACTCCAAGAATGGGTGACCGACCGGGAAGTACTTCCCGGGTGTGCACGAGTGAGGACAAAGTGCGCAGAAAAGACCAGTGTTGATCTGTGGGGCCAGTCTAGAGATCCTAAAGAGCTACCAGGGGTGACAGGCCCGACCCGGGGGTAGGCCGGGGTGTTACAGTTGGTATCAGAGCCGACCCTCGCGGTAACTCGGGCGTGTGCGGGTCAGTGGCGCGGACATGTGGGACATGTGCCGGCACTGGGCGCACAGACGGGTGCCAAGAGGGGAAGTTCATGGACTTGGGGCTGACCGACGAGGGCGTCGGTCTTCGAAGGGGGGAAGGATGTGAGATCCTGGCTCAGGGGTTAACATGATTGATAGAATACTCATATCAACAAGTTGCAACTTCTTTTCCGGAAGCTCATTTGGAAGGAACTCCGAGGTTAAGCGTGCTTGGCCCGGAGCACTCCCAGGATGGGTGACCGACCGGGAAGTACTTCCCGGGTGTGCACGAGTGAGGACAAAGTGCGCAGAAAAGACCAGTGTTGATCTGTGGGGCCAGTCTAGAGATCCTAGAGAGCTGCCAGGTGTGACAGGCCCGTCCCGGGGGTAAGCCGGGGTGTTAGAGAAGCCCCAAGATGATGGAAAAGATGGACAAGAGGAAGAAGAAGACGAATGGGGAGCCAGTCAAGCTGGCCAGGCCGGCCCAGCCCGGCCTAGGCCGTCCACCCACCCGACGCTGCCGGCCTCCTTGACACCCGAGGCCGTCCCAGCCTGGCCTAGGCCGGCTCACCACCCGACGCCGTCCGCCCCCTCGTGATGAGGATATATCCATGACTTATGGTGATTGTCCATGCTTCAACTGGAAGGAAATATTGAGTCTGAATGATGATTATTATCAGGTGAATTTTTTCCTAGCTAAAAATAATACTTTGATATCTGTGAATTATTTACTATCTAAATCATTATATTATTATTTGATTAGATTTAGCATTTGTCGAAATGGCGCCAGCGGGAGGAGAGGGAGGACGGCGACAAAAATATGGAAATCAGCCACAAAGCACAAGATGTTGGACGTGCCAATTAATATACATGCATGTACTAGCCACGTCATGCATGAACGTGGGACCCAGCCATGTGCTTATGGTGTTGCCAAGCAGAGCATCTACATGCATGCACGCCTATGGACTCGATCAACTAGGAGACGTACAAAGGGAGCTGCACCATCTGCCTTCATGCGCTGCTCAAATTGGTGGGTCCCAGCGTGGGCCTTGTCAGCGGCCCATGGTCACGATGCATGCAGCAGCCCACAACAGATACGACCACGAGGAGAGTACGGCACGTCGAGGCGGCGCATCTGCCAAATAAATATCTAGCAGATTTTATTGTAAAAGTTTAGACCACGATTTATGTTGAACCCTAGATTGAATTGCTGAAGCATTCATCTATATGAATTTCCCCTCGAAGGTATCTTAAACTCTCGGAATTGCTAATTCCGCATTGTACATTGTACAAACGATGAAATATCAAATTATGCATATTCATTATTACAGTTTACTTTTTCTGGACAAAGGAACCAAGAATACAAATGTCATCCTCCAATCGCACTCCATTTCAAGACATAACCAACGGGCAAAAGCTAGGTGATTAACAACTGTCCTTACGATAACACCTTATTAATGCGTGGATTTAAATTTAATCGTCTCATACATGCAGATCCTAAAGAGCTCAAAAGGCAGAGGGATAGGGAGTATTATGCAACCCATAGAGAAGAAATTTCAAAGCGTCGGAGCCAAGCATGACAACTTAAGAAACAATCGAGTTCAACGCAACCTCTTAATGACGAAAACATAGTATATCATACACCTGCGGCTGGACAATCGATAGTCACCCAAGTGTAATACAAATCACCTATAGGAGGTAAGCCATTCTTAACTAGCACAATTTGGGTCCCGTGTTTTATAATGAAAATACCAATTTTAATTCGTTTTAATTTGTAGGTATGGCTCCAGTTGTTCAACCTGAATATGCAACTCAAATTGCTCTACCAGATTCAACTCAATTCATTGCAGATGGCTCACTCCACCATACACAAGGTGGCATAATATGCATCAATTTGTTTACTGTATATCTACCTATTGTGATATGAATCTGTACCGATGTTTGAGGTTTTCAGTCGTTGAGGATAATGTGGGCTGTATTAATGTTTCTCTCAATCAAACGGGAGCTTCTACTTTATAAGATCTGATGACTGTGGCTCGGTTGCAGACCGGTCAACCAATCATGCTAAACAAATTCGTCGAGGTAATAAACAACAAAGTGCTCAAAGTTGGTATGCACGACTGCCTTACGACAAAAGGGCGGAATTTATACAAAGGCAGTGTTTAGCACGCCAGAAAAGAATGACTGCACCACGGAGTGGTAATAATCATGCAGAAGGATCTCTGAGCCAACGTTACCCATTGAGCAACGTAACCATGTCACATGGAAATGGTACCCAAACCTGATTTGAGTCTATTTTTTAATAATGCTATGTGTCTTAACTGTTTCATGTCTTCCTGTAGGAGTATTTGCACATTCAAGTACGAATGGTATGTGCACATTCAAGCCCAGAGAGAATACACCTGGTGAGTAACTCAAAAATCCTCAAAAATTTACTCTCTCTATATATATTTTCATAAGTTGACAATGCAAGCTATGTGTGGCTGCGTTTCTCCTTCAGGTATTGCGGAGATTGGATCTGCAAATTCCGGCATGACCAAGGATCTTACCACTCAATGCAGCGACGATGTTATGCTCGATGAATATGACAATGATTGGCTACATAGTAATTTGAGTTGCATTCCTCAGTTCAAATCCATTCAAGAAATCCAAAACAACCCCACATCAAGTGGGGGCATGGCCAAGTGAGTTTCGTTGAAAGAAGTGCATATTCATCGAAGAAACGTCAGCGTGATTCTTCTGAACAGAAATGACAGCGTGAAAGAGAGCGGTACTCCTCAATGAGTGATGGGCAGAAGGAGGTATGCTTGCACAATAACCGTCAGTACAAGAAAATGGTCTGGGAACACAATTCACCCTTCATCAGCTCACCTGCCACACCTGCCATGCAAACGCAATCATCCAAAATTAACCAAACAGGTATTGTTTTCATCCAATATAGTGTATAATATTATTATTCATATCATTTTAGTTGTTGCTATCTTAGATTGTTACCTTTGTGATCTCACATGGTACAAATTTTATGCAATTTCGTGCAGAACCAGGAGACAGAAATAGTGATGATGAATCTGATCCTAAATGTGTCTTCGAGCCAGTGGAAGAGCATGCTACATTGGAAGGTAGCATATAATAATTACTTCATTCTCATAACGTATTCAGTTATACAAAGGTAATAATTTCAGATCCAATACGTTAAGCCGATTCAACATGTTTTTCTCATAGATAACTTGGACAACATACAAGAAGAACAAACAATACATGATGATGACAGGAGTGCAGGATCTTTAGTGGTCAATGTAATTAATACAACTAATTAATTATATCTTGTCACTCTCATGTTAAATTTGGTGCATCTATTTTGTTCCTACTTATTTATTATCTCTTCGCAGGTGATGTGTTTGATTCGTGGCGAGTGACAAGTGCTATTGCTCCGGGAAAACATAATGATGATCCTATGACTTTGTCTATCATAATTTACCAAAAAAACATCATGTTTTGAAGGCAGTCAATGACTGCAGCTATTGTGGAGCAATGAAGCTCCAATATGAGGGTCCTGCGTTTTGTTGCAGAAAAGGGAAGGTCAAGATAGTTACCCCCGATGTTCCTCAAGAGTTGCGTCGTTGTTTACAAGTCAGGTTGATGACGATGCAAAATATTTCAGAAAACACATACGATATTTCAACACCCACTTCTCATTCACAAGCCTTGGGGTCACCCTTGATCAGAAGGTCAGTAATGCGGCAAGAACCGGTGTTTACACATTCCGTGCACAAGGGGCCATGTATTATAAGGCTGATGATCTGGTGCACGGTGGTCAGGGACCTAGACATCTGTAGCTGTACATCTATGATACAGATGAAACCTTGGAACATAGAGTGAAGCGGTCTCCAGATCTTGATATTAATCACATACGAAAGATTCTGAAGATATTGGAGAACAACCCATATGTGCAGATTTTTAAGAGCATCGGCTCTGTTCCAAACCTTGAAGAATATCAGATTTCCTTCAACACAGATATAAGACTAGACCAGCGAAGGTACAATGCCCCCATAGCTTCACAGGTGGCCGTGTTGTGGGTTGAAGGGAGCGACCCAGAAAACACTTTTGATAGACAAGTTGTCTTGCATGGCAAAGGTGATCGTCCAATATTTATCAGAGCATACTATGGTTGCTATGATCCTTTGCCGTATCCATTATTCTTCCCGGGAGGGGAGACGGGATGGAACCGTTGGATGCCATATGAAGATCCAACACTAGCAGTTTAAGCAAACAACGAGGATGGGAACCTACGCGAAGACTTACAAGATCTCGATCGTACTTCAAGTGTACATGTGGAACAAAACAAAGATGACGTGGATGAGGCAGAAGGTAATTACCCATTGCTTCTAATTTGTCTAACCATTTTTTATGTAGTGCAACCTAGGCACCCAACACCAACACACCAAATGGTCCAATGACAAGATCAAGAGTCAAGACACTTCATGAAAAGGTGACCTCGCTCCTCTCTATGTGTGATTTCGACACCCCTTTGAATGGTTTGCTACTTCATTCCGATACCTTGTGTATACTCAGGTTTGACCCTCATGAAGATCTACAAGGAAGTGTCGAAGATGGACAAGAGAGAAGCCAAGAAGAAGAAGATGAAGTCCAAACTGCCTCAGGTGGTACTACCGGACATGTCCTAGTACTACCGCCCGGACGGTACTACCGCCCGTCACCTGACGTGTCACCCGACGAAGAGACAACCCGCACCGGTACCACCGCGTCGAACCATGCCGGTACTACCGCCCCAGGTTGACCCGGTACTACCGGGCCACTACCGCACCCACTACCGCATCTCCCAGGAGCTACTGGACTCGCGCCTGTTTTGTCCCGGAAGTAACCCGGTAGTAGCCCGTACTACTCCCTTCCCGGTACTACCGCGCCGAGCCCGGTACTACCGACGTGGGCGAGCCTGCGTGCTGAAAGGTTCTTGTGCCTTGTAATCTTATCCCCTTTTTGGATCTAAACTATAAATAGGACGTCCTCTTCCTAGGGTTAGGGTTAGACTAAGATTAGACTTTGAGTTGAGCTTTGCTCCTTTCCACCCATGTTGGTGTTGCCTCCTATGGAGATGAATCAAGGCCTCCCCTTATGGAGATGAATCAAGACCTCCCCTTGTGGAGAAGATCCCTCTAGTGGATTCAAGGCCTCTTCTTGTAGTTGCGATTACTTGTGAATCTTTCCTCTTTGAGTGACTTGATTAGACCGGTGGGATTGACCGGTGAGAGAAACAATCCTAAGAGTAAGGTTGCTTGGAGTTTGAGAATCGGGGGTTGCCCTTGGGGTTTGGTTACCGGTTGAATTCGTCCTAGTTGCTTTGCTATTTACCTTGTTTTGACTTTTCCCTCTCGTGTTCATCGTGTTCGTCGTTCATCCGACCCAATCCGTGAAAATCGGGGCCCTACCCGCATCATATGGTATCAGAGCTTGGGTTGACATGGATTGATTTGTGTTTCCACCCCCAAATCCACCAAAAAAAGTCTTTGATTTTGCGAAATTCGAAAATTTCCACCAAAAATAGCTTTTCTTGGATTTTAGCCGATCTCTCGATTTGTTGCGTTTGGAGTAGTTTTGATCCACGGATTTGTTGCCTTAGGACCTCCTCCACCTTTGTTCCAAGTTTCCCAGCCTAATTTTGCCAATTTCCCACGAATTTGAGGATTTTTCGAGTCCAATTTCCGCCCAAAATCGAAAGTCAAACTTCAAAAATCGGGCAGGTCGGTACTACCGGGCCCTGGCCGGTACTACCGGGTGTGCAACATTTTGGCCGAAATTTTTTCTTCCCCATTTTCGTTTTGGCACTCCCTCTTGTGAGTTTGAGTTGTCCTTTGAGGTGATAACGTTTTCTTCGTCAACAAGTTTCCGCAAGCGCCCTACATCGACAACAAGCGCCAACGACACCTTCGACTCAACACACGTTCCTCGACTAGTATCCGTTGTGAGACTTCTTCTTCTTCTTTGTGTACCTATCCCATTGGACAAGTTCGTTGATATTGCGGGCATTGCAATCGTGTCACCTTGGTATTAAGTAGTTCATAAAAAACGCAGCTTAGTTAGTTTTCTTTGTGCTTGTATATTAAAATATTAAAAAAAAATCCTTTGTGAGTAGCACGCTGCGAATGCTTAGTGAGAGTAAAAGGTTGGCATGTGTGCAAATCTAGTGCCCTTACACAAGGCAATTGAACTAGTGCCCTTCTTGTGGTAGTGTGACCTTTGAGCACGTTGTCTTCGTTAGGATCATCATATACTATCTTCGTGGTGCTCGACCGTTGGTCACAGTATCCCCTTTGTATCTTTTGTGTGTGTATTTCCGTTGTTCCGTAACATTTTTGTGGTTGGTTTGTTCTTCGTCAATTTGATCATTGTGGTTTTTCTCTACTTTTTACAACATATTTTTCGTTGATTTGCTTGTTTCCTTTAGACACTATACCTTCCTATCCTCATAAGTTTGTGTGTTGGTGTTAGAACCGGATTCTCTTTCGTCAAGCACCTTTATTCTTACGATATAGTTTCTCTTGGTTCAACATTTCCACATATTTCACTTGTTCTTGAGATCATGTTTAGGGCAAGTACAAACGAAGCTCATGCTCGGACGATGATATCCATGGAGGAATTCAAAGTGCTATTGGCTATGTCACACACACCGAGTTCGTGGGCCTTCGACACCTTGTTCGTGATGGGCTAGGTCGCTATGAGCGCCGTCTTCAAGACAAGAAGCCAACTTCAACGACGAAATGGCGCACGTGACCGAAGCTATCAACAATCTTGCGCAACATCGCTCTTCTTCAAGCTCGCGCCGTACAAGGAGCACCTCAAGATCGACACAACCACGGCATGCGCATCATGAACCACAACAAGCTCGTCAAGACATTCCAAGGCGCGACGCACATGATCGACATCGCCATGAAGTGGAACACCCACCTTCGCCTAGAGCGCACCATGACAATGGACATCAAGAACAACATCGACAAAATGGTGCACGTCATGAACGAACTCCTTCACCACCGCCTCAACATCAAGAACGTCAAGACCCTTTGGCCAATAACAATGGTGTCCCAGAGCGCATGACTATGGGATCAAGGACATCATCACCGCAATCCTCCAAGACCATGCCATCACAATCGTCCGCGTGAAAACAATGATGAGCGTCATCCTCACCATGAGCCTCGCCAACACCAAGAGCGTCCGCATGATCGTCAACACCACAACAATGACGAGTCAAGTGATGTGGAGCCCAACCAACATCTTGGTGAGGGACTACACCGAAGGAGACGTGGACGTGCATTCCCACCTCCAAACCGTCGAGAAGAAGATGACAACTTGAGCAACCTTCGCTTCGATATGCCCAAGTTCTATGGAACAAGTGACCCGAAGCATATCTCTCATGGGCACTCAAGGTTGACAAGATCTTCCGAGTTCGACACTACTCTAGAACAGGATGGTTGCCTTAGCATCAATGGAATTTGAAGATTATGCTTTTTTGTGGTGGGAACAACTTCAAGATTCACGTGTGGACACCTATCAACAATCAATCAACACTTGGGTTGAGATGAAGGAAGCGATGTACAAGCGCTTTGTGCCAACCCACTACACTAGAGACTTGTACAAGAAATTGCAAGAGTTGAAGCAAGGGTTGTAATCCGTTGATGAGTACTATAAGGAAATGGAAATTTCCATGATGAGAGCCAATATGAGGAATCGGAAGAGCAATCAATGGCTCGCTTCATGAATGGCCTCAACTATCCCATCAAGAAGATTGTGAAATTCCAACCCTATGCCACCTTGGTTGAGCTAGTCCATCAAGCCACAAAGGCTGAGCGTCACGTGCTTGAAGAGCTCAAATACCTCAAGGCCAAGGCATTCTTCGCTAACAAGCCTTCATTATCCACGCCTACATCCGCGCAAGCCCCTCCTCAAGGAAACACCAAAGGTTCTCCAAGAGCTCCAATACCATCCACTCAAACTACTCAACCTTTCAAGAAGGCACCTCCCTCTAGCAACACTCCTCAAAGACCTTCCGCCGGCACAAGAGGATTGCAATGCTTCAAGTGTGGAGGATAAGGACACAAATCCTTTGAATGCACAAACAAGAAGGTCATGGTTGTCAACGACATGGGAGAATATGAGTCGATGAGTGAAGACGAGTACCATGCTTTGATCCAAGCCACCGCAACACAACATGTTGAAGAAGACTCCAATGACATCTTTTGTGATGGCGAAAACAACCCTTCCTTGGTTGTGGCAAGAGCTTTGACCGCCAATGTACAAGTGAAAGAAGACCAAAGATGCAATTTGTTCCAAACAAGAGCGGGAATCAATGGAAAGTCTATCAAGGTCATGATTGATGGTGGAAGTTCCCACAACTTAGCTAGCAAAGAACTTTGTGACAAGCTCAATTTGAAGTTCAAGAAGCACCCACACCCATACCATGAGCAATGGTTAAGTGATTCCGGATCCGTCAAGATCCAACACATGGTGCAAGTGTCCTTCAAGATTGGCGCATATGAAGATACCGTTGATTGTGATGTTGTGCCTATGTCCGTTTGTCACTTGCTTCTTGGACGACCATGGCAATATGACAAGGGTGCAATGCATGATGGAAGGACCAATTACAATAGCTTCAAGAGCAACAACAAGAACTTTGTCCTCCGTCCCATGACACCAAGTAAGTGATTGCCGACAACGCCAAACAATAGCAAGAGCACAACAAGAGAAAGTTTCTAGTGAGAAGAGTGGTGAGAGAGAGATCCACCAAAATGTGAGTGAGAACCAAAAGCCAAATGGAATGCACATACTAAGAGAGTTCCACAAAGCATGTCTTGCTTGCCACCAAAAGAGAAATGAGAGAGTTGCGAGAAAACCCATCCATACTCCACTATGTCCTAATATGCAAAGGAGAGGTTTCTTAACTAACAACTTCACAAACCTTCCTCCATCTTTGATGTGTCTTTTGCAGGAATTTGAAGACGTGTTTCCACAAGAAGTGCCACCGGGATTACCTCCTCTTCGCGGCATCGAGCACCGCATCGACCTCATCCCGGCGCCCCTCTACCAAACCGCGCCCCATACCGCACCAACCCCGAAGAAACCAAGGAAATGAGCGTCAAATACAAGAACTTCTATCGATGGGACATATTCACAGAGCTTAAGTCTGTGCCGTGCCGGTGGTTCTCGTTCCCAAGGCCGACAACACACTTCGCCTATGCATGGATTGTCGCCCCATCAACGCCATAACCGTACGGTATCGCCATCCTATCCCTCGATTAGATGACATGTTGGATGAGCTTAGTGGTGCTTGCATCTTTTCCAAAATTGATCTTAAAAGTGGATACTACCAAATAAGAATGAGTGAAGGTGACGAATGGAAGACCGCTTTCAAAACTAAACTTGGTCTTTATGAATGGTTAGTCATGCCATTTGGTCTTTCCAATGCACCTTCCACATTTATGCGTCTTATGAACCATGTTTTGCGACCTTTCATTGGTAAATATGTTGTGGTATATTTTGATGACATCTTGATCTATAGCAAATCTTTGGATGAGCACACTTAACATGTTGCTCAAGTTTAGTTGGCTCTTCGCAATGAACGGCTTAATGCCAATCTTTCCAAATGTACCTTTGCAACCAACAAGCTTGTTTTATTGGGCATTGTTGTTTCTTCCGATGCGGATGTAGCCAAGTGGATCAAGGCAGTGGATTGTGAATCCACCATGCGCGGGTTCAATTCCCGTCGTTCGCCCATCGCATTGTTGTAAATTCCAAAAATGCAATTTTCCATATTCCTAGTTACGTATTTACTTACGGCGATGAAGAATAAAACTATCGCTATATTTTTTCTTTTCCTAGTTCTTCTTCCAAGCGCAGGATAACCCCAAGGGGTTGTGGGTTTTTTCTACCAATGGGGGCAGTTGAAGTTGATGAACAAAAATCAACGCAATTCGCAATTGGCCATTTCCTATGTCACTTGCCGAGTTGAGACGTTTTCTTGGATTTGCCGGATTCTATCGCGGTTTCATTGAGAACTTTTCCACCATTGCTTGCCCTCTACATGAACTTACAAAGAAAAATGTTCCATACATTTGGGGCCATGAACATGATTTTGCATTCAATGAGCTCAAAAGGTTGTTAACCGAAGCTTCCCTTCTTGCTTTACCGGATTTTTCAAAAACATTTGAAATTCATTGTGATGCTAGTGGTTTAGGCATTGGAGCCGTGCTTATGCAAAATGCTAGACCAATTGCTTACCATAGCGAAAAACTTAATGGAGCACGTTTGAATTACCCCATCCATGACAAGGAATTGTTTGCTTTGATTCGAGCTTTAGATGTTTGGCAACACTACCTTCGTCCTAAGGAGTTTGTCATCCACTCCGACCATGAGTCCTTGAAGTTTTTGAAAAATCAAACAAGTTTAAACAAGTGACATGCTAAGTGGGTTGAGTTCATCGAATCCTTTCCCTATGTCATCAAGTAAAAAGGGAAAAGAGAATGTTGTCGCGGATGCTCTATCCCGCAAAACCAACCTACTTACGCATCTTGAAATCAATGCTTTGGGTTTGGATGAGATCAAGAATCTTTATGCCATGGACAATTTATTTGGTCCAATTTTTGCCATGTGCAAGGAACATAAAGGCATTGATGATTTCTATTTGCACAAAGGCTTTTTGTTCAAGGCTAACAAACTATGCATACCCGAGTCTTCGCTTCGTTTGGTCCTTGTAACATCCCAAATTTGGAACTAAGAAAAACTTAGTTTTACCAGACCCAAAATTCAGAACCAACAAAAACTTTTTGAAATGTTTTCACTAATGGTTGTGGATTCCTTCCCATTGCTATATTTGACCTTGTGTGACTGGATGTTGAAGTTGTTTGACCACTAATATTAAACTGAGAACTCAACCAAGATAAAAATATATTTAAACTTGGGTGATCATGTCATGACAAGACGTAACAATCCATAATACTTTGTAATCTTAGTTTGGCCAAAGTCCATTTCAATGATACTTGGTTTAGCAACACCCAAAACTAATACCCATTATTTGGGAAAGTAAAACTATTTCCAAAACTATGTGTTCCCAAAAATGTGGAGATCTATATGCTATCTCCTATCTATCTTTTAAACTTGATATTTTGCATTTGTATGTAACTCCCATTTTATAAACTTTGATTATCACTTCCTTTTAAAAAGAACACAAGTGGGAAATATATTACCCCGCATATTTTGTCTTGCTCAAAACCCTTTTCAAAAATACCAAGGTGGAGTTGAGATAGTTTTAAACATCATCTTGTCATAATTAAGTGTGATCATTTTTATAAGATAGTATTGTTAAGCACGTAAATGGTGGTATGATTAATTCTTGTGGTTTGATTTGTGTGATCTTGGTTGTGATGTTGATCTTGTTGTGATTGTTTGCTTGGGTGAATAATTACACCCATATACTTGAGTGTTAAGTTGAAAACCCACTGATCACAAATGTGGAATGTGACTTGAAAACAAAACAAGACCCCTATGATTACTTACCCCCTCAAAATAAAATCTTGATTAAAAGAGATGCTCTTATTTAATTTCCCTCTCTACCTATTTCTCTATTTTTTATAACAATTATTTTATCTTATAAAATCCAGGAATGAGATGATAACCATCTCATTATCATGTTACTCTCTCCTCAAAATATTTAATCTTCAATTACAAAGATATTTCAATTTGTCAAATTGGTTTTTCCAGAAATAACATATCAAAACCCTATGAACAAATGTGATTCCAAACATTTTAGTTTGCAACACCAATTTTTGTGGAGCTTCTATATGTTATGAGGAGGCTACATGAATATTTTCAAATTTTTATAAAATGTTTTACTGCCTGAATTAAATCTCTAAAAAGCTACTGGATTAAAAAGGAAGTAAAAGAAAAGGAAGAAAAATCAGCAGGGGGTTTTCTGTAAATGTTACATCGTGTTCCTGTAGCTCGAACCGCACGACGTGGCGCCAGTGGTCGCCGTGCTTTGCGCCAATGTGCCCCTGCCCCCTCCTGCCGCGCCTGCACTCGACCCTTCTCCTCCGCGCCGCTGTCGCGCAGAAGAGAACCAGGGTGCCCCCCTCACTGTCCACGCTCGCCCAGACCGCGCGACCAGAGCACGCCGACACCGACCGTGGCCATCCCTACACTCCAGCTCGCACCGCACCGGACCCCCCCCTCTCTGCTGCCCTGCGAGTAGGATAAGAGCCCTCAGTTGCTCCCTGCTCTCTCTCTATCTCTCTCTCCCTCTCTCCCTCGGGCTCTCTTTTTCTTCTGCCATGGCCGCACCTTAGCCAAGCCGCCGTCGCGCATCGCCGTCGTTTGAGCCCGCCCAGTACAGATCGAGCAGGACCATCGTCTCCGCCGCGACGTCTACTTCATCTACGTCCAAGGAATCGAGCTGGACATCTTCATCCTCTTCCGCTCCGGCCGCCACCTTTCCAGGAAGCTTGCGAGCAGCTCCGTCCACCTTTCTTCGCCATTCTTGCACCCCCTTGATCCCCTTCTTCTGCTCTAGCTAATGGACATCATCCCTTCTCTTAGGAACCCCGGAGTCGCCGACGCCGTCCTCATCTGCTCCCTGCCCGAAGCTCCAGCTCATCCCTGCGTGTCGACGAGGAAGAAGAAGGTCGTACCCCTTCGTAATGGGCTTGGGCCGCTGGCTGGGCAGATCCTGGCCCGTCTCTTTTTTTTTCCAGTAGATCTAATATGTGTATTATTTCCTGTGATAATTTACATGGTAGCTTTAATTCATTTGTGGTTGATGTGTGCTAGCAATTTGAGTGATTTAAATTTTGTAGTGTTCTTATATGTTTTCTTAAACATCCAGAACTAGTGTCTTGCAAAAATACCTTTTTAACTGATGTCTAGATTAAATATTGTAAAAAGTATCTTTTTCACTAAATATTTAATATCTAGAGTTTTATAACTCCAAATAATTCAAACTAAAATTCTATGGAAAGCCTGAAGTGATACCTTTCCATATCTGTTGGCCTTGTTTGCAAATAAAATTTAAAATATAAGTTCTATTCTTTTTAATAAAACCATCAGTAGCTCTTTGGTGATTTTTGTCTGAATAAATTGGCCTATTAAGTAAATTGTTTTATTAGCATATAGATAAACATGTGGTTATCTGATGTTTTTCTTGTTGGATTAATTTCTTATTAGCATCTAGCTAAGTGTGGTGATTGTTGTTAAGTGTTTGTTTTTAGTTCAACTAGTATCTTTTATTTAGGATTGCTGTAGCTTTAGTAAATAAATTGTGCTAGGCTTGTTATTAAGGCAGCTTTCCTTGAAGTATTCTTATAGTAGATTTAGTTTGTTGCTTGATTAAAGTAGTGCTATGTTTTGGTATGATTCCTTGTTTGTATACCACTTGTGGTTTGGTTTGCATATTGTGTGTTGTTTTATTTTCATGTTTGCGACGCTAGATATAAACGCTACCGGAGTGGTATTTGGAGGGGATTTATGGAAGAAGGAAGGGAGTTTATTTCTTGATCAGTGAGAAGAAGTCCAGGAGCATTATGCTGAATTCAGGCATGCTACTCTCTGAGCTTGCATCTATATACATCTATTTTGGTTCACATGTTTTACCTATAAAGAGTATATGTGATTTATGTGGTGTTTGCCACTAAAGGTATGATTTTGAAAACCCTTTTGTTTTAAAAATACAAGTATATTATTTTGACACCCTATATGGAGATACTAGATGAAACTTCTTTTTCAAACTATAGGATGGGAAAAATATTGTTTACTCAAAACTCCTTTGAAAATACTTGTGTGGTTATGGAATGCCGAGATATCGGTGTTGAAGTGGAGAAATGGTGAATGGTGATGTTTATGAAAAATGCACATTGTGTCCTTGTACTTACGTCGACCAGCCGATACCCTGGGCGACCACATTTACCCACATATGGGAAAAGGGCTTAGTCACATAATTTGCTCATATTAGTATGGGATGCCTCATCGACGGAGATGACTCCGTTGTGCATGAGGGGATAGTGTGTTGATCTACCCCTGACCCGGGTCCTCGCTCAAACTCTATGGAAAGATAAGGAGGAGGATTGAAGGTTCTACCATAAATCGCCGGGCAAAACTATGAGTCCTCACACTTAGATTCCGACGGGCTGGGTTAAGTGTGGATGGAAGTGTCATATGGGCAGGGTCCTATACTAGCATGAGCAAAGGATAGGCTAGGGTCGGTGACTCAACTTCGCATACACCTTGTATGGCGGGACGTGGCTGACGCGATGAGTTACCGGATGGATGTGGGAAAAGCGTGCTACCTTTGCAGAGTGTAAAACTATTCGAATAGCCAAGTCCTTGTATATGGACAGTTGGGAGGCCCTACTCTGACCTATGTGCAAGTTTTGCAAAGTTTTGAGATTTGAAAATAAAATGGAGAGGTGTTGTATCTGTAACGCTACCGACGGGCTGGTATGAGGTTGCTGGAGAAGGATTTGACCATGACGGGCTATGGTCGAGAAGTGAAGAGTATTGTGATTTGAAAGGGGAAAATGTTTTAGGCAACTATACCGAAGGGCTGGTATAAGGTTGTTGGGAAATGAATTGACCATGAAGGGCTATGGTCGAAAAAGGAGGAGTTTTGGAGAAATAAACCAAATGGGGATTTTTCGAGAAGATGCTTATAAAAGAGACTTCTTACCTTTTTCAACAAGGATGTATTTTCAGGAAAAAGTTTTAGAAGAGACTTCTTACACAGAGAGATTTATGGGAAAAAGCTCTAAAAGCCTTCTTTCCTTTTTCAATAAAGATATAGAGATTTCAAAACAAAGTTTTATTAAACAAAAGTATGTAAACAATAAAAAGAGTAGTGCATGCTCATTCCGGGGGTAGTTTGCGAGTACATTCAAATATACTCATATTGGTTTCGTCCCTGGCTATTGTCTTAGCCAGATTTTGAAGATGAGCAGTCGAAGAAGAAGACTTCACTGACGTCAATGCGAACTAGGGCGCTTCCTAGTCAACTACCTGTAGGGTTGTGGCAAGTGACTTGGGCTCCACGTTGTTTTGGAGATTTCCGCTGCAAGTACCTGTTGAAGTTATGGCTGCAATCAAGTAAGTAAATTCATTCGGTATTTATGGGTGTTCTGTGATGCCAATTCGAGTTATGTGCAACAACAGACTGATCATGGGATTGTTGCAGGAAACATAACGAGTATCTCGGATAGCTAATCCGGGGTCCTCACAGACTTGGTATCAGAGCCATCGTTGACTATAGGAGACCTTAGTTACCATGGACGTTAGTTAGGAAAGGAAATATTTTGTTAAAAATGTATTGTTACCAAAAACATATTTTTATCTAGGGAAGTCCAAAAATAGCTTCCACTCTTCTCACCTTCTCAAATATTTCCGAGTCTCATCCCTCTATTTTAAGATTTTCCAAGGATTTCTCTACTCCCTCTTACCCGTTCAAAATACTTGACGATGAACCCAAGTGAGACCTGATTAGCTAGCACCTACAAGAAGAAGCTTCCATCTCAAATGTTTAACATTCAACATCAAGGTGATTGATCTGCACATACCAAGATCGTCGGTATCAACAAAGCAAGAGACCTTCGAAGATCTCAACTCAATATCAACAATTCTACTCAAGTTGCAACTTCGACAATCTCAATATCTCCAGCTGAAGCCTAAGGTGACAAAGTGAAGACTTCACCAACCATGTTTAACCGAGGCCATAGGATAAACCTGATAGGAACCTTGGGTGTACTACCCGACTACCACGAGTATTAGACGTCCTTAGGTACTAGACAAACCTTGTGTGCTCTTTGCTTGTGTGTACTCTGCTTATGTGTTGTTTGTTGTGAGTTCTCTGTTTGTGTGTTGTTTTTCTTGTGTGTTCACAATCACGCCTTGACGGCAACACAACGTAATCCCAAAATTCTATTTTTGTAAAACTCCTTTTTGCCACCTAAAAAGAAACTAATTTTGACCACTTCACCATAGTTGCACCTTGTTGCAGACGTAAACCCGCCTAGGAAAAATCTTTCTGAAAATATTTTTCCTCTCATCTAAACCATCTCCGGATAAGAACTGACAGTTCCGCAAGATACAAAAGACCGCCGAACTTTAACCAAACAGCCTGAGATTTGTTGCAACTTAACCGGCAAGTCAGACAATGACCTTCATGCACCGTCTGGAGCAAGTGCGTCAAGATATCGAAGGAAACTGCAATTTTACGGCAATCTCGTGAAGACACGAGTCTTACCTCGCAAAATTAACTTGTGAAAATTACAAGAGTACCACACTAACGTATCATATCTAACTCTAGGTTAACATCTGACTCAAGTCCACGAGAGTACTAACTGATCTTCTAGGACTATAAGTCTTGACAAGAAATGAGGACATAAGGAGACTCATTTAGGATTGGTAACTAGAGGAACTCAAGGAGTGTATAAGAGTTGCTATGACGATTCGAGCTCAGAGACCACAAGAAGGAGGAACTACGACAAAAAGACATTTAAGAGAAATTTCTTAGGTTGGCAAAGAAGCAATATACCCGACTATCATTGAGTATTTGGAAACCCTTATATCAGAATATATTATTATTAATCTCCCTAGAAATAATGTGATATTCCAATGTTCGTGTTATATAGGAGTAGTTTGGTAACAAGCCTCATGAACTTGTTAACAAATCACTTTTGTATACTCAAACAATTGAGAGTCATATACAAATAAACAGAACGTCAGATAATCCAGTACATCTCAGCCTCTGGAATATGAAAAGTGGTTTGATGACAAGACTAGCTACCTTGTTAACAAATTCTTCTTGTATGACTAAGGCAACTCGATGTCATAAAGGACACCCACATTCTTATACAACTAACTAGTGGAAAGCTTTGCTGGAACTAGTGGATGTCTTCACCGCAGGGTGAGGCAAATGATGTTGGAACTTAAATAAAGGACAATAATAATTTTCTTAAATCAAGTGTATAACTTAAGAAATGTTCAAGTTCTAAATAAAAAAGTCACATGGAAATTTAT
This sequence comes from Poa pratensis, assembly GCA_947311845.1. Classification (NCBI taxonomy): domain Eukaryota; kingdom Viridiplantae; phylum Streptophyta; class Magnoliopsida; order Poales; family Poaceae; genus Poa; species Poa pratensis. The sequence continues at coordinate 599,089 of CAMZMU010000113.1, forward strand.
GGTGTTTCTCCAACGATATGATTTCCGAAACAAGAAAAGAAAAAGGTACCCGTTTGAAAAACAACTGGTGCGAAAGTCCTTCACTGACATTTTCTAGGATCTATTAAGAGGTGACAGATGAAGAATCACCTACAGTTGGTAGTGAGGAGATCGCCGTCATTAAGGCTGAAGTCGTCCAACATTGAAGGTCATCCACGTGAAGTTAACTCAAGAGCAAGCACCATCAGCGTCCTCTGACAAACAACCCTCCCGTTCAACCTGCCTCGACAAATCAAACCAAGGGAGGATGCAAGAACGCAAATGGAGACTGCTGACATGAAGCTTTCCTCTTTAACTTTTACGGCCAACTGAGAATGCGACCCTTGCACCTTCTTTGAGCATCGTACTGAACCACCTACCTCAGGACACTCGGACTGATTTTTAGACTCCTCTGGAAGCTCGATACCCTATACTCTACCTCTTAAGATTCTTATCAAAGCTTCGTGAAGCTCAAGAGCCAAGGAAGTCAACACTGAAGTACCTCCTCTACTCAGCTGAAGAAGGGCTAGAAGAATCAAACGACGGAAGCCACTGCTGTGGACAACATCGATCACCAAGCAACCTCAGACGCAACTAGAAGTGTTCAGACGCAATTAGAAGTTTTAACCTCCCACTACTAACTAGAAACCGGAGAGAGTTAAGTACACAAGCTTGACGCATCCTGAAAACAACGCGTCCCCATCTGTGACCCTCGTAAGGAGAAAATATCTGGAAGTGATATCTGCACCAACCCCAAGCACCAAGGCATGACACCCAAGATGAAGATTGTCAAGCTACCCAAGAAGAACAATGCCTCCAAGTCAACCCCAGATGCAACCTTCGCCATGACCCTTCAAAACCCCTTATTAAGGGGGGAAGACCTGCAATACGTTTACCAGAAGGTGTTAATAATTAGTTCCGTGCGCCTTAGCCTTGTAGTATCTGGAAACAGCCAACCACGACTATCCATCAGTCTCGATCGTCAAGACAACCCCATCGTCAAGGATCTGAACTCAGCACAGAAGTTTATCGACAAAACAACGCGTCCCCATCTGTGACCCTCGTAAGGAGAAAATATCTGGAAGTGATATCTACACCAACCCCAAGCACCAAGGCGCGACACCCAAGACGAAGATTGTCAAGCTACCCAAGAAGAACAATGCCTCCAAGTCAACCCCAGATGCAACCTTCGCCATGACCCTTCAAAACCCCTTTTTAAGGGGGGAAGACCTGCAATACGTATACCAGAAGGTGTTAATAATTAGTTCCGTGTGCCTTAGCCTTGTAGTATCTGGAAACAGCCAACCACGACTATCCATCAGTCTCGATCGTCAAGACAACCCCATCGTCAAGGATCTGAACTCAGCACAGAAGTTTATCGACAAAGAAAGCCTCGCAACATCAATTTGTCAAGATCTCACATGGCGACCTCACTGAAGAAGCAATGACCTCGGAAGTATAGTCAGCCCAAAACCCGTGCCCTCGTACTCCCCTGTTACCACCGGGCAAATCTCGAGGACGAGATTTATTTTTAAGGGGGGAAGAGCTGTAACATCCCAAATTTTGGAACTAAGAAAAACTTAGTTTTACCAGACCCAAAATTCAGAACCAACAAAAACTTTTTGAAATGTTTTCACTAATGGTTGTGGATTCCTTCCCATTGCTATGTTTGACCTTGTGTGACTGGATGTTGAAGTTGTTTGACCACTAAATATTAAACTGAGAACTCAACCAAGATAAAAATATATTTAAACTTGGGAGATCATGTCATGACAAGATGTAACAATCCATAATACTTTATAATCTTAGTTTGGCCAAAGTCCATTTCAATGATACTTGGTTTAGCAACACCCAAAACTAATACCCATTATTTGGGAAAGTAAAAGTATTTCCAAAACTATGTGTTCCCAAAAATGTGGAGATCTATATGCTATCTCCTATTTATCTTTTAAACTTGATATTTTGCATTTGTATGCAACTCCCATTTTATAAACTTTGATTATCACTTCCTTTTAAAAAGAACACAAGTGGGAAATATATTACCCCACATATTTTGTCTTGCTCAAAACCCTTTTTCAAAAATACCAAGGTGGAGTTGAGATAGTTTTAAACATCATCTTGTCATAATTAAGTGCGATCATTTTTATAAGATAGTATTGTTAAGTATGTAAATGGTGGTATGATTAATTCTTGTGGTTTGATTTGTGTGATCTTGGTTGTGATGTTGATCTTGTTGTGATTGTTTGCTTGGGTGAATAATTACACCCATATACTTGAGTGTCAAGTTGAAAACCCACTGATCACAAATGTGGAATGTGACTTGAAAACAAAACAAGACCCCTATGATTACTTACCCCCTCAAAATAAAATCTTGACTAAAAGAGATGCTCTTATTTAATTTCCCTCTCTACCTATTTCTTTATTTTATTATAACAATTATTTTATCTATAAATTCCAGGAATGAGATGATAACCATCTCATTATCATATTACTCTCTCCTCAAAATATTTAATCTTCAATTACAAAGATATTTCAATTTGTCAAATTGGTTTTTCCAGAAATAACATATCAAAACCCTATGAACAAATGTGATTCCAAACATTTTATTTTGCAACACCAATTTTTGTGGAGCTTCTATATTTATGAGGAGGCTACATGAATATTTTCAAATTTTTATAAAATGTTTTACTACCTCAATTAAATCTCTAAAAAGCTACTAGATTAAAAAGGAAGTAAAAGAAAAGGAAGAAAAATCAGGCAGGGGGTTTTCTGCAAATGTTACATCATGTTCCTGTAGCTCGAACCGCACGGCGTGGCGCCAGTGGTCGCCGTGCTTCGCGCCGATGTGCCCCTGCCCCCTCCTGCGCGCCTGCCCTCGACCCTTCTCCTCCGCAGCCGCTGTCCGCAGAAGAGAACCTGGGTGCCCCCCCGCTGTCCACGCTCGCCCAGACCGTGCGACCAGAGCACGCCGACACCGACCGCGGCCATCCCTGCACTCAGCTCGCACCGCACCGGACCCCCCCTCTCTGCTGCCCTGCGAGTAGGATAAGAGCCCTCAGTTGCTCCCTCTCTCTCTCTCTCTCTCTCTCCCTCGGGCTCTCTTTTCTTCTGCCATGGCCGCACCTTAGCCAAGCCGCCGTCGCGCATCGCCGTCGTTTGAGCCCGCCCAGTACAGATCGAGCAGGACCATCGTCTCCGCCGCGACGTCTACTTCATCTACGTCAAGGAATCGAGCTCGGACGCTACGAATCGAGCTGGACATCTTCATCCTCTTCCGCTCCGGCCGCCACCTTTCCAGGAAGCTCGCGAGCAGCTCCGTCCACCTTTCTTCGCCATTCTTGCACCCCCGTGATCCCCTTCTTCTGCTCTAGCTAATGGACATCATCCCTTCTCTTAGGAACCCCGGAGTCGCCGACGCCGTCCTCGCCTGCTCCCTGCCCGAAGCTCCAGCTCATCCCTGCGTGTCGACGAGGAAGAAGAAGGTCGTACCCCTTCGTGATGGGCTTGGGCCGCTGGCTGGGCAGATCCTGGCCCGTCTCTCTTTTTTTCCAGTAGATCTAATATGTGTATTATTTCCTGTGATAATTTACATGGTAGCTTTAATTCATTTGTGGTTGATGTGTGCTAATTTGAGTGATTTAAATTTTTAGTGTTCTTATATGTTTTCTTAAACATCCAGAACTGGTGTCTTGCAAAAATACCTTTTTAACTGATGTCTAGATTAAATATTGTAAAAAGTATCTTTTTCACTAAATATTTAATATCTAGAGTTTTATAACTCCAAATAATTCAAACTAAAATTCTATGGAAAGCCTGAAGTGATACCTTTCCATATCTGTTGGCCTTGCTTGCAAATAAAATTTAAAACATAAGTTCTATTCTTTTTAATAAAACCATCAGTAGCTCTTTGGTGATTTTTGTAGATTTTTGTGAGATGATTTTGGAGTAAATCCAATTGTTGTCTTCTATATGTGTAGGAGAACATATTCCTAGCTTGGTTTGAATTTAGGAGTCACTGATTGACTGTGGTGCTAATTATAATGTTTTGGCCTTTTCTGCCTATTTTTATTAGGACTTTATTAATTGTTGTGTTATAACTTTATTGTTATAAATATGTTTCCTAGCATGTGTAGAGTGGTAATCCACTGTTGTGACATGTTTCCTTATTCTACTAGCATGTTAGGAGAGCTATTTGTGAGTCATGTGTTTGTTAGGGTTTTATTCCCTATATAGCTTTTCTCCTAGCAATTAGGAGTTTGTTAAGCTTGTTTATTTTGATGTGAGAATATTGTGTGTGATTAATTGTATGCCTTGCTGGTTAATGATTGTTGTGGTACTGTTGCTTGCATGTTGTTATTGTTTAGCAGTTATAATATGTTAGTACTGTTAGTGGTATTTGTTAGACATGTTGGTGTGAGTAATATGTTTGCATTGCTTGATGAACTTGATGGTCTTTGAGTTGAGTACTAGCTTAAGTATCTTGTTAATGTATCTACCCTAGCTTGGTGTGATGTTTTCACTTACAAAGATTAATTAGTGGCTTAACTTTTGTCTGAAGTATTTCCTGTTTAGGGAAAAATGGTTGTTAGGTACCTTTAATTGAGGATGTCTTTGTGCCCTCTTGTTTGGGCATGTGTATGGTGTTATACTCCTGCTAGTATAATGCCTTTATAATTTTGTCTGAATAAATTGGCTTGTTAAATTGTTTTATTAGCATATAGATAAACATGTGGTTATGTGATGTTTTGCTTGTTGGATTAATTTCTTGTTAGCATCTAGCTAAGTGTGGTGATTGTTGTTAAGTGTTTGTTTTTAGTTCAACTAGTATCTTTTATTTAGGATTGCTGTAGCTTTAGTAAATAAATTGTGCTAGGCTTGTTATTAAGGCAGTTTTCCTTGAAGTATTCTTATAGTAGATTTAGTTTGTTGCTTGATTAAAGTAGTGCTATGTTTTGGTATGATTCCTTGTTTGTATACCACTTGTGGTTTGGTTTGCTTATTGTGTGTTGTTTTATTTTCATGTTTGCGACGCTAGATATAAACGCTACGGAGTGGTATTTGGAGAGGATTTATGGAAGAAGGATGGGAGTTTATTTCTTGATCAGTGAGAAGAAGTCCAGGAGCATTATGCTGAATTCAGGCAAGCTACTCTCTGAGCTTGCATCTATATACATCTATTTTGGTTCACATGTTTTACCTATAAAGAGTATATGTGATTTATGTGGTGTTTGCCACTAAAGCTATGATTTTGAAAACCCTTTTGTTTTAAAAATAGAAGTATATTATTTTGACACCCTATATGGAGATACTAGATGGAACTTCTTTTTCAAACTATAGGATGGAAAAATATTGTTTACTCAAAACTCCTTTGAAAATACTTGTGTGGTTATGGAATGCCGAGATATCGGTGTTGAAGTGGAGAAATGGTGAATGGTGATGTTTATGAAAAATGCACATTGTGTCCTTGTACTTACGTCGACCAGCGATACCCTGTGCGACCACATTTACCCACATATGGGAAAAGGGCTTAGTCACATAATTTGCTCATATTAGTATGGGATGCCTCATCAACGGAGATGACTCGTTGTGCATGTGGGGATAGTGTGTTGATCTACCCCTGACCCGGGTCCTCGCTCAAACTCTATGGAAAGATAAGGAGGAGGATTGAAGGTTCTACCATAAATCGCCGGGCAAAACTATGAGTCCTCACACTTAGATTCCGACGGGCTGGGTTAAGTGTGGATGGAAGTGTCATATGGGCAGGGTCCTATACTAGCATGAGCAAAGGACAGGCTAGGGTCGGTGACTCAACTTCGCATACACCTTGTATGGCGGGACGTGGCTGACACGATGAGTTACCGGATGGATGTGGGAAAAGCGTGCAACCTCTGCAGAGTGTAAAACTATTCGAATAGCCGAGTCCTCGGATATGGACAGTTGGGAGGCCCTACTCTGACCTATGTGCAAGTTTTGCAAAGTTTTGAGATTTGAAAATAAAATGGAGAGGTGTTGTATCTGCAACTCTACCGACGGGCTGGTATGAGGTTGCTGGAGAAGGATTTGACCATGACGGGCTATGGTCGAGAAGTGAAGAGTTTTGTGATTTGAAAGGGGAAAATGTTTTAGGCAACTATACCGAAGGGCTGGTATAAGGTTGTTGGGAAATGAATTGACCATGAAGGGCTATGGTCGAAAAAGGAGGAGTTTTGGAGAAATAAACCAAATGGGATTTTTCGGGAGTGCTTATAAAAGAGACTTCTTACCTTTTTCAACAAGGATGTATTTTCAGGAAAAAGTTTTAAAAGAGACTTCTTACACAGAGAGATTTATGGGAAAAGTTCTAAAAGCCTTCTTTCCTTTTTCAATAAAGGTATAGAGATTTCAAAACAAAGTTTTATTAAACAAAAGTATGTAAACAATAAAAAGAGTAGTGCATGCTCATTCCGGGGGTAGTTTGCGAGTACATTCAAATGTACTCATATTGGTTTCGTCCCTGGCTATTGTCTTAGCCAGATTTTGAAGATGAGCAGTCGAAGAAGAAGACTTCACTGACGTCAATGCGAACTAGGGCGCTTCCCAGTCAACTGCCTGTAGGGTTGTGGCAAGTGACTTGGGCTCCACGTTGTTTTGGAGATTTCCGCTGCAAGTACCTGTTGAAGTTATGGCTTCAATCAAGTAAGTAAATTCATTCGTATTTATGGTGTTCTGTGATGCCAATTCGAGTTATGTGCAACAACAGACTGATCATGGGATTGTTGCAGGAAACAAAACGAGTATCTCGGATAGCTAATCCGGGTCCTCACAGTCCTTTTGAAGGAATCGCATGGAGGCGCCTTAATGGGACGCTTTGGACGTGACAAGACCTTTGCAATGCTCTCCACAAACTACTCTTGGCCAAGGATGTACGGGATGTGGATCGCTTAGTTCAACGATGTTCAACATGTCTCAAAGCTAAGTCTACTCTAAACTCTCATGCTTATACACACCTTTGCCTATTCCACATCACCCATGGTCCGACATAGCTATGGATTTCGTCTTAGGACTCCCACGCACTAAAACAAACAAGGATTCCATATTTGTTGTCATTGATCGATTCTCTAAGATGGCACACTTCATACCATGCAACAAGACCGACGATGCTTCACACATTGCTACTTAGTTTTTTTAGGGAAATCGTCCGTGTTCATGGAGTGCCCAAGACAATTGTGTCGGATCGTGACGTCAAGTTCGTGAGTTACTTTTGGAAGACGTTGATGGCCAAGATGGGAATCAAGCAACTATTCTCCACCGCATACCACCCTCAATTTGATGGCCAAACCGAAGTGGTGAACCAAAGCCTATCCACACTCCTTCGTGTGTTGATCAAGCCCAACTTGAAGAATTGGGAAGAGTGCATCCCACATGCTGAGTTGGCCTACAATTGAGCACTACACCGAGCAACAAAGCGAACACCCTTCGAGGTCGTCTATAGTTACAACCCATACACCGCGCTAGACATGCTACCACTTCCACTCCATGAGCAAGTCAACATGGACTTCGACAAGCACGCCGCTTATATGAAGAAACTACATGAAGACACAAGAACTACGCTTGAGAAGCACAATGAACTCCATGCCACCAAGATGAACAAGAACAAGCGCCCCATGATCTTTGAAGAGGGTGATCTAGTTTGGCTACATCTACGCAAAGACCGCTTCCCCGATGGAGAAAGTCCAAACTAGCACCAAGAGGAGATGGACCGTTCAAGGTCATCAAGCGCATCAACGACAATGCTTACAAGCTCGACATCCCCAAGTCCAAGTACGGCATACATGACACCTTCAACGTCACCGACATCTCGCCTTACCATGGAATTCAAGTGATGATGAGAGCGAAGAGTTGAGAACGACTCTTTCCCAGGGGGGGGATAATGTAGTGCAACCTAGGCACCCAACACCAACACCACCAAATGGTCCAATGACAAGATCAAGTGTCAAGGCACTTCATGAATAGGTGACCTCGCTCCTCTCTATGTGTGATTTCGACAACCCTTTGAATGGTTTGCTACTTCATTCCGATACCTTGTGTATACTCAGGTTTGACCCTCATGAAGATCTACAAGGAAGTGTCGAAGATGGACAAGAGAGAAGCCAAGAAGAAGAAGAAGATGAAGTCCAAACTACCTCTGGCGGTACTACCGGACATGTCCCGGTACTACCACCCGGACGGTACTACCGCCCGTCACCTGACGTGTCACCCGACGAAGAGACAGCCAGAACCAGTACCACCGCGTCGAACCATGTCGGTAGTACCGCCCCAGGTCGACCCGGTACTACGGGGCCACTACTGCACCCGCTACCACATCTCCCAGGAGCTACTGGACTCGCGCCTGTTTTGTCCCGGAAGTAGCCCGGTAGTAGCCCGGTACTACTCCCTTCCCGGTACTACCGCGCCGAGCCCGGTACTACGACTGGGCGAGACTGCGTGCTGAAAAGGTTCTTGTGCCTTGTATTCTTATCCCCTTTTGGATCTAGACTGTAAATAGGACATCCTCTTCCTAGGCTTAGGGTTAGACTAAGATTAGACTTTGAGTTGAGCTTTGCTCCTTTCCACCAATGTTGGTGTTGCCTCCTATGGAGATGAATCAAGGCCTCCCCTTGTGGAGATGAATCAAGACCTCCCCTTCCGGAGAAGATCCCTCTAGTGGATTCAAGGCCTCTTCTTGTAGTTGCGATTACTTGTCAATCTTTCCTCTTTGAGTGACTTGATTGGACCGGTGGGATTGACCTGTGAGAGAAACAATCCTAAGAGTAAGGTTGCTTGAAGTTTGAGAATCGGGGGCTGCCCTTGGGGTTTGGTTACCGGTTGAATTCATCCTAGTTGCTTTGTTATTTACCTTGTTTTGACTTTCCCCTCTCATGTTCATGCTCATCGCGTTCGTCATTCATCCGACCTCAATCCGTGAAAATCGGGGCCCTACCCGCATCAATTTTCTACATCACTGTTTATTATTAATGGATATTAATGATTAATCCTTCCTACAAACCTTGTTCCAGATGATGAAGAAAACCAGGAGGGTGATGAAGTTGGGGAGTTGATGACTCCCATGTGCAGGAGATCAATTGTAGTACCTTTCAATTAGAAAAGGTTGTCGAACCCACGAGGAGCTGAAGGTATTGGTTAGCAAGATTGATAAATAAAACAATAAAAGATGCAAGTGTTTTTGGTATTTTTAGTTGTATAGTTGCAATGCAGAAAATAAACAGTAGCAAGTCAAATCTCTCAAGAGAGAAAGCCCAATCCTCTTATGTGCAAGAGGACAAGCTCAAGTGATGTGTAACTTATATGTGGAAAACGTTCCCGAGGGCGGCATGGATATTGCTAGGCATAGAGATTTATTAAACAACACGTTGAATATCTTGTCAAGTTTTAATCTTCTTTGACGGAGCCATTATTAGGTATAGCTAAATAAATAAACTACAACCCCTTATGATGGATCATGTGGCCAAGTAAATGACTGCACAAGAATTATTAATACATAAAGTCCCACCATAGCATTACACTCTAAGGTCCCCGATACTAATACCCTCATAATATAACTTCATGATTCGGTCCCAGGTTTACATGTCCTCCCAAGTCTCCCTCAATTCATTATACTACGGTGTTCTCCTATGAGCCCATATAGGTGAAGTGTTGTGCAGTCGACGTTCGCACAACACCATCATAGAATCACATAAAAGATAAACTCTTGACAAAATACCAACACATGTTATATATAAATCATTGCCAATTCATCCTATGCCCTCAGGAACATATGGGAACTACTCACAACGTGCAAACATGATAATATTCAGTGTCATGAGTGGTACAACACAATCTGAAAATATAACTTCACCACCAAATAATGACAAGTACTCAATCACAAACATGAATAGTAGCACAAGACAAGTATCTAGGGTATAGCAACTCTCAAACTACGAGGGGGACGGAGTGGATCACGGAGATGATGATGGAGATGGTGCTGGTCTTGGTGATGGTGATGATGTAGAGGCCTCCTCCCACGCCAAGGAGGAGAGGTGATGATGATGACGATGATTTCCCCCTTCTCCGGAGCTCTGGAGCAGCAGGATTGATCCCCTTGGAGGGAATCAGGAGTTTCGCCGCCGCCGCAGCCTCGGATGGTTTCGGGAAAATTAGGGCGTAACTTTTCGGGGAGGACGAAGGCGTCAATAAAAAGCCCCAGGCGAGGAGGTGCCCGAGGCTCCACTTAGTGGGTCCCACGCGGCCAGGTACTTGGGCCGCGTGGGCCCACCCCTTTTGGGCCTCGTGGCTCTCCTCTCTTCGGTCTTCTTCCCTCTGCCTTTCTCTCGAAAAAACCAGCTGTGTAATTTTCCTTTTATTATTTGGGTCCCTGTAGCTCTGAAACATTAAAAACAAGAAAAAGGAGGTTTTCTGCCTCCCAGAAATTAAATACCAAAAATAGGTACTTTGTATGAAAGTCCCATAAATCATCTAAAACATGTAAAAACAATGATATAACAATGCAAATAACATTCTAATATGATACTAAAAGTTGCATAAATGATGATATAAAATGCACGTATCAGGAGTCTAGAAAATATGTCAGCGCAAGAGAGTACTACTGTTTCAAGATACAAGTTAGAAAAAAACTTTTTAACATTATATTGTTTGGTGCACGTGTATTCCAACAGTGGGATGTGGACATGTACATCAAGATGGAGACTATGAACTTGATTTCTACTCCAAACCTAAGAATCAGAAGCTTATTCACGCTGATCTATACCAGGTTTCATATTGTTCTAAATTTATTTAAGTTCAATTCAGTACTAACCAGGTTGATCCAATGGAGAATTATCTTTACAATCATTCAGGGTGTTGTTGACGTCATTAAATGGTGAAACACGTGGATCTCAGGTTGGTAAGAGAATTGTGCTACCGCGGACTTTTCCGGGAGGTGATCGAGACATGCAGCAAAGATTCCTAGATGCGATGGCGATAGTCCAGCGGTATGGGAAGCCTGATTACTTCATCACGATGACTTGCAACCCACATTGGGAGGAAATTACGTCCAGGCTTGAACCCGGACAGACACCACAAGACCGCCCAGACCTTGTGGCGAGAGTATACAGAGCCAAATTGCGGAGTATGAAAGATCTTTTGATCAAGAAAAAATATTTTGGTGAGGTTGCTGCACATGTCCATGTAACCGAATTTCAAAAGAGGGGGCTACCGCATGAGCACATGCTTTTATCATGCACTCGGATAGTAAGCTAACAAACCCGGGTGAGTATGACAAGGTGATATGTGCAGAAATTCCTGACAAGGACAGGTACCCTCTATTGCATGCTCTCGTTATCAAACATATGCTCCACAGACCATGTGGTGCTCTCAAGAAAAATTGTCCATGCATGATAGATGGAGAATGTCGATTTCACTATCCGCGGCAGTTCTGTGATGCTACGGAACAACGAAAGGATTCATATCCTATCTATCGGAGGAGGCGTGATGGTCGTCAGGTCAAGGTTAGAGGAGCTGATCTGGATAATAGATGGGTTGTCTCATACAACCCTGGTCTGGTTATGCGATATAACTGTCACATAAATGTTGAAGCTTGCTCGAGCATCAAGGCAGTTAAGTATACATCTATAAAGGACATGATCGTGCATCATTCTCAGTCGACCCAGCAGTGGATAATGATGGTGGAGTAATCAATGAGATTAATCAGTATAGGGATGCTAGGTTTGTGTCGCCCCCGGAGGCTATGTACAGGATTTGTGCTTTTCCAATGTACAGTGTGTATCCCTCTGTTCTCCAACTACAACTTCACTTGGAAAATATGCATACTGTCTCATTCAAGGAGGGCGATAATCTAGAGGATGTGGTCAATCGGCCCTCTTCTTCCAAAACCATGCTCACTGAATATTTCAAGATGAACCAGGTGGATCCTTATGCGAGGAACTTCTTGTACAAAGAGTTCCCAGAATTCTACCGGTGGATTAAGGGTAAGAAGAAGTGGCAGAGAAGAAAATTCAGGGGGCGTGGGCAGGTTGGAAGAATTGTGTATGCAAATCCTGGGGAAGGTGAGAGGTACTTTTTGAGAGTGCTCATGAATCATGTCAGGGGTGCAACTTCATATGAGGACTTGAAAACCGTGCATGGCAAGCTATGCTCAAATTTCAGAGAAGCATGTGAGCGAAGAGGTCTCATAGAGACCGATACGTCCCTTGATGACTGCTTAACAGAGGCTGCTACTTTCTAGATGCCATGTGCTTTAAGAATTCTTTTCGCAACTATTCTGGTGTTTTGCGAGGCGACCAACATCCGATCAATGTGGGAGAAACACCTCCAGTCAATGTCCGAGGACTACGGTCGTACCCATTCCATCAGTTTAACCCTTGTGGAGAAGATCCCTCAAGTGGATTCCAAGGCTTCTTCTTGTAGTTGAGACTACTTGCAAATCTTTCCTCTTTGAGTGACTTGATTGGATCGGTTGGATTGACCGATAAGAGAAACAATCCTAAGAGTAAGGTTGCTTGGAGATTGAGAATCGGGGGCTGCCCTTGGGGATTTGTTACTGGTTGATTTCGTCTGTGTTGCTTTGCTAGTTATCCAATTTGTGAGTTTTCCCCTCATGTGTTCTTCGTTCCTTCACCCTCAATCCGTGAAAATCGGGACCGTTTCCGCATCAGAGACGATCCACGGAATCCGGCTACGGACATGGGCGTGGCCGAGGCCGATGAAGTGGCCATCGGCGAAGGCGGGGCGAGAGCTCCGTGCGGGTGCCTATTGTTGGATATATGCTCGAGAGACAATAAATATATCTGTTTCAGGATTAATGTATTATGTTTTCATGCTACAACTGCTATGGTCTATAAATGTGAGATTTATAGGGAAGCACATATGCACATGTAGAAACATAATCAACCCTTTTATACCCTTTGTCAGGTCTCATAGACAAACTCGTTAATACTGGATGACCTTTGATGTAGTGCAACCTAGGACCATCATCATGTCAAGAACTCCAATACATCACAAGTCATCATTGAACTCAAAGGTGAACTCTTTCCTCTACGAGATTCCATTTCGTGACCCTTTGGATGGTATACTACATGAGCTTCTACCCCTTTGCTATGATAGGTATCACAGGACGAGTACGGACATTCGGGTAGATGTCGAGGAAGCTCAAGACTCAAGACCATCCAAGGCATACGCATGGAAGAGGAGGATAAAGCGATAAGGGAAGACGGAGCCAGTCAGCCCGGCCTGGCCAGCCCAGCCCGTCTAGGCCGCCCCTCACCCGACGCCGCCGGCCTACAGCCCGGCCTGGCCTAGGCCGGCCACCATCTAGACGAAGCCGGCCTCCAGCCCGGCTGGCCTAGGCCGGCACCATCCAGACGCAGCTGGCCTCCAAGGTCGGCCCCAGCCCGGCCAGGCCGGCCTCCGACTGCCTGCGCGCAGATCAGGGCTTGGACCCATGTATCCCCTTTTCCCACCTACCCCTTTGGGTCTAGACTATATATAGGACTCCCTTCCCTTCTTGAGAGGATAGAGTCTATGATGAGAGAGAGTTGAGCATAGGCTCCTTACGCAGCTTTGTGGTGTTGCCTCCCCTTGTGGATTCAAGGCCTCCTCTTGTGGAGAAGATCCCTCTTGTGGATTCAAGACCTACTTGTAGTTTGACTACTTGCCAATCTTTCATATTCGGGTGACTCTATTTGGATCGGTTGGGTTGACCGTTTGGAGAAACAACCCCTCAAGACCTCTCCTTGTATCTACTACTTGCCAATCTCTTCCTTTGGGTGATTCTATTGGACCCGACCGACCGGTGAGGGAAACGTGTCCTTGTATCATGTTTGTGTTCTTGTGTTCTTGGTGTTCTTCGTGTTCTTGCGTGCGTTCGTCCACTCCTGCCGTCAATTCCTGAAGATCGAGCAACCCTAGAGGCGTGGCCTTCACCATATGGTATCAGAGCATGGTTGCCACGGATTTGACTTGTGTTTCCACCCCCAAATCCACCAAATTTTTCTTTGATTTTGAGTAATTTCGAAAATTCCACCAAAAATAGCCCCAATTTGCTTTTGGACCGATCTGTGAATCTTGTGCGGTTTTGCAAGTTTTGATCCATATATCTATTGCTCAACTAGTTGATATTGCTTACTTTGCGTTCCCATGGCCAAATTCCATTTATTTCCCTTCGATTTGAGGTTTTTTGGCCGTTTTTCCGCCAAAAATCGCGGATTTTTGAGGGTCAATCAGACAAAACCGGCCTCCAAAACCGGCCTCAGCCCGGCCCCGACTAGGGCGACCTTCCTGAAAACTGGATTTTCTCAAAATTTGTTTTGGCCATATCTTTTGATTCCGGACTCCGTTTTTTGTTTTTTTGGCTCGTTTCGAAGCTACGAACAAGACCTCCATCACCATTGCGGAAGATCCATCATCCACCACCACCAAAATCTGTGGGCAAGCACGAACCTTCTACACCAAAGGGTAAAGATCGTTGGCGAAAGGTATAATCACCACGAATCTTTTCCTCTTGCCATTCCTTTGTGAGCCGCACTATATCTTTGCGATTACCATTTCCTATTGAGGCTAGTTCTTAATGATTTCTTGGGCTTTGCACATTTGCACCGTGTAGTTTCCGAGCAAAAGTACATGTGCTAGTTGACATATATCTTGTGTTGGCATCAAAGAAGTGGGTGTGCAAAAGAGAAAAGAGAAAAGAAGCAAAAAGTGCAAGAAAAAGAAAAGAGACACCACTTGCCATATCTCTTATAGGAAGCATGCAAGCTCAATGAACATCTAGTAGGTGGTACATTTTGTGCAAATCTAGTAGCCCACCAATAATTTGCAATCGAGCTAGTGGCTCTCCTTGTACTTGTGCAACGCGAGCTTATAGTCTTCGCTAGGATCATATAGTTCTTTAGCTCATTTCTTGGTTGCATAAGTCCCATTTATCTATCCTCGTGTGTGTTTCCTTGAACTACATTCCTATCTTTTGAGATTGACTTGCTTTTGCTTTGTGATCATCGTGGTTCTCTACTTGCCTTTACAATATCTTGGTTTTCGGATTGGTTCGATTTGCTTTCCACCTACCATACCTTCCTATCCTCATAAGTGTGTGTGTTGGGTGTTAGAACCGGATTCTCTTTCGTCAAGCAACTCTATTCTTTCGATAAAGTTTCTCTTGGTTCTCCATCACTCCATATATACACTTGTGTTTGTGAGTTAACATGTCTAGGGAGAGCGAATTCTACTATGGAGGCGAAGATAATGATGAGTATACGATGAGCCACATCGACTATCATGCCTCACGCATCGAGGACGCGGGGGAATACGACACCGACTATGACCCCCATGACATGATGGATCATCACCAAGACTTTCGCTACCACGACTCCGACTATACAAGCGTGTATGACATGGAGCATCAACAAGACTTCCGCTACTACGACTCCAACTCCGCAAGCGCCAACGACATGGACATGATGGAGCCCTACAATGACTTCGAAACGAGAAGCGTCTACTACATGGATCCCATGGGTGACAAATACTATGAAGATGACTTACAATGATATGGTGGAGCACATGTACAACCATGACTTCTCAAGCATGGGCAATTACATCGACTACTACTTCGATAACATGCAAGAGGAGATGAACCCCATCACCACCATGTTCAAGGGCGGCACAACCTACTATGGTTCAAGCTCAAGACGGCGCACCGACAAGGACACCTTGCATTCATCCTATGTAGCTCCATCTACTTCAAGAAGGCCTCATGAGAAGGACATTGCCAAGAGCGCCAAGCTTCGTCATTCTACATCAACAACAAGACGACGTTGCAAGAAGTGCATCGATAAGGCCAACCCAAGCCAAGGCCAATCTAGCTCAAGAAGGCGCCACAAGAACGTTGCCAAGGTCGACCGCAACTTGTCCAAGCTCCAAGACGACCAAACCACACTCACCAAGCTTCAGAACATATCACCAAGTTCGAGTGGGAGCTCCAAGACAAGGTTACCAAAGCAACAAGCACGCCGACGTCGACATGAGGAGACGCACCCGAACCACTTTCGACGTCATTTCTCCTCTCAAGAATGCCAACGCCGACATGAAGAGAAGTCAAGACGGAAGGCACGCCATCAAGCACATACGCCTACACTCCAAGTTCAAGGTGCACCCTCCACATCCAAGATGGTGGCAAGTGCACATCCTATGGTGTCTCCTTCTAGTGTTAAGTCTATGTTTGACGAGTTCATGGCTGACATCGACAAGTTCTTCGAGCAAATGTCACGCTCACGTTGACGCCGCAAGAAGCATGGCAACACTTGTGAGGACACAACCAAGACGGCGCCCTTCTCAAGCACTTCTCATTATACGGTCCCTACACCAAGTGCCACCACCACAATGGCCCCCATATGGGAAGATGAAGACCTCTTATGCGACAATTGCCAAGGCCAAGGACATGATCCGCGAGAATGCCCCAAGCTCTTGTGCCCGCTATGCAATGGAAATGGTCACATGATGTGGGAGTGCAAAGTTGGTGAACAAGAAGGTGACCACAACGATGACAAGATGGTCGAGCATGAGACTTTCCCTTCAACCAAGGAGGCATGCATGGAATATGCTATCACCTATGACCATGGGTCATGTGATGATGATGCCGACCATGGGATGTTCCCTTCGGCAATGGAGTCGAGTGATGATTCTCCTCTTTTGGCATGCATATTTGGAGGCGATGAGGTCGAGAAGGTTGAGCATGGGAGTTTCCCTTCAACCATGGTGGCGTATGGAGTTGAGGAATCCGAGCCTATCCCTATGAGCTTGAGTTATGAGATGGTACCAATCCCATGTGAGAATGAGAGCCACTTAGCACACTTGAGTGAGAGTGAGTTGAGTGACTCCACCATATGTGAGATTGAGTGTTCCAACTTGGAGGGAATGAGTAATACACCACATGAGTTGAGAGAGGTAGTTGATAGGTCTTGTGAGGCCATTTCGAATTCTAACAACTTACCCTCTACCTCTAGTGTGTTCTCTCATTGTGTGCTAGGTTCCGTGAATGATGAGACGCCACTCCTCGACACAATGATGACTCAAATGGAGAAGAGGTACATGGAGGATGATGATGACGTTACCCCATGTCTACTTCAAGATGAACAAGTCGGCTACATGGAAGCCCCTACTACTTCAACACCTACTTCACATGAGCGGGACTACAAAGGTATGGGTGTTAATGTGACCATGATCCCACTAGTGGACATAGTGAACTATGATTGCTTGCATGCTATGGATGATTCTCTTGCCCCGTTGATGCGGGTAGGTCCCGATTTTCACGGATTTGTGCGGAGGGAAAGATGAACTCGAAGAACACCCGAAGAACGAAGAACACAAGAGAGGGAAATCAAACACACAAGGGTAAATAGCAAGTAGCAACCCACCAAGACTCGATTGGTAACAAATCCCCGAGGGCAGCCCCCAATCCTCCTCTCCCAAGCACACCTTACTCTTAGGATTGTTTGTCAAATTGGTCAATCCAACCAATCCAACCTAGCCACCTAAAGATGGAAGATTAGCAAGTTATCGCAACTACAAGCGGAGCCTTGGTATCCACGCAGGGATCTTCTCCTCAAGAGGAGGCCTTGGTTCATCTCCACATGTGGAGGCCTTGAGTCATCTCCAAAGGAGGAAAGAGACACTTTGAGAAGAAGGAGCAAGGCTCTACTTTAGTTCCCAAATCATAGTCTAACCCTAGATCTAGTCCAAGGAGTGCTATTTATAGTCTAGATCCAAAACGAGGCGAAAGGATAAGGTTACACGGGTCCTGTCCCGAACTCATGCCCGCACTAGCGGTAGTACCGCTGGGTTAGCCGGTGGTACCGCTGGTGCGGGCAGGCGTCGCTGCTCCCCACGTCGCCGGTACCAGTTGGTACCGCTACTGGTGCCACTGGCGGTACCGGGCGTCGCGTCCGAAGCGCCGTTTTGGCGGTAGCTGGTGCGGTAGCACCGCCGACGTGGGGGTCGCCCGTCCCATGTCCCCGGTACCGACCGGTACCGCTGCCGGTGCCGCTGGAGGTACCGCCGGCGTGGGTTGAGGCCTTGCTGACTGGGCCAGGGCGGTAGTACCGCTTAACCCGGCGGTAGTACCGCCGCCTGGGATTTCTTCTTCCTTCATCTTGTCGCTTCCTCCTCCTCTTCCACGCGTACACCTTGGATGATCTTGAGTCTTGGGCTTCCTTGGCATCTTCCCGGATGTTCGTACTCGCCAAGTGGTACCTAGCATGGCAAAGGGGTAGACGCTCACGTAGTATACCATCCAAAGGGGCACGGAATGAGTTCTCATAGAGGAAGGAGTTCACCTTTGAGCTTAATGACGACTTGACATATGTTGGGTTGCTTGGCATGGTGATGGTCCTAGGTTGGGCTACATCATCTCCCCCCCCCCCTTTAAAAAGAGTCGTCCTCGACTCTTGCTCATCATCATGGCAAGGAGGTAGATGTGTAGACCTTGTCATGTGGTTCACCATGTAGTCGATGGAATGATGTTGCACTTCTTGAATGTCTCTTCGCCTTTCAAGTAACCTACAAAACTCACAAGGAAGACGAAACAACACTCAAAGAGTAGCCAATTCTTGAAGGTCATCGCATGAGCGCTTATGTAGAAGGAAGTCACCTTAGCAAGATGTCGATGCGCTCTTCTTGCAAGATCTTCCGTCATAGGGATGCGTGGTTGACACAACTCATGGAGGCTCATCCAAAGGTACGACCTACACATCAAAGTCCAAGCAAACCATGTGTGTGCAAGATAGAGGAGCATATCATCAATGACATGTCCATTCATGTTCATTACACCATTAGCACAACAAAATATGAGAAAGTCAAAGCATATGCAAGGTCAATGTGCAAGCAATTTCTCGAAACATCATCAAAATGTGGGAACACAAAAACTCCATGAAAATGTGAGAAGGCAATGATAGCTATCTCATTTTGAAACATATGATCATTATTGCACACAAGGCATTGCAAAGAACAATTTGTCATCATCCTTGATGCAATAAGAGGATAATTTGGCAAACAAACACAATGAAAAATGTCCAATGTATCAACATGGTTGCAAACAAACCATAGGAAAGAGCAAGTTTTCGACATATTTGTTGCAACACCAAATGCGTAGGAACCAAAACACTCATGACAAGACATGCTCGAAATGTCATTATGGTTGCAAACAAGCCATTGGAAAGAACAATTGTTCATCATATTTGTTGCAACACATAAATCATTCATATGAAAGATGGAAAATTTGTCTTGCCATAGGAGAAACCAACATCACAAACATGTTTGCAAACAAACCAAATGCAAGATAAATTGGTCAACTTGTTTGATGCAAAACATGGGAAAGGTATTAGAGCCGGGTTCGATCCACGACTCAAGTGTATGCTCTCAAGAGCTCGCATTGTCAACTCATGCTCAATTGCGGTTGACATTATCATGCGTTTACCGGCACACACAAGACACCATATGAAGAAATGATGCGCACGGTATAGGAACACATCATCCATCATGACGCGTCTCTTCATTTGCACAACACCAACCACACCAAAATCAAATGGAAAATATGACATATGTGGTTGGTCACTATGCAAAGTGAAGGATGGAACAAGATCCATAAAAGAGAATGAAAAATCTCCAAAAGTGAGAAAGCTATGGGGGCAATCTCATAGGCCAATATATCAACATTATTGCAAACCAAGCATTTAAAAGAACAATTGTTCAATATTTTGGATGCAACAATGGGAAAGTAGCGCAAACATCGATTGCAAAACATGGGTATGGCAAAGTCATCACAAATAGGTTGTTCCACATGATCAACATTGGAAGTATCACATGGAAATAAAAATGTATCATATGATGGGGCAAGGAAATCATCCATAGCATGTAAGCAATCATCATTCATCATGTCCATGGGAGGGAACATGGTCACATCAACACCCATACCTTGATAGTCCTGCTCATGTGAAGTAGGTGTTGAAGTAGTAGTCGCTTCCATGTAGCCGACTTGATCATTTTGAAATAAACATGGGGTGGCATCGACACCCTCCATGTACATCGTCTCCATGTGAGGCATCATTGTGTCGAAGAGGGGCGTCTCATCGTTCATGGAACCTAGCACACAATGAGCGAACACACTAGAGGTAGAGGGTAAGTTGTTAGCATTCGAAATGGTCTCACAAGACCTATCAACTACCTCTCTCAACTCATGTGGTGTATCACTCATTCCCTCAAAATAGAAACACTCAAACTCACATATGGTGGAGGCACTCAACTCACTCTCACACAAGTGGGCTAAGTGGCTCTCAAACTCACATGGGATTGGTGTTATCTCACCATTCAAGCACATGAGGGTAGCCTCGGTTTCCTCATCTCCGCACGCCTCCAAGGTTGAAGGGACACTCCCATGCTCAACCTTCTCGACCTCATCGCCTCCAAAGATGCATGCCATAGTTTGGCCATCCTCATTCAACGCATCCACCAATGTGATAGCATTGCACATGCTCGCCTCCGTGGTCGAAGGGAAAATCCCATTCTCGACCATCTTATTGTCGCCCTCATCTCCATTTGGGCACTCCCACATCATGTGACCATTGCCATCGCATATTGGACACGAGAGATTGGGACATTCTCGTGGACCATGGTCTTGGCCTTGGCAAATGTCGCATATGCGTTCTTCCTCATGCCATATGGGAGTCCAAGTGTCTCAGCGATCTCTAGGGTGAGGTGGTGGCGAAGGAGTGCGTTCATGGCATCCACCATTTGAGCGATGAAGCTCTTGATGTTCATTCTTTTGGTACGCTCGAGGTGAGTGTTGATGTTCTTATCGAGGTTCATAACGTCCATGACGATCGCGTTGTTGTGGTGGTGGTGATGGTAGGCGGTCATGATGTTCCCCATTTGGGCGTTGACGCTCTTGATGCGCGTTGGCATTGTTCACGCTAGGAGAATGTGGATGTTCCACGTGAAGACGATGTCGTTCATGACCGTCGCGCCTTGGGTTATCTTGAAGATCTTGTTGTGGTTCACCTTGACGAGGACCATGACGCGTATGCCTTGATTGTGACGACCTTGAAGTGTGCCTTGTGCGGCGCGAGCTTGGAGAAGAGCGATGTTGCACAAGGTTGTTGATAGCTTCGGTCACTCGCTCCATAGACGCTTCTTGCGCATGCATGCGGTTGTTGAAGTTGGCTTCTAGAGCTTGACGACGTCGTTCATAGTGGCATAAGCCATCACGAAGAAGGTGTCCAATACCAACGAACTCGTCAAGTGTAACATAGGCATGATCACCTTGAACTTCACCATGGATTTCCTCTTCCGAGCTTGAGCTTCCGTTTGTACTTCCCCTAAACATTTTCTCAAGATCAAGTGAGATATGTGGTAAAGAAAAACCAAGACAAACTATATCCCAAGTATAATGTGGCTTGAGAGGAGAGTATCCGGTTCTAACACCCAACACACACACTTATGAGGTTAGGAAGGTATGAAGTGGCAAACGAAACAAGCAAACCCGCCGACAAGTATATTGTCAAAGGTAGAGAAAATCCACAATGATCAAATTACCAAAGAAACTCCAACCACAAAGTATCAAGAAACACACACAAAAGCGAATGATGGGGTTGGGCAACCAAGAGGGCGAGCACTCGAAGATAGACAACCTAACAAAGACTACGTGCTTAAATGTCACCCAACACAAGAAGGACGCTAGCTCAATTGCTTTTTGTGGGCAACGGATTTGCACAAGAGTTAACACTCACACTCACTTTGGCGGTCTTAGCTTTGTCGCAACCTACAAGAGATGAAACTTGGCACCACTTGATTCTTTTCTTTTCTCTCTTTTTTTTGATTTGGCTCTTTTTGCTTCTTGCCTCTTTTCTCTTTTGGCACTTTTTGCTTCTTATTCTATTTCACACCCACTTCTTTTGATGCCAACACAAGATATATATCAACTAGCGCATGCAAGGTTGCTCAGAAACTACACGGTGCAAATGTGCAAAGCCCAAGCAATCATCAAGAGCTAGTCTCAATAGGACATGGTAATCGCAAAGATATAGTGTGGCCCAGAAAGGAATGGCAAGGGGTGAAGGTTGGCAATGTTATACCTTTCGTCGATGTTCTTCTCCCGTTGATGTAGAAGCTTCGTGCTTGCCCACGAATTTTGGTGGTGGTAGATGATGGATCTTCCGCAATGGTGATAAAGGCCTTAATCGTAGCTTCGAAACGAGCCGAAGAACATCAAAAACGGAGTCCGGATTCAAAAGATATGGCCAAAACAATTTTCTGAAATTTTCAGTTTTCCGAGGTACCGCTTAATCCAGCGGTAGTACCGCTGGTGGTACCGCTCGAGCGGTCCGAAGGGCAGTTTTGGCGGTACCGCCGGCGGTAGTACCGCCGGGGTCGCTGGACACGCCCGAGAACGCGATTTTTCGCGATTTTGGCGGAAAACTCGCCGAAAAACACCGAATCGAAGGGGCAAATGATTGAATTAGGCCATGGGAACGCAAAGGAAGGTAGATCAACTAGTTTAGCAATAGATCTATGGATTAAAACCTACCAAAACGCACTCAAATCTCCGGATCAAACAAAAGCAATTTGGAGAACACGAAGAACACGAGGAAGAACGCCAAGAACACAAGAGCACGCACAAGATACAAGAACCGTTTCCCTTACCGGTCGGTCCAACCGGCCCAATAGAATCCACATGAAGGTGGGAGATCGACAAGAAGGGATCTTGGATGGTTGTTTCTCCAACGGTCAACCGAACTGCTCCAATAAAGTCACCCGAAGATGAAAGATTGGCAAGTAGTCAAACTACATGTAGAGGTCTTGAATCCACGAAGGGATCTTCTCCACAAGCGGAGGAACCATCCCCGCAAGGGGAGGAAGGAGACCGTCTTGAGGTGGGGAGCCTAAAGCAACAGATCCATGGACAAAAACTACCAAAAACGCAACGAATCGACAGATCGGCTCGAATCTAGGTAAGGCTATTTTTGGTGGACATTTTCGAATTTCTCAAAAACGAAGAAAAATTTGGTGGATTTTGGTGGAAACACAAAACAAATCCGTGTCAACCTAGAGCTCTGATACCATATGATGCGGGTAGGTCCCGATTTTCACGGATTTGTGCGGAGGGAAAGATGAACTCGAAGAACACGCGAAGAACGAAGAACACAAGAGAGGGGAAATCAAACACACAAGGGTAAATAGCAAGTAGCAACCCGGCAAGACTCGATTGGTAACAAATCCCCGAGGGCAGCCCCCAATCCTCCTCTCCCAAGCACACCTTACTCTTAGGATTGTTTGTCCAATTGGTCAATCCAACCAATCCAACCTAGCCACCTAAAGATGGAAGATTAGCAAGTAATCGCAACTACAAGCGGAGCCTTGGAATCCACGCAGGGATCTTCTCCTCAAGAGGAGGCCTTGGTTCATCTCCACATGTGGAGGCCTTGAGTCATCTCCAAAGGAGGAAAGAGACACTTTGAGAAGAAGGAGCAAGGCTCTACTTTAGTTCCCAAATCATAGTCTAACCCTAAATCTAGTCCAAGGAGTGCTATTTATAGTCTAGATCCAAAACGAGGCGAAAGGATAAGGTTACATGGGTCCTGTCTCGAACTCATGCCCGCACTGGCGGTAGTACCGCTGGGTTAGCCGGTGGTACCGCTGGTGCGGGCATGCGTCGCTGCTCCCCACGTCGCCGGTACCAGTTGGTACCGCTACTGGTGCCACTGGCCGTACCGGACGTCGCGTCCGAAGCGCCGTTTTGGCGGTAGCTGGGGCGGTAGCACCGCCGACGTGGGGGTCGCCCGTCCCACGTCCCCGGTACCGACCGGTACCGCTGCCGGTGCCGCTGGAGGTACCGCCGGCGTGGGTTGAGGCCTTGCTGACTGGGCCAGGGGCGGTAGTACCGCTTAACCCGGCGGTAGTACCGCCGCCTGGGATTTCTTCTTCCTTCATCTTGTCGCTTCCTCCTCCTCTTCCACGCGTACACCTTGGATGATCTTGAGTCTTGGGCTTCCTTGGCATCTTCCCGGATGTTCGTACTCGCCAAGTGGTACCTAGCATGGCAAAGGGGTAGACGCTCACGTAGTATACCATCCAAAGGGGCACGGAATGAGTTCTCATAGAGGAAGGAGTTCACCTTTGAGCTTAATGATGACTTGACATATGTTGGGTTGCTTGGCATGGTGATGGTCCTAGGTTGGGCTACATCACCCGTCATATGATACATTCTTATTCCCTTGTGATACTTTGTTTGAAATCAATGTTGATCATGTGGAGTTACCCATGTGTGATGTTCATGCCTTGTTACGAATGTTTCTATTTTTTTCCCGTTGTGGCATGCAACATGTTGAACAATTTCTCTTTCACATGTGTTGCTTGCAATAATGTTGAAATGCTTGATAATGAGATTGCCCCCAACCTAATCTTTTTAACACCACTTTAGGTATTTCAAAGAAAGATAGCAGGAACATTGGTAAACTTGTAAGAGCGGAATTAATAAGAACAAGACGGTCTCCGTATGAGAGCATCTTTCCTATCCAGGATCCCAGTTTGCGTTCAAACCTATCCTCAACGGGCTTCCATTCCTTGTTTAACAACTTCCTATAGTGGATTGGGATACCAAGGTATTTAAATGGCAAAGACCCGACCTCGCATCCAAAAATTTGCCTATACTCATTAATATCCTCATTGGCTTTTCCAAACCAATAAATCTCACTCTTGTGAAAATTGATTTTTAGTCCAGACAACTCCTCAAAGAAAGACAAAATTAGTTTCATATTGACAGCCTTTTTGAGGTCATGTTCTAAGAACAAAATAGTGTCATCCGCATCTTGGTGTATTGATACCCCACCATCTACTAGATGCGGTATCAATCCCCCCCCCCCCCCCCCCCCCCCCCACTTGGCCATCCTCTTTTGCTCTTACAATAAGAATTGCCAACATGTCAGCTACCAAGTTAAACAAAATAGGTGATAACGGATCCCCTTGCCTTAAACCTTTGAGAGTTTGGAAATAATGTCCGATATCATCATTTACCCAAACCCCCACACTTCCTCCTTGAACAAACCTAGAAATCCTTTCACACCAGTGCGGTGCGAATCCTTTCATGCGCAGAACTTGTTGTAAGAAAGACCATTTTACCTTATCACATGCCTTTTCGAAATCAATTTTGAAGAGGACACCATCTAATTTTTATGATGTAGCTCATGTATAGTCTCATGTATATACTGATGTGGTCAAGACTGATAATTATCTTATGTCCAGGGTTTATGATGCCCAAAAATTATTTTGGTCAGGGTGTGTAGCCCCTGATGGTAATTGCACATTGATGTTTAAGTATGCAGTTGTGCATTACCCTTATGTAGGTGCTAATGAATTTGATTAACCAGTATGCTAGCATGTTTAGTTCGATGAGTTGAATGTGCTGATGTGTGTTGTTATGTTGCAAAGAGATGGTAAGATCAACTGTTTTAAAAGAGGTGAGCACGCCACAAAATGGACGAGCTTCCTGCATTAGAAAGATGAGCCACGCATGGACAGGGTAGAGCGTACGCCCAGAGGATAACCCTCGCTGCCACGTGGCGCTCGACCTGATCTGCAGTATGCGACCGTGGGCGGGTCTAATCCCTGCGGCGAAGAGCAGCCACTCTTCCCAGATCTTGTGCAGATAATGGAATGGGTGGGAGCCTACGGTTTATTATATAAGCCGTTGTGGCCGAGCCAGCATACAGAGCCTCAAGCAAAGCCTGCCTCTCTTGTTAGCTGTCTACAACGATGGCTCCCACTGTGATGTCGTCGGCGGCCACCGCCGTTGCTCCTTTCCAGGGGCTGAAGTCCACTGCAGGGCTCCCCACCAGCCGCCGCTCCAGCTCTGCCCTCGGCAGCGTCAGCAACGGCGGAAGGATCCGGTGCATGCAGGTATATATACGTGTCATCAGTTCAGTTCACTTATTATTAGCACAAAGTGTTGAGCTGAGGACCAACTGATGTGTGTTCTATCAACAAATTCAGGTGTGGCCGATTGAGGGGATCAAGAAGTTCGAGACCCTGTCCTACTTGCCACCGCTCTCCACGGAGGCCCTTCTCAAGCAGGTCGACTTCCTGATCCGCTCCAAGTGGGTTCCCTGCCTCGAGTTCAGCAAGGTTGGCTTCATCTTCCGTGAGCACGGCAGCACCCCCGGATACTACGACGGCCGGTACTGGACAATGTGGAAGCTGCCCATGTTCGGCTGCACCGACGCCTCGCAGGTCATCAACGAGGTGGAGGAGGTGAAGAAGGAGTACCCTGACGCGTACGTCCGCATCATCGGCTTCGACAACATCCGTCAGGTGCAGTGCGTCAGCTTCATCGCCTTCAAGCCACCAGGTTGCGAGGAGTCCGGCAAGGCCTAAACAAGTTGATCTCCTACTATTATACAGCTTGGTTTCGGGTCATGTTGATTTCATTTCCCTTTTCACTTTTCTTCTGCTTACTTAATATGGACGTGGTCTCTCCCTGCAACTCGAATTAACTGTATAAGTACTACAACTATAAGAGTACTACAACTACCGTTGGGTGAGGAATATCTGAATGTAAACTCCGGCTATGCATATAAAGACAAATATATATCATAAGTTATATACTCTTCTGCATTGTTCACAAAATTTTTGATTATATGAATTTTTTGGCATGGATATGCATTGATTTAAGAATCAGATGCAAGTATCGATCTCAGTTTACATTATTTTCAGTCATACAAGTGCTCTTCAACCTGAGATCAGTGGTAGCAGAGAGTTGTCAGAAATTGAGGTTGTTATTTCTTCCTCATTAACGTGGGAAATATAGGATAAGGTAGTAGCGTGAAGGAAAATGATGGCCATAGATAGGTCAGCACTAGACATACCATACCATCTTATATTTACTAATTGGAGACACCAACGGAAGCACCACGTTAATCCTCAACAACTAAGAAAATTAACCATCCGATTTTCCGCATTACCTATGTACAGCCGTTGGATGAAATAGACAAAGAGTCCTCACGTTCTATCCCACGTGCACGCCTCCTCTCGCGAAAAAACTTTCACGGCATGCAAAGATACGTCTCCGTCGCAGACTCCAACGATCCGTTCGATCTTGACATGTACGTGTATTTGGATATCCCTAACCCTAAACGGGGCCTGGCATTGGAAGAGGCCGGGCAGCCGAGCTGCCGCGCGGTGGAAGCAGATATCGGCCGTCGAGCTGCACCTCTCCGGTCGCGGCGTCGCCGAAGCCAAGACAGCTTCGAGCTGCGGTACCCTGACGGTATTCTGGTGTTGGGAGCCGCCGCCGAAGCCAATACAAGTTCGAGTTGAACCTCTTCGGCTGCGGCGTCGCCTTTGTTCATCAAACAAGATTCCCAGAGCGTACAAATCATCAAGAGGTAACGACTGGGGATTACTGATCGATGTTAGTGCGAATGAGAAAATTTTCCTTCGTGTGCTGATTTGAAGTGCTGAACTTTCATCACCCTTCAATATTGTAGATTTAGCAAAATCGAGAGAAAACAGATAGCCGGACAATGCAAAAGCTAAGACAGCTGCGAGCTGCATGCCTCCGGTGGCCACGTCGCTTTATGCATCAAAAGAGAACGTACATAACCAACAGGTATAGGAGTGAAAACTAATGAAGTTAGTGTGAATGAAAAAGGTACGATCCAATAAAGCATGTCCAGCTCTCCTGATTGTATTCCTCTACAAACGCTGAATCTTATTTCCAATTTCTTATCGCAGATCAACCGAGCATGTATATTCCAGTACAACTTTATCCCACGTCCACGATGGTTGATTAAGATTAAAAAGCATGTCCAGCTCAACCAACAGGCAAGAAATTCTGTATCCTTAAATTCTCTGCTATAGATATATCTTAACATGCACACGCTGAATCCACAATATACTGCTGGTGCTTGACTGGTGCCCTACGTTTCAGTTCCTAACTACGATCGATTTGATCAGCATAAATTAATCACGTTATTATTTTTTTTTGTGCGGAATTAATCAGGTTGTTCACTCGCCCTCCTGGCTGAATCGAAGTTCAAAGCCATCTAGCCATCAGGTTGTTCATTATCCTTCCTCTATTAATCTACGCATCAACTCTCATAGTACATAATGATCCCTTAGGTTTGCTTTGCCTGACCTGTATTTATAGGGAGATATCGACGAACTTGAGCGTATACAAGTACAAACTCTTCTTAAAGGTGATAACACATGTCTCCTCCTTCTACATTAGAATAGTTCTGTAGGTTATTTAGAATCCTCTATTGGAAAAAATATCCATATAGAACAAACTCCTTTCAGGCAATTGATTGTTCTATAACCAATAATCCCCACAGGGAATTAATTATTCTAAAAGATAGCCTACCGCAACCTTAGGCCGGTGCCAACGCGGGTATCTTGACACGATTTCATAGGCTAATAGCTGACGTGGCGGTCTTATAAATGAAGAAAGAGAGAGCTGCTGTAGATAAGCGGAGAACCGGCTCTTGGCGTGATACTCGAAATGACATCAATGCGAGATCCATCCCGTACGTCAGGCCACTATCGCACACTTCTCACAAGCTGCTCAACATCCGTCCGATCGGGTGAGTACTAGTCCTGATGAAGCCACAAAGTGAGCTGCGGTAGAGTTATGCCACAAAGTGATCTGATATTAAATCTTGTATATGTAAAACATAGATACGGTGCACTGGGCTAGTCGTATCTTACGCAGCCGTTTCTTTACTAGATACAACGCTTAGAGACGACGCATTGTCACCGGCCTTACAAACAGTGTGGTATATCTGACATGTATACATTAAATTTATCAGCGGCCACTCAGAATGACTGCATGAGAATTTTAGGTCAGTGGACAAGTAAAATAAGTTCCTTAATTACATGGTTGACCAGACTAGCATGTAGTAAATATTAATGATATCCGATGGTCCAATATCAACATGTATACG
The DNA here is from genome assembly GCA_947311845.1 of Poa pratensis. Classification (NCBI taxonomy): domain Eukaryota; kingdom Viridiplantae; phylum Streptophyta; class Magnoliopsida; order Poales; family Poaceae; genus Poa; species Poa pratensis. Next base: position 628,116 of record CAMZMU010000113.1, read on the forward strand.
TGTTAATTTCTGCATAGTGAATATATAAATAACCAGTGACAAAAATGACTTTCAACATGTGCCAGAGCCCAGATCTTGGCTCCTGTTTTTCCATACAGTAATCTTGATTGATCAAACTTTCAAATACTTGCTTCTATTTGCATGTTTTGTTCCTAACAAAGCCTTACTTCTTTATCTATCACGCTTCAGGATCCACTAGGTGTGACCTGCATTGGAAAACGAAGATTTGTTATCCCAGCTGAATTTCTAAATAGTATTGAATTCTCTGAATTATCAAATCATGAACCAAGGCTAAAAATAGGATTGTCAAGCATTGGTGAGAGAGTTTACATCCCATCAACTATCATGGCAATAATTGATCCAGAATGGTCTTTCATATTGAGAAGGAAACAATACCCAATATATGTGTATTTGATTGTGACCATAACAAGAGTTAAGCGTAATCTTTGAAACAGGTGGGACTCTACTTGGAAAAGAAAGTGTTCACACATGGCCAACTTTACGTTGTGATGTCGAGGGTTCCAAGCAGAAATGGACTCCAGACCCACATATCAGATTAAGACCGACCCTCCACCAAAGTTACAAAAATCCTTTACAAGGATATATTTCAGTTTCGGGCTCCTTCTGAGAATGAAATGTACTCTGTCTGCTTTCATAAGCAATACTTGCATTGGGTGCTCAATTAGGTTTACTCAAAATACTTAACTATTTGTATAGAAAATTTAAGTGTGATGCAGATCCAGAAACAATATATTTGACAATGCAGCAAGAACTACATGGAAATAATCAAGTTTCTGATTGTATTTGTCATCTCTCCAAGTATTCGTGTGTGTTACTTTGGGTTGGTTACTTAATTGAATTAGGAAGTACATTTCTCCTAGCTAACGTGAATCAGTCAATAACTACTTATTGGTTGGGCAACCAACACTGGAAAACGATGCCGGGCTACACTTCCTTCAATTAATTGTGTAGGTTTACTTCGCAAACATTACATAGATAATTAGACATTCATATTCAGCTCACTATGAGAAGAGTCATATAAAATTCCACGATGTGATTCTTCGAATGAAATTATTAGCTCATGTGTTTATGAACGAAACACGGTCATATGTGGCGATCCACCTTGACTAAAATACGTCAACAAATCATTGTGCAAAGCCAACACAATTAGGAGGGGAAGACTAGAACAAATAGAATGGGAAGAGAAAATTATTTCGTGTTGGTAAAAGAAAAGTTGCTTCCACGACCTAATCGCTAGCCCGTGCGAATGCATGGGTTGACGACTAGTAGTAAAGAATACTAGGTCACAGGCTGAAGGACAGTACCACCGTTTGCTCGGTCGTGAACTCCTTGAACAATGAAAAGAAAATCGAAAACGGACAGAACATTTGCCTGTCTATATATTAAGATAGGAGAGAATGTATGTATACAAGAATTGCCAGCGCCACAATCGGTCGCACAACATAGTCCACTCCACTACAAAGAATGACGATACTACTGGCGCTAAGCCACCATTTCCTGCTGCCTTCCACTCTCGGTATGTCTCTTTAATCCTATCAGAACCTGGCCAAGGTGACATCATCACGGATTTGAATACTCTTCTACTTCGCTCGAGCCAAATGCAAAAAAATTATGCCACCCCATCCACTATGTTGTATGCCGGCATGGTATCCATTATTTGCTATCATTTGATGAAGAAATTGCCAAAATGATGACAATTGACAACAAAAAACTGTAGCAGACCAAGACGAACCATTCCATTACATTTCACTTGGTGACCCGAACCAAACACACCCTAAATGAGTTGCCACATTGAGTGCCATGGCCAGTAAAGTGTGGACATGGGTGGACACCCAAACGGCCCGAAACATATACGTTTCGTTTTGGGTTGTCCTATTGGAGTTGCTCTTACTTCTCTTCTATGTTTTGAAGTAACTCTTGATACCCTGATTGACGCTACTCAATCACATTGTAGTTCTGAACCACTATTAGCTTGACAAAATCCTTGATGGGGTTGTACTATTAGGCTAAATTCGGTGGTTGATCATGTTGTGCGCCCGACTCAGACGACTTTTATGCAAGGCCACAATATACTTGATGGGGTTGAGGTTTTACATGAAACAGTTCATGAGTTGCATCGAAAAAAGCTTAACGGTGTAATTCTAAAGATCAACTTCGAAAAGGCTTATGATAAAGTCAAGTGGTCTTTCCTCTAGCAAATACTCAGAATGAAAGGGTTTTGTAATGAGTGGCGCACTATGATCCATAAATTTGTTTCCGGAGGAAGTGCTGCCATCAAAGTCAATGATGACGTTGGTAGATACTTCCAAACAAAAAAAGGATTACGACAAGGCGATCCATTATCACCTATATTATTTAATATAGTTGCTGATATGCTAGTCATAATCATTGAGCATGCAAAACTAGATGGACAAATTGAAGGTGTAGTCCCGCATCTAGTGGATGAAGGGTTATCTATTCTTCAATATGTTGACGATACGATTCTTTTTATGGAACATGACATGGAAAAGGCAAGAAACCTGAAATTAATTTTATCAGCGTTCGAGCAACTTTCCAGTCTAAAGATTAACTTCCATAAAAGTGAATTGTTTTGTTATGGCGATGCTCAGGACGATGCCACCCAGTATGCTGAGTTATTTGGCTGTGGGCAAGGCCAATTTCCAATAAGCTATCTAGGCATTCCGATTCATTTCAGGAGGCTTACGATTGCTCAATGGAAGCATGTCGAGGAAAGGCTACAAAAGAGGTTGAGTAGTTGGAAAGGAAAATTACTATCCCTAGGTGGTAGATTGGTTCTAATAATATGATTTCCTTCTTCCAATTACCAAATGGAGTCTAGCATCGATTGGATTATTTTCGATCAAGATTCTTTTAGCAAGGGGACAGTGAGAAAAAGAAATATCGACTGGCTAAATGGAATGTAGTGTGCTGCCCCAAAGATCATGGTGGTCTGGGGATTCATGACCTTGAGGTCAAGAATAGAGCCCTTCTTGATAAATGACTGTTTAAGCTTCTTACCGAAGATGGGGTTTGGCAAACTCTTCTAAGGAGAAAGTATATTGGCTCAAGTGCAGCATCACAGGTTTCGTGGAAACCAGGTGACTCACATTTTTGGGCTGGCCTAATGGCGACGAAAAATTCTTCCCATATGGTTCTTTTTCCATCAAGGATGGTTCGGAGATAAGTTCTGGGAGGATAGGTGGCTAGGTACCACTGCACTTCGAGAACAATATCCAGCTTTATACAATATTATCCTTGGACGTCACAAAAGCGATACGCCGCTAATGTGTTGGAGAACTTTCCTCCAAATGTGACGTTCCTAAAGATCTTGTTGGTCCCAGGTTAGTAGCTTGGAAGGAGTTGCTACAGCGGCTGGCTTCTGTCAATCAGACGCACGGGACTGACGAGTTTCGTTGGAATTTACACAATAGTGGTAAATTATCGGTGGACTGTATGTATAAAGCTTTAATCCAACCAGATGTGCCAGTAGATAATAATAAGAAAATCTGGAAGATGAAGATTCCACTAAAAAACAAGGTCTTTGCGTGGTATCTTCGTCGAGGGATAATTCTTACTAAAGATAACCTTGCAAAACGTAATTGGCATGAGAGTAAAAAGTGTGTCTTCTGTCACAAGGACGAGACTATAAAGCACTTATTCTTTGAGTGTCAATTTGCTAGTTCTATATGATCAATCATCCAGATAGGTTCTACCTTATACCCACAAAAAAAGCATTGCTAATATTTTTGGCAACTGGCTGAATGGTGTGGACCATAGGTTTAAACAACTTATTAGAGTGGCAGCGCTTGCCGTTATATGGTCATTGTGTTGTGTAGAAATGACAAGGTTTTTAATGATAATTTTTTTTCTCTAATGCAGGTTATCTACGGGCTTTCGTGATCTCCGTTGCAACGTGTGGAGCATCACGACCTGTTTACGGAGGTGTGTACAAGACTCGAGAATACGGCGAGAGACTTTTTATCCCAACATGGATGACAGCATAATTTGCGGATCGGCCCTCCACCATCTTAGGTGTTTTTACAATTTCTCATCATGATATGTAATGCGCCTTTTTTTGCTCTTTGCACTACTGAACTTGTGACGGCTGTGTGCATCCTAGTTATGCAGAGGACGGGTGTAATGCTTAAAACATTTTAAGTAATAATGCTCCCTTTATCGAAAAAATTAGCTTGACAAAATGAATTGCCCACTTTTTAAAAAGTGGCATACAAGCATAAATAACGTGCTTTTCGTATTTTCATGTAGTCCTCAAATTTGTCACAAGCTCACACAGTTCACAACAAAATATTGCTTTCTACACAATATCATTAACGGGACTACTAAGTTGACCAAATGTTACAAACTTATAGTGGACCCCCTAAATTCATTTATTATGTACGCTATGAAAGTGATTTGAACTAGGAACCTAGGATGAAAGACTACGCTGAAGCCGGTATCCTAATCGCCATCATCTGGAGAAGCCATGGCTGATCAAGGTCCGGATCGACGAAAGAGTGTGCAAGGAACTGCTCTGCTTCCACATCAAGCAATTGTCTACACCAAGCCACTCTGTTTGACGGTCGGGAACCAGGCCCTGAGCACCTGCAGATAACAGGTGTAAAATGGTTAATGCTGTTGCACACTGAATATTAGCTAGTTTGGTTGACTAAATACGGTATTCCATCTGAGGGTACGCAATAAAATACAGTTCTGCATCGGAAACACAAAATTGTTTTGGTTAGATTTCGGTAAACAATAATGCTAGACTTATGGGCTGGTCTGTCTATCGATATTCTATGGACAAGCCTGGAGTGAGTCGTTTGTTCAACTTGCTTAAAAAGCGGACCATGTTACGATTCCTACATGCTATGCCATGTTGTGAGTCCGTAACAAATTATTGTGTAACATATCCGTATATGTACAGTAGCAACTCTTTAGTAAATACCAATCTAATTAAACTTGACACACCTTAGAAACTGAGGCAAGAACATTATTTTTGCTTATATATATCTGAATATATATAAATCATCATTTGTGATACTACCTCAGTAGTCAATACCCGGATACTAAAGATCTATCAGCATATGCACTGGTGATTAAGTGACCAAGTGTAGAACATGACACCATAACCAACATTGATCACCTGGGCAATAAAGCACATTTTTCTTTCGAACTATCGTGGTTAAAAAAAGATGGTTTCATCGAGTTGGTAGCCAAAGAGTGGACATCAATCTCGCTTGGCAATACCCCTTTGGAGGTGTGGCAAAACAAGATTCGCCATCTCCGATCTTTTCTTCGAGGTTGGGCTAAAAATATTAGTGGAGTTTATAAGAAAGAGAAGCAACGGCTCCTCAGCCTTATTGATTCTCTTGATATCAAGCTGAGACTACACCTTTAAATACTACCGAGAGACAAGCTCTTGGAGAAGCAAACCAAAAGTTAGCTACTTTGAGGAGAGATGAAGAGGCTAAATGGGCACAGCGTGCCAAAGTTAAGCACATTCAGGAAGGTGGGGAGAATAAAATATTTCATCTGATCGCAAATGGGAAGCATAGACGAAAACGTATTTTTCAACTTGAACAAGACGAAGGAACAATTATAGGGCAGGAGAATATCAAGAACTATATAACGAATTTCTACAAAAACATGTTTGGAAATTCGGCTACTCACACTGTCTCATTAGTGGAGACTGAGACGGCCGACATCCCACAAATTTCAATGGAGGAAAACGTGTTACTTACATCCGACTTCACAGAGAAGGAGGTGTATGAAGCAATTATGCAAATGGAAAAAAACAAAGCACCGGGACCGGATGGTTTCCCGGCTGAGTTCTATCAAAAACTTTGGGAAACGATTAAGCATGATTTGATGAATCTGTTTAAAGCTTTTCAACGGGGGAGTTACCGCTTTTTCAACTGAATTATGGCAACATTATTCTTCTACCGAAAAAAGACAATGCTGTTCAAATTCAACAATACCGTCCAATATGCCTACTAAATGTTAGTTTTAAGATTTTCACCAAGGTGGGAACAAATAGAATTTCGGAGGTCGCGCAAAAGGTGATTAGACCAACTCAAACAGCTTTCATGCCGGTAGACATATACTAGAGGGAGTTCTGATACTTCATGAGACCATCCATGAACTTCATAGGAAGAAAATGGACGGGGTTTTATTAAAAATCGACTTTGAAAAAGCATATGATAAAGTACAATGGCCTTTTCTGCAACAAGTGTTGCGTATGAAAGGCTTTGATCCCAAGTGGTGTAAATGGATAGAACAATTTGTTAGCAAAGGGAGTGTGGGCATCAAAGTAAATGATGACCTAGGTCATTATTTTCAAACACAAAAGGGATTGAGACAAGGCGACCCTTTATCACCGATTCTTTTTAACATTGTAGCTGTATAATGATAGCAAGAGCCAAGGAAGATGGACAGGTTGACGGACTTATACCTCATTTAGTAGATGGGGGGATTTCAATACTTCAATAAGCCGATGATACTATTCTTTTCATGGAGCATGATATGGAAAAAGCACTTAATATGAAACTCATTCTATGCATTTTTGAACAGCTTTCGGGGTTAAAGATTAACTTCCACAAAAGTGAAATTTTCTGCTTTGGCAAAGCGAAGGAAGTAGAACATCAATATAGAATTCTTTTTGGGTGCGAATCAGGGTCCTATCCATTTAGATATCTGGGTATCCCAATTCACTACTGAAAATTGACAAATGCCGAATGGAAGGCCATTGAGGACCGGTTTGAGAAGAAGTTGGCAAGCTAGGCTGGCAAATTACTATCTTACGGAGACCGGTTAATTTTGATAAACTCGGTCCTGACAAGCCTCCCCATGTTCATGTTATCTTTCTTTGAAATACCCAAAGGGGTACAAAAAGATTGGATTTTTTTAGGTCCCGTTTATCTGGCAAAGTGATGGCCATAAACGGAAATATAGACTAACAAAATGGAATATCATTTGTAGACCAAAAGACCAAGGAGGGCTTGGGATTGAGGTTCTACAAATAAAAAATAAGTGCCTATTAAGCAAATGGCTATTCAAAATCATGTCCGAAGATGGTGGGGTATGGCAACAACTGATTCAAAATAAATACTTACATTCAAAATCATTATCGCAAGTCCAGAGTAAACCATCCGACTCCCCATTCTGGAAGGGGATAATGAAGGTAAAGGATGAGTTTTTTGACAGGGGCTCTTTTACCGTGGGGAATGGTGAGAAGACCCGGTTCTGGGAGGATACTTGGCTGGGGGACAAGCCCCTTGCTAGCCAATATCCCTCCCTTTATAATATCGTTCATCGAAAACAAGTTTCGGTGGCTGATGTGTTGTCCCAAGCGCCTCCACCAAACCTAGGTTTTAGGAGGGCACTTACGGGAAATAAGTGGACAAGATGGTTACACTTGGTAAACCGACTAATGCAGACTCACCTTACAAATCAACAAGACGTTTTTAAGTGGCGTCTAACCACAACCGGCATGTTTACAGTCAAATCCTTGTACCTTGATTTCATGAGTGATCATACAAGGTTTCTTCGCAAATATTTATGGAAGATGAAAGTACCTCTAAAAATAAAGATTTTTATGTGGTTCTTATACCGTAAAGTGATCCTCACAAAGGATAATTTAGCCAAACGAAATTGGAATGGATGTAAAAAATGTTGTTTTTGTGACCAAGATGAAACAATCCAACATTTATTCATATCTTGTCCACTTGCAAAAATGATCTGGCGTATTGTTCATATGGCTTTTAATATTAAACCACCAGACCATAGGGAATATGTTTGGCAATTGGTTAAACGGAGTGTCGAAAACTGAAAAGGTTCAAATCCGTGTAGGTGTATGCGCCTTGCTTTGGGCTATGTGGAACATCCGCAATGACTATAGTTTTAACAGAGCAAAGAAAACTTCATTTATGCAGGTTATCCCGATGGCTACACATTGGATCCGTACGTGGTCCTACCTACAATCAACGGAGAAGCGCGGCGCAATGGATTTTGGGTGCAGCCGCCTGGAATCGGTCGCGTCGGATCTATTTGCCCAGTTCAGCTGGCGTTCTGATCTTAGGATAACATGTTGATGCAGAGTCATTTCTTGTTGTCCAGGTGTTTTCTTTGGTTGATTCATGTCGCAACTTTGTGCGACCCTTGATGTAATTCGGATGTAAGACGTACCTTTTTAATAAAAATAAAAGCCGCATGCATCAACCGATGCAGAGCTGGGGCGCCCTTTTCTAAAAAAAAACCAACATTGATCAGTCCACGCACACACAGACACAAACGCACACGCACAAGCAGACATAAGCAGGAGCCAGAAGGCAGCCATGAGCCCATGACCGCGTGAAGCTATTGGGTTGGGACGGGTTATGTGAACAAGCCGAGCATCTAGCAGAGCCAAGGAGGGGTGGGAACTGGTTATTTACCAAATGGTTGCCGCGAGAATGGTCCATGATTCCTATACCGTACCAAAAACAAAAACCCACACTAAGTCACTAAGATGAGACTCCAGCTCATGTATCAATATGCACAGCCTGATTAAATATACTTGGTTCAGAGGAACATGTCATGTATTGAAGTAATTGGGCTGGGATGGGTGGTTGATGTGAACAAGCGGAGCACGTAACACAGCCATGGAGGGGTGGGAACTGGTTATGTCCCAAACACCTGACACTAGAATGGTACATGATTCCTATCCCGTAGCAAAGTCAAAAACCCACACTAAGTCACTAACATGACATTCTGGTTCATGAATCAATATGCACAGCCTGATTCCATATACTTGGTTCATAGCAACATGCCATATATCGTATAGTACCGGTAAGTCTATTCCTGAAGAATGTTGCAATCGGAATGATTCAAGCATAAGTTAATTTTTCAAGGAGAACCGATGTGAGTGACAAGACAATATAGAAGTTCCATTGTAGCATTTGACCAAGTAACAGTACCTGTACTCATAGAAACAAGCAGTTCTTTCATTCTCAGATTTGTCCCAATTATGCCACCCAGTGGGCTTTATGCAACGATCCATAAAAGTGTGTGCAAATACAACCCTCCCAAAGGGCCCCCATGGCCGACCAAGGAATATATATCTAGCTTCTCCATTCCCAGTAATAATACACCTGAGTGTGACAACAAGCAAGGATAAAATATGGCATATCAAAATGCTGAAACTACATATGAAGCTTCTTATGGAAGTAACAATGCAACTAATGTTGACAAGGTCGAGGAATGATGATGAGACAACTCACCTTAAGAATACATAACCAGTCGATTCTGAAGAGGATTTCCGACTATGGGCAGTAATAAATCCGGCCGACTTGCAATGAATATGGCAATGTTCCAGAAGAGCAATAGAGTTGCCAAAGATGAAGTCACAATTACCTTCAATGTAACAGTCTCTTAAGTACTGTTTTCCATAATGTAAATATAATGTATCCTGTATAATTTTTAGCCCAAATCAGAATCTTGCAAGTAAAACTTCTTATCATCCTGATTAAGGTAGTGTTTTAACAAGAAGGTGAAGAAATATGCATACTTGCCAACCAAGGAACCGGCAACTGTAGAAGGCACACCTATCTGCTGTTACACGCACAGCGACTGCTTGCCCAGATCCCTGCATCACAACCAGAAAACATCTACTTTCCGCACCCATTGCATGATCATCTCTTTGTACAAGGAGAATAGGTGAAGAACCAGTACCTGGGGAGCTGAATTCTCAAACGTGATATTCTCTGCAATGAAATCCTCTCCCTCTACAATAAGTGTTCCACAGCCAAATGTTCCTGTCCCGATAACCCTGGATGTCTTCAAAACAGTACTTAAACATTTAGCAAAACTATGATGTCAAACTTAGAGGTGGTTAAACTTATCTGCACCTAACTCTTCCTTCTCTAAAGCATAAACATATAGTCATCTAAAAGTATGAAGCTTTAATCTTTGGCCCAGTATTTGCTTAAATTACATATTTGTCCTTGTTCAATACATTAATCATAAGATGGAAGTAGTCATGAAAGGATATGACACCTAGAATATAACTACTAAATTTCCATCAAACAAAGAAATAGACTTGTAATAATCAATGTCAACAGGGAAGGGATGAAAACAGACATCCTTAAAACCCCAAGTGATGTGTGCAACTAGATACTATTATATGACACTAAATCCAGCACCAGCAGGCCTCGAACATTTAATCGAGCAGGAGATAGGCGTAGGACGCGGTACCGTCGGTGCTTACCTGGGCGTGCTTGATGCGGGTGGCGGTGTTGTCCCAGGAGATGACGGTGGCCTCGGCGGACGCGCCGGCGAGGGTGACGAAGTTCTTGGTCTTGGCGACGTAGACGGGCTCCCGGTACACCCCCGGCGCGAGGCGGATGACGGTGCGCGCCCTGTTGCCCAACGGCACCGCATCCACCGCGGCCTGGACCGTCGGGAACGTCTCCCCGTCCCCTGGTGCCGAGCCCGGCGGTGCTACGCGGAGCACGCGCCTCTGCTGCTGCGCCATGGATGGATTGATGGTCACCCTGCTGCCCGCCGTTACGGAGGCGCGTTCGTTCGTGGACCGGTTCTTGGTCGTGCGTGCGTTTGGTGTAACGTGTGGACAAACCCCGTGTGCGGGTGAGCGGTTTGGTGGGCAGTGTGTTCGAATGCGGCAGACTCACATTCATTTCTAACTCCTTTGCCTTTTATACAGGGTCAATTTATTTTCTTCGTTCGCAAATTCTTATTGGAAACGCTTGTTATGAGTCGGAGAATCGTCGCGCGTCCCATCCTCCGCTTTGCGTCCACTGTACGCGGGCGGAAACCTAGGCAGTTATCCAGGCGATTCCAACTTTTGTCATGAGTTTTCTCCATTCCCCACCATTAGGGACAGGCCAGACCGACGGTCGACCGGAACCGATCAGCTGGACATTTTTATTAAAAGGCACCAGTCGAAACTGCAAAAAAAGAGAAAAATAGGATACCGTCGACTGACATTGAACTCCCAACCCTCCTCGGTAGGCCGTTCCCTGCAGCCACTTTCCACTTCTTATATGACAAAATCTGGAAGTTCATCAATGGTCTCTCGGATAGACCACTGTCAAGAGCTGGCAATGAAACTCTTGAAGGCAGTTATCCAGGCGATTCCAACTTTTGTCATGAGTTGTTTCCAGTTACCTCTCATCACATGCGATAAGATGAAGTCTGTTATTACTAATCGATGGTGGGGTGTGGGGGATGGAATGAAGAAAATTCATTGGAGATCATGGGCGTGGATGTCAACACCTAAGGGCAGCTCCAGCCGTTCGCTCCCCCCCCCCCCCCCCCCCCCCCCCCCACAGGGCTTTCGCCGTTGCCTTTTTGGCTTTGCGCGGTGCAAACTTGAGCCCGGGGGAGGCGAAGTTCGTAGTCGTTTCGGCCCCCAAGCGAACACAAAGCAACATAATTTGAAAGTTCAATTTCCCGTCCCTAAAAACAGCCCGAGTTCGGCGATCAAAACAGTCACAGTTGGGCGATCATACAAAAAAGTCACAGTTCGGCGATCGAATCAAGCCATAGTCTGGCGATCTAGTGCCACATTCGGCATGCTGATGCGCAAATCAGATGGTACATTGGCGACACCTCGATGTCGTCGTCCAGGTCGATGGGTGTGGTCGTCGGAGTTGGGGCAGAGCTCGGAGTGGCCACCGGCGCGGTGCTCGGAGGTGGCATGGTCGTGGCCGAGCTCGTGTCGGCTGGAGTGGCGGGGCTCGGATCGGCCAGAGGGGTGGAGCTCGGAGTAGCCGTAAGCGCAGAGCTCGGCGGAGGTGTCGGTGTCGCCGAGGCTCCACTTGATGCGAGACTCTCGGCGGGAGGCTTCGGTACCTTTGGGTCTGATGTAGGTTGTTGTTTGCCCGATCTTTCACCGCAAGAACCACCGAGATAACTATTCTCCCAACCACGTGCGCAATACACGTAACCTGAAGAACTTGGATAGATTTAGGCGAGCAACGAGGTGATGAACACCACGCCTCACACCAAGCTCGACAACACTTGACAGATTCAAGGACCTTCTCGCCACGCACGATAACTCGTGATAGATTTAAGAACACTCATGTCTCTATTTGCTGGATAACTTGACGAACCTCTCAGACGCCGTCTTACATGCCGATCCCCTAGGGACGGTGGCAACCTTGAACTTTTAGTTCTACATATTTTTCAACCCCCCTAAAACCCTAACCGCTGACTCCTTTATATAGGAGGCCAACACCTAGTCGGTTGGACAGGCCCAAACCGAAACAAACACGAATCCTAATCGACTTGGACTCCTATCGATACAAACCGGACCATTGGATGCTCGGGCCAAACACATTAAAAAGGACGCAACCTTAGACATAAAATTGCGTGATTATTGTCCTAGCTGCAACCTTTAACACGATGCCCTCATCATCGAATGATATAGTTTGTTGTTTGCCCGATCTTTCACCGCAAGAACCACCGAGATAACTATTCTGCCAACCACGTGGCAATCTACGCAACCTGAAGAACTTGGATAGATTTTGGCGAGCAACAAGGTGATGAACACCACGCCTCACGCCAAGCTCGACAACCCTTGAAATATTCAAGGACCTTCTCGCCACGCACGATAACCCTTGATAGATTCAAGAACACTCATGCCACTATTTATTGGATAACTAACGAACGTCCGAGACGCCGTCACACGCCAGTCCCTTGGGACGGAGGGAGGCAACGTTGAACACAATGTTCTACATATTTTTCGACTCCCAACCCTAACCGCTGACTCCTTTATATAGGAGGCCAACACCTAGTGATGAGGTTCGGACTTGAAGGGTGGCCCGATCTTCATGGATTGACGGCGGATGTGGACGAACACACGCAAGAACACGAAGAACGCGAAGAACACAAGAACACAAACACGATACAAAGACACGTTTTCCCCACCGGTCGGTCCAAGCCGGTCCAATGAATCCCAAAGGGAGAGATTGGCAAGTAGATACAAGAAGGGGTCTTGAATGGTTGTTTCTCCAACGGTCAACCAAACCGATCCAATAGAGTCACCCTAAGATGAAAGATTGGCAAGTAGTCAAACTACAAGTAGAGGTTTTTAATCCACAAGAGGAATCTTCTCCACAAGAGGAGGCCTTGAATCCACAAGGGGATCTTCTCCACAAGGGGAGGCAACACCACAAAGGTGGGTAAGGAGCCTATGCTCAACTCTCTCTCATCATAGTCTCTCCTCTCCCTAGGAGGTGGGGAACTCCTATATATAGTCTAGGCCTAAAGGGCAAAAGGGGAAAGGATTACATTGGTCAAGACCCAGATGTGCACACACGCACGCGCAGGGCCGGTACTACCGGCGGTTACGGTCCGGTAGTACCGGACATGCGCACGTCCGGTAGTACCGGGTCGAATTCCGGTAGTACCGCTTACGGCGGCAGCGAGTCCAGTAGCTCCTGACTTTAGCGTCTCTTCCTTCTCCTCTTCCAAGCCACCGTCTTGTCGGACTTCATTCCTCGTGCACCTTGGTCATCCTTCCGTGTACATGTACTCGTCGTGGTAAGCCTATTGTCAACAAGGGACGAAGGATGAGGTAGTAAACCATCCATGAAATCATCAAGAACGTGCAAAGATAGGAGTGTGTTCACCTTGTCATGTAGGGCTTTGACCCTAGATCTTGTCATTGGTCCAACGGGGTCGCTTAGGGTGGTTTGCACTACATCATCTCCCCCCCCTTAAAAAGAGTCGTCCTCGACTCTTGCTCTTCATCACCATGCAAAGGAGGTAGATGTGTTGTCGAAGAATTGGAATTCACCATGTCTACACACATCAAAGACCAAGCAAACCATGTGTGTGCAAGAAAGAGGAGCATATCAACAATGGCATGTCCATTCTTTGTCATAGCACCGTTAGCACAACACAAGAATATGAAAATGTATTGCAAGTGCAAGGTCAAAGTGCAAGCAATCCAATGCAACATCTTCAAAATGTGAGAACACAAAAACTCCATAAAAATATGAGGATGCCATCTAGGTATCTCATTTGGAATCATATGATCATTATTGCACACAAGGCATTGGAAAGAACAAGTTGTCATCATCCTTGATGCAATAAGCGAAGAGTTTGGCAAAAACACACAATGAAGAATGTCCAAAATATCATCATGGTGGCAAACAAAGCACATGAAAGAGCAAGTTTTCAACATATTTGTTGCAACACAAATTGGTAGAAACCAATAAACTCATGACAAGACATGCTTAAAATGTCATTATGGTTGCAAACAAGCCATTGGAAAGAACAAGTATTCATCATACTTGGTGCAACACATAAATCATTCATATGAAAGAACAAGGATACATTCTTGCCATAGGGGAAACCAATATCACAAACATGTTTGCAAACAAACCAAAAGCAAGAGAGATTGGTCAACTTGTTTGATGCAAAACATGGGAAAGAATTTCGAGTTGGATTCAATCCACAACTCAAATGTATGCTCTCAAGAGTTTGTATTGTCAACTCATGCTCAATTGAGGTTGATATTCTCATGCGTTTACCGGCACACACAAGACACCATATGAAGAAATTATGTGCACAGTATATGAACACATCATCCATCATGACGCGTCTCTTCATTTGCACATCACCAACCACACAAAAATCAATTGGAAAAATATGACATATGTGGATAGTCACTATGCAAAGTGAAGGATGGAACAAGGTCCATAAGAGAAAACGAAACATCTCCAACATATGAGAAAGCTATGGGGGCAATCTCATTATCAATCATTTCAATATTATTGCAAGCAACACATGTGAAAGAAGAATTGTTAAACATATTGCAAGCAACAATGGGAGAAAAGTGGAAACACTCAAAACAAGGCATGCTCATGGCAAAATCATCACAAATAGGTAATTCCACATGATCAACATTGGTTTCAAACAAGTATCACAAGGTAATAAGAACGAATCATATGATGGGTCAAGAAAATCATCCATCGAATGCAAACAATCATAGGTCATCATGTCCACTAGTGGGATCATGGTCACATCAACACACATACCTTTGTATTCCCGCTCATGTGAAGTAGGTGTTGAAGTAGAAGGGGCTTCCATGTAGCCGACTTGTTCATCTTGAAGTAGACATGGGGTGGCATCATCATCATCCTCCATGTACATCTTCTCCATTTGAGGCACCGTCAAGTCGAAGATAGGCGTCTCATCATCCAAGGTACCTAACACACAATGAGAAAACACACTAGAGGTAGAGGTTAAGTTGTTAGAAATCGAAATGGCCTCACATGACCTATCAACTACCTCTCTCAACTCAAATGGTGTATCGCTCATTCCCTCAAAGTGAAAGCATTCAAACTCACATATGGTGGATGCACTCAACTCACTATCACTCTCACTCAAGTGGGCTAAGTGGCTCTCATTCTCACATGGGATTGGTACCATCTCATAACTCAAACACAAGAGGGTAGGCTCAATGTTCTCAACTCCAAACGCCTCCAAGGTTGAAGGGAAACTCCCATGCTCAACCTCCTCAACCATCTCGCCTCCAAAGGTCAATGCCATAGTAGGGGCATCATCACTCGACTCTTTAGCCGAAGGGAAAATCCCATGCTCGGCAACTTCACTTGGTGCATCAACCAAAGTGATAGCATCATCCATGCTCGCCTCCGTGGCCAAAGGGAAAATCCCATGCTCGACCGTCTTCTCACCATCTTGGTCACCAACTTGGCAATCCCACATCATGTGACCTTGGCCATTGCATATTGGGCATAAGAGATTGGGACATTCTCGTGGATCATGGTCTTGGCCTTGGCAATTGTCGCAAATGAGGTCTTCCTCTTGCCATATGGGGGCCATTGTGGTGGTGGCACTTGGTGTAGATACCATATCATGAGAAGTGCTTGAGAAGGGCGTCGTCTTGGTTGTGGCCTCACGTGTGTGACCATGTTTTTTTTGGCGTCGACGTAAGCTTTGCTCGATGAAGTTGTCGATGTCGGCCATGATCTCGTCAATGCAAGACTCAAACTGGGAAATTCGCCGAAGGTGAACCTTGGAGCTCTTGTTGGCGCACTCACTTGATGGCGTGTCGTCCTTCTTGACTTCTCCTCATGTCATCGTTGGCGTTCTTGAGTGGAGGGATGTCGTCGAAAGTCATTTGGATGCCTTGGCGACTTTTTCTTGGAGCTTCCACTAGAGCTTGGTGACATGCTCTGAACCTTGGCGAGTGTGTCGATGTTGTCTTGAAGCTTGGACATGTTGTGGTCCACCGTGGCATCTTTCTTGTGGCGCCTTGATGAGCTAGATGGGCCTTGACTTGGCTTGGCCTTGTCGATGCACTTCTTGGGGCACCGTCTTGTTGTCGATGTAGAATGTCGAATCTTGGCGCTCTTGGCGATGTCCTTGTCATGGCGCCTTCGAGAAGTTGATGGAGCTCCATAGGATGCATGCATGGTGGCCTTGTCGGTGCTCCATCTTGAGCTTGAAACATAATAGGTTGTGCCATGACGCTTGTTGGTGCCGCTCTTGAATATGGTGGTGATGGGAGTCCTCTCCTCTTGCATGTTGTCGAAGGTGTAGTCGATGTCGTCGCACATGCATGAAGAGTGGTAGTCATAGACGTTCTCCACCATGACATCGGAGTTGTAGTCATAGTAGTGGCGCTCCACCATGTCGTTGTTGTTGAAGTCGGTACCATATGATGAGGCATGTGAGGGAATTTGCGCCTCATTGTCGTTAGAGCTTGTATAGTCGGAGTCGTGGTAGATTCGTGTGTACTTAGAGTCGATACCATATGATGACGGTTGCTCGAAGTCGTGGTACGCTCCATGTCATGGACGCTTGAATAGTCGGAGTCGTAGCGGAAGTCTTGGTGATGATCCATCATGTCATGCACGCTCGTGGAGTCGTAGTCAGAGTGGTTGTAGTCCCCCATGTCCTCAATGCTTGGGGAATCATAGTCCATGTGACTCATCGTGTACTCAACATCATCTTTGCCTCCATAGTTGCATTCGCTCTCCCAAGACATGTTAACTCACAAGACAAGTGTATATATGTGGAGTGGAATAGAAACTAGAACACAACCTCTGACCTTTGTAGATAGTATTGGTCGTCGTGGACAACCAAAGGGAACGATCACAGAAGGGGCGCCCATCAAACCGATGCCAGAAACTGATAATCTGCCAAGTCTACCAGGCCGTCGCAATGCCACCAGCCGTTCCCGAGTACCTCAAGGGCTCGGAGACCAGCATCACCTTCTCTCGGGAGGACCACCTGATAATCCCCAAGAGCAAGGAATCACTATAGCACAATTCGATAAGTATTTGAGTGTCGAACCCACGAGGAGCTGAAGGTAAACTATCTATTCTCTAAAGCCCTATAACCCTCTTATATGGCCTTTATGCAAAGCAATAAATTTAAATATGAAAGGAACTAACTAATGGAAGCAAGTGATGTGGAATGGGTTTATCTAGTAACAAGTTTCTCAATCAAGTTTCAAACGCAAGTTTCTTAGAGCAAGTTTCTCTCAGCAGTTTTCTCAAACAAGTTTCTCAAAGTAGCAAGTATCAAATATCTCAAGTAGCAAATATCTCAAGGGAGCAAATGTTCTAGCAATTGTTATTTCATTCGTGTGGTTGTCACAATTAGTGAAGCACATGTTTCAGTCTTAATTGTTTCTTCTAGGAAGGAGCCATAAATAGGTGTAGCCAAGTAAATGAGCAAATTACACAACTCTTATGATGGATCTCATGGCCAAGTAAATGTGCAGCACAAGAATTATTAAGACATAATTGTCCCACCATAGCCTTAAGTTCTAGGGTCCCCCATATATATCCCCCATAATGTAACTTCAAGTCTCAGACCACGGTTTCTGTCTTAGTACTCCGACCCGTCCTACTCAATCCATTACATTACGGTGATCACCTTACATGCATTCCCCAATATATGCGTGCACTCATACATTGTACATCAAGACAATCATAAAAGATAACAAAACTTGTATGCAACCAATCAACGAACTATTTCACTATTGCCATGAACAAATCACTTCTCAAACATAGATGGGGAGACACAATAGATCAAGGGAATAGTATATTGCATCATATATCATGTTTGCCAAGAGTTTACAGTGGAGAGATGGAGATGATCTTGCTGTAGATGTTGATGATGAACACGCCGGAGGGGGTGGAGCCCTCCGGAGGTGATTCCGGCGGCGTTTCCCCCCTCCGATCTTCTCCGGCGGCAGCCTTCTGACTCTTTGTTTCGTGGTTTTGTGTTTCTCCGCCGCTCCTTCGCGAAACTCCTCGGGGAACTATTTTTATAGACGTTTTTAGGTCAAGACGAAGCCACGGAGACGAAAACGGACGGCATCGGAGCCACGAGGAATAAAAGAGGTGGTCCCACATAGGCCAAGGAATCTGGCCGCATGGGACCATCAATTTTCTTCCTCGGACTTCCTTTTTCGCGGATCCTTGGCTCGTACATCTTCTTATTTCCAAATATTGGGCCCCGTAAAATATTAGGTCATTTGGACGTCGTTTGGTCCCTGAAAGTCAAAAACATGGAAAAAGGGGTAGATAATTGTGGAAATATAGGAGCAGACATGCTCAGAGGGGGGATTACGCTTGCCTTGTTCAGCAGGCTGGTAATACAGGTCGTCATTGTATTGCGGTGGAACCCGGACTGCTTGATCTATCGATGCATAAAAACACTGGAGAGGAACAATCAATAACCACACATGTAGGACAAGAGAAATGCGCAAACACATGATGGCATGAACTTTTTAATGCACTGAAATTACCATAACAATATCTAGCAATTAAATGGGGTTCAGAAATAATTATTTCAACACGAGCGAAAATATACCCCACATTTACTTAATGATTTTCCTAACTTTCTAAAAAGGTGCAGTACTCCAAATGTGTTCCAACATGCATGAAAATGATGTTAAGGGATGGTCCAAATTATTCTGAGCATTTTGATATAATAAACACCTTTTCTGATAAGCCACTAAAAAGTTATTGCATTTTCTAGATTTGATTTAATGCTGCCATTTTAGCAAATCATTTTAAACAACATTAAAACTAAATAACCATGTTTGCAAACAAGGTGAAACATGAAGTATATTAAGTGCTGAACATTTTGATAGTTCAAACTTAATTTTTGGATCATTATTTCTAAAGTTATTGAATTTACAAAAAGTATTTCTTTTCTGCCATTTTAGTTATTTTAATAAAGCAGCAACTAAACTAATTTAGTTGGATGTGTGAGTTATACCAATAGACTCCATTTATTTTTCTGAACATTTTGATATATTATTTGCAATTTTTGGACAAGTATTCAAAAAGATATTGAATTTACAAGTTTAAATTTGAATCTGCCTTTTCTTTTAATTTCCAGAAAATCCCACCGAAACGTTTTGCACTCGGTCCTGGGCTACCCATAGCCACTGACGGCTGGGGCCCATGGCTACGCTGGATCTGATGGGGCAGTTGGGGCCTAGCTGGCCGCCACGGTCACTGACCAGTGGGGCCATCCCGTTAGCGTCTCAGAAAAATAAACCAAAAAGGGGTGGCACCACGGCCGGGCGGGGATTCGAACCCGCGCCACGCGCGTCTGCCTACGTGGCTCTCGCCACTGGGATGGTGCTGTGTTGGTGTAGACACTAGCTCTACGTTTGACATGCGGTTAGCGCACTACGCTTAACTGACGAAACTGAAGTTTCGACACTACGCCGGTTTCAGTCGCAACGGCGACGAACGTCTGCCTGCGACGACCATGATTTGACGACGCTCCGTTCGTGTGGTGGGGTGCAACCGGTGTCGGCCCAGTGAAATCCAGGGTGTGCTGGGCCTGTCCGCCACGGCCCTCGACACTCGATGGCCAATTTTCGCTAAGGACCAAGCCTACGGCTTGGAGAGCCTCGCGAGGCTAAGTGCCTCGCGAGGGCTTTTGGAGGCAGCAGAGGCCTGCGGAGGCCCTCTCCACTGCTGCCCCCTCTTCAAGGTGACCTCCCCTGGAGAGAGGTCAACGCCGAATCCTCTACAGGGCATCCAAGCCCTCGTGGGGATCGCTTCGCTGCAAAGCAACCTCTGCAGAGCGCACATGGGCTCTGCAGCGGCCGCAGCGTGACGCGCGCTCTGCGCGCAGTGACAACGACGCCGCAGTTGCCGTTTTGGTGATTAAAGGGGTCAACAAAGTTGTGCCATCCGCACCAGACTACAAGGATATCCTCTTTGGTGATAAGGGGACCGGCCGGCGCTACACTCCACGGCCAACGTCACCGTGGGCACCCCCACGTTCCTCTGCGGGCCCAGCTGGCCGTCCTGCATGGACGGTGGTTACTCTACCACAGGCATCGACTTTACGCCCATGGACCGCGTCCATGGACAGCTGAGTTGCGGTGCACCATGTTCCACCTTCTGCCGCCACGTGATAGCCCTTCCATAGCGCAAGCGCAGGGAGGGAGCTCGGGGCGCCTATAAAAGGAGGAGGAGCAGCACCGTAGTAAGGGATCGCATTCTCATTCTAGCCTAGCCACATACGCGCAAAGAAGAAGAAGACCACAGCTTCCCTTCCTCGTGTACTCCGTGCCAAAAGAGAGCCCTCGGCAAGCTCATTGTACTGTAACCTCTCCAAGCAGTGCAATACAGACAAGCAGGAGTAGCGGTATTACCTCCACACGAGGGCCGTGAACCTGGGTACGGGCTGGTGTTATCTCTGCCGTGATGTCCCTCCTCTTGCTCGACGAGCACCGTCGCCGTGCAGGTTGAGGGTTGTTTGACCAACGTGTTCAGCCCTTACACGAACTCTCTTCGTGAGCTTGACTATCCCTGTTTCGTGGGAGTCATTCTCCGACAATTGGCGCGCCAGGTAGGGGGCTGAGGCGCGTCTTCAACCTTCACCGACCTCTGCACCATGGCGGACACTCGCGCAGCTCGCGCCACCCGGCGGGCGTCAGGCAGGGCACCACCGAGCCCGCTGCCAACACCACCAACCCTCGCGGCCGTCCCCGCGCCAGCCGCGCCACGGGGCGCAACACCGCTGAACCGCGTGTGGAGCACCCCGAGGACGACGACGGCCACCACGACGACCGCTTCGACGAAGACGTCGACCACGGGCACGGCGAGGACGCTGAGTCCTCGCATCCGTCCCAGCGCCACAGCGCCTCCACTCTTGGGCGTCCAGCGCCCAGCCCAAACACCGCGCTGCTCATGGCCGCGGAGCTCTTCCGCTACCGCCCCACAGCTGAGGCGCACGACAACTGGCTCGGCCGCCTCCAGCACCTCGTCGACATTGCGGCGGCACCGCGCGCAGCTCCGGCGGCGTCGCGCTCTCTGGTGCACCACAACTCCGGACGCGCAGGAACCACCGCGCATGGCGCACCTCCGCCGCCGCCTCCGCCAGGTCCGCCTCCAGCTGCGGCGCACAAGGCCGCATCCCACGCGTCTTCGCCGCGCGATTGCCAAATCGTGCAGCGAACACCCCAGACGCGCGGGTGGAAATGGAGCGCCAGAAGGACCTCCAGAAGCGCATCGTCGAGGAAATCGGCCAAGCAGGGCGACAGAACCGCCGAGCTCTTCAGGGTGGCATCGCCTCGTACGCCACAGGATGCGCGGCCTTCACCCGCAACCTGCGTCGCGTCGTCTGGCCACAGAAGTTCAGGCCTGACCTACCCAAGGGCTACGACGGCACGAACAACCCCATCGAGTTCTTGCAGCTCTACACCACCTCCATCCAAGCTGCGGGGGGAGACGACAAGGTCATGGCCAACTGGTTCTCCCACGCTCTCAAGGATTCTGCCTTGTCGTGGCTCCTGAACCTTCCCGAGGATTCCATTGACTCGTGGGAGGAGCTCTGCCAGCAGTTCGTTGCAAACTTCAAGGGCACGTACGAGCGCGCCCTCACCTACAACGACCTGCGGCTGTGCGCCAGAAGCCTGGCGAGACCCTCCGCAGGTACATCCAGCGCTTCAGCCAAGTCCGCAACAAAATCCCGAACATCCCGGACTCGCACGTCATTGCGGCCTTCAGAGAGGGCGTCACCAACCATAGGATGCTCGAGAAGCTCGGCATCCATGATACCCTCTCCTCCGTGGTGAAGCTCTTCGACATCGCAGACAAGTGCGCCAAGGCAGAAGAAGGGCTCCTCTTCGTCAAGGTGGGCTCGACAGATGACCCTGTCGAGGGATCCAAGACCCAGAAGAGGCGTGACGAGACAAAGCGCAAGCCTACCGCAGTCCTGGCAGCCGAACCCGACGCCAAGCATGTTCGCGAGGACTCCCCTGAGGCTGGCGAGAAAAAGGTGGATAACCGCCCGTTCTGCATCTACCACAACAGGCGCGGCCATGCGACGGAGAACTGCTATGACCTCAAGCAGCTGAGCAAGAAGCGTGAGCAAGAAGAAGGCAGCGGTGGCCGCGGCAGAGGCCGTGGTTACCGCAAAGGTGGACGCAAGGGCAACTTCCAGAGGCCCCAGGGGACTCAGGCGAATGCCGCCGAGAAAAACAACAATCTTCCCGACGAAGAGCCTGGAGGCTACCAGGCCCCTAAGGGTGCCATGGCATGCATCCTCGGCGGATCCCAGCGCCCAAGTCGAACAACCAGTTCAAGCAGTTCGCTCGCGAGCTCAATGCAGCGCTTCCCGGGGTCGAGACGTCCCGCCCCTCAAGTGGTCCCAGTACACCATCGCCTTCGACGCCAAGATCACCCCAAGTCTACCAAGACTGTGGGCACTCTCCCGCGGTGTGCACCCCCACCATCAACAACATCGCCGTCGGCAAGACGCTCATTGATGGGGGTGCAGGCCTGAACGTCATCTCTGTCGAGACCTTCGAGACGCTTCAAGTGCCCTACGAGTGGCTTATGCCCTCCAGGCCCTTCACCGGGGTCACCAGCGGCTCAATCTCGCCTCTGGGCAAGTGAGGCTCGCGGTCACCTTTGGCACGCAGGAGAACTACCGCACCGAGCTAATTGACTTCGACGTCGCGCACATTGGCCTGCCCTACAACGCCATCCTCGGCTACCCCGCCCTCGCGAAGTTCATGGCCGTCACGCACCACGCCTACAACATGGTCAAGATCCCTAGCAGCGGTGGCACCATCACCATATGTGGTCACGTACAGGACGCCACGCGCGCTATCGAGATCGTCTACAAGGCCGCTGCCATGGCATTCCCTACTGACAAGGACATGGAGCCTCTCGAGAGGCCCAAGAAGAAGACCACAGCTTCCCTTCCTCATGTCCTCCGTCGCCAAAAGAGAGCCCTCGGCAAGCTCATTGTACTGTAACCTCTCCAAGCAGTGCAATACAGACAAGCAGGATTAGCGGTATTACCTCCACACGGGGGCCATGAACCTGGGTACGGGCTGGTGTTTATCTCTGCCGTGATGTCCCTCCTCTTGCTCGACGAGCACAATCGCCGTGCAGGTTGAGGGTTGTTTGACCAACGTGTTCAGCCCCTTACACGAACTTTCTTCGTGAGCTTGATGATAAGGATCAACCCAATGATCCTCTGATTTTGTCCCAATCTTTCACAGCGAGTAACCCGAACAATAAATCCTTCCAACAACACCAATGGCGTCACCTGAAGGTGGGGAATAAATCCAGCAAGCAACGTGGAGATGAACAACACGCCTCAAACCTGAGCTCGATAATCCTTGATGAACACACAGCAATCTTTATTGGATAACATGGCAGCGCCGTTTCCCCGGAGGGATGATACACCTCGAACACGAGATAGTTTTTAACCTAATTTTCTGAACCCCTTCTAACTCGCAGCCCTAGCCTTATATGGAGGTGTGCTACAGGACCGCGCTACAGTACCGCGCTACAGTACCGCCCCACTAATGGGCCCTACGTTGACTTGGTTGGACAGGCCCAAACCAAGCTCAAACTCATAATTATTAAAAACTCTAATTATTTAAAATATCAACACACGACTAATACATCTAGCTTGGTGGAGTCCTGAAATTGGGCTTCACCTCCTCCGTCGTGCCCGTATCATCCTCCCCCACTTCAAAAATCGTTGTCCCCAACGCATGAGGGTTTGCTCGAAAAGGTGGCGGGATATAAACAATAGCAGCACGCATGTTCGCCGTCTTCAAGTCTTGCTTGTCTACCACACCACATCCTCCCTCGCGGCCTGCTTGACTTGACACAACACTTGACGCCTCCTTTCTTCGCCACATGAGCTTGGACTTCGGCGCCACCACCTTCTTCTTCTCAACACTTGATGGAGCTCTTTGCTGCTGAACATGAACCTGCTTAGCACGACCCTGCAAAGTAGTAATGCCCGGGCCACACAACTGACGAACACGTCCATCCTTGCCTCTATGCACACACACTGCTGCTCCAACAAAACGTCTCCGAGGTGTTCTCACAAAACTGTGGCTGACTACCCGCGGCACCATATGCACCGGAACACGATCAGCACCACTGTCATCGGTCTGAACACCCATGTCAACACGAACTGGAACACTCGCTGCAATACCCTTCGTCTCCCCAATAACAGGTTTGTCTTCAACTAGCTTGTCACCAACAAACACAGGCTTGTCATCTACATGCATAGTTGAATCAATTTCTGTACTAACACTCCTTGCATCATGCTCCACTTGCTGCAACGTAGCTAACCGCTGTTTTGGTTCAGCTTTATGCAACCTCTCCTTGTGTATCACCAGCACCACATCGGACTTGATTTGATCATCGCTCATACGCCTCAAAGTCCGCTGCTTACCATCATGCACAAAAGAATATGTATTTGCTCGCCCAGCATGGTTAACATTGCGATCATACTGCCATGGACGACCAAGTAACAGCCCACATACCTCCAATGGCAACACATCGCACTCAACCTCATCAACATAGGCACCAACTGTAAATGGCACACGCACCTTATGAGTAACCTTCAGCATACCACAATTATTTATCCACTCCAAATGCTTAGGTTCAGGAATACGCCAAGTAGACAACCCTAATGCTGCCACCATTGCCTTGCTTATGCCATTAGTACAGCTACCAGCATCAATCATGAGCTTGCAGTGTTTGCCTTTTATCATGCATTGAGTCTGAAATAAACTCCATCGCTGACACTTGTCAACTATTTTGCAAGCCTCATCATGTACCCTTTTGAGTTGCATATTCAGCCCACTCAAAGGTTCAACCTTTTCCACTGCAGTTTCAGCGCACACAACAACCTTATCAACATCAGATTGCTTCTCTTCAGAAATTTTTGTAACTACTGCGCTGATCGTTTGCATTGGAACTACTGCCTTCACACTCATTGCAGGAGGCGGAATAGACATAGCACTCTCCTTAGAACAAGGGTGCGCCCTCTTGGCAACATCAGCACTGCTCTGTACAACTGTTGTTGACTGTACAGGTTTGATACGAGATACCCTATGACGAGGAGACAGAAAACAGGCATGCAGAAATTGAGTAAAATTACCCCATGTGGCATATGTGCTGTCCTTCCCATGCATCTCCTCATTCCACCAACGAGTCACCTCCTCATCCACACGTCTCAGTGCAAGAACCAAACGCATAGACCGATCCAATCGTTCCCAAGTATCACATCTGTG
Source organism: Poa pratensis (assembly GCA_947311845.1). Classification (NCBI taxonomy): domain Eukaryota; kingdom Viridiplantae; phylum Streptophyta; class Magnoliopsida; order Poales; family Poaceae; genus Poa; species Poa pratensis. Next base: position 653,707 of record CAMZMU010000113.1, read on the forward strand.
AAAACCCTGAAGCATAAGACTTTCCCATGACTCATATTCTTTAGCTGTTGAATCGTAGGTCAGTCGCCAATTGAGCTCAGATGCAGCGCAAGCTACGCCGTCCAGCAGGTCAAGATAGTCATTAAAAATATCACCAGATTTCTTGCCACTTTGACACCTCTTGCCATAGTAATCACCCGGAAAATAATTCATCTCTGAATATTGTGTACCTTGCAGCAGCAGTAGTGCAGCGATCGGCACTGTAGCAGCGATCGGTACTCCTTCTCTTCTCTTATCTGGACACCTGCCTAATTCTGGACAGCAGCGATCGGTAGCAGCAGAAATCAGTACGATAACTTTGCCGCAGCAAAATCCCGTTTTCCCTTCCTTGCACGTACACACAAGGTAGGAACGGATCTGAAGAAATCAATCTGCACTTTCCTTCTCTTCTCTTATCTCTTTCCTTTGCCTGTTCTTGTAGTGCATGGACTCTACGTACCAAGGAAACCAAACGTGCACGTACACACCAATTCCCGTCCAACTTTTTTTTTTCAGATCGCGGTACTGCAGCACGTTCTCCTCCAAGCAAATCAATCTGCGCAAGAGCCTCCAATCAAACTCCTCCAGTCAACCGATCTAGATGAGATCGATCAACACAACCTCACTGTGAGCAACCCAGAAATCTGATACCACATGATAAGGATCAACCCAATGATCCTCTGATTTTGTCCCAATCTTTCACAGCGAGTAACCCGAACGATAAATCCTTCCAACAACACCAATGGCGTCACCTGAAGGTGGGGAATAAATCCAGCAAGCAACGTGGAGATGAACAACACGCCTCAAACCTGAGCTCGATAATCCTTGATGAACACAAGAACCCTCGCAGCAATCTTTATTGGATAACACGGCAGCGCCGTTTCCCCGGAGGGATGATACACCTCGAACACGAGATAGTTTTTAACCTAATTTTCTGAACCCCTTCTAACTCGCAGCCCCTAGCCTTATATGGAGGTGTGCTACAGTACCGCGCTACAGTACCGCCCCACTAATGGGCCCTACGTTGACTTGGTTGGACAGGCCCAAACCAAGCTCAAACTCATAATTATTAAAAACTCTAATTATTTAAAATAGCAACACACGACTAATACATCTAGCTTGGTGGAGTCCTGAAATTGGGCTTCACCTCCTCCGTCGTGCCCGTATCATTTGACTATCCCTGTTTTGTGGGAGTCATTCTCCGACAACCGGGTGCGGGAGTGATGCTGAACTAGTGCGCGTGCTGGGAGTGCTTGTGTGCTTGTTTGCAACCTGTAGGCAGCAGCACCTGGGCGTGCGCGTGCTCGCGACGGCGACCATGCCGGTCGGACGCGACCAAGACGGAGCGGTGGAGACAAAATATGACGTGAAAGGGAGGAAGGGGATGTCCAGGAGGTTGGCGTCCTCACCCTCGATGCGTGGGTGTGCTCGGCGCGGACGGAGGAGGTCAGAGACGACGGCGAGCGTGCTCGGCGTGTGGCGGCCGGAGTCGGAGAAGACGCGGACGGCGGCGACGATATGGGCGACCCCGCGACAATTCCTTGCATGCGGTGGAAGAGGAATACGAGACGGAGACGGTGGACTTCTTCGATCTGCTCCGGGCGCTCTCAATCAACGGCGGCGAGCGGCGGCCGTACCTAGGGCCTCGGCCATGGTGGGGAAAAGAAGAACGAAGGGAAAAGTGGACAGGGGCTAGGGTTAGGATTTCGGGGGAGCCTTCTTAAGCAGGGCTTCGATGCTCGGATGATCGACACGAGGGCAGGGGATGCAACGGGCGGCTATGCCTCTCCCGGCCATGGCCGTACCACGCGTAAGTGGTGAACAGAGGAAGAGGATGGAAAATTTGCATAAAACCCCTGCTTCCTTTTTCTTTTGTTCCTTCTCTATTATTTCCTTTTAAAACCACTAGCTTTGAGAGATTTAATTGAGGCAATAAAATATTTTATAAAAATATGAAAATATTCTTGTAGCCTTCCCATAACATGTAGAAGCTCCACAAAATTTGGTGTCTCAAAATAAAATGTTTTGAGTCACATTTGTTCATAGGGTTTGGTTAAGGTAATTTTGGTTAAATCCTAATTGATATTCTTTTAGTAATTTTAAAGCAAGTGCAAAATATTATTTTTGAGCTCTTGGATCCTTCTTGACAAATATAGTATGTCAAAGTATTTTTGTTTTGCAAGTTTGAACGCTTTCGTTGATTGAATTTGGTGATGAAACAATTCATATTGAGGTTTTCCAATGTTATATTTTCTTGAGCAATTTTATTAAGGATGTCGTGATGCCCAAGAAATGAAAAGTGGAAATTTTATTCACATTTTTCAGTTCACAAATTTGGGGCTGTTACAATTCTACCCCCCTTACAAGAATCTCGCCCTGAGATTCCTAGAGTAGGAAAGAGGGAAAAGGTTATGACGGTCTTCAACGATCTTCTCGGTGTAGAATGATTCAGCGCATCCTGAAGATCTTCATCGGCTACACTTCAAGGTCATCGCTCAACTACACCATAGGAGAGGGGAACGACTCTGAAAGGAATGGTCTTCACGAAGATGCGACGATTGAGTACCCCCTAGTCAACTCTTGGAACGAGACTTCGATCAGCTCTTGATTTGACGATTAGGAGACACATGGAGGTAAAAGAAGAATTACAAGAGGTTTCCAGTTGGTAGACAATTGTTTTTCTCAAAAGATTGAGAATATGAATTTTGCACAAGGCCCTGAATTTCTGAAGAAGAATGTTAAACAAGATTCCAACAGATGAAGTGGTAACTTGTATGAGACAACTTGAGTAGGACCTTCCTCACGAAGGAACATTTCAGATCACAGGAGAAGGATCAGGAAGATAGACCAAGAGAACTTTAGAAACTCCGCGAACGTTAGTAGTGGGAACACTTCTTGATTTTCTAGACATCAAGGACAAGCTTCTTGACAACCATCAACCATAATTGCGATTTAGACATGGTTAGGTGTAGAGATACTTCCGACTCAACATGTATGAATAGGGAGTCTTTGCAAAGAATACCAACGGATTACATTTGCTAGAACCCCAAGAGCTAGACTAGAATGTCTAACTCCAATGGAGAAACGAGATTGCGGAACTCACGTATTAGCAACTGTCAGAAGACAATCTGCACCTACTTAAATTACTTGCAATGGGACACAATTGAGTCCTTGTTGGGAAACATCAAAGAAGACATTGAGGTTCTTGGACTCCTTCTCTTTCTTGAACAGTTCAATTAGTGGCTTGGATGCATAGATGAAATTCTGAAGGAATGGAGGTAACAACATACCATTCCGAGAATATTCTACACATGTAAGATCGAGTTGGAATGATTCCGAGGAAACCAGACAATTTACTCAGATCCACGGCGACATCTTTCAGCAATTGCACATGAACCAGAGAAAGTCACTTCTAACTTCCAGAACACATATCTTGTGATGACACAAAGTTAGTTCTAACAAGTTTCCAATGCTAACGCCCACTATCCAATATAAATCTCCTCAACATGGAGAAAATAAGAATGTAGTTGATGGGCTCAACAACAACTTATCCAGATACTCCACGACGGTAGACTCATATGTCACAAGAACGGGGCATAAGTATTGGTCAGACTAACACATTCAGTAGGTTAGCCTGAGTTTGATTTGACGATAGCCCAATTCAAATCAAAGATTGGTAGGATAGCATATCCACAAAGGAGATACCGCCTTGCTTCGACACGTAAAACTAGACATCCCATTGAGAAGGAACTATATCAGATAGAGCTTTTATCTTTTAACTCTCCAAGTTGTTTAAGCTCAACTGAATAATTCAGGACATCCAGCACGATTTTCTTGGAGAAAGGAGTTGTTCAGAGAACCAGCTTACTCATAAGCTCAACATCACAGTCAGGTGACAACCTGGCGATACTTCTGGAAATATTTCTAGAATATCACGATCCACTGGTATATCTCTGAGTTCGAGAGAGAATCATGCCTCTCAAGACAAAACGAGGTGGTCTTGGGAGCTTCGGCACGAACCTAGCTCTTGGACCGAGGAAGTGCACCAAATCAAATGGACTTGATAGCACAGTCTAACTCAGCTCATTGATCGGCTAACCAATCATGATAAGAAGGACAAAGGATGTCCCTAGATTTCAGCTCAGTAAGAACTGCTGAGAATATCCGATAGCCACATCATTGCTCACGACTTATCAGTCTCGATTAACAAGTCCCTTGGGAAATGGAGAGTAACGAAGTGTGAGAGCATCACTTCATCAAGAAGATCATGATACTTAGCACGATTGCACACTCTTTCCACCAAGATGTCGTGGTACTCTAGGATAGAACAGAACAAAGACTAAGTAAACCTCTTATTCTGCGGACTACAAAACTTTGACCTAGCCCGAGGAATGGATAGGATACTGGAGTTTGTTTCTCCTAACAAGATGAGGTGAAAAATCTTGACAGATAAAGAGAGTGACTTTCATCGGAACATACCAACGCACGATAAAACTTCACTGTCAACTGATAGACAAAGGTCAGAAAGCAGATCAGAGTAAGAAACATGCTCAGGAGAATCCTAAGATGTTGAAGATGCACCGGTTATTACTCAATCGTGATAACCATGCCCAAAAGGAGAGATGCAGCAGAGTCACGAACATAGTTGGGAGACTCGCTAGGAGAATCCTGGTCGTAACCCCAATGGTTCCAAGACAGAACCGAAAGCAAGGCTAAGGGAGAGCTAAAGTTACATAGCTAGCTGAGGTGTGGGAAATGGTTGAACATTACCTCACAGACCACATAAAGGACTTGGGTTAAAGGTCAGCTTCATGTGCCGCGAATCATAAATGGCATAACGATCACATGGATAACAACCCACACGATTCAACATACCAGAATCACAGCACAATCCGGGACCTTCGGTTCAAGACCACGGTTAAAACCCAAAGAAAGGAACACCCGATTAGTTCCAAAACAACCGACGTACGGAAGAAGGAGAATGTTGCTAAACAACAGTGTTTACTGTGGATTATGACTCCACGCAGCGGAAGCAACCTGACATGTAACACTAACGGTAGAAGCCAACCTCGTTTCTTTAGGATCACGGGGAGTAAAACTTTTAACTCAAATAGAGGTAAGATGGCTCCAAGATTAGAGTGTAACCAGGTAAGGAGTAAAAAGAATCCTAAGATGGTTTTCACAACTCATTTTTAGGTTAAAAATATTTTCACAAACAATAGTGTGGGGACCTCGGACTAGCTGTCCGAAATACCCGATTATGCTTAACACAACGATCCCGTGATCAGTCTGTCGTTGCACATAATCCGAATTGGATACCAAAGTTTACATCCATTACAGTACCGAATAAAAAGTCTTACGTAGGTGCTTTCATGGGCCAAACCAAAATATCAGCAGAAGCTACGGCGTAGTAGACATCATATTCTAACGATGACGACCCGACAGGCAGCTGACTTGTGGAGATCCTTAGTTTGCGTAGAAGTCGCCATATTCCTGCTCGGCGTAGGGCTCCTCCTCGTAGTCTGGCTAAGACAATAGCCAGGGACGAAACCAATATGAGTACATTTGAATGTACTCGCAAACTACCCCAACATGAGTATGCACTAGTTTTATTTTAACTTACAACTTTTATTTGTTTAAAACATCTCTATATCTTTATTGAAAAAGGTAAGAAGAGTTTTATAACTGTCTTTGAAAGAAGTCACCACCTCATTTCGTTTCTCCAAAACTCCTTCTTTTTCTGACCATGGCTCACCATGGTCCATGGATTCCAACAACTCATACCACTCTATTTGGTATAGCTGTGAAACACCATCCATTTCAGTTTCTTTAGACTTAAAGCTTTTTCCAAAAACTTGCACATGGTCTAGGACAGCCTCCCAACTGTCCATATCTGAGGACTCGGCTATTCGAATAGTTTTACACTCTGCAGAGGTAGCACGCTTTTCCCCCATCCATCCAGCAACTCATCGTGTCTGCCACGTCTCGCCATACAAGGTGTATGCGAAGTAAGCCGCCGACCATAGCCTGTCCTTTGCTCATGCTAGTATAGGACCCTACCGCTACGAATTTATCATCCTTTCCATCAACACCCAGTCCAAATTCCCCGTCGGGAAACCTAAGTGTGAGGACTCGTAGTTCTGCCCGGCGAGCGAACCCTTCAATCCTCCCACCATCGTGTTAGGACCCAGGTCAGGGGTAGGTCACCAAACCATCCCCTCATGGAACGAGGTCATCCTCGTTGTTGAGGCATCCCATACTAATATGAGCAAATTATATGACTACGCCCTTTCCCATATGTGGGTAGATGTGGTCGCACAGGGTAAGATTGGTTGTCATAGTACTAGGACACAATGTGCATTTTTCATAAACATCACCATTCTCCACTTCTTTACTTTCACACCGACATCTCGGTATTCCATAACCACACAAGTCTTTTTAAAGAAGTTTTGAATAAACAACATTGTTTCCCATCCTAAAGTTTTATATAAGCTACTACATAGGGTGGCAAAATAATATCCATATACTTTTCGAAAAGGTTTTGTAAACCATTGCCTTAAGAGTAAATCATTTGATCAAAGTAGATGCATATGTATTTAGGTGCAAGCTCAGGGAGTAGCTTGCCTTGCTCGGCAAAGTTCTCGGGTTCTTGTGCTTGATGATCAGAGAATTCCCCCTCCTCGTAGACTCCGGCAACGTTCTCGTCTAAACGTCAAACAAGCAATGCAAACAATTACTAAACTACTCAAGCAAGCATCACAACATATCAATCATAAGCATCACAATTAGCTACTGCCCACATCAAACCATACAATTTGGTTTCAAAATCATTGAATTAAACATTATTTATTTATGTTCAAAACTATGGCAGAAACTTGTGGAACATGTTTAATTGCACAACTTGAGTTCTGTTGGTCACAAAAATACAAACTAAATTTCTATAGAAAGCTACTGATGTGTAGAAGACAACACAATTGAGTTTGGATTAATTTGAGTTACCAAACTCCCTACACATTTGTTTGAATCCAGAAGCTTAATAATCAAGTTTTAGCTACCAATTAAATTCTGTTGCTCCTAAAATTAAATACTTTTAGGGGTAACTAAACATGACTAAATGTGACCTAACAAAATTGGTCCTAAATCATTTGGGTTAACCATTTAACACATTTAAATGTTTGAGTGCAGAAGGGTATTCAAACTTCAACTTCATACTAAACAATTAATACTGCACAAATAATTCTACCAAAATTAGGGAAGCTAATACATGGCAGTACTAAGCTAGAAAAATTGGTTTGGAACTATTTGGACTAACAGAGTATCAGAAACAAACAAGTTTAGAATTTAAACCTTCTGTAGTATTTTTAATAATACTTTATTTATTTAATTAAATGACATGAGACCAATTGGGTTGGTTAAACATTTTCATAAGCTTTTCAGAACAATTGAGTTTGATTTATTTGGATTCCTAAATCTCAAGATATTGAATTTACAATTTCATATCAGTACTGAAAATTTCAGAGAATTTAAATTAGGAAAATCCACTGTTGTGGATAATGTTGAAATTGCTGACATGGGGACCCACTGGTCAGCGGCACAGTGCACGCGGGGAAATTAATAAAACCCTGACGAGCGGGGCCCGCTCGTCAGTCTCTCTCTCTCTCTCTAATCGAAACGGTATGCTACCGTTGGATGGAGATCCAACGGCCCGCAACGAAACCATCGGCGACGACCATTTCTGGGCGGTGCCGTGGCTCCGGCGACGGCGAGGTTGGGCAAAACCTCACCTAGAGGGCTCGGGAAGGCTTGGCGACGACGCGAAACGATGGCGGCGGCGTTGGGGAAGCTTCTGGTCGAGTCCTGCTTGCTGGGACGGAGCGCAGCGTCCACGGCGAGCTTCCGAACTTCGCACGGGCACGACAGCAACTCCGGCGAGCTCCCTACGGCGTTCCTGTGCACGAACCAGAGGGGAAACGATGCGCGTGAGTGTGGTGAAGTTGGGCAAGCAGAGCAGAGGGGTTGGAGGGGAGAAAGGTGCAGCGAGGCGCTGCGGCCACGACGGACCTCGACGGCGGCAGAGCTTCGGCAGGGCACGCCCTCCTGGCGGCTCACTGTGAAATTGGAGAGGGGGAGCGAGGGAGTGGGATGGTGTGCTGCTTCCAGAGGGGTGTGGGGTGGTCTTATAGCGCGGGAGCCGGCGTATCGTGGACGGGGCGCACGGCCGTGTCCATGGCGCACCGGCGATCTTCGGCTCGAATCGAGGCAGTGGTGCACGAGGCGTGGCGCTGCGAGGTCGAGCGGGGTCCGGGCACGTTCTAGAAGGCGCTGGCCGAGCCGTGCGTTGGGGAGCAGCGAGCTGGGCCAATTTGGCCGGTCGCCGTCCGTTTAACCACGGCGGAGATACAGGGGACAGGGGCGGCATTGGGTCAAGGGAGGTGCTCGAGCGACTGCGGCGGCTGCAGAGGCACGGAGCGTGGACGGCTGCGAGCAAGGGGGGCCTGGGGGGCCCGGGGAACGGCGCGGCGCGCGGCGTGCGGCGTCGACACGGCGACGGAGAGGTAGGCGAAGAAGGTTTTGCAGAAAACCCCCTGGCTTCTCTCCTTTTTCTTTCTTTCTTTTGTTTTTCAAACCAGAAGCTTTTCCTGAATTTAATTAGGGCACTAAATCTATTTATAAAAATTCAAGAAAATTTGTGAAGCCTTCCCATGGCATGCAGAAGCTTCACAAAAATTGGCTTTACAAAATAAAATGTTTTGAATCATTTTTGTTCATAGGGTTTTAATTATTGAATTTGGTTTTATTTCCAATTGAATTTTACTTTTGAATTTTAAAACTAATTTAAAATATTGTTGGAGATAGAAAAGTAGTAAGGATAACATGGGAGTGTTTACATTACCACTCCTCTGAATTTTATTGTAAAGGAAAACAATTTCTCACTTGGAGAATTTTATGTGACACTTGTCACCTTATTTTCTTGCTTTTCTTTTTACTTTATTTCTCATCTTTTCTTCCTGTCTTTTTTAGAGCAAACAACATACAACTAGCAAGAAATAAACAACACAAGCAACAATATGAGATCAACACATATAATTAAGCAAAAGTTTTTGTTGGCTCTCATTTTTGGAATAATAATACTGATTAATATTTTTGGGATGTTACAATCCTTCCCCCCTTAGAATAAATCTCGTCCCGAGATTTGCTAGGCCTGGGTACTAAAGAGGTCTGGAAATTCGCTTCGAAGATAGTCTTCGCGTTCCCAAGTTGCTTCTTCTTCGGAGTGGTTAGTCCACTGGACTTTGTAAAACTTGATCGCATGTCTTCGGGTAACACGAACATCTTCTTCGAGAATTTTGAGGGGTCTCTCGCGATAAGTCAGGTCTTGGTTCAGGTCGATGGAGAGGTGGTCGATGTTTTTGAAAACATCAGGCTGGTCAGGAACTTCGAGACACTTCCGGAGCAAGGAAATGTGAAAGACATCATGATAATCTCCTAACTCCGGGGCAATTCCAGCTGATAGGATACTTCTCCTCGACGAGCAATGACCTTGAAGGGTCCAATATACCTTGGCGCTAACTTTCCTTTGACATGGAAACGCTGCATTCCTTTGAGGGGTGTCACTCGGAGATAAACATGATCTCCGACACTGAAAGTGAGGTCGCGGCGCTTGGTGTTAGCGTAACTCTTCTGACGGGATTGGGCAGTTTTGAGGCGTTCACGAATAAGCTGAACTTGCTCTTCAGCTTCACGGAGGGTATCGGGTCCAAACAATTTGCCTTCTCCGGTATCAGACCAATTCAGGGGTGTACGACACTTCTTGCCGTAAAGGGCTTCAAAAGGGGCCATTTGCAGACTGGACTGATAACTGTTGTTGTATGAGAACTCTGCAAACGGAAGACAATCTTCCCACTTGGAACCATAGGATAGAACACATGCACGAAGCATGTCCTCCAATATCTGGTTCACTCGCTCAGTTTGGCCATCGGTCTGGGGATGATAAGCTGTGCTAAATGCTAACTTGGTTCCGAGGGCTTCATGAAGGGATTTCCAGAATCTTGAGGTGAATTGCGTGCCTCTATCAGATACAATCTTCTTAGGCACACCATGCAGGCTTACTATTCTGGAAATATACAGGTCTGCTAACTGGGCTCCATTGTGAGTGGTCTTGACGGGTATAAAATGAGCAACCTTGGTCAGTCGGTCAACGATGACCCAGATTGAATCATGGCCTCGGTTGGATCTTGGAAGTCCGGTAATAAAATCCATTCCAATCTCATCCCACTTCCACTCGGGAATTTTCAAAGGTTGAAGCAATCCAGCGGGCCGCTGATGTTCAGCCTTGACTCGCTGACAGATATCAGACTTGGCTACGAAAGAACCAATCTCTCGCTTCATTCCATGCCACCAAAATCTTTCTCGAAGGTCTTGGTACATTTTGGTTCCACCGGGGTGGATTGAATAAGGGGTCTCATGGGCCTCCTTTGGGATTAACTCCTTAAGTTCCGTGACATTGGGCACACAGATACGACCATTGAATTCAGTACTCCTTCAGCATTTCGGTAAAACCGGGTGCTTTGCCGAGGGAAATCTTCTTCCTAATTCCTTCAATGCTTTTATGGTCTTTTGGGCTTCTTTGATTTGATCCATCAGGGTTGGGGTTAACTCTAAATTGGCGAGATAACCATGGCTAACAAGTTCTAGTCCAAAGTCTTCGAACTCTTTGAACAAGGCTGGCTGTTCGGCTTGGATCAGGGCATTCAGGGTGCAAGGTTTGCGACTAAGGGCATCGGCAACTACATTAGCCTTTCCAGGGTGATAATGGATTCCAATATCATAATCCTTGATTAATTCCATCCATCTCCTCTGTCGCAGGTTCAACTCCTTCTGTGTGAAAATATACTTCAAACTCTTATGATCCGTATAGATCTCATAGCGATGTCCCGCAAGATAGGGACGCCACTTCTTAAGAGCAAAGACTACAGCGGCTAACTCCAAGTCATGAGTTGGGTAATTCTCTTCATGCGGTCGCAACTGCCGGGACAGATACGACACAACTTTGCCTTCTTGCATCAGAACGCAACCAAGTCCGAGGCGTGATGCATCGCAATACACGTCGAAACTCTGGGTGACGTCTGGCATAATCAAATTTGGGGCTGAGGTTAGTCTCTTCTTCAGTTCTTGGAAACCATCCTCATATTTCTGAGTCCATTCAAACTTCTTGTCCTTCTTCAACAGTTGGGTCATAGGTTTGGCTATACTGGAAAATCCTTCAACGAACTTGCGGTAATAATCGGCAAGTCCGAGAAAGCTTCGGAATTCAAAAACATTGGTTGGGGATAACCAGTCGATAATGGCTTGTATCTTCTCAGGGTCAACAGAAATTCCTCCATGATAAGCGCGAGAAGTTGGGCGGGGGTTGGGTCCGGTGGTGGTGGTGCTGATCCTGATCCTCCCGTATTGTCGCGGCGGGGCGGCATCCTGAAGCACACCGGGTATAAGAGGCAAGGCAAGAAAAGTTCGACTAAGGGAAAAGACGATTTCGCAAGTGGTTGATTATTTTAAGGATTATATGAAAATATTTCACACAGATCTAACAAGACAAACATACTTATATTTCACAAACATCACTTCAAGGAGTTCACATCAACATCAAGCTTACAACATCAAGCTTACAACATCACCTTACATCTAAGATACATAGCATTGGTTTCCAAAAGAACCACTACTTCAACTTGACTAGCGATAGGGGTCAACCTAATCCTGCGGTAGTGATCAAGTCACTCGCCTACTGAGGTGGAACCTCCAGCTCTAACACGTCAGCATCTGACTGGTAGGTGGCTCCTCGGGATCCTCCTCCTCGTCCTCGAGAAGTGCCTCGAGTGGCTCCTCCTCCTCGTCAACTAACTCCTCCTCATCATCATCCTCCTCACAATCCATCTCCTCCACGAAGTCATCATCGTCACTGAGGAAAGCGTTGTTCTCCTTGCGGAGATCCTCGCCCTCCTCCTCCATCTCGTCAGTATGGTGCTCTAGATCCTCAATCAGCCTATCCTGCTCCGCCACCTTCGTGCGGAGCTTCACGATAGTCTTCCTCAGCTGGGCCCTCTTCCTGAGAAGAGCGACCTTCTCCTCCATCAGCTTCTCCTCATTCTCGCGAAGCTCAACGAGCGACTCGCGGTCAAAGTGAAGCTGAATCCTAGTGTGCAACAGATCATCCTGAGTGCACTGAAGTAAGATCTCCATGTCCATGATGTAGCTCCCAAACATCGGGTGGTAAGGTGAAGGAGTAGGGTGTCCGTCACAGTTGCGCCTCCCGTAGAACCGGAAACGGGAGTCTACTAACTCCGCCTTGTGCTCCTCACAAAGTCGGGCTAGCATCCTCTGTGTAGCAGTACAGAGACCGTCAACCCAGGTGGCCTCCTTGGTGGTGAAGATGAGTGTCCTGGAACTGGGAGACTTGATGTTCCTGCGAACTGACGACCTGATGAGCCAGCTCAGCCTTCCGACACCGTGAACATCAATCTGAGCTCCCTCAAACTCTGGAGCGGGGCGACCTAACAGCTTGCTCAACTCGAACAAGTCCCTCTCAAACGTCAACTTGCTGTCCTTCTCCAGCTGAACGAACTCGGTCCAATGGAGTGCCATCTACAATTTTTAAGCAAAATTTTAAGTTAGTTAGGTGACAAGTATATCAAAATTTTAATATAGTAGGGCAACAAGTGAGTCAAATTTTAAGCTTAATGAGAGGGTGCAAAATTTTAGGGATACCAAGGAAAATGTAATATTTAATGGAGAATTTTTGCATAAGTAAGAGGATTGGAGATAAGTAGTTTTCGAAATACTTCATTCCTTTCTTTTAGAAATTAATCTTTTGTAACATTTGTCTGACGACCATGCTAACTAAGGTTTCCTAAAGTCAGGATGGCTCTGATACCAAGTCTGTGGGGACCCCGGACTAGCTGTCCGAAATACCCGATTATGCTTAACACAACGATCCCGTGATCAGTCTGTCGTTGCACATAATCCGAATTGGATACCAAAGTTTACATCCATTACAGTACCGAATAAAAAGTCTTACATAGGTGCCTTCATGGGCCAAACCAAAATATCAGCGGAAGCTACGGCGTAGTAGACATCATATTCTAACGATGACGACCCGACAGGCAGCTGACTTGTGGAGATCCTTAGTTTGCGTAGAAGTCGCCATATTCCTGCTCGGCGTAGTGCTCCTCCTCGTAGTCTGGCTAGGACAATAGCCAGGGACGAAACCAATATGAGTACATTTGAATGTACTCGCAAACTACCCCAACATGAGTATGCACTAGTTTTATTTTAACTTACAACTTTTATTTGTTTAAAACATCTATATCTTTATTGAAAAAGGTAAGAAGAGTTTTATAACTGTCTTTGAAAGAAGTCACCACCTCATTTTGTTTCTCCAAAACTCTCCTTTTTCTGACCATGGCTCACCATGGTCCATTTATTCCAACAACTCATACCACTCCATTTGGTATAGCTGTGTAACACCATCCATTTCATTTCTTTAGACTTAAAGCTTTTCCAAAAACTTGCACATGGTCTAGGACAGCCTCCCAACTGTCCATATCCGAGGACTCGGCTATTCGAATAGTTTTACACTCTGCAGAGGTAGCACGCTTTTCCCCCATCCATCCGGCAGCTCATCGTGTCTGCCACGTCTCGCCATACAAGGTGTATGCGAAGTAAGCCGCCGACCATAGCCTGTCCTTTGCTCATGCTAGTATAGGACCCTACCGCTACAAATTTATCATCCTTTCCATCAACACCCAGTCCAGATTCCCCGTCGGGAAACCTAAGTGTGAGGACTCGTAGTTCTGCCCGGCGAGCGAACCCTTCAATCCTCCCACCATCGTGTTAGGACCCAGGTCAGGGGTAGGTCACCAAACCATCCCTCATGGAACGAGGTCATCCTCGTTGTTGAGGCATCCCATACTAATATGAGCAAATTATATGACTACGCCCTTTCCCATATGTGGGTAGATGTGGTCGCACAGGGTAAGATTGGTTGTCATAGTACTAGGACACAATGTGCATTTTTCATAAACATCACCATTCTCCACTTCTTTACTTTCACACCGACATCTCGGTATTCCATAACCACACAAGTCTTTTTAAAGAGTTTTGAATAAACAACATTGTTTCCCATCCTAAATTTTATATAAGCTACTACATAGGGTGGCAAAATAATATCCATATACTTTTCGAAAAGGTTTTGTAAACCATTGCCTTAAGAGTAAATCATTTGATCAAAGTAGATGCATATGTATTTAGGTGCAAGCTCAGGGAGTAGCTTGCCTTGCTCGGCAAAGTTCTCGGGTTCTTGTGCTTGATGATCAGAGATTCCCCCTCCTCGTAGACTCCGGCAACGTTCTCGTCTAAACGTCAAACAAGCAATGCAAACAATTACTAAACTACTCAAGCAAGCATCACAACATATCAATCATAACATCACAATTAGCTACTGCCCACATCAAACCATACAATTTGGTTTCAAAATCATTGAATTAAACATTATTTATTTATGTTCAAAACTATGGCAGAAACTTGTGGAACATGTTTAATTGCACAACTTGAGTTCTGTTGGTCACAAAAATACAAACTAAATTTCTATAGAAAGCTACTGATGTGTAGAAGACAACACAATTGAGTTTGGATTAATTTGAGTTACCAAACTCCCTACACATTTGTTTGAATCCAGAAGCTTAATAATCAAGTTTTAGCTACCAATTAAATTCTGTTGCTCCTAAAATTAAATCCTTTTAGGGGTAACTAAACATGACTAAATGTGACCTAACAAAATTGGTCCTAAATCATTTGGGTTAACCATTTAACATTTAAATGTTTGAGTGCAGAAGGGTATTCAAACTTCAACTTCATACTAAACAATTAATACTGCACAAATAATTCTACCAAAATTAGGGAAGCTAATACATGGCAGTACTAAGCTAGAAAATTGGTTTGGAACTATTTGGACTAACAGAGTATCAGAAACAAAAAGTTTAGAATTTAAACCTTCTGTAGTATTTTTAATAATACTTTTTATTTATTTAATTAAATGACATGAGACCAATTGGGTTGGTTAAACATTTTCGTAAGCTTTTCACAACAATTGAGTTTGATTTATTTGGATTCCTAAATCTCAAGATATTGAATTTACAAGTTCATATCAGTACTGAAAATTTCAGAGAATTTAAATTAGGAAAATTCACTTTTGTGGATAATGCTGAAATTGCTGACATGGGGGACCCACTGGTCAGCGACACAGTGCACGCGGGGAATTAATAAAACCCTGACGAGCGGGGCCCGCTCGTCAGTCTCTCTCTCTCTCTCTAATCGAAACGGTATGCTACCGTTGGATGGAGATCCAACGGCCCGCAACGAAACCATCGGCGACGACCATTTCTGGGCGGTGCCGTGGCTCTGGCGACGGCGAGGTTGGGCAAAACCTCACCTAGAGGGCTCGGGAAGGCTTGGCGACGATGTGAAATAACGGTGGCGGCGTTGGGGAAGCTTCTGGTCGAGTCCTGCTTGCTGGGACGGAGCGCAGCGTCCACGGCGAGCTTCCGAACTTCGCACGGGCACGACAGCAACTCCGGCGAGCTCCCTACGGCGTTCCTGTGCACGAGCCAGAGGGGAAACGATGCGCGTGAGTGTGGTGAAGTTGGGCAAGCAGAGCAGAGGGGTTGGAGGGGAGAAAGGTGCAGTGAGGCGCTGCGGCCACGACGGACCTCGACGGCGGCAGAGCTTCGGCAGGGCACGCCCGCCTAGCGGCTCACTGTGAACTTGGAGAGGGTGAGCGAGGGAGTGGGATGGTGTGCTGCTTCCGGAGGGGTGCGGGGTGGTCTTATAGCGCGGGAGCCGGCGTATCGTGGACGGGGCGCACGGCCGTGTCCATGGCGCACCGGCGATCTGTCGGCTCGAATCCGAGGCAGTGGTGCACGAGGCGTGGCGCTGTGAGGTCAAGCGGGGTCCGGGCACGTTCTAGAAGGCGCTGGCCGAGCCGTGCGTGTCGGGGAGCAGCGAGCTGGGCCAATTTGGCCGGTCGCCATCCGTTTAACCACGGCGGAGATACAGGGGACAGGGGCGGCATTGGGTCAAGGGAGGTGCTCGAGCGACTGCGGCGGCTGCAGAGGCTCGGAGCGTGGACGGCTACGAGCAAGGGGGGCCTGGGGGGGCCCGTGGAACGACGCGGCGCGCGGCGTGCGGCGTCGACACGGTGACGGAGAGGTAGGCGAAGAAGGTTTTGCAAAAAACCCCTGGCTTCTCTCCTTTTTCTTTCTTTCTTTTGTTTTTCAAACCAGAAGTTTTTCCTGAATTTAATTAGGGCACTAAATCTATTTATAAAAATTCAAGAAAATTTGTGAAGCCTTCCCATGGCATGCAGAAGCTTCAAAAAATTGGCTTTACAAAATAAAATGTTTTAAATCATTTTTGTTCATAGGGTTTTAATTATTGAATTTGGTTTTATTTCCAATTGAATTTTACTTTTGAATTTTAAAACTAATTTAAAATATTGTTGGCGATAGAAAAGTAGTAAGGATAACATGGGAGTGTTTACATTACCACTCCTCTGAATTTTATTGTAAAGGAAAACAATTTCTCACTTGGAGAATTTTATGTGACACTTGTCACCTTATTTTCTTGCTTTTCTTTTTACTTTATTTCTCATCTTTTCTTCCTGTCTTTGTTTAGAGCAAACAACATACAACTAGCAAGAAATAAACAACAGAAGCAACAATATGAGATCAATACATATAATTAAGCAAAAGTTTTTGTTGACTCTCATTTTTGGAATAATAATACTGATTAATATTTTTGGGATGTTACAACTAGACTCAACGTCGACCAGTAGAAGGGTTTCCTACAGGCAGTCCTGCTCTGATGCCAACTTGTAGCGCCCCGACCGCGGAACTATACAGTGATGCTGTGTGTCACCGGTTAAGCGATTCAACCGAAGGTTACGGGTTTACCAATCCCCGGCCAAAACCTTTGGCAGGCGTTGCTCGGAATGGATCATCGGCAACGCAACACCCCGATTGATGCCTTAACGCAGGCACAACTATCAATGCATAATAGAGAGATCAAGACTTATGGAACAACTGGCACATCACAGACTCTACGACTCAAAGCATTATAGTTCAACTCTTATAGTAGAGAAAGATAGCAAATATTACAACCAGAGGTCACAGACTCAACATTACATCATGCGGAAGCGAAGTAGGTTGTTCTAAACAACAATATGCAAATTATGGCCTAAGAGGCCTATAGATGAACATTCCAGCGCCAGCTGTTCTGGGATGTCCCAAGCTGCCACCTAGGAACCCCAGACTACTCATCGACGTCCACATAGAACCCACCTTCAGTGTCGGTGAAGTCCTCAACTGAAAATAACAAAGCAACGTTGAGTTCGACGAACTCTGCAAGATTACTAGAGCTACTAGCTCAATGATTGGCTTACAAAGGTTTTATGGTTGTTTTGCATAAAGCTAGTTTTTTTATAAAAGACAGCTGTCATCGACTAATCAGAATATTTTCAAAAGGGGGTAAGAAGTAAACTCTTTTCTTTAGATCAACTTCATCAACAACCACCATCAATCACCTCACCTGTCTACAAAGGCACCTCCCCGAATCACCCTCGAGGAAGTCAACCTTGCATTCTTGGTAGTACGTTTAGTACTCAGGTTTTAATCATTCGATTCATTTCCTCTATGGTCTTATCGTCCGTTCCCAAGTCGTCCATAACCGCGGACATGGCTTTTCGAAAAGATTTAACCCTGCAGGGGTGTACTGTTTTTAACCACCGGTACCGTCCGGCTCATTGCCTGATCATTAGCTCTCTTCTGGGGAAAGCCGGCTGAGTGGGAGCGGTTACAACCTTTACCTTGCTTGAGACTAACCCAGGATCATCAGTGAGGATGGGACAGGTTCAGTGCCTCCAACACCCTGCCCCGTGGCCACTCATTTTCCTAAACACCACCATCCTCATCCCAGTCCTGGCCACCATCTTCACGCACGCGCAAATGGAAGCTCAAACTAGAGGACCCTGGCTAGCCCCGCCCAAATTAGTTGGTCGATAGGTGTTCCATATGGCCCACCGATGGAAGCACGCTCAGTCTTGGTTCAAGAGGTAAAGAACTCGCACCTAGGCGGCGAGAACAAGACAACACACCACATCCTCCGTGGCCTCTCATCCCCGCCTTTAATCAGTTTATTAATGTCACCACCATTTTCCACCACATCCGGTTATTCCATTAACTGTTCCGACATGAAACATCCACAGGACATTTAAGCATTTAAACTACGCATGGCTAAGCATATACAGAGCAAATATACTTATCTCAGGCCAACACTTCAATCCTATGGATATTAGGAAGGATACAGGTAATGGCAACAGATTTCTAATGCAACTAGTAGGATACTCTAATCCAAGCAAAAGAAATTTGTAACCGAATGCAATATTATAGTGGGGAAAATAATTGCGGAAATATAGGAGCAGACATGCTCAGAGGGGGGATTACGCTTGCCTTGTTCAGCAGGCTGGTAATACGGGTCGTCAGGGTATTGCGGTGGAACCCCGACTGCTTGATCTATCAATGCATAAAAACACCGGAGAGGAACAATCAATAACCACACATGCAGGACAAGAGAAATGCGCAAACACATGATGGCATGACCTTTTTAATGCACTGAAATTACCATAACAATATCTAGCAATTAAATGGGGTTCATAAATAATTATTTCAACACGAGAGAAAATATACCCCACATTTACTTATTGATTTGCCTAACTTTCTTAAAAGGTGCAGTACTCCAAATGTGTTCCAACATGCATGAAAATGATGTTAAGGGATGGTCCAAATTATTCTGAGCATTTTGATATAATAAACACCTTTTTCTGATAAGCCACTAAAAAGTTATTGCATTTTCAGGATTTGATTTAATGCTGCCATTTTAGCAAATCATTTTAAACAACATTAAAACTAAATAACCATGTTTGGAAACAAGGTGAAACATGAAGTATATTAAGTGCTGAACATTTTGATAGTTCAAACTTAATTTTTGGATCATTATTTTTAAAGTTATTGAATTTACAAAATGTATTTCTTTTCTGCCATTTTAGTTATTTTAATAAAGCAGCAACTAAACTAATTTAGTTGGATGTGTGAGTTATACCAATAGACTCCATTTATTTTTCTGAACATTTTGATATATTATTTGCAATTTTTGGACAACTATTCAAAAAGATATTGAATTTACAAGTTTAAATTTGAATCTGCCTTTTCTTTTAATTTCCAGAAAATCCCACTGAAACGTTTTGCACTCGGTCCTGGGCTACCCACAGCCACTGACGGCTGGGGCCCATGGCTACGCTGGATCTGATGGGGCAGTTGGGGCCTAGCTGGCCGCCACGGTCACTGACCAGTGGGGCCATCCCGTCAGCGTCTCAGAAAAATAAACCAAAAAGGAGTGGCACCACGGCCGGGCGGGGATTCGAACCCGCGCCGCGCGCGTCTGCCTGCGTGGCTCTCGCCACTGGGATGGTGTTGTGTTGGTGTAGACACTAGCTCTACGTTTGACATGAGGTTAGCGCACTACACTTAGCTGACGAAGCTGAAGTTTCGACACTACGCTGGTTTCAGTCGCAACGGCGACGAACGTCTGCCTGCGACGACCATGATTTGACGGCGCTCCGTTCGTGTGGTGGGGTGCAACCGGGTGCGGGAGTGGTGCTGAACTAGTGTGCGTGCTGGGAGTGCTTGTGTGCGTGTTTGCAACCTGTAGGCAACAGCACCTGGGCGTGCGTGTGCTCGCGACGGCGACCATGCCGGTCGGACGCGACCAAGACGGAGCGGCGGAGACAAAATATGATGTCAAAGGGAGGAAGGGGATGTCCAGGAGGTTGGCGTCCTCACCCTCGACACGTGGGTGTGCTCGGCGCGGACGGAGGAGGTTGGAGACGACGGCGAGCGTGCTCGACGTGCGGTGGCCGGAGTCAGAGAAGACGCGGACGGCGGAGACGATACGGGCGACCCCGCGGCGATTCCTTGCACGCGGAGGAAGAGGAAGACGAGGCGGAGACGGTGGACTTCTTCGATCTGCTCCGGGCGCTCTCAATCAACGGCGGCGAGCGGCGGCCGTACCTAGGGCGTCGGCCATGGTGGGGAAAAGAAGAACGAAGGGGAAAGTGGACAGGGGCTAGAGTTAGGGTTTCGGGGGAGCCTTCTTAAGCAGGGCTTCGATGCTCGGATGATCGACATGAGGGCAGGGGATGCAACGGGCGACTGTGCCTCTGCCGGCCATGGCCGTACCACGCGTAAGTGGTGAACAGAGGAAGAGGATGGCAAATTTGCAGAAAACCCCCTGCTTCCTTTTTCTTTTCTTCCTTCTGTTTTATTTCCTTTTAAAACCAGTAGCTTTGAGAGATTTAATTGAGGCACTAAAATATTTTACAAAAATCTAAAAATATTCATGTTGCCTTCCCATAACATGTAGAAGCTCCATAAAAATTGGTGTCTCAAAATAAAATGTTTTGAGTCACATTTGTTCATAGGGTTTGGTTAAGGTAATTTTGGTTAAATCCTAATTGACATTCTTTTAGTAATTTTAAAGCAAGTGCAAAATATTATTTTTGAGCTCTTGGAACTTTCTTGACAAATATAGTATGTCAAAGTATTTTTGTTTTGCAAGTTTGAACGCTTTCGTGGATTGAATTTGGTAATGAAACAATTCATATTGAGGTTTTCCAATGTTATATTTTCTTGAGCAATTTTATTAAGGATGCCATGATGCCTAAGAAATGAAAAGTGGAAATTTTATTCACATTTTTCAGTTCACAAATTTGGGGCTGTTACAGACTCCCTCATTCAAGATCTGCACGAGACCTTCAACAGCCTTCGTCGGGTCAACTTCAAGCTTAACCCCGACAAGTGCGTGTTTGGGGTCCCGTCCGGCAAGCTACTGGGCTTCTTAATCTCCCACCGGGGGATTGAGGCCAATCCCGACAAGATCATGGCCATTGAGCGCATGGAGACATCACGGCGAGTCAAGGACGTACAACGCCTCAACGGTTGCATCACCGCACTCGGGCGCTTCATCTCAAGACTTGGAGAACGAGCCCTTCTTCAAGTTACTCAAGAAGACGGGTCCCGTGAAATGGACCCCGGAGGCTGAAGAAGCTCTTCAGTGCCTCAAGTGCTACCTCGCCTCACCTCCCGTCCTTGTGGCACCAACAGAAAAGGAGCCCCTACTACTATACATGTCTGCAACCAATCAGGTGATCAGCGCAGTTCTTGTGGTAGAACGTGACGCTCCTCCAGACAAGGTCAGCGGCAAGTGTCCCGGAAACATCCTCCCGGGGCAACCAAGCAAGAAGAGGCAGCCAGGTGGCAAAGGGCCAGAAGGCCCTGAGCCTGGCATGCCCACCGACGCCGCCATCGACATCGCAGAAGAAGCATCACTGGGGGCTGACGCGCTCCCTCTCGAAGCAGCTGAGCCCGCCAAGGACTTGGTGACCCGCAAGATACAGCACCCGGTCTACTTCATCAGTTCAGTGCTGCGCGACGCCCGGGAGAGGTACCCCATGATGCAGAAGCTGTTACTAGCAATCCTCATCGCCTCTCGCAAGATGAGGCCCTACTTCGAAAGCCACCCTATCACCGTGGTTTCCAAGTACCCCTTGAGGAGCCCGCTGGAGAATCCCCTCGCCACCAGACGAGTCTCTTGGTGGGCCATGGAGCTTCAAGGTTTCGGCCTCAAGTTCGAGCACACGAACAACATCAAGAGTCAAGCCTTGGCTGATTTCACGGCGGAGTGGACCGAGACAGCGTTCGACGACCCGGTGGAGGAATCCAGCCTTCCCGGGAAAGAAGATCCTGACGCTTGGACCATGAACTTCGACGGCTCCTACACCAAGGGCCACAGGAGATCGTCTGAAGTACGTCGTCCAGATGCAGTACAAGGAGAATATCTCGAACAACACGACGGAGTACGAGGGCCTGCTTGCGGGACTTCGTGCTGCCGTTGGCCTTGGTATCACCAAGCTCATCGTCAAGGGTGACTCTCAACTAGTCATCAAACAAGTGAACAAGGAGTACGCTTGCCCGCAGTGGCACCGTACGACGAGGAGGTGTGGAAGCTTCAACGGCGCTTCGACAGCTTCCGGGCCATGTACGTCCCTAGGGATGACAACACGTCCGCGGACGAGCTGTCACAGATGGCTTCCAAGCGAGAACCAGTACCTCTCGGGATATACATTGAGGTGCTCCGGCAACCCTCTGTGTCTCCCGAGAGGCTCAAGACAAGGTCTACATCGACACTGGGGGCTGGTGAGCCGTCTACTTTGACAACCCAGGAAACCAGCCCAGAAGGCGCGCAAGACCCGGCAGGACCGAGACCAAGGGAAGCTATGCTTCTCCTTGATCAAATGGTGTTGCCGGTGGAGAGAACCCACCCACCCTGTGCCCTGGACATCGTTAAGTAC
Source organism: Poa pratensis (assembly GCA_947311845.1). Classification (NCBI taxonomy): domain Eukaryota; kingdom Viridiplantae; phylum Streptophyta; class Magnoliopsida; order Poales; family Poaceae; genus Poa; species Poa pratensis. The sequence goes on from CAMZMU010000113.1 coordinate 676,238, forward strand.
ATGACGGAGCATGCTCTGCCAGAGGATGATCACGAGGCCGAGTGGGTGGCTCGTCAAGCCAAGCTCTGCGTCTTGATCAACGGCGAGCTCTACCGGCGACGCGACAACGAAGTCAGGCTCCGCTGCATACCACAAGAACAAGGCCAAGTACTTCTACGAGACATCCATGAGGGCACATGTTCAAGTCATGTTGCATCAAGATCATTGGCGGGGAAGGTTTTCCGCCAGGGTTTCTACTGGCCAACAGTCCTGCACGACGCCGAGCAAATGGTCAAGACCTGCGAAGCTTGCCAATACTACGCGAAGAACATCAATCAGCCAGCTCAAGCACTGCAACCAATCCCAATATCCTGGCCGTTTGCAGTCTGGGGGCTAGACATTGTCGGCAAGTTGCCAAAGTCAGTTGGCGGACATGAATACCTCTTTGTGGCTGTCGACAAGTTCACGAAGTGGGTTGAAGTAATGCCAGTACCACGCCAGACGGCCCAGGCCGCTATCAAGTTCATCGAGGGGATTGTCTACCGCTTCGGAGTACCCAACAGAATCATCACGGATAATGGCACTCAGTTCACAAGTCGAGCCTTCCTCAGCTTCTGTGAAGAATTGGGCATCAAGGTGTGCTTTGCATCAGTGTCCTATCCAAGATGCAACGGTCAAGTGGAGCGAGCCAATGCGGAGGTCCTAAGAGGACTGAAAACCAAAGCATTTTACAAGCTGGAGAACAAGGGGAGAAATTGGATTGATCACCTACCCAGGTATTGTGGTCCATCAGAACAACTCCAAGCCGAGCCACCAAAGAAACACCTTTCTTCCTTGTCTATGGAGCTGAAGCTGTCCTGCCAACAGAACTAAGGCACGGATCCCCCTGGGTACTCGCGTATGAGGAAGATGCCCAAGCTGAGCAAAGGATCAATGACATTAACATCCTGGAGGAAATGCGCTATCGGGCGTCATTGCGGTCTGCTCGATACCAGCAAGGGCTGCACCGGTATCATAGCCGTCATGTTCGATCCTGGGAATTACAGCAGGGAGACCTAGTTCTCCGCAAGATGCAAAATCTCGAGGGCTTGAACAAGATGTCAAGCAAGTGGGAAGGACCCTACCGGGTTACTCATACACTGAGACCCAGAGCAGTCTATCTGGAAGACGAGAAAGGCAGGCTGGAAGGCAATGCCTGGAACATCGAGAATCTCCGCAAGTTCTACCCCTAATTATGAACATGAATCACCAAACGTCGAATCCGCTAAGCACGACCAAGGGGCTAGTGTTCTGTAATAGGGTGTAAGAAGTCATTGCCAAGAAATAAAAGATAAGTGTTTTAATTCTGTGAGTCTCAATTTATGTCGAGATGTGTGTTATCTGTAACAACCCCCAAGCAGGGGGCTGACATGGTGCCGGTGGCTGACGGGTCGAGCGCAAGTGGCCTATCAGTAGGCACTTCCACCCGATCGTGCCGTACTGCCGCGGAAAGGAGTGAACGGGCAGTGCTGTGTTTTAACGAACCTAAGCACAGAAATGCACATTCAACTTTCTGCTTCACTGGCTGTGCAGACTTGTCTTCTGCTTCGTTTTCTTTGTCGGGTGAGCTCTTGATTCCCGGGGACGCCTGGGGAAAGAGAGTGCACCCGCGCAGGACTTTTTCAGGCGTCTCATGGGTCGAGAGCCCTGGCAGCCCACCCGGGCACTCCCGACCAAAGACCCGGAAGATCCCGTCCGCCAGCTCACCCATGGACTGACTCTCAGCCTTAAGCAGGAAGACAGGCCAAGTCAGGCTCAAGTTTGATGAACAGAAGAGACAAAAAGTTAGAGTGGTCACCTGCTCTATGGCTTCGAGTTCAGCCACGAGTTGGGACAACTCCGGAATCCCAGCTGTCCTCTCTCTCAGAACGGACCACAGGTACGCCCTGCGGATCGCCCTAACCCTAGCTTCCTCTTGAGCAGCAGGACCGGAGACGGCCGCTAGGCGGGCGAGATTCTGAGCAATGGTAGGGCAAGGCACAACTCCATTGGGAGCCTCCGCCGTGCTACGAAAGGCCGATTCCGCCGTCGACACGTCAGACAGGGACATCTCCTCCTCTCCAGACATTGCTCTGCGATCTATGGGGGGGAAGAGAAAGGAGCTAGGCGAGAAGATGTGTCAAGGGAGTTGGAGTCTGGAGGGCGTTTTATAGGCCTCCCACGCTCCACCTACCCCTTGGCGCTACGGCTGCCGCGTTAATGGGCGCGTTTGGCGAAAAACCGCTCCCATTCACATCAAGTACGACACAAAGGCCAAAAAGACAAAAAGGAGAACAAGTTCTTCTTCATTTCAAGATCTACAGCGGGGGCTAATTTTTACAAACAAAAAGATTGGCTCCCGGCGCGCGAGTAGCACCACCGTAAAATGGAAGACGCTACTTCCAGAAGTACGTCGACGAGGCGGCCAAGAAGGAGGTCAAGGACATCTTCGAGACCGCCGACTTGAAGCTCCTCGTCCTCAGGAAAGCTAGCTCTACTTGGCCTTGACGCTAGATGAGTTTTCCTCATCTTCATCCTCGTCGAAGGAGCTGGAGCTGCTGCTCTCACTCTTGGCGCAGCATTCCACGCGTCCTCCTGCAGCGTGGAAGATCTTCACAGCGAGTGTGGCATCTCAGTCATACTTGCAGGCAAGGTATTGCCCCCGGGTCAGGCGGCGGGAGCGAGCGAATGATTCCACCCCTGACCAAGGAGCATGGAGTTGTCAACGGTGTACTCCACCGAGATCCAGGAGGGGCCATTGGGACAGCCTTCCACCTACAGCCACAGGCCCAGAGGCCTGTTATTCACCATCGCCATCGCAAAGGAGTCCGGATGGTCAATCCGGCTGCGGATCTTGCGGCGCAGATCCAGGATGAACTCGAAGGGTGGAGAAGGAGTTCTTCCGCAACTCATGGTTCCTTTACGTCCACCGCCTCGCTTCACTCGCCCTCTTGAGGCGGCGCTTCCGCGGCCACCGGAGCTTCTCTCCGTCGGGGCCGAAGCACGAGGACGTCCCACTCCCTCTTTCCTCTCGCCATTGGAGCTATTGGCCTGGGAAGGGAGAGATGGGTCAAGGAAGAAGAATATGGGGACTTGCGAGGCGTTCGTCCGCTTTTATAGCATGCAGAGCTTCTCTCTCCAGCCATCTTCACAGCTTCCCCGCAGCGGGAATCGAGGAGGCAAACTCAGTTATTCCCCCGAGCGGAATAACTCCAAGACCATCACGATGGCTGATGGACCGAAGCAAGACACCGGGTACCCACTTTGGCCAACTCTTTGGCCATAGCCCCGGCAGCAACTGAAGCAAGAGCCGCCGGGACCATGCCCGGGGGCTACTGTCGCAGCAATGGAACATGGGGTTCCCCTGGTGCTGCCAAAGTGGATCCTCCACTAGGGCCCACCAAGAAGATGGACAAGGCAATGAGTCGAGTACAGCAGATGGGTTAGCCCATCTACCTCAAGGACACCCGACAAGTTCGACAGCAAGTCTCTGCGGCTAAGGACCAGGTGACCTTCCGGGTCACCCCCTCGCCCGGAGAACCAGGCGAGATATCCGCGGGTCCGTGCGCCCGGCAGGAGGCCAGGCGCGCCCCCGGGACCTCCATCCGTACCACCGAGAGGATAAGATCGCCAGCTCGCCGGAAGCTAGTGGAAGACTTGGGCGCCAAGATGAAGGCCGCGCCCTGGTGACGTTGCCACGAGCGCAGTTGGTGGGGCGGGCAGGCTTTGTCCGTCCCACCTTTTCCAAGGGCGGACGACCACGCCGCCCTCCTCAGAATGCTTGGAGGAGAGAGTGCCATGTCTCTTCCAAGGACCGCCGAGGGGTTTTCCCGCCTAGACCCCTCATACCTCTCGCGTGCCTATGTCGGATTCCCTTAGCCTATAAAAGGAGGACCATGGAACCGAGGGAAAGGGGGAGGAATAGAAGCAAGCTAGAGCTCAGGCAACACTAGACTAGGGTTCGGAAGGTAGAGAGAGGTGATCTCCTCAGGGCAGGATCTGCTCTTCGTCTACCTCCGGCAGAAACTCTGCCGGGTTCACCCCAGAACACCCTTGTACACCACACCATGATGAACCTCTCAATCCAGACATGCAGGAGTAGGCCTTTTAGCTTCCGGGCGGCCTGAACCTGGGTAACTCCGTGTGTCCTGCTATGTTGTTTGCTCTCTCCCTCTCGACGAAGAACCTGGCGTCCTTGCTCCCGGGTAAGGCGTCTTCGAGCCTCCTTCGCGCCCCGTGCCGAACCTAAAAAGGGGGTATCATCTACTCCCGGTGTCCGTCACCCGAGACATGACACGTAGTCTTCCGAGAACCAATCTGAGGTGTTTGGTGTGCTCCTCCTCATTTTTGGACTAGATGAGGATGTCGTCGATGAACACCACGACGAACTTGTCGAGATACTCCTTGAACACCTTGTGCATCATGCCCATGAAGTAGGCGGGAGCATTGGTTAGGCCGAATGACATAACTCTACATTCGTACAGCCCATATCTGGTGGTAAAAGCGGTCTTGGGAATATCACTTTCTTGGATCTTTAGCTGATAATATCCTGTGCGGAGATCAATCTTGGAGAACACACGGGCACCACGGAGTTGGTCAAACAGATCATTGATTCGGGGTAGTGGGTACTTATTCTTGATGGTGACATCATTGAGAGCATGATAGTCAATGCACAGCCGAAGCGTACCATCGCTCTTCTTTGCAAACATGACCGGTGATCCCCAAGGTGAAATACTCAAGCGAATGAACTTCTTCTTGATTAGCTCATCGAGCTGCTTTTTCAATTCCACTAGCTCGGGGCTTGTCATACGGTGATGTTTCTTGAATATTGGGTTTGTTCCGGGTATAACTTCAATGGCAAATTCAACATCGCGGTCAGGGGGCATTCCGGGTAGCTCTTCTAGGAACACGTCTGGGTATTCACTTACCACATACACTTGCCCTATCTCCGGTGCTTGGACAAGAAACATCTTTGCATTTATCTAGTGGGGTTTATTTGTCAAGTAGGTGGTACAGATGCCTTCCGGGTTGGTGAGAGTAACTGCTCCAGTTGCACAGTCAATCTGGGCTGCATGTTGTACCAACCAATCCATATCAAGGATGGCGTCGAGACCAGGCACATTGAGAGTGTTGAGCTAAGCTAGGAATTTCACTTGGTTGATGCTGATGGTCAGTTCTTGACAAACGGTGTTTGTTTTCATCTCTGAGGCAGGGGTTTGTATCACCAAAAGATGGCCCAAAGGGGAAACGGGAAAACGGTGTTTGGCAACAAAATCCTTCGAGATGAAAGAGTGGGAAGCTCCAGAATCGAATAAAATCAGCGCGGGTTTAGTGTTGATAGTACACGTACCAAGCACTACATCTGAAGCTTCGTAGGCTTCCTCCACGGACATGTGGTGGACACGGGCAACTTGAGGTGGCTTGATTGCACCAGTAGGGTGGTTGTTGGTTGAGTTGTTGTTGTTGCCGTGGCTGTTGTGCAGGGGGCAGTCCTTGATTTAGTGTCCCGTCTAGCCACACTTGAAGCAGGAGTTCTCCCTCTTGCAGTCATCCACTAGGGGACGCTTGTGGTAGAATCCTTCGCGGGGATATCCATCCTTCCTGGGTTGATTCCAAGTGGCCTGATGGGTTGGAGTCTGGTTGTTGGGCTGCCAGGTACGTGGCTTGGAAGTAGCTCCTTCTTGTTGGTTCTTACGTGGCTCAAACTTCCGCTTGTGAGAGTCGTAAATTGTGCGGTGCTCCCTGAAGGAGGAGGAATTAGTGCAGTGTTGATCATGGACTGAAAATCTGGAAACTGTAGAACGCTGAGCTGAGTCTTTATGGCCTGATGCATCCCTGAAGGAACTTGTCTTTCTTCTTTTCCTTAGTGTTGGTGTCCTCGGGTGCGTAGCGAGCAAGGTTGTTGAACTTGGTCAGATATTCATTGATGGATTTGCCGCCTTGAGTGAGTGCCAGAAATTATTGCTGCTTCATTTTTATAAGGCTTAAGGGCATGTAGGCCTTGCGGAAGGCTTCCTGATATTCTGACCAAGTGGCAGTGGGTCCATTGCCCCTCGCGTCCTTTTGATTGTCCCACCAAACATTGGCAGGGCCTTCAAGGTAGTGGGTGGCGAAGAGCACCTTGTCCTGCTCTTCAACGCGAGTGAGCTCTAGTTTCTTTCCCATGGTGCGGAGCCAATTGTCAGCCTCAAGCGGGTCATCAGCCTCCGAAAACTTTGGTGGCTGAGTACGCTGGAAATCCTGCAGCTTGGAGTGCCCTGGGCCTGGGGCACCTTGGGATTGCATGTACGTGCCAAACTCTCTCATGATCTGTGTTAAGTGCTGGTTGTGATGCTCATCCAACATCATCATGAGCTGACTTGGGCTTGGTTCCTGAGTTGGTGGAGGAGGAGGTGATTGAGGGGGTGCGGGATCCTCGCCCGCTAGTCGTGCAGAACGACGAACCGGGGTCCCTTGGCTGCCACTTGCACCGCTATTAGGCCTCATCCTGGATGGTTGAACGTGGTGATGTGTACCATGAGCATCCACAGGGGGAAAATGCGACATCCAAGAAAACCAAATGGAAACAAGGTTTGCAAAGACAACCAAGCATGGTGTTATACAATGGCTGGTTGGGTTACAAGATTCTAGTTACTCTCTAAGTTACACAAGACGCAAGATAAAAGATACAAGACACACGATACATGATACAAGAAGCGGGATACAACTCTACCGCTACATTTTTCGAGCGTGCGATACGGCGGAAAGGTAAGATACACCAAGCGATGCAGTCTCTGAGCGTCTAGAACTCCATCTCGAGGGGTGTTGCTGGTGGGATGATGTCAATGTCCTCCCTCGCGGGGCTATAGTCGGGCGAAGTGCGGTCGCCTCGGGAGTCTCCAGAGCGAGGTGGTGTGTCAGCATGGACGCGACGACGCTGAGTTCATGCCCCGGTGGTACAAACAGGGGTGAAGCGTGAGAAGTAGCGAGCGGTGCTGCTGCGAGTGCGGAAAGGTGGCGACGGAACATGGGGTGTAGGAGTGGGGACGAGTCCCCTCCTGATCTGGTCGAGGGATTTGCGGGTAAAGGTGGGGAGCTGAGGTGGGTGGCGAGAAGAACTAGCTCCAGATGCCCGTGTCATCTCGGACATAGCCACGTTGGCGCGAAGCGAGGCAAACTGGATGAGGGTAACGTGGAGATACTGGTGGAGGAGGGTGGTGTACTGAAGGAGGGCGGTGAGGGCTGAATGGGTGTCACCTGGGTTGGGGAAAAGGACGTCCCCGTTGTCTAGATCCAACCTCGGGAAATAGACGTAACGGGTGCATTGCCTCATGACTGGGTCATACGTGCGAAGAAAGACGATGGCATCTCCTCCAGACTCCTGAATGGCTCGGGTCGCCTGAGCAGCGACACCGGAAGTGATAGCGTGGAAGATTCCATCGGCCACCAGCTCTGCGCGCAAGTGGACGGTGGCAGTGAACTCGGAGGCCCCATCGGGACGGTTGTAGAACACGCGATAGGTCGGGGGAGCTGAGCCTGGGTAGAGGTGGTCCCAAATCTCACTGAGAATCTGCGGAAAGCCGGGAACGTGCGCGGCGGTGGTCTCTGCGAAAAAATCTGGCGCCTTCTGAACCAGGGACAGAAGCAAAAAAGGTGAGCGTTAAAGTTTAAAAGAACAACCAAGTAGAGAAACAGTTAAGAAGCAGGCAACGCAACAAGTTCTATCCTAAGTCGTCCGTGGAACTAGGGGTATCCTACAGGCAGTTAGGCCTGGATACCAAGCTCTGTGGCACCCCGATCCAGTTGATCGAGTTACCCCATATACCAATCCCAGAAACACTGGATATATGACAACTTGATAAACAAAGACATAACCAAATATATATATGGCTCCGAGTTCGGATGGGTGCATTATTACAACACGGGGTGAGGCTCCAGCGATCGCGCAACAGGCGCACACAACAGTATGTACATAATTTTTCTAACATCGAACCTCTATCAGAGATGGCAGCGGGTACGTAGATAGTAGCGTGGCAACGACGGGCCTTATTCCACAGGGTTCTGCCTGGGGTACTGATCCTAGTTCTCGTATAGTGGGTACTCGATGACATGACCAGCAGGGTCTTTCCACATAAAAAGCCAGGTGAGTACATTGAATGTACTCACAAGACATTAGCCTAAAATCAAAAAAGGTCTATCTATATGGCATGGCATAAGTTCGAAAAGTAGCATGGCATAAGTTCGGGGATGCAAGTGCGAGTCCAAGCTTAACGGTTGGACTTAGCTTACCTACTTACCTTTGTAGGGGCGTTTCATATTCTAGGAATGGTTCTCATTTATCACACTACTTCTTAAAATCAAAACTAGGTCCTCAAGCCTCTAGCCAACTCTGGCTTAAGCTCTCCAGCCTCCACATGATCGTTGGGTTTCATATTAATTAATTCGCCATATTCGACAGGACTGACTCATAGCGTGACCTTACCCAAACATCGTCCCATGACCTAGGGACAAGGCTAGATTCTAGATTTACACTCTCGAGAGGTTGCAACTTTTATCCACACGCTGAAGTCTAGGCTTGTACCGCCGGTACCGAAGTACTAGAACTGATCACGGCGAACAGTACAAACCCACACTTCCACAGCCGTTTACTCTACCTAGACACTCCCTGTGTAGCCACGGACACGTCCTAGGGACCAAGTCTTATGACGAAGTGAACCCGGCACGCCCCCAACAGATATGCGACGCCTAGCTCCGGAACCTTCGCAAGACTAGCCCCGACCACAAAGGTAACCGACTAGACTTGCCAAAAGGGTGGTGTCAAAGGAGGCTTGATAGAATACTCGGCCATGGTCCGCCCATATGAACGACCCATGGTTGTGCTGGTTGTGTTTGGTGAGTGGCAGTATGTGACACGACCTAGTCGAGGGAGGTGGTTATCTTCTTAGTCAATTTCAATTCCTGCCACCAACATGAGCCAAGAAGCAAACGATATTCACACAGTAATTCAAGCAGTAGTAGATAGTATTGACCCGACGACTGTGGCGCCACCACGAATCAATATCCAAAAATAGCACAGTTGGTTAGCGTCAACCGGACGACTGTGGCGGAGATACCTCCGACCAGCACCATCTCGTTTGACTACAAGAGTTAGCACAATTGTTAGCGTCAATCGGACGACTATGGCGGAGATATCTCCGACCAGCGCCATCTTGTTTGACTACAAAAGTTAGCACAGTTGCATCATTCCTCCATTCCTTTGACTGTGCCGGATCCTCCAGCCCATCGTCTCGAAAATGGGGAGTGATGCGAAGTATAATGAAGATAAACAATTTATAAGGTAATGCCACAATTTACAATGCAACATGGCATGCGAGATGCAATAGCAACCAACTTAAGCAATCAAGCAATTTCTAAAGTTCGACCAAGCTTGAGATCAGGTTAATGGCTTGCCTTCAGCAGTGGGGTAGGGTTTAGGATCAACTTCAACTTCGTTGGGGAAGTTTAAATCTAACAAAGGAATAAAATATGCATCAAAAACCCATCCTAAGCCATTGAAGAAATGACCAAGCAAACAAACTCCAAATAAACTCATTTTGGTGCCAATGGACTGATATTTTAAAAACAAAGCTGTCAAAAAGATTCATATTTTTTTGATTATTTTTTAGGGAGATATGACCCTCCAAAGTTGGGTTTAAATTCTGCCTAATTTCAAACAGAAAGAAAAACAGAATACATTTCGGTTTAATTGATAAAAGTCTGACGAGTGGGACCCCTCTGTCAGTGGCCCACGTTTTTAAAACCATTTTTACGCGCGGGATTAGGGGAGACACTATGCTTCGTCTCCGGTGAACTCACTGGCGATGATTTCCGGCGACCAGGGCGATGGAGAGGTGAGGGAGAGGATGCAGGGCAGCTCGGGGAGTCTCCGCGCAGCTCGTACGCGCACTCGCGGATGCCGGCGAGGTCGGGTAGGAGCAGGGCTTCCCCTCCCGTGGCGACGGCGACCTGTCGATGACGGATTCGACGTCTGCATCCACCAATCACCCAGGTGAGGGCTTCCAGAGGACCATGGTGGTTTGGGATGGTGGTTTGAGGAAGGAATCGATGGGGGAGGTACTGGTGGTGAGGATTTTTAGCGGAACCCGAGCGGCTAGGGAAGCTTGATTTCGGCAATGCGGTGCTCCACTGGCTCTGGTACTGCGGTGGAGGACGATTGGGGGGGGGAGTGGTGGTGCGGTGTCTGGAGGCTGCTGGGGAGGGCTTCTTATAGCTTCCTCGAGAGGTGGCCGCCATGGATGGCACGGCGAGGTGTCGGGCGTTGGGTGGTGCGCTCTTCGTGCGGCACGTCGTGAAGCTGGTGGTGCACTGGCTCATGAGAGAACAGGGGAGGGAGTCGAGAGAGTGTAGGGGTACCATGGATAGGCACGGGGGCGGCGGAGTCACTGACGTGCGGGGCCACGGTGGTGCTGTGCTGAGCGGCGTGTCGGGTAGCGGCTCCGGCGCGGTGGAGGCGGCTCTCCCGGTGATGCTTGGGTACGGGGGGGTCGTGAGAGTGTAGGGGTACCAGTTGGACAAGGTTTGGGGAGAGGGGGAGCAGAACGGCGACGACCAAAAGTGGGCGGCGCCGCCGGGTGCGGCCATGCCGGTGGTGAGCACCGATCTAGTCATGCCAAAAGCGGCATGAGGCCCTAACTTCCAGCTCCGAGCTCCAAATCGAGTAAGGTTTTCACCTCTGTGCGCCAAATGTAAAACCCAGCAACTTTTGTGACTAAAGTTTTCCCAAATTCGAAACTTGGTCTATGTTAAATTTTTGAAAAACCATACTGGTCAAAAGGAAATAGTGGTTTTGGGGAAGAAAAAGAGATGGGGTTGGGCCAAACTTCTTGTCCTGAGGTAGAGGCATCCTTTCTCAAAAAAAAAAAAAAAAAAAGAGGTAGAGGCATCCAAGGTGAACACATCCAGGCTTTGCCTTTCCGTAGAAAAAATAATTTAAATAGCTTTTGAAATTTTGAAGTTTGAGGGCAGAAAATGAATATAAATAATGTGAGGTAAATCATCAAGTGATGATCAAATATTTTTGCATCAAGAGGCTATATATTGCCTAGGGATCATTCCCTGATTTTTGGGGTATGTTTGAAGAAACCTTTAGCACACTTCCTTTGGGAAGCTATAATAATTGGATTTTGGTTTTTAAAGGAAAGAGAATATTCGTAAAATATTTTTGGATTAAAGGACCAAGCAACAAGTGTACCTAGTGGGAGAGAACCCAAAACACAAAATCCCAGACTTGGACAACGTTTTGTAAAAGATTAAGAATTAAAGTCAGCAAAACCAAAGGAAATTAAATTCAAAGTCAACAAGAATATTTTTCAAAGAAATTTTGAAGGGCCAAATTTCAGGATGTTACACACTTGGGGGCGGCGCCCCACAGGTTAAGAAACAAATAAAGGCTTGGCCGCACTCAAACGCTCGGGGGCCGCGCCGCACAGGTTAAGAAACAAAAAACCTTGGCCGCACTTGAACACTCGGGGGCTGCGCCGCACAGGTTAACTTCAAGAAACAAACAACCTTGGCCACACTCAAACATTCGGGGGCTGCGTCGCACAGGTTAAGAAACAAAAAACCTTGGCCGCACTCGAACACTCGGGTGCTGCGCCGCACAGGTTAACTTCAAGAAACAAAAAATCTTGGCCACACTCGAACACTCGGGGCTGCGCCACATAGGTTAACTTCAAGAAACAAAAAACCTTGGCTGCACTCGAACACCCGGGGGCTGCGCCACACAGGTTACTTCGATGCACAAACAAACAACCTTGGCCAAACCCGAACGCTCGGGGGCTGCGCCGCACAGGTCATCACACTAAAGTGCGGAGAATGTACCCGAATGCTCGGGGGCTGCGTTCGAACTTTCTATACAAATTATTGTCTTCGACAAACACATTACATACATACACTCGGGGGCTGCCCCCACGGATTCTTATCATTCATTTACAACTCAGCTCAGCGAGCATATACACTTTTGCCTACTCATCTACAGGCTCATCCTTGGGACCCACGTCCAACGGACCTACAAGCTCCTCCATCTGCTTCTGCACCTAGGAGATGACTTTGCGCTCCCAGCCAAGGGTACTAGTATAATGACTCCGCTCAGGCAGGCCTTCGGTGGCACCTTCAAAGTTAAAGTTCGACCAGTGGAGTCGCAAATATGCAAAGGCAATATTTGCCCCACCCACAAGTTCAGCACGCAGCATCTTCTGGATCGCCTTACCATCACGGAACATCTTCAATAGAGCGGGTATGCCTTGCGGCTGCTCGTTATGCGGGAACATCGCTCGGTGCACTTTGGCCAAAGTACTTCGACAAGACTCCAATAGCAGGACAGCATGCCAAGCGCGATCTAGTAAGGTAGCAAGCACTCGCGTCTTTGGCCTGTCAGACCAGAAGTATTGAGAGCCAGAAGCTGTGCCTACAACGGCTCCTCTACGCGAGTTTCCTCAGCTTTTTTGTCAGTATTCACACCTGCACAGCGAAGACAAGTAAGCAAAGTTAGCAGCATTTATAGCAGCAGCAACTGGCAGTCGAAGGTCTTGTCGAATGTTCTCACATTCCAGCTACTGGTTAGTCAGATCTAACTCCCCAATCAGATAATCATCTCGCTCAGACGAGGGGGCGGGCCTCGCGCTCTCAGCGTCCAGTTCACCTCGTACATCCTTCAGCTCCCGCTCCAGATTCACGATTCTTTGCTTCATCCACGACATGACGACCTTATCATTTCTGCTTCGGACAACAGTTCGGGGTCGCGTACTCGTGGAAGGAGAAGCTTCAGATGCACCGGAAGACTCAGCCTGTCCAATGGCAAAGGTTGATCAACATAAGACCTCCAAAATACAAGAGAACACACTCGGGGGCTGGGTCCCGACAAAGCAATCAAACAGAATTCGATTGCGAAGTGGAAATCAAATGTACAAGTGCTTTAAGGTTCATTACAAGCACAAACAGCAAAAGGGAGTCGGCGCTACACCCTATGACACCGACTCCAACCTAGCCCTAACAGCGCGGGCGACAACTTCGGCACTACGGCGCTCCACCATGGACACCATATCCTCCGCCAGTCGCGCCGCCTCGTCCTTCACAGAGCTCAATGACGCGGTCCTTCCATCAGACTTCCGAGGGAAGTCCGCTACTACCTTCTTGAAATCACCCGCAACACCGTGACCCAGCAACAGCTTGAAGGTTAGCTCGGAGCCACGTACCATTTGGGCGCGAGTGAAGCTCGCCAGGGTGGATGACTGTGGACCAAGAACTCCAACCAACCCATCAACGTTGGCAGGTGGCGTACGATGTGGAAAGATATTCCGGTGCACTGTAGTGAGCGCACTAGTGGATTTGGCCAATGCATCACTGGCATAAGCGCACATGGCGTCGAAGGTGCTGACAGCGCGCTCCAGCGGGACATCCTCGTCCGTCGACTCCGTGGGCGGCGAAGCGCCAAAAGCATCTGCATATACAACCAAACCTAAGTACCAATTCGATTGAATTGGGAGATCAAGCTATCAACAAGAAATTCAGAAGAGGACTCTACCTCCAACGACGTGGGCGAGTGCTAGCAGGTGCGCCACCTACACCTTTTCGCCATCAAGGATGGCATCCTCGCGTTCCTTGGCTTCTTTTAGCTTCCGCTCAGCATCATCCTGTTGGGCCTTGAGTTGTTTCTCCAACTCAAGAACCCGCTTCGCATCAGCCTCACGGTCACCTGCAAGAAGATCGACATATCAGACAGATGAACCACATGCACGACGGTGACAAAAAGAGATGCTTACGCTTCGATTGCTCCAGCGCAGCGCGAAGGTCATCCCTCTCTTGCTCCAACTGGACGTAGGCCGCACCCGACTCCATGAGGTTGCGGTAGAAATGCTGCGCGATGTTGATCAACACATGATTTTGGGCCTATGCCCAACTATACTAGTTGCACATAGACTCGGGGCTACTCCCATCGGAAGCGATGTCGCGCACCCGATTAATCAACAAGATAGAAGATACTTACATGATCTTGGAGCTGCGCCGCACTCGAAGAAGACGGAGCAGGTACTTTTGAAGTGGAGGGAGCCGTTATCTTCACAACCTCCGTCACGGCCGTTGTGGTCGCCAAGCAGAAGCCTCCGGAGGGGTCAGCTCTAACTCCCTGCCACTCGGAGTAGACGCCTGTTCCCGGACAGGTGACTGAGGCACACTCGCGCCATGACCGGCACTGCGCAAACAAAGATCAAATCAATACAAGGCTGAATCAAAGACAAAAGCTTATCTTGAAGAAAGGTGCTCACCTCATCTCCTCTTCATCACTACCGAGATCGTCGACGTTGAACAGTACGCCGAACTCAGTCGTACCGCCAACAGGAGGCGCCATGTTGAGTGGCTCAACCACCACAGCTTCCTTTAGGCTGGCGACGACGAGCCTGAGTCACCATCGTCGCGAAGCTCCACCCTTTCGGATGGCGAGTCCTCAACAATAGCTTTCGCCTTGTCCCGGTGCTGGCGGTTGCTCATCCTCCTCGTCTAGCTCCATTTCCTCCACCACTTCCTCTGGTGTGGTGGTCACCGAGGGAATGGAGTCGTCATCATAAACCGGCTTCACTTCAGGAAATTCCACCTCGAAGGTGGAACCATTTTCGGGCAGAGGCGGTAGACACGTGGGAGCCGGATGATCCTGTGAGTCCAGCACAGAGAAATTCAACAAGGACATAAGCACAAAGCACTAGCGCAACAACCAAATAGAGGAGTCAAAAGTAAACAGATTCAGATCCATACCTCAGGCAGAGGGTTATCGGCCCCATATGGCTTCACCGGGCAGTCGATGTTGCAGGGGTCTACAGTTCTGAGGATGGTCACGGACCGCACAGCACTTTCGACTTCCTTCTTCGACCGCGCTCCTTCATTAGGCGAGTCGAATCGTCCTCACCTTGGTACTCCCACATAGGGTGGTCTCGAAGGCGCAGCGGCTGCACCCGTCTCTTCATCATTGTGGCAATGAGGTGGATGCCACCGACCTCCTTGCCCATCGTCTTCAACAGCTCGGCGACGCTACCTAGCAGGGGTGCCACTTCCACCTTGTCTTCGCTCGACAAGGCGTGCGCCCAGGCGTTCGACTTCCTCAGAGGCTTCTCAGTCGCAAAGGCGGGGAGGCCCTCCTGCTCCACGCGGACGTAGAACAATTTCTTCCTCTAGACTTGGACGGAGTCAGATTGCTTCAGCAGGAAGTAATTGGTGTCACCACGAACTTGGATGCCAAAGCCGCCAATTGGGTAGGTGCCACCACCACCAACATTCCTCTTCACATTGAAGATGGCCTTCCACAGGCCCCAATGCAGGTGCACTCCCAGGAAGCACTCGCACAGAATGAAGAAGCAGGCAATGGGGAGGATGCCATTCGTCGTCAGATCATGCATTTGGATCCCGTACGCGTGCAGCAATCCGTGCACGAAATCATGAAGGGGAAAGGGGAAGCCCCGATGCAAGAAATCAACGAAGCAGACGCGCTCACCGGCTCGAGGTTGGGGGATTACCTCTTTCCCAGGCGCGCGCACGGCTAGCTGATCGGCCGGTGGCAGCAGTCCGTCCTCCCGGAGCTCATCAAGGTGCTGCGCCTTGACGGACGACTTGACCCAGTCGCCGGGAATTTTCTTCAATGTGTCAATGCCCGCGGCGTCAACAATGGTGGCGGCGCTCGCTGCTGCACCTCCTCTCTTGGTCTTTGTCCCCGCCGCACCGGTGGCAGCAGAGCTCGCCGTCGCTGCACCTTTCTTCGTGCCCCCCTTCTTCATGGCTTGCATCTCGCAGCGGGCACGTGGAAGAGCTTGGGGCACGGTGGCAATGGAAAGCAAGCGCAAGGAGGAAGATGAAGCAAGGACAGAGAACAGCGATAAAGGGGATGAAATCAATCTTCCCCCGCGGTGAAATAAATATACCGTGGCGCCGCCAAATCTTAACCGTCCAAACGGCATCGGTCGCAACGGCCTATATCCAACCATACATGTGGTGGCCATGGAGGGCAACCGTCGCTGGCCACGCCGTCCACTACGCACGAAAAACTAGGAGACCATCATCACGTCCCGAAAACTACGCGCTGTGCGGTCAAATCGGAACTGAACCAGCGTCCTCCCTGGGCCCACGCTGACGCGTCCCATCAGTGGAACCGAGCAAACAAAGATCGTCATGCATGACGTCAACATTAAAGAGCTGAAGAATCTTTCGAGCCAGACTCTCGGTGCAAACAACAAGACAAAGCCAACATGCTATTGGGTCCCCTCGACGGACCCTAGCTTCTTTCGACTCCGGTGCACATTCCACCTGAGCATATCAATCAGTATGCCAACTGGCTATTGGGTCCCCTCGACGGACCCTAGCTTCTTTCGACTGCGGTGCACATTCCACCCGAGCATGTCAATCAGTAAGCCACAAGGCTGAAAAGGGACTCCATTAATTTGTCGAGTCCACGAACTCACACTTTTTTGCAGTAGGCCACAAGGTTAAATCGGGACACCTTGATCTGTTGAGTCCCAAATCATTTACTCCCATCGGGAGCGCATTAAAAATCTCTTTCGACGGGATGTTATTTGAGATTAACCTCAATTGCAAGCAATTCAGCTCAATCTCGGGGGCTACTCCCATCGGGAGCGCTGTCGCGCCCCCGATATCACAAGGCGACGGGACCATCAAGTCCCGAAGGCCAATCAGGTTCTTACACAAATCTACAATGACAGTAGTTGCAAAACATTCGATTCCCGAGATGTGTCCGCCGCATATGACCCTCGGATGCTGCACCCAATGTGCAAAGATAAGACCCGCCGAGCATTCGAGTGGGCTAGGGCTCGCACCCGCTGCGTTCACCCTGTAATTTCCATGCCAGCAGGCATGAAGAAAATCCTGACGGACGCGTTGGGTACCCAATTCATCATAAAATCCTCTGTAAGACCTCCACAGCATGAGTCGAAGCTTATCAGCTCTTTCCAGGTTCAAGTCCGGGGACTCGGTCTTGATGTAGGCTGGCTAGGTTCTTGCCCAAGAGCATCTAACTGGTCCCGATCCGTCGAGTACGCCAAGCCAGCCATGTCATCATCCCTAGAAACTGTCGGCAAGATAGCAAAACATAAACAGATCCAACAGTCGATGCACTACCGACTCAAAATAAAATGCCTTGCAACAGGTGAAGAATGACATGCACCCGGAGAAGTATTCTTACCCGATTCTTCGACTCGACCAAGCACTCGGGGGCTACTGACGTGGGCCTACCTTTCGGGTGCCCCCCATGAAGGTACCTGGTGCACGTGAGGACTAGGGCCCGATGGACGGCCTACTAGAGGACAATGTACAAGGCCCACGAAGGGAGCCCAAAGAAGATATATTGCGCCCCAAGGAAGGTGTTGTATAGGTCGGCAAAGACTTGCCTTACCTGTAACCCTAGTCGGTTGCGAACTCCCGAGACCCAGCCTCAATATATAGGCTGGGAGGGCCGCCGATCTATGGACACGCCCATACTTCACCACCAAAACCCTAGCGAGATCGACATCTCGCCGGAATCGCCATTGTAACACCTCCCAACTATCAATAACATATAAGCTGGAAGTAGGGTATTATCCTCCGGGAGCCTAAACCAGGGAAAAATGCCTTGCTTGTCAGCCGTGGTAACTACTAGCACTCCAACCTTTCTCCCTCTCAATCAACCTGGGGTGCTCGACCCTGGGATTTGCCGTGGCCACCCCACGACAGAGCGGGCCCTAAAACCCAAACCCTAATTTATGTGCACGCGCGGTCTACTACTTTGACCGGCCTTGAAAGTCAATATCACATGTGAATTTTTTACTTGTTTTTTATAGGGTAGGTCATAGGAACATATAAATCCTAAATTGATCCGAACTTATCACAAAAATCTGTTCGTTCTCGTCGATTGGGAATTTTTTCCCTATAAGTGCAGAAACGCCGTGCTGGGTAATTTATGTGCGTGAAACGGGACACACATCGGAGTTGGATATTGGATCTTTCCATGTATCATTCCATTTATATACATAAGTTAGGACCCAACATGAATTTCGATCGGATTCCGACAACTGAGCGAGCCCTAAAACCAAAACCTAATTTATGTGCACGCTCGGTCTACTACTTTGACCGGCCTTGAAAATCAATATCACATGTGAATTTTTACTTGTTTCTTCTAGGGTAGGTCATAGGAACATATAAATCCTAAATTGATCCGAACTAATCACAAAAATTTCTTCGTTCTCGTCGATTGGGAATTTTTTCCCTATAAGTGAAGAAACGTCGTGCAGGGTAATTTATGTGCGTGAAGCGGGACACCCATCAGAGTTGGATATTGGCTCTTTCCATGTGCCATCACATTTATATACATATGTTAGGACCCAACATAAATTTTGATCTGATTCCGACTCTCGGCGTGCCCTTAAACCCCAACCCTAATTTATGTGCACGAGCGGTATCCTACTTTTACTGGCCTTGAAAGTCAATATCACATTTGAATTTTTTACTTGTTTTTATAGGGTAGGTCATAGGAACATACAAATACCAAACTGATCCGAACTAATCACAAAAATCTCTTTGTTCTCGCCGATTCAGAATTTTTCCCTATAAGTGGAGAAACGTCGTGCGCGGTAATTTATGTGTGTGAAGCAGGACACACAACAGAGTTGTATATTGGCGCTTTCCATGTACCATCACATTTATATACATAAGTAAAGACCCAACATAATATTTGATCAGATTCCGTCTCCCGGACGGGACCTAAAATCCAAACCGTAATTTATGTGCATGCGGAGTCTAATAGTTTGACCGGCCTTGAAAGTCAATATCAAATGTGCATTTATTTACTTGTTTTTTATAGGGTAGGTCATAGGAACATACAAATCCTAAATTGATCCAAACTTATCACAAAAATCTCTTCGTTCTCGTCGATTGGGAATTTTTTCCTTATAAGTGCAGAAACGTCGTGCGGGGTAATTTATGTGCGTGAAGCGGGACACACATCAGAGTTGGATATTGGCTCTTTCTATGTACCATCACATTTATAGACAAAAGTTAGGATCCAACATAATATTCGATCGGATACCGACTCCCGGACGGGCCCTAAACCCGAGACCTAATTTCTGTGCACGTGCAGTCTACTACTTTGACCGGGCTTGAAAGTCGATATCACATGTGAATTTTTTACTTGTTTTTATAGGGTAGTTCATAGAAATATACAAATCCAAAATTGATCCAAACTTAATCACAAAAATCTCTTCGTTCTCGTCGATTGGTAATTTTTCCCTATTAGTCCAGAAACGTCGTGCGGGGTAATTTATGTGCGTGAAGCGGGACACACATCGAAGTTGGATATTGGCTATTTCCATGTACCATCACATTTATATACATAAGTTAGGACCCAACATAAATTTTGATCCGATTCTGACTCCCGGGCGAGCCCTAAAACCCTAACCATAATTTATGTGCACGCGTTGTCTACTACTTTGACCGGCCTTGAAAGTCGATATCACATGTGAATTTTTTAGTTGTTTTTATAGTGTAGTTCATAGAAATATACAAATCCTAAATTGATCCGAACTTATCACAAAAAACTTTTCGTTCTCGTCGATTGGGAATTTTTTCCCTATAAGTGCAAAAACGTCGTGCGGGGTAATTTACGTGCGTGAAGCGGAACACCCATCATAGTTGGATATTGGCTCTTTCCATGTACCATCACATTTATGCACAAAAGTTAGGACCCAACATAATATTCGATCGGATACCGACTCCCGGATGGGCCCTAAAACCCAAACCCTAATTTATGTGCACGCGTTGTCTACTACTTTGATATTGGCTCTTTCCATGTACCATCCAGAAACATCGTGCAGTGTAATTTATGTGCATGAAGCGGGACACACATCGGAGTTGGATATTGGCTATTTCCATGTACCATCACATTTATATACATAAGTTAGGACCCAATATAAATTTCGATCCGATTCTGACTCCCGGGCGGGCCCTAAAACCCAAACCCTAATTTATGTGCACGCGTTGTCTACTACTTTGACCGGCCTTGAAAGTCGATATCACATGTGAAATTCTTACTTGTTTTTATAGGTTAGTTCATAGAAATAAACAAACTCTAAATTGATCCGAACTTATCACAAAAATCTCTTCGTTCTCGTCGATTGGGAATTTTTTCCCTATAAGTGCAGAAACGTCGTGTGGGGTAATTTACGTGCATGAAGCGGGACACATGATGTAGCCCTGGTCACGACCATCACCATGTCAAGACCCTCAACACATCCCATGTCGTCATCGACTTCAAAGGTGAACTCATTCCTCCTGGATAACTCAATTTCCACCCTTTTGGATGGTATACTACGTCATCCTCTATCTCTTCTTGATACTAGGAGTGTCACGACGACTACGGATACTCGAGAGGATGACCAAGGTGCAAGAGGAGTGGAGGACGCCAAGACGGTTGCTTGGAAGAGACGAAGGAAGAGGAGAAAAGACACGCGGTAGTACCGCTGGGTTAGGCGGTACTACCGCCAGAGAGCTACCACCACCGCTACCGCTGCTGCTGCCGCCAGAAGCAGCGTCTGAAGCGCATGTCCGGTACCAACTGGTACCGCTGCAGCGGTACCAACCAGTACCGTCGAGGTGGGAAGAGCGCCGAACCGTCCCGCACCAGCGGTACTACCGCTTAACCCAGCGGTAGTACCGCCGCTGCGGGATCCAGCCGGGTTGAAGGCCCTCATCCCTTCCCCACCTACCCCCATGTTGGTCAACACTATAAATAGCACTCCTTGGACTAGATCTAGGCTTAGACTATGATTTGGGAACTAAAGTAGAGTCTTGCTCGTTCTTCTCAAAGTGTCTCTTTCCTCCTATGGAGATGAATCAAGACCTCCACATGTGGAGATGAACCAAGGCCTCCTCTTGAGGAGAAGATCCCTGCGTGGATACCAAGACTCCGCTTGTAGTTGCGATTACTTGCCGATCTTTCATCTTACGGTGATTCTATCGGGTTGGTTGGATTGACCAATTGGACAAACAATCCTAAGAGTAAGGTGTGCTTGGGAGAGGAGGATTGGGGGTTGCCCTCGGGGATTTGTTACCAATCGAGTCTTGCCGGGTTTCTACTTGCTATTTACCCTTGTGTGTTTGTTTTCCCCACTTTTGTGTTCTTTGTTATTCGCGTGTTCTTCGTGTTCATCCTTCCCTCCGTACAAATCCGTGAAAATCAGGACATACCCTCATCAACACACATCGGAGTAGGATATTGGTTCTTTCCATGCACCATCACATTTATATACATAACTTAGACCCAACATAATATTCGATCGGATTCCAACTCCCCGAGGGGCCCTAAAATCCATTCCCTAATTTATGTGCACGCGCGGTCTACTACATTGACCGGCCTTGAAAGACAATATCACATGTGAATTTTTTACTTGTTTTTTATAGGGTAGGTCGTAGGAACGTACAAATCCTAAATTGATCCGAACTAATCACAAAAATCTATTCGTTCTCGTTGGTTAGGAATTTTTCCCTATAAGTGCAGAAACGTCGTGCAGGGTAATTTATGTGCGTGAAGCAGGACACCCATCGTAGTTGGATATTGGCTCTTTCCATGTACCATCACATTTATACACAAAAGCTAGGACCCGACATAATATTCGATCAGATACCGACTTTCGTACGGGTCCTAAAACCCGAAACCTAATTTACGTGCACATGCGGTCTACTACTTTGACCGGACTTGAAAGTCAATATCACATGTGAATTTTTTAATTGGTTTTTATAGGGTAGGTCATAGGAACGTAAAAATCCTTAATTGATTCGAACTTATCACAAAAATCTCTTCGTTCTCGTCGATTGGTAATTTTTCCTTATAAGTCCAGAAACATCGTGCGGGGTAATTTATGTGCATGAAGCGGGACACACATCGGAGTTGGATATTGGCTCTTTCCATGTACCATCACATTTATATACATAAGTTAGGACCCAACATAAATTTTGATCCGATTCTGACTCCCGGGCGGGCCCTAAAACCCAAACCCTAATTTATGTGCACGCGTTGTCTACTATTTTGACCGGCCTTGAAAGTCGATATCACATGTGAATTTTTTACTTGTTTTTATAGGTAGCTCGTAGAAATATACAAATCCAAAATTGATCCGAACTTAATCACAAAAATCTCTTCGTTCTCGTCGATTGGTAATTTTTCCCTATAAGTCCAGAAACGTCGTGCGGGGTAATTTATGTGTGTGAAGCGGGACACACATCGGACTTGGATATTGGCTATTTCCATGTACCATCACATTTATATACATATGTTAGGATCCAACATAAATTTCGATCCGATTCTGACTCCCGGGCGAGGCCTAAAACCCAAACCATAATTTATGTGCACGCTTTGTCTACTACTTTGACCGGCCTTGAAAGTCGATATCACATGTGAATTTTTTAGTTGTTTTTATAGTGTAGTTCATAGAAATATACAAATCCTAAACTGATCCGCACTTATCACAAAAATCTTTTCGTTCTCGTCGATTGGGAATTTTTTCTCTATAAGTGCAGAAACGTCGTGCGGTGTAATTTACGTGCGTGAAGCGGGACACCCATCGGAGTTGGATATTGGCTCTTTCCATGTACCATCACGTTTATACACAAAAATTAGGACCCAACATAATATTCGATCGGATACCGACTCCCGGATGGGCCCTAAAACCCGAAACCTAATTTACGTGCACGTGCGGTCTACTACTTTGACCGGCCTTGAAAGTTAATATCACATGTGAATTTTTAATTGGTTTTTATAGGGTAGGTCATAGGATCGTACAAATCCTAAATTGATCGGAATTTATCACAAAAATCTCTTCGTTCTCGTTGATTGGTAATTTTTTTCCTATAAGTCCAGAAACATCGTGCGGTGTAATTTATGTGCGTGAAGGGGGACACACATCGGAGTTGGATATTGGCTATTTCCATGTACCATCAAATTTATATACATAAGTTAGGACCCAACATAAATTTCGATCCGATTCTGACTCCCGGGCGGGCCCTAAAATCCAAACCCTAATTTATGTGCACGCGTTGTCTACTACTTTGACCGGTCTTGAAAGTCGATATCACATGTGAATTTCTTACTTGTTTTTATAGGGTAGTTCATAGAAATAAACAAATCCTAAATTGATCCGAACTTATCACAAAAATCTCTTCGTTCTCGTCGATTGGGAATTTTTTCCCTACAAGTGCAGAAACGTCGTGCGGGATAATTTACGTGCGTGAAGCGGGACACACATCGGAGTTGGATATTGGCTCTTTCCATGTACCATCACATTTATATACATAACTTAGACCCAACATAATATTTGATCGGATTCCAACTGCTGGAGGGGCCCTAAAATCCAGACCCTAATTTATGCGACGCGCGGTATACTACTTTGACCGGCCTTGAAAGTCAATATCACATGTGAATTTTTTACTTGTTTTTATAGGGTAGGTCGTAGGAACGTACAAATCCTAAATTGATCCGAACTAATCACAAAAATCTATTCGTTCTCATCGATTAGGAATTTTTCCATATAAGTGCAGAAACGACGTGCAGGGTAATTTATGTGCGTGAAGCGGGACACCCATCGGAGTTGGATATTGGCTCTTTCCATGTACCATCACATTTATACACAAAAGCTAGGACCCTACATAATATTTGATCGGATACCGACTTCCGGACGGGCCCTAAAACCCGAAACCTAATTTACGTGCACGTGCGGTCTACTACTTTGCCCGCCTTGAAATTCAATATCACATGTGAATTTCTTATTGGTTTTATAGGGTAGGTCATAGGAACGTAAAAATCCTTAATTGATCCGAACTTATCACAAAAATCTCTTCATTCTCGTCGATTGGTAATTTTGCCTTATAAGTCCAGAAACGTCATGCGGGTTTAATTATGTGCGTGAAGCGGGACACACATCGGAGTTGGATATTGGCTCTTTCCATGTACCATCACATTTATATACATAAGTTAGGACCCAACAGAAATTTTGATCCGATTCTGACTCCCAGGGCGGCCCTAAAACCCAAACCCTAATTTATGTGCACGCGCTGTCTACTACTTTGACCGGCCTTGAAAGTCGATATCACATGTGAATTTTTTACATATTTTTATAGGGTAGTTCATAGAAATATACAAATTCTAAATTGATCCGAACTTATCACAAAAATCGCTTCATTCTCGTCGATTGGTAATTTTTTCCCTTTAAGTCCAGAAATGTCGTGCGGGGTAATTTATGTGCGTCAAGCAGGACACACATCGGAGTTGGATATTGGCTATTTACTTGCACCATCACATTTATATACATAGTTAGGACCCAACATAAATTTCGATCCGATTCTTACTCCCGGCGGGCGCTAAAACCCAAACCATAATTTATGTGCACGCGTTGTCTACTACTTTGACCGGCCTTGAAAGTCGATATCACATGTGAATTTTTTAGTGGTTTTTATAGTGTAGTTCATAGAAATATACAAATCCTAAATTGATCTGAACATATCACAAAAATCTTTTCGTTCTCGTCCATTGGGAATTTTTTCCCTATAAGTGCAGAAACGTCGTGCGGGTACTTTACGTGCGTGAAGCGAGACACCCATCGGAGTTGGATATTGGCTGTTTCCATGTACCGTCACATTTATACACAAAAGTTAGGACCCAACATAATATTCGATCGGATAGCGACTCCCGGATGGGCAAAACCTAATTTACGTGCACGTGCGGTCTACTACTTTGACCGGCCTTGAAAGTCAATATCACATGTGAATTTTTTAATTGGTTTTTATAGGGTAGGTCATAGGAACGTACAAATCCTAAATTGATCTGAATTTATCACAAAAATCTCTTCGTTCTCGTCGATTGGTAAATTTTTCCCTATATGTCCCGAAACATCATGCGGTGTAATTTATGTGCGTGAAGGGGGACACACATAGGAGTTGTATATTGGCTATTTCCATGTACCATCACATTTATATACATAAGTTAGGACCCAACATAAATTTCGATCCGATTCTGACTCCCGGGCGGGCCCTAAAACCCAAACCCTAATTTATGTGCACGCGTTATCTACTACTTTGACCGGTCTTGAAAGTCGATATGACATGTGAATTTCTTACTTGTTTTTATAGGGTAGTTCATAGAAATAAACAAATCTTAAAATTGATCCGAACTTATCACAAAAATCTCTTCGTTCTCGTCGATTGGGAATTTTTTACCTACAAGTGCAGAAACGTCGTGCGGGGTAATTTACGTGCGTGAAGCGGGACACACATCGGAGTTGGATATTGGCTCTTTCCATGTACCATCACATTTATATACATAACTTAGACCCAACATAATATTCGATCGGATTCCAACTCCTGGAGGGCCCTAAAATCCAGACCCTAATTTATGCGACGCGCGGTCTACTACTTTGACTGGCCTTGAAAGTCAATATCACATGTGAATTTTTTACTTGTTTTTTATAGGGTAGGTCGTAGGAACGTAGAAATACTAAATTGATCCGAACTAATCACAAAAATCTATTCGTTCTCATCGATTAGGAATTTTTCCCTATAAGTGCAGAAACGTCGTGCATGGTAATTTATGTGCGTGAAGCGGGACACCTATCGGAGTTGGATATTGACCCTTTCCATGTACCATCACATATATGCACAAAAGCTAGACCCAACATAATATTTAATCGGATTCCGACTTCCGGACGGGCCCTAAAACCCGAAACCTAATTTACGTGCACGTGCGGTTACTACTTTGCCCGGCCTTGAAAGTCAATATCACATGTGAATTTCTTATTGGTTTTTATAGGGTAGGTCATAGGAACGTAAAAATCCTTAATTGATCTGAACTTATCACAAAAATCTCTTCGTTCTCATCGATTGGTAATTTTGCCTTATAAGTGCAGAAACGTCGATTGGGAATATTTCCCTGTAAGTGCAGAAACGTCGTGCGGGATAATTTATGTGCGTGAAGCGGGACACACATCGAGTTGGATATTGGCTCTTTCCATGTACCATCACATTTATATACATAAGTTAGGACCCAACATAAATTTCGATCCGATTCTGACTCCCGGGCGGGCCCTAAAACCCAAACCCGAATTTATGTGCTAGCGTTGTCGACTATTTTGACCGCCCGTGAAAGTCGATATCACATGTGAATTTTTTACTTGTTTTTATAGGGTAGTTCATAGAAATATAAAAATCTTAAATTGATCCAAACTTATCACAATAATCTCTTTGTTCTCGTCGATTGGGAATTTTTTCCTATAAGTGCAGGAACGTCGTGCGGGGTAATTTACGTGCATGAATCGCGACACACACATCGGAGTTGGATATTGGCTCTTTCCATGTACCATCACATTTATATACATAACTTAGGACCCAATACAAATTTCGATCGGATTCTGACTCCCGGGCGGGACCTAAAACCCAAACCCTAATTTATGTGCACGCGTTGTCTACTACTTTGACCGGCCTTGAAAGTCGATATCACATGTGAATTGTTTACTTGTTTTTTATAGGGTAGTTCATACAAATATAGAAATCCTAAATTGATCCGAACTTATCAAAAAAATATCTTCGTTCTCGTTGATTGGAGATTTTTTTCTTATAAGTGCAGAAACGTCGTGTGGGGTACTAATTTATGTGCGTGAAGCGAGACACACACCGGAGTTGGATATTGGCTCTTTCCATGTACCATCACATTTATATACATAAGTTAGGTCCCAACATAATATTCGAACGGTTCTGATTCCCGGACGAGCCCCAAAACCCAAACCCTAATTTATGTGCACTCGCGGTCTACTACTTTGACTGGCCTTGAAAGTCAATATCACATGTGAATTTTTTACTTGTTTTTTATAGGGTAATTCATAAAAACATACAAATCCTAAATTGATCCGAACTTATCACAAAAATCTCTTCGTTCTCGTCGATTGGGATTTTTTCCCTATAAGAGCAGAAACGTCGTGCAGGGTAATTTATGTGCGTGAAGCGGGACACATATCGGAGTTGGATATTGGCTCTTTCCATGTGCCATCACATTCATATACATATGTTGGGACCCAACATAAAATTCGATCGGATTTCGACTCCCGGAGGGGCCCTAAAATCCAAACCCTAATTTATGTGCACGCGCGGTCTACTAATTTGACCAGTCTTGAAAGTCAATATCACATGTGAATTTTCTACTTATTTTTTATAGGGTAGGTCGTAGGAACTTACAAATCCTAAATTGATCCGAACTAATCACAAAAATCTCTTCGTTCTCGTCGATTGGGAATTTTTACTATAATTGCAGAAACGTCGTGCAGGTAATTTATGTGCGTGAAGCCGGACACCCATCGGAGTTGGATATTGGATCTTTCCATGTACCATCACATTTATACACAAAAGTTAGGACCCAGCATAATAATCGATCGGATACCGACTCCCGGACGGGCCCTAAAACCCGAAACCTAATTTATGTGCACGTGATGTCTACTACTTTAACCGGCCTTGAAAGTCAATATCACATGTGAATTTTTTAATTGGTTTTTATAGGGTAGGTCATAGAAACATAAAAATCCTTAATTGATCCGAACTTATCACAAAAATCTCTTCGTTCTCGTCGATTGGTAATTTTCCCTATAAGTCCAGAAACGTCATGCGGGGTAATTTATGTGCGTGAAGCGGGACACACATCGGAGTTGGATATTGGCTATTTCCATGTACCATCAAATTTATATACATAAGTTAGGACCCAACATAAATTTCGATCCGATTCTGACTCCCGGGCGGGTCCAAAAACTCAAACCCTAATTTATGTGCACGCGCGGGCTACTAGTTTGAACGGCCTTGAAAGTCATTATCACATGTGAATTTTCTACTTGTTTTTTATAGGGTAAGTCATAGGAACGTAGAAATCCTAAATTGATCTGAACTAATCACAAAAATCTCTTTGTTCTCGTCGATTGGGAATATTTTCCCTATAAGTGCAGAACCGTCGTGCTGGTAACTTATGTGCGTGAAGCGGGACACACATCGGAGTTGTATATTGGCTCTTTCCATGTACCATCACATTTATATACATAAGTTAGGACCCAACATAATATTCGATCGGATGCCAACTCCCGGAGGGGCCCTAAAATCCAAACCCTAATTTAAGCACACGTGGTCTACTACTTTGACCTGCCTTGAAAGTCAATATCACATGTGACTTTTTTACTTGTTTTTTATAGGGTAGGTCGTTGGAACGTACAAATCCTAAATTGATCCAAACTAATCATAAAAATCTCTTCGTTCTCGTCGATTGGGAATTTTTTCCCTATAAGTGCAGAAACGTCTTGTAGGGTATACCGGACACTCATCGGAGTTGGATATTGGTTCTTTCCATGTACCATCACATTTATATAGATACGTAATTTATGTGCGTGAAGTGGGACACTCATCGGAGTTGGATATTGGCTCTTTCCATGTACCATCACATTTATATACATAAATTAGGAGCCAACACAAATTTCGATCGGATTCTGACTCCCGGCGGGACCTAAAACCCGAACCCTAATTTATGTGCACACGTTGTCTACTACTTTGACCGGCCTTGAAAGTCGATAGCACATGTAAATTTTTTACTTGTTTTTATAGGGTAGGTCATAGGAAGATACAAATCCTAAATTGATATGAACTTCTCACAAAAATATCTTCGTTCTTGTTGATTCAGAATTTTTCCCTATAAGTGCAGAAATGTCGGGCAGGGTAATTTATTTGCATGAAGCGGGACACACATTTGACTTGGATATTGGCTCTTTCCATGTACCATCTCATTTATATACAAAAGTTAGGACCCAACATAAATTTCGATCGGATTCCGACTCCCGTAGGGGCCCTAAAACGCAAACCCTAATTCATGTGCACGCGCGGTCTATTTATGTGCACGCGCGGTCTACTACTTTGACCGGTCTTGAAATTCGATATCACATGTGAATTTTTTACTTGTTTTTTATAGGGTAGTTCATACAAATATACAAATCCTAAATTGATCCAAACTTATCACAAAAATCTTTTCATTCTCGTTGATTGGGAATTTTTTTCCTATAAGTGCAGAAACGTCATGCAGGGTAATTTATGTGCGTGAAGCGGGAGACATATCGGAGTTGGATATTGGCTCTTTCCATGTGCCATCACATTCATATACATATGTTGGACCCAACATAAAATTCGATCGGATTCTGACTCCCGGAGGGGCCCTAAAGCCCAAACCCTAATTTATGTGCACGCACGGTATACTACTTTGACTGGCCTTGAAAGTTAATATCACATGTGAATTTTCTACTTTTTTATGGGTAGGTCATAGGAACGTACAAATCCTAAATTGATCCGAACTAATCACAAAAATCTTTTTGTTCTCATCGATTGGGAATATTTTCCCTATAAGTGCAGAAATGTCATGCGGGGTAACTTATGTGCGTGAAGCGGGACACACATCGGAGTTGGATATTGGCTTTTTCCATGCACCATCACATTTATATACAGAAGTTAGGACCCAACATAATATTCGATCGGATTCTGACTCCCGGAGGGGCCCTAAAATCCAAAACATAATTTATGTGCACGCGCGGTCTACTAATTTGACCGGCCTTGAAAGTCAATATCACATGTGAATTTTCTACTTTTTTATGGGTAGGTCAGAGGAACGTACAAATCCTAAATTGATCCGAAGTAATCACAAAAATCTTTTTGTTCTCGTCGATTGGAATATTTTCCCTATAAGTGCAGAAACGTCGTGCGGGGTAATTTATGTGCGTGAAGCGGGACACACATCGGAGGTGTATATTGGCTCTTTCCATGTACCATCACATTTATATACATAAGTTAGGACCGAACATAAATTTCGATCGGATTTTGACTCCCGGGTGGGCCTAAAACCAAACCCTAACTTATGTGCACGCGTTGCTACTACTTTGACCGGCCTTGAAAGTCGATATCACATGTGAATTTTTTACTTGTTTTTTATAGTGTAGTTCATACAAATATACAAATCCTAAATTGATCCGAACTTATCACAAAAATCTTTTCGTTCTCGTTGATTGGGATTTTTTTCTATAAGAGCAAAAACGTCATGCGGGGTAATTTATGTGTGTGAAGCGGGAGACATATCGGAGTTAGATATTGGCTCTTTCCATGTACCATCACATTTATATACATAAGTTAGGACCCAACATAATATTCGATCGGATTCCGACTCCCGGAGGGGCCCTAGAACCCAAACCCTAATTTTTATGCACGCGCGGTCTACTACTTTGACCGGCTTGAAAGTTAATATCACATGTGAATTTTCTACTTTTTTATGGGGTAGGTCATAGGAACGTACAAATCCTAAATTTATCCGAACTAATGACAAAAATCTTTTTGTTCTCATCGATTGGAATATTTTCCCTATAAGTGCAGAAATGTCATGCGGGGTAGCTTATGTGCGTGAAGCGGGACACACATCGGAGTTGGATATTGGCTTTTACCATGCACCATCACATTTATATACAGAAGTTAGGACCCAACATAATATTCGATCGGATTCTGACTCCGGGCGGCCCTAAAATCCAAACCCTAATTTATGTGCACGCGCGGTCTACTACTTTGACTGGCCTTGAAAGTCAATATCACATGTGAAATTTCTACTTTTTTATGGGGTATGTCATAGGAACGTACAAATCCTAAATTGATCCGAACTAATCACAAAAATCTTTTTGTTCTCGTCGATTGGGAATATTTTCCCTATAAGTGCAGAAACGTCGTGCGGGGTAATTTATGTGCGTGAAGCGGGACACACATCGGAGTTGTATATTGGCTCTTTCCATGTACCATCACATTTATATACATTAGTTAGGACCCAACATAAATTTCATTGGATTTTGACTCCCGGGCGGGCCCTAAAATCAAACCCTAACTTATGTGCACGCGTTGCTACTACTTTGACCGGCCTTGAAAGTCGATATCACATGTGAATTTTTTACTTGTTTTTTATAGGTAGTTCATACAAATATAAAATCCTAAATTGATCCGAACTTATCACAAAAATCTTTTTGTCGTCCATTGGAAATATTTTTTTCCTATAAGAGCAGAAACGACGTGCGGGGTAATTTATGTGCGTGAAGCGGGACACATATCGGAGTTGGATATTGGCTCTTTCCATGTACCATCACATTTATATACATAAGTTAGGACCCAACATAATATTCGATCGGATTCCGACTCACGGAGAGGCCCTAAAAGCAAACCCTAATTTATGTGCACGCATGGTCTACTACTTTGACCGGCCTTGAAAGTCAATATCACATGTGAATTTTCTACTTTTTTTATGGCGTAGGTCATAGAAACATACAAATCCTAAATTGATCCGAACTAATCACAAAAATCTCTTTGTTCTCGTCGATTGGGAATATTTTCCCTATAAGTGCAGGTGCGTGAAGCGGGACACACATCGGAGTTGGATATTGACTCTTTCCATGTACTATCACATTTATATACATAAGTTAGGACCCAACATAAATTTCGATCGGATTCTGACTCCCGGCGGGCCCTAAAACCCAAACCCTAATTTATGTGCACGTGTCGTCTACTTGTTTGACCGCCTTGAAAGTCGATATCACATGTGTATTTTTTACTTGTTTTTTATAGGGTAGTTCATACAAATATACAAATCCTAAATTGATCCGAACTTATCAAAAAAATCTCTTCGTTCTCGTCGATTGGGAATTTTTTCCTTATAAGTGCAGAAACATCGTGCGGGTAATTTAGTGCGTGAAGCGGGACAGACACTGGAGTTGGATATTGGCTCTTTCCATGTACCATCACATTTATATACATATGTTAGGACCCAACATAATATTCGAACGGATTCCGACTCCCGGACGGGCCCTAAAACCCAAACCCTAATTTATGTGCAGCGCGGTCTACTACTTTGACCGGCCTTGAAAGTCAATATCACATGTGAATTTTAAATTATAGGGTAGATCATAGGAACGTACAAATCCTATATTGATCCGAACTTATCACAAAAATCTCTTTGTTCTCGTCGATTGGGAATTTTTTTCCCTATAAGTGAGAAACATCGTGCGGGCTAATTTATGTGTGTAAAGCGGGACACACATCGGAGTTATATATTGGATCTTTCCATGTACCATCACATTTATATACATAAGTTAGGACCTAACATAAATTTTGATCGGATTCTGACTCCCGGGCGGGCCTAAAACCCAAACCCTAATTTATATGCACGCGTTGTCTACTACTTTGACCGGTCTTGAAAGTCGATATCACATGTGAATTTTTTACTTGTTTTTTATAGGAGTTGATACAAATATACAAATCCTAAATTGATCCGAACTTATCACAAAAATCTCTTCGTTCTTGTCGACTGGGAATTTTTTTCCTATAAGTGCAGAGACGTTGATGAGGACATGACCAGGCCGGATACGACCAACAATATCACTCCTTCCTCTACATTTGATCAAGAAATGATGAGAAGACAAAGACACATGATTAGATGCTATTCAAGAAGTTCTTCCACGTCATTTTGGCTGCAAGAGAAGATAGAGACCAAGTGCTCCACGTTAGTTAAGAGTTCCCCACGTCCCTGATATCACTTGATAGAGGCACTACGTTAGTTAAAAAATCAGAGTACCACGTCCCTGTTATGGTAGGAACAGCACATGGGCTAAGAGACTCACGAATATGACCACGTCTATAACGAATTGTGATATTATTTATAGCCCTACAATCAGTACACATGCGGGAAGATCCATCTTTCTTTGGTACCAAAATAATAGGAACAGCACATGGGCTAAGAGACTCATGAATATGACCTTTATCGAGTAGTTCTTGAATTTGTCTTTGAATCTCCTTTGTCTCCTCAGGATTGGTACGGTAGGGAGCTCGGTTCGGTAATGATGCACTGGGAATTAAGTCAATCTGATGCTCTATTCCTCGAATAGGTGGTAATCCCGGTGGTACAGCACTTGGAAAAACGTCCACAAACTCCTGCAAAACGTTAGCAACAGCAGGAGGCAAAGAGGAAGGCATATCCTCAAAAGAAACAATACCTCTTTGCAAACAATCATTGCAAACAGATTCATTAACATCCAAATCAGTAATATCAGACTTGCTGGCTACGAAACATGGATTGGTCAATTTAATTTTGTTAGCGACATGAGTTGTTGATGTATTATTAGTCTTATGTTGCTGCACAAATTTTTTAGCCACAATCTGATTTTCACCTTTTGCTGCTCCTTTTTTTGTTTACTAGCTCTAGCAAGATCATCTTTCAAAATTTGTTCAAGAGACATGGGTAGCAAAGCAATTTTCTTATCGTTATGAACAAAAGTGTACTACTTGGTTCTACCATGATGTACAGATTTTTTATCAAATTGCCAAGGTCTACCCAATAAAAGAGAACATGCGTGCATAGGCACAACGTCACAATCAACAAAATCAGCATATGCAGCAATACTAAAATTCACACGAACAGTACGAGTGATCTTAACCTTGCCGCTATTGTTGAACCATTGGATGTAGTAAGGACGAGGATGTTGTCGTGTGGTGAGAGCGAGCTTCTCCACCATCTCTACACTCGCCAAATTGTTGCAGCTTCCTCCATCAATAATGATGCGTATAGACCGTTCTTTCACCACTCCCTTTGTGTGGAACAAATTATGTCACTGGTCATGTTCGACTTGGTTACCTGCACACTCAAAACTCGTTGAACAATTAATGAAGCATACCTATCCACATCATCAGCAGTCATGCATTGTACTTCTTCTTCACAGTCATGGGTGTCTTGTTCATCTTGTGCAAGAAGAGCCAAAGTCTCCTCATCATAGTCACTAGCGGAATCATACCCGCCATCTTCAAGAGCTATCATCACACGCTTGTCTGTGCACTCACATGCATAATGACCCCAACCATCACAACGTCGACATTGAATTTTACTCGTGTGCCCCGTGGAAGCCGTGAAAGGTGAAGACTGCGTGGAACCAGGAGGGACATTCCGAGAAGCTGGTGGTGGTGTCTTGCTTGTCATGTCCTTGTTGGGCGTGACAGCGGAGGTAGCAGGGGGTCCCATGGTGCGTGTAGAACGTGCACAAGTAGTCCATGATGTAGACCGACCTGCAGAAAAATTAGTCCGCGAAGCGTGCCGATCCTGCACTTCACGTTCAGCAATACAAGCAAGATGGAACAACGGGTGTTGGTATGATAGTCCTTATACTCCAAAATTGTTTGAATTTCTTTGTTTAAGCCACCCCAAAAACGTGCAAGCATAGGTTCATTATCTTCAATAACACCACATCTAATTAACCCAGTTTGCAATTCCTGATAATATTCTACTACCGAATTTTTGCCTTGTTTTAGGTGCTGCAATTTTTGAAGTAAATCACATTGATATCATTAGGGTTCACTCTACAATATTCGGACTACCAAATAGAGGTAAAACCAGTAAATTCACAAACATCAGCTTTAACACGTCTATCGTCAGGATAATGTAAGCATGCAAAACATTGTTTAGTTTCTAATTCCCATGTAAGATAAGCATCAGGATCATATATACCCTCAAATGGTGAAAGACGTAATTTCAGTTTGGCGAATGATCATCATCGTGCAATACCTGAGGGCGTGGTGCAGCATGAGCATTGCGAATGTGGGGGCGCGGACGACCAGCGGCTTGTCGCAGCACGTCTTCCCCCTCGTTTTCGTCCTCACCCTCATAGTAATCAAAGTTCTCTTCGACAGTCGTGGCAACTCCAGAGTTTTGGCCAGGCTCGAGTGAACACGTTGTGCGCGTCCAACATACCTGGGCCGTCGAGGTGCAACAGGTGGATGTGGTAGACGAGCGAGCAACTCGTTGAACTTGGTGTCGAGCTTGGTATCAAACGCTTGCTCGAAACCAGCAATCTTGTCCAGCACCTCGCCAAGTCTTTTGTCGATGTCCTGCGTGTTATCCATGACAAGCATGGCGAACATAGTGTGCATCTCTTTGTTCGTCAAGTTCTCCCATTCATCCTCGGATCCTGTCATGGTTAGTAGAAAACAAGAAACAAATCACAAGTATATGTTCCTATCAACTACTAGGTGGTCGTGGAAAGGGTGTGTAATTCGTCAAACCAAAACAACGCTCTTACAAGTTCTTACCAAGCAGCAGTAGGTGACTGGCAACAACGGTGTCAACTCGCTAAAGATTAGATGAAGCGATTGCCAGGTGAACGTCACAACACACGGTGTAGAATTCTGTGGAGCTTTGGGAAGGCTTAGCAAGGATTAGCAATAATCAAATCAGGAATGCAAGTTGAATGAACGCTCAACGACGGTACTGTGCTGGTCCAGGCTAGACCGTACTAGAGACGTGAGCCTAGAACACCAATGAAGTCACGGCGCGGGAACAACAGGCTAAAAGGAGAAACAACTTTAGAAGGGACACTGAGGACGATATGTTGTTTTTGATTGATGAAACGATTTCGCAGGAGGACAGACAATGTCTAGGGTCAGGAGAAAAAGCAGAGATGGACTTGTTCCAAAAAAAAATTAAACGTTTTTGCGGGAGGACAGACGATGTCTAGGGTCAGGAGAGAGCAGAGATGGACTTTTTTGTAATTATTTTTTGAAAAACAGCTCCGCTAGAGGACAAACAATGTCTGAGGTCGGGCGAGTACTGTAGCTTGATTCTTTTTTTTTGCAAATTGACAAACGCAAGACCACACACAATGTCTAAGATCAGGCGCGAGCATTTTTTTTTGCTTTTGTTTTTTTTTTGCTACAGTAGATCGCGAATTGGGAAGTACAGAACGAACAGAACTCTTAACAAACTCACGTAAGGAAAGGAAAGATAGCTTTCTTTAAAAGGGAAAACACTTGGAAGGGAAGAAAACACAAAAACCAAAACCCTAACCCTAATTTATGGCGGCGGCTGAAGTGGTGGCGGTGGAGATGGTGGCGGCGGAAGTGGTGGTGGTGGACGGCGGCGAAGAGCTGCGAGCGTGCAAGGTGATGCGGCAGCGGCGATGACAAGCGTGAACAGAACTCGAAACTCTACGGGGCTAGAATCTAAGACCAGCAACTCGACACGACGATGCAGACGAAGACTCAACGATGCGATGCACTGAAAAGAAAATGCAGTGGTTTAGATTGGTTCTAGGACAGGATGATCTAACCCTAATTGTATTTTTGGCTTTTTCATGGACTATAGGTATGAAGATGCAATCTAATCTAGTAAAACAGTAAATCTCACCGATCAACCTGAAATCTGATACCACTTGATAGAGGCAAAGGTGTCCGATCTTTCGACGAGATGATAACTATCAATTTGTGGTGGCGTCGAAGTTGACGATCCGACTACAAACGTGCGAGGACGCTGCGCCTTGACAATCGCTAAACCAACTCCAGGAGGTTTATGACAGCGCCGAAGCACAATCGACAAAACCAACTAAGGTCTAATTCCTGCAGGCAATCTAAGAACAAGCAAGATCTAAGAGTTGGCAATTGAATATTGCAAATATGAATGAATACAGATGAAATGGGGTTCCGAAAGCGGTCTTAATCTGGTCGATCTGACACAGACGAAGTACGGCGAAGTTGCAGCGACGGTTAACTTTTAACTAAACAAAACCCCTAGTCTAAACGGTGCCCTAAGCTGTATTTATAGGACGACGGAGAGGATTTTCGTCACCCCTTGGTGGGCTGGGCCAAAAAGCTTCCTAAGTCATTTTCTTCTATTAATACAGACTCTAAAAACTGCCCCTGAAAGGGGATGACGAAAATACATGGGCCTGGCCCAAAAACGAGGTGGCGTAGCACCTATAGAAGGATTTGGACGAAAATAATGGAGTATCTCTTGGGTAGTTCGTCCCAGCCTTCGTTTGTCATTACGGTTGCTTTAAAGTCTTGTAATCTCCATCGGTAGCTTCAACATCTCCATCATGTGCACTCATGCTGCCATCACTATGCGCGTACATGCTCCAAAGCTTGTCCCTCTCATCCATGCTAGGTCCATCGTTCCTAAGAGAAACAGACATATCTAATTTAGGCAGCATCATATTCTCATGTATATTAGGAGTAGATTGTAGAAACAAAAGTACCTGTTGATTGAATTGACGTGCACGAGATCTAGTTATAGTTATAGGTCCTTGTATTTGAGATGGTGTAGTTGGTTTGGTTGCATCTATAGCAGGGATGTCATCATCATCCACTGTATTATTTTCATCCAAAGTCTTCCATAGGTGCTGCGCCACCTCGTTTTTGGGCCACGCCCATGTATTTTCGTCATTCCCCTTCACGGGCAGTTTTTAGAGTCCGTATTAATAGGAGAAAATGCTTAGGAAGGTTTTTGGCCCAGCCCACCAAGGCTGGCCGAAAATCCCCTCGTTTCTCCTATAAATACAGCCCCTAGTGCATCGTTTAGACTTGGGTTTTGTTTAGTTAATAGTTAGCCGTTGCTGCAACTTCGCCGTACTTCGTCTGTGTCAGATCGACCAGATTAAGACCGCTTTTGGAACCCCACTTTCATCTATATTCATTCATATTTGCAATATTCAGATTGCCAATTCTTAGTTCTTGCTTGTTCTTCGATTGCCTGCAGGAATTAGACCTGAGTTGGTTTGGTCGATTGTGCTTTGGCGCTGTCATAAACCTCCAGGAGTTGGTGTAGTGATTGTCAAGGCGCAGCGTCCTCGCACGTTTATAGTCGGATCGTCAACGTCGACGCCTACCCAGATCGATAGTTATCATCTTATCGAAAGATCGGACACCTTTGCCTCTATCAAGTGTTATCATATTTCAGGTTGCTCGGTGAGATTTACTGTTTTACTATATTAGATTGCATCTTCATACCTACAGTCCATGAAAAAGCCAAAAATACAATTAGGGTTAGATCATCCTATCCTAGAACCAGTCTAAACCACTGCATTTTCTTTTCAGTGCATTGCATCGTTGAGTCTTTGTCTGCATCGTCGTGTCGAGTTGCTGGTCTTAGCGTCCAGTCCCATAGAGTTTCGTGTTCTGGGCATATTTCGTCGCCGCCGCCGCATCACCTTGCACACTCGCAGATCATCGCCGCCTACCACCATCATAATTTCTGCCGCCACCATCAACCACCGCTTCCACTTCAGCCGCCGCTAGAAATTAGGGTTAGGGTTTTGGTCCTGCTGTTTTCTTTCCTTCCAAGTGTTTTTCCTTGTAAACAAAGCAATCTTTCCTAGCTTACCTGAGTTTGTTAAGAGTTCTGTTCGTTTTGGTCTTCTCAATTCGCGATCAACTGTAGCAAAAAAATCCAAAAAAAATTGCTTGTGCCTGACCATAGACGTTGTCTATGGTCTAGCGTTTGTGAATTTACAAAAAAAAATTGAGCTACAGTACTCGCCCGACCTTAGACATAGTCTGCCCTCTAGCGAGAGATGTTTTCAAAAAAATCAGAAAAGTCCATTTTTCTCTCTCCTGACCCTAGACATAGTCTGTCCTCCTGCAAAAGCGTTTCATCTACACACAAAAAAACATCCTCAGTTTCCCTTCTAAAGTTGATTCTCCTTTTTTGCCTGTTGTTTCCACGCGTGACTTCATTGGTGTTCTAGGCTCGCGTCTCTAGTATGGTCCAGCCTAGGACCAGCACGGTACCGTCATTGAGCGTTCATTTAACTTGCATTCCTGATTTTATTATTGCTAATCCTTGCTAAGCCTTCCCAAAGCTTCACAGAATTCTAACCATGTGCTGTGACGTTCACCTGGCAATCGCTTCATCTAATCTTCAGCGAGTTGACGCCGTTGTTGCCAGTCACCTACTGCTGCTTGGTAAGAACTTGTAAGAGCTTTGTTTTTGGTTTGATGGATTACGCACCCTTTCCACGACCATCAGCAGTTGATAGGAACATATACTTATGTTTTGTTTCTTGTTTTCTACTAATCATGGCAGGCTCTGACGTTAGAACTTCTTGGGCTAGCAAAGTCCTGAAATCTTTAAAAGAAAATAGTTGAAGTGGTGGCGGTGGAGGATGGTGGCGGCGGAAGTGGTGGTGGTGGATGGCGGCAAAGATCTGCGGGCGTGTAAGGTGATGCGGCAGCGGCGATGACAAGCGTGAACATAACTTGAAACTCTATGGGGCTAGACTCTAAGACCAGCAACTCGACACGACGATGCAGACGAAGACTCAACGATGCAATGCACTGAAAAGAAAATGCAGTGGTTTAGATTGGTTCTAGGATAGGATAATCTAACCTAATTGTATTTTTGGTTTTTTCATGGACTGTAAGTATGAAGATGCAATCTAATCTCGTAAAATAGTAAATCTCGCCGATCAACCTAAAATCTTGATAGAGGCGAAGGTGTCCGATCTTTCGATGAGATGATAACTGATGAGGCCATCCCAGCTATAGACACAACTCACGGTGGGCATTCGGGTATACCCGAAATTTCAGGTCGGGTTTTTTGGGTTTTTCAAAATTCAGGTTTTCATATCTCACACCCGAAATTTCACCAAATTAATCTAAACCCGACAATTCGGGTACCCGGAACTTCGGGTTCAGGTTCGGGTGTTCCCCGATTTACCCGAGGGAAAGCCAAATTGGAACTCGCTGGGACACGGGCTGCATGGGGAAGAGGGAGGGGCTCGCCGGCGTCGATCACCGGGAGGCGAGCATGGCGGTGGCCAGCCCCGTGGGCCGCGCGAGGAAGACGAGGAGGGGGTCGCCGGCGTCGAGCGCCGTGGAGGCCAGCATGGAGGCGGCCAGCCCTGTGGGCCACGCGAGGAAGACGAGGAGGGGTCACCGGCGTCGAGCTCGTCGGATATGGCGGCGACAACCACCAGCGGCGGAGTCCTCGAAGAAGAAGGACAAGCGGACGGCAGCTGTGGCTTGTGGCGGCTGCGGGATGGGAGGAGTCAGGGACTGGGACTGGGAGTGGGAGCACGAGGAGGAGACGTGGGGATTGGGAATAGGGTTTCGGTAGAGATAAATGGGCTGCTGCCTGCTGGCTTGGTGGGCTGTGCATCACTAATTGCTGGGCTTGTTCGGGTTAATCGGGATGTTCGTGTTCCGTGGAGTGAAACCCCAATTACCTGATCTAATTTCGGGTTTCCGGAAGTGACACCCGATCAAGTGCTCGGGTTTTTCGGGTTCGGGATATACGGGTTCGGGTCCGGGTTTTCCGGGTTCGGGGTTCGGGTTTCGGGTTTTATGCCCACTGTGAGACGCAACCACACCAACTACACCATCTCAAATACAAGGACCTATGACTAGAGCTCGTGCACATCAACTAAATCAAAAGGTACATTCGTTTCTACAAGCTACTCCTAATATACATGAGAATATGATGTTGCCTAAAGTAGATATGTTTGTTTCTCTTAGGAACGATGGACCTAGCATGGATGAGAGGGACAAGCTTTGGAGCATGTATGCGCATGGAGATAGCACCAGGAGTGCACATGATGATGTTGATGCTACGGATGGAGATTTCGGGACTTTGAAGCTACCGTAATGACGAACGAAGCCTTGGGCGAATTATTCAAGATACCACTCTATTATTTTCGTCCAAAGTCTTCCATAAGTGCAGCGCCACCTCGTTTTTGGGCCAGGCCCATGTATTTTCGTCATCCCCCTTCATGGACATTTTTAGAGTCCGTATTAATAGGAGAAAATGACTTAAGAAGGTTTTTGGCCCAGCCCAAAAAGG
The DNA here is from genome assembly GCA_947311845.1 of Poa pratensis. NCBI lineage: Eukaryota > Viridiplantae > Streptophyta > Magnoliopsida > Poales > Poaceae > Poa > Poa pratensis. Next base: position 716,970 of record CAMZMU010000113.1, read on the forward strand.
CTGGCCGAAAATCCCCTCGTTTCTCCAATAAATACAGCCCCTAGGGCATCGTTTAGACTTGGGTTTTGTTTAGTTAAAAGTTAGCCGTCGCTGCAACTTCGCCGTACTTCATCTGTGTCAGATCGACCAGATTAAGACTGCTTTCGGAAACCCACTTTAATCTGCATTCATTCTGTAGGGATATGCGCGACAGAAAATCAAAAAATTCTCTCACATGCGGAAGCAACACCCAAAGATCTTATCTAAGGAGATGCAAGTAACGGGAGGGTAATCAACATACCCTCGAAGAACACGAGCGTTGGACGTTAATCACAACGCAGCTTGGTGTAGACCTTGATGCGGTTCACTCCGATCAGCACCACAACGAGCGGTGCCTCCGAGATTTACACACGTACGGCTCAGCAACGTCTCCTCTTCTTGATCCAGCAAGCTTGAAGGAGAAGTAGATGGGATCCAAACCAGCAGCACGACGGTGTGGTGGTTCGGTGAGCTCTCACGCGGGCAGGGCTTCACCAAGCCAAGACCACAAGAGAAAGGAGCAAGAGGAAGTGTACCAGCTTAGGAATCAATTTTCTTTCCCCAAATGGTACCCTCCTATGTAGGATGTGGGGAGGAGCTGTGAGGCTTGCCTCCTGAGCTTCCCAGGAAGGAACCAGCCTCCAAATCTTCCCCAGGAAGAAACCAGCCTCCAAATCTTCCCAGGAAGGAACTTGGCTGCCAAATCTTCCCCAGGAAGGAACCAGCCTCCAAGGCTTCCCCAGGAAGGAACCTAGCTGCCAAGACTTCTCAAGGAAGGAACTTGGCTGCCAAATATCCTAAGTGGGACGTTCGGGATAGTGGGCCCCACCATGGGACCCACCGGAACATTTCAGGAAAAACCCGATACAATATCGGTTAATTCCTGAACCTTTCCGGAACCCAAAAACCACATTCCTATATATGAAACTTTATCTCCGGACTCTTCCGGAGCTCCTTGTGATATCCCGGATCCTATCCGGGACTCCGAACAACCTTCGGTCTCACCATTATAATTATCCCAAAGCTACTCTAGCGTTACCGAACTTTAAGTGTGTGACCCTACGGGTTCGAGAACAAGTGGACATGATCGAGACTCCTCTACGATCAATAACCATTAGCGGGACCTGGATGCCCATAATGACTCCCACAAGTTCAACGAAGATCGTTATCGGTGTGAACCACAATGTCAACGTATTCCATTTCCTTTGTCTCACGATATTTTACTTACCCGAGATCTGATCGGCGGTATCACCATACCTAGCTCAATCTCGTTACTAGTAAGTACTCTTTACTCGTTCCATAATACAACATTCCATGTGGCTAACTCTTTAGTCACGTGCTTGCAAGCGATACCGAATGTGCATTACCGAGTGGGCCCAGAGTATATCTCTCCGTCACACGGAGGGACAAATCCCAGTCTTGATACATGCAAATCAACAAGTACTTTCGGAGATACCTGTAAGACACCTTTATAGTCACCCAGTTACGAAGTGACGTTTGAAGTCCCCAAGACGTATTCCTCAGTACCCGGGATAGACATAATCTCATGGTCAAAGAAACAGGATACTTGACAATACAAGACATGGCAATATATACTTATTGATCCGATCAATATTGCTATGCTTGGTTGGGTCTGTCCATCACGTCATTCTCCAATGACATGACCTCGTTATTAATTGACAACTCATGTCCATGGTTAGGAAACCATAACCATCATTAATCAACGAGCTAGTCTAGTAGAGGCTTACTAGGGACTCTGTGTTGTTTACATAACCACACATGTATTAGGTTTCCGGTTAATACAATTATAGCATGGAGAATAAACATTACCATGAACATGGAAATATGATAATAACTCTTTATTATTGCCTCTAGGGCATATTTCCAACAATCTCCCACTTGCACTAGAGTCAATAATCTAGTTAACATTGTAAGGATCTAACACCCATGGGCTTATGGTGTTGATCATGTTTGGCTAGTGGAAGAAGTTTTAGTCAACGGGTCTGACACCTCAGGTCCGTTTGTATTTTGCATATCTTTGCGTCTTCACGCTCCACTCATTCATAATGATGTGGAATCAGCTTTGTATATGTTCGAATCTCTGGTGGAACCTTAACTCTCGGCATTAATTATGGAGCCAAACATTGTCTCACAATGGAGCTCCATAGCTTTACCTTCGTCGGAGCTACACCAAGTTCAGTTACGAACTTTTGATTCAACACCCTCCTTCGCTGCTTCCAAAGCGGCGATATACTCAGCTATCATTGTAGAATTCGTCACAGTGTTAAACTTTGGAACACTTCCAAATCCAGCATGGAACTCCTTCCAGCTTACTGCGTCTCCGAATAACCAGCAAGTTTGATTGAGATCGATAATCGTCAGGATTAGTCATGAGTCTAGCATCGGTGTAACCCCTTACAACGAGCTCATCATGACCTCCATAGAACGAGAAACAACTCCTTAGTCCTTCTCAAGTACTTAAGGAAGTTTTTCACTGTTGTCCAGTGATCATCATCCATGATCACTCTGGTATCTGCTCATAACACTTATGGCATAGGACACATCTGGTTGTGTACATGTTATGGTATGAATGATTGATCCAATCAATCATGCATTCTTGCTCATCATGTGTCGAAGACACTGAGTCTTGCTCAACTTCAACCATATGAACATGGTAAGAACACTTCTTGCCTTTTCATACCGAACTACTTCAGTACTATGTCCATGTACTCTGGCTTAGCCATATTAGGTATCGGAATCTATCTCCATAGATCTTTATATCCAATATGTAGGCATCTTTGCTTTAATCATTCATAGAAAACTATTTTCAATGAAGATTTAGCTGTATTAAGAAAATATACATTATTTCAAATCAACAATATGTCTCCACATAAAGTTTTAGAAATATTTCTCGGCGCTCCCACTTACTTTCTTGAATTCTCAAGCATCTTTGCCGTCCACGATGAAGTCAAAACATTTTAACACTTCATCTAGGCAAATATTCCAACTCCGTCATGCTTGCTTCAGTTCCATAAAATGAACTCTGAAGTGAGCATACCTTTCTAGCATTATATGCAACGACAAACCCTCAGATTGCATCAAATGCATGTCCTCGGTTAGCTTCCATTAGGAACGCTGTTTTGAAGTCCATTTGCCATATCATATATGTAGCAATTGCTAGATTTATCCGAACAGACTTTCAAGCTTGCTACGGGAGACAAATCTCATCGTAGTCAACTCTTTGAACTTGACAGAAACACCTTTCATAAGTCAAGCTTCATGGATGTAAACATCCATATCTGTTATAGATCCATATACGTTCGTAGGCATTACGCCTTCCGTAGGGACTACCAAGTTCCAAACTTGATTTTCGTAAATGGAGTCTATCTCGGATCTCATGGCGCCTAGCCATTTAGCGGAGTCAGGGCCCATCATTGCTTATGTGTAGGTAGCAGGCTTATCATTGTCTAACAATAATATTCCATCCGATAACCATTCTGGTTTCGGGTGAGTCCTACTACATCTTCATGGTTCAGCTGCTGGCTCGACTGAAGTTACTACATCACATGTAGAAGCTTCCGTATCAGTCAAAGTGAGAAACTCCGGAACCTCTTCCGATGCGCCACTCTGACCTGAAGACGAAGATTCACAATCTCGTCGAGCTGCACTGTCCTCCCACTCATGTTTTTGCAAGAAACTCTTTCTCGTAAAACACACATTGTTCCTGACAAACATTTTGCCTTACGTGCGGTAGCCGAGGAATACCAAAACGTTTTTGGCATAACCAACGAAGAAACAAAACATATCCGTTTTAGGATCGAGCTAATAGTAAACTCCTTTACATATGCATCGCATCCCCGTGCCATATCTCATATGGTGTCGTTCAAACGGATTTAGATGGCGCTCTTTTCAGTGTGTAAGCGACAGTCTCTAAAGCACAACTACAAAAGATAATGGCAGATTAATAACATCATCGATCTCACCATGTCAAAATAGGCTCGATCACGTCTCTCGGACACATCATACACCTATGGTGTTCCGGGTGACGTAAGTTGTGGAACAATTCCGCAACCTTTCAGATGTTCGCTAAACTTGTAACTCAAATACTTATCTCCGTGATCCAATCATAGAGATTTTATTTTCTTGTTACAATGATTTCCACTTCATGCTGAAATTATTGAACTTTTCAAAAGTTTCAGTCTTATGTATCGTTTGAACATATACTCATATATCTATTCAAAACATCCGAGAAGGATATGAAGTAAAAGAATCTACTGCCCACGGTTACACTTCTGTGCCACATACATCACATGTATGATCTCCAACAAGTTAACCGTTTGTTCAACATTGCCTATGAACGACGTCTTAGTCATTTCCTTTTGAAATGATTCACAAGCGTCAAATGATTCATAATCAAATGACTCCAGAAATTCCATCACTATGGAGTCTCTTCATGTGATTCTTTCCAATATGACTTAGACGGCAGTACCACAAAATGTGGAATTCTAATCATGAATCTTACGACGTTTAGCGCCAGTGTTATAGATGTATTTTGTTACTTGTCAAGATTTCACCAAATCCTGAATGTATGACGACGACCGTAGCAACTATTGCTTCGTTCTTGTCACACACCATAACATCCTTTGTTGGTCTCTTAGGCCATTGTATTTCTTGCATCGAGTTGCAAACAAGAGCAACCGACCTGGTATCCTTGTGATCAACAATTGGTCACTATACCCAAGAAGTACATTGTTTGACCAACAAACAATACATCAATAACATGTATAACAATTATACCTGAGCTGGACATTTCCAGACTTTTATTTTACTGCCAGATTCTTTCTGTAGTTCCTCTTCCGGTTTCCCCGTGTCTGAAAGTTTTACCATCATCAAATGATTGGCGTTCTTCTAGATTCCACTCTTAACAGTCTTTTAAGCATAGTGATCAAATCACCCATACTGTTTTCCATCTCAGTCATGAACAATTCATGAGAATGCTACTATTGCACGGAGGGAGGGAAAACAAGAATACTATCAGTGCCCAACTGGTTGGGGTTTAGGACGCCAAGCGTCTACAACATTGACATGTACCTAGACAATCTAGGTATACATGTTAACTCACTGAATTATCCTTGGTCATTTGCACACAAACCAATCTTTTGATATCATATATCATTCAACCATTGGTTGTGTCTGAAACAATTTCAGCTCCTGGATTGTCTCTCAGACACTCAGTGCTCAAAAACATTTCTGAGGTTTGAGTTCCACTGAGGCAAGTATGACATAAGACGCTAAACTGGAATCAATGCTCTTAGATCACATCTATATATGCATATCTCATAGATCATATCTAATGACATACATTGAGCAGGAGGGTTACCAAAAGTTTGCAATAGGACTAAATCTTAACTTGATACCTTTGAGGACAATCCTCACAGTACGGTACTAGTCCGTAAAGATAATTACCAGATATCAACAGTTTAATCTATCTCAATCAATCAAGCCTAGTGGTAGTTGAGAAAACGAATGCCATTGACTACAATGAATGATGCAAATACATAATTTGGACTATGTTCATGATAAAGAGTTCAGCGTAATCAAATTACCAAGTGAACTCCCACTTAAACCAACATCCCTCATAGTTGTTAAGTGGAACACGATCCAAATCCACCACACCAAACTCCGATCATCACGTGAGCCGATGTAGCTTCAATGGTGAACATCAACCATGTTGATCATATCAACCATATGATTCGTGTTTAACCTTTCGGTTCTTGTGTTCCGAGGCCATGTCTGCACATGCTAGGCTCGTTAAGCTAACCCAAGTATATCTGCCTGTGTGCCGAGGCCATGTCTGTACATGCTAGGCTCGAGCAACACCCGCTGTGTGGAACGTAGAATCCATCACACCCGATCATCACGTGGTGCTTAGAAACGAAGAACTGTCTTGGCGGTGGCATACTTGGGGAGAACACGATCTTAATTTTGAGTGAGGGATCATCTTATAATGCTACCGTCGTGCACACGCAGAATAAGATGCATAAAGGATAAACATCACATGCTTAAACAATGTGATATGGTATAGCCCTTTTCTTGCGTCTTGATCTCCATCTAGAACGCACGGCATGATCTCCATCATCCCTCCAGCAAGATGCATGGTTGCCTCCACCATCACGTTGCATCCACAACTATTGCTAACTCCTTAGCGATAAAGTAATGCAATTACATGGCGTATTAAGTTGACACGCAGGTCACAAAATAATAAGACAACCATTTGGCTCCTGCCGGCTGCCGATCTCATGACACGCAGGTCACAAAATAATATTACAATCAATGTGCATCTCATACAACAAATATTGTAAAATTGGGCTATACCAAATCACAACCACCCCTGCAAAAACAAGTTAGACGCCTCTCCCTTGATTTTTGCAATTTTACGTGGCTTCTAGGGGCTGCGTAAGAACCGTTCTTACCTACGCAAAAACCACAACGCTGATAATACAAGTTGCTTATTAACTTCTATAAGCCCTCCATTGTAAATCCGGTTTCACTATGATAAGAGCGACAGACACCCGCCAGCCGCATATGCAAACCAGTTGCATGTCAAGTGCGGAACCGGTCTCAATCCGAAGACTGTAAAGTTGGTCCGGGCCGCTGCATCTTACCATGCCACAAAACCAAGAGGGTAGCAACAATAAATATCAAACGCCACACAACTCCTTGTGTTCTATCCGTACAAAGCAACTACGCAAAGCACGGCTCTGATACCACTGTAGGGATATGCGCGACAGAAAATCAAAAATTTCTCTCACATGCGGAAGCAACACCCAAAGATCTTATCTAAGGAGATGCAAGTAACGGGGAGGGTAATCAACATACCCTCGAAGAACACGAGCGTTGGACGTTAATCACAACGCAGCTTGGTGTAGACCTTGATGCGGTTCACTCCGATCAGCACCACAACGAGCGGTGCCTCCGAGATTTACACACGTACGGCTCAGCAACGTCTCCTCTTCTTGATCCAGCAAGCTTGAAGGAGAAGTAGATGGGATCAAACCAGCAGCACGACGGTGTGGTGGTTCGGTGAGCTCTCACGCGGGCAGGGCTTCACCAAGCCAAGACCACAAGAGAAAGGAGCAAGAGGAAGTGTACCGGCTTAGGAATCAATTTTCTTTCCCCAAATGGTACCCTCCTTATGTAGGATGTGGGGAGGAGCTGTGAGGCTTGCCTCCTGAGCTTCCCCAGGAAGGAACCAGCCTCCAAATCTTCCCAGGAAGAAACCAGCCTCCAAATCTTCCCCAGGAAGGAACAGCTCCAAATCTTCCCAGGAAGGAACCAGCCTCCAAGGCTTCCCCAGGAAGGAACCTAGCTGCCAAGACTTCTCAAGGAAGGAACTTGGCTGCCAAATATCCTAAGTGGGACGTTCGGGATAGTGGGCCCCACCATGGGACCCACCGGAACATTTCAGGAAAAACCCGATACAATATCGGTTAATTCCTGAACCTTTCCGGAACCCAAAAACCACATTCCTATATATGAAACTTTATCTCCGGACTCTTCCGGAGCTCCTTGTGATATCCCGGATCCTATCCGGGACTCCGAACAACCTTCGGTCTCACCATTATAATTATCCCAAAGCTACTCTAGCGTTACCGAACTTTAAGTGTGTGACCCTACGGGTTCGAGAACAAGTGGACATGATCGAGACTCCTCTACGATCAATAACCATTAGCGGGACCTGGATGCCCATAATGACTCCCACAAGTTCAACGAAGATCGTTATCGGTGTGAACCACAATGTCAACGTATTCCATTTCCTTTGTCTCACGATATTTTACTTACCCGAGATCTGATCGGCGGTATCACCATACCTAGCTCAATCTCGTTACTAGTAAGTACTCTTTACTCGTTCCATAATACAACATTCCATGTGGCTAACTCTTTAGTCACGTGCTTGCAAGCGATACCGAATGTGCATTACCGAGTGGGCCCAGAGTATATCTCTCCGTCACACGGAGGGACAAATCCCAGTCTTGATACATGCAAATCAACAAGTACTTTCGGAGATACCTGTAAGACACCTTTATAGTCACCCAGTTACGAAGTGACGTTTGAAGTCCCCAAGACGTATTCCTCAGTACCCGGGATAGACATAATCTCATGGTCAAAGAAACAGGATACTTGACAATACAAGACATGGCAATATATACTTATTGATCCGATCAATATTGCTATGCTTGGTTGGGTCTGTCCATCACGTCATTCTCCAATGACATGACCTCGTTATTAATTGACAACTCATGTCCATGGTTAGGAAACCATAACCATCATTAATCAACGAGCTAGTCTAGTAGAGGCTTACTAGGGACTCTGTGTTGTTTACATAACCACACATGTATTAGGTTTCCGGTTAATACAATTATAGCATGGAGAATAAACATTACCATGAACATGGAAATAATAATAACACTTTATTATTGCCTCTAGGGCATATTTCCAATACATTCATATTTGCAATATTCAGATTGCTAACTCTTAGTTCTTGCTTGTTCTTCGATTGCCTGCAGGAATTAGACCTTAGTTGGTTTGGTCGATTGTATTTCGGCGCTGTCATAAACCTCCTGGAATTGGTGTAGCGATTGTCAAGGCGGAGCGTCCTCACACGTTTGTAGTCGGATCGTCAACGTCGACGCCACCACAAATCGATAGTTATCATCTCATCGAAAGATCGGACACCTTCTCCTCTATCAAGTGGTATCAGAGCAAACGTCATTTTGGCTACAAGAGAAGATAGAGACCAAGTGCTCCACGTTCTGGACGGAGATTCGGACTGCAGAGATATACCTGATTTTAAACAAGAACAACTTTGGCATACGAAGTCCAAATTGGGTGAATCTTTTTTTGTTTGAAATAGTATCGATGTATGTGTGTGGCGCGAGAAACACAGATAGAGATAGGCGTGTAGGGATACTAGGAAAGCCTCACGTAGCAAACTGATCAGCACCTTTTTTTTTGTGCCAATCAAACTTGGCAAGATACGTGCGTGTGAAACCAGCAAAGAAATTGAGCTTCCTTTCTATGCCAGAAACGGATCAAGTTCCAAGAAAATTTAATCAATACTTTCCTCTGTTCTTGTACCGAAGCCAAACCTGATCTATACTCTTGGAGCGGATTCTAAAACCAGCAGGCAGCAAAAAAAAAATATTCCACGATGTCTCCTTTGGCCGATCGATAAATCAACAAGTACTAGTACACGGCGAGACACTTCGTGTCAATCCACGCTTTCCAAATTAACGATACGATCTGATCGACTCTTTTCTTTTTTTGCAAAGATCAAAACAGGATCCAACAGATTAGGAAACCGAACCAGACGTTTCAACTCCGAGACGTGAGCAAAAAAACAGGAAACGGATCCGATTCCTCGATACGCAAAACAAACTGACTTTCGTTTCTTCTTTAGCTGAACTGGTACAGAACGCTGAAATCTAAGCAGTTGGGCGATAAAAGATACTCGTACTAGGGATATTAGCGCGGCAAATGCCGCGCGTGTGGTGTATTTCGAATTTGAAAATGTCGATATTTAATAGTTGTGAAGATTTGAAAAAATTTGGAATGTAAAGAAATTTTAGGGTTAAAAATTGTTTGTACTTTGAAATTTTGTAGTTGACGTGAATATCATGTTTAAATAAGTAGAGTTTTGTATAAAATTCTAAAACTTTCCCTAATTGTTGTTGTGGTTAAAAAAAATATGAAATTAAAACTAAAAATGTGAGGAGCTTCAAATTTGAATTCTTTTAGTGTTTTCCAAATGAATAAGTTTGAAAGTTATATGACATTCTGGAATATTCAAATTTGTAATTTGAGCTGGAATGCTCATACGCTACGCTTGTGTAGTAAATTCTAATTTTAGAAATGTATGTTTCTTTAAATGTTTTGAAGTTTTATTAAAATATTTAGATTTGAATTTTGGTTTTATGTCATAGGTAGTTAGTAATGCTATGGTTAAATATTATCAGTTAGAAGCTACCGTGAAGGGGTCAGGTAATTAACATTGAATTTATAATAAAGAAAAAATGTTGGAGGAATACAGATAAAAAATAAGGAGAAATGAGCAAAAAAATATACTACTGTCGTGCACATTGAGGATAGTGGAAAATCGAAACTAAATTTAAAGTTTAGAAATACAGTTGGAATATTTCACGGGAAATGGGAAAGAAATATTGATATAGATGTAGTATGAACAATGTTATAAAGGTTGGTACTCGTGACGTAGAATTGCCGCTTAGTAATTGAGAAGAAGAGTTTGATGTCATGCCGTGTTCTTAGCGATAAATTTAGTTAGATTAACATTTAATCTGAAGGGAAAAAATAGATTACCATTTATGGGACAATTTGAAAACTTAGTTAAATTGCAGACATGAATATCATGTTTAAATAAGTAGGTTTTTTGTTTAAAATTCTAAATCTTTCCTTAATTGTTATTGTGGTGAAATATCTTTGGAACTTTTGTAAATAATGTTGGTGAATATTATTGGGAAAATAATATTTTTATGTAGGTGAATATTGTGTTGGGAAAAAATACTCGTTGGAGAGATTTTTAACAAATATTGTGTGGAAGCTTGTTTGAACTTCAAAAAAAAAATCGTTGGAGAAATTTCTAACAAATATTGTGTGGAAGTTTGTTTGAACTTCAAAAAAGAAAAAACCCGGTGCACTGACACGGTGGGCTTTGTGGATTAAATTGTATGATGAACTTTATTGGTTGTGCATTAGTGATAAATACTGATAGTAATTACTGTTTTACAATTCATGGAATAATTATTTTTGAAATGACCATTATCGGGAAATTATGGTTAAGATAAAGAGATGTGGCGAATAATTTTTGTTAAAGTGTGCTGTTGAAGTAATTTGTCGTCGCTGAGGTTGGAAATAGTTGTATAAGATACAAAAAAAGAAGGAATTTGCTTGAATTTTAAATTTCCTTGAACTGTGAAATGTGAATATTTTTGTTCCTGTTGTAAATATTGTGTCATAAGCCTGTGATTTTAGTAAAATTTGGGAAAATTTTATATGTTATATGTATTAAAAAAATCGAGTGGAAAGTTTGATAATTTGTTAAATTTAGAAAATTTTGTCATATTTTTTTGTATTATTTTGAACTGCAGGTTGGAAAATATGATTTTTTCTGTGGTTTAGTTTTTTTTCTAACAATTATTTTGAATTGTAGTTTGGAATATATTTTTGTAATTGTTGGTATGTTGTTTGTATTATTTTGAATTGTAAATTAAAAGATATATATTTTTTCTAGTTTTTTACAATTTTTATAATTGTTATTTGAGTTGTAGATTGGAAGGTTTTTTTTTTTTTGAATTTCAGAATGTTTTTTATGCGGAAAGTTTGATGATTAGCTAAATTTAGAGAATTTAGACGTATTATTTATATTATTATGAATTGTAGTTTGGAAGATATGAATTTTTTAAATTTTGGTATTTTTTATAATTGTTATTTTTCAATTGTAGATTGGAATATATAAATTTTAACATTTTGTTTTCGGTAGTTGTTGATATATGGTTTGTATTATTTCGAAGTGTATTTTGAAAGTTATGAATTTTTTTGAATTTTAACATTTTTTATAATTGTTATGTTGAATTGTAATTTGGATGGTATGAATTTTTAAATTTGGATTATATGATTTTTTTTAAGTTCAATTCATAATTAGGGGAAATTAATTTGTATTTTCTCCAAATATGCATGTAATAAAGTATTTAAAAATTTAGCTACATAGTTGGAGAAAGTTAAGTTTTGTTATTTTTAGATATGTTAAATAAATTGAGTTGATGAAATATAGTTCCATGGTGTCATAATTTTTTTTTGTAATCTATTAGTGAGGCCTTATGAACTATTTGAAATTTGTAAGATTAGGAATTTTTTTGGAAAGGTCCCAAAGTTTCGGAAATGTTGATTTAGATTTGTCTAAAATTTGTAGAATTTGGTTTGAACTGGTTTGGAAAAGAAAATAAAAAAAGAAAAAGGAAGGGAAAAAAAAGGCAAGTGGCCCAGCCCAGGAGCAGCCCACTTAACCAGGAGGCCCAGCATGACGTCATCGTGATGTAACCGCTGGGGGGGCTCCGCCGCGGCGGCGCGCAGGTGGCGGCGCCGCCCCTGTTTGGCCACCGGAGCGTCGCCGGCGTGTAGAAAACGCGGCGGCGGCCTGCGAGGACGGCGGAATCGATTCCGGCGCGGTTGAGGAGTTTCGGCAAGCGAGAATGGGCGAGGAGGGAGAGGAAGCGACGCCGGAGCTTCCCGCGTGCTTGGATCCGTGCGGGGAGGTGTGTAGCGGTGGCGATGCGCGGCGGCGCGGCGGCGGCCTCGGGCCGTCGTGGGAGAGAGTAAGAGGAGGAAAGCGAGTTATGTGGTTGCTTTTGCAAAAAAGTCCCTGGCTTTTTGGGAAATTACTGTAAGGTCCTTTGCAGGCGGTTTTCTGCAAAAATGTTGGGCCAAAGATCGTGCGCGGCTTCTGATTGGCTAAAAGTCCGCTGCTACAGTGCACATGATTCTTAAAGTTATCTGGACCGTACATTCGCGCGATCGGACGGCTGTGGTTAAAAGGGCAACGTGGACGCGGGAGGGGGAGAGGTTTCATCGAACTTTCATATATAGTACTATGTATGACGAGGCAGTGGTGGTGATCAACAAATCTGGCAACGGAAGATAGAGAACTCGAAACTCTAAAAGACTAAAACTAAACCCAGCTACTCAAACACACGATGCAACGAAAATTCAACAAAACAAAAACCAAGCGATTAGGCGAAAAGGCTAAGACTGTTTTTGGGCGAGGATGAACTAATCTAAATATTTTTCTATGGCTTTTTAAGTGGAATGTAGGTATGAAAAACAAATCTAATATAGGGATAAATTGTGTTCTCACCGAGCAACCTGAAATCTGATACCACTTGATAGAGGCAAAGGTGTCTGATCTTTCGATGAGATGATAACTATCGATCTGGCTAGGCGTCGACGTTGACGATCCGACTACAAACGCGCGACGACGTTGCGCCTTAACAATCGCTACACCAATTTCTGGAGGTTTATGACAACGCCGAAACACAATCGACCAAACCAATTAAGGTCTAATTCCTGCATTCAATTGAAAAACAAGCAAGAACTAAGAATTGGCAATCTGAATATTACAAATATGAATGAATATAGATGGAATTGGGGTTCCGAAAACGGTCTTAATCTGGTTGATCTGACACAGACGAAATACGACGAAGTTGCAGCGACGGCTAACTTTTAACTAAACAAAACCCCAAATCCTAACTCTGGTATGTGTCTGACTATTTATTGGCGGAGATACAACCCGACCAAGGTAGGTTTGGCTAATCCAAGACGCGTATTAGATACGCACGGTAGCGCGTCGTGAACCTCCTGCAGTTCCGTGCCTTGCGTAGGCGGCCAAATATCCTGACGGTACAACAGCCTCGAGCCCACCTTGCATGCACACGTATGATAAGGGCGTGTTTGGTAGCCTGCAGCCAGCCGGATCAGGCCAGCTGGCTGCAGAAACGGGCTGCGCGTTTGCTTGCCTGCAGCCCAAATTTTGCACAGCGCGCTTCTTAAAGCAGGCTCGGGGCAGGCCCTGGAGGAACGGCCGAATCGGCCGTTTCCAGGCGGCCATGCCGCGCAGCTGCAAGAAGTAGTGATACTCATGCAACCTCGTTTCATCTCGTTGCTTCCGCTCACTCTCTCTTTCACCTACCCTCTTCCAATTCTTCATACACTGCTCAAATCAAAAAACGTTGTACACCTAATGATGCGCTTTGATGCTGCGGTTCCATTCCCGCGATCAATTCGAGCTTTTGTTAACCGTGCAGTCCTAATTTCGTGTTCTTGTCGGAAGCTTTTTTGACCGAATTTTGTAGATCTTGTCGCACACAGTTGACCGTTTGCGATTTCCTTCGAGGAGTAGTTGTATCTCATCATTCCGCACAACTATCGTGTTGTAAGTTTTGCGTTTCGTTGCTTGTAGATGGATAGATCTGCTATTGTAGATGCGTATTTGGACTGTTCTTGGTGTACGTGTCTTCTTCAACCTCCTCTCTTCGTCGTCGTCGTCGAGCTCTACCGCTGCCATGCTGTGTCGTCGTCGCCAAGCTCCGCCGCTGCCATGTCGTGTCCCATCGAGCTCCGCCGCCGTCATGCAGTTTCGTCGCCATCCAGCTTTGTTGTCGCCATGGCGTCTCCCGTCGAGCTCCGCCGTTGTCATGTCATGTCATTGTCGTCGAGTTCCGCAGCTGCCATGCCGTCTCCTCACCGTCCAACTCTGCCGCCATGCCGTCAAGCTTTGCCACCACCATGCCATGTTTTCATAGTCGACCTTTCGCGTCCGCCATGACTCGTCGTGCTCACCGCATCCTTCGTCGGCGACCTCCGTCGCTGCGGCCAGTCGTCATGGGTGTGATACATAGAGCTTTCCAAGTGTGGTGGTGTGAGGTAACTTCACCTATGTGGAAATGGTGAGACTAACCGAATATGTAAACACAAGCTCGTTGTTTGGTTGTGTTGCACGAAGAGAGCCGGCCCAGGCTTGCTGCAGGCTACCAAACAACAAGCACAACATGGTTTTAGGGGTGGCTCTACTCAGCACTGCCCCATGGAGCCTGCCCCAAGACTACGAGAAAGTGATGCAGCCTACCAAACAGGCCCTAAGCTGATCCATTGCTTGGCCCATGTAACGTGATGGTTCACCAACACATAAAGTAGTACACCAGCTGGGCCCCACATGCATGGCAACACGCATGAAGTATTTTGCCTTGTCGTTGCACCTTTTCAGGGCGAATCCTATACATCGCCCGCTCTTTCTTCCGTCGCCTGAAGGATCTTCGTTATGGGCTGGGCCCATGTTAGACAACGAGCTGGCAAGGTATCGAGCGAGAGAGACGTCCGTTTCTTCTTCTTTTTTCCTTCCTCATCCACCACAGCACCACCCTCCCCGCGCGTCGCGCTCCAGGGTCTGCGTCTCCTCCGCCGTCACCCAGAAGGCCGGACCTCAGTGTGTGGCATCCTCTCCCTCCTCCGCCGCGGCCTGGACACCGTGCTCCGCCTCCTCCGTGTCCACGCCTCAGCACCCCGCTGTCGAGGCTCTGAATCTCCTCTGTCCCCATGTTGGCTCTCCCGCCGCGCAGACCTCCTTGTCCCGCCGCCGGCAGCGCCGTCTGGGTCTCCTTCCACCGAAACGCGCCACCACGAATCATTCTGCCGCCACCGTCGCTTGTTCACTCATTTTTTTTGGTAAAGTCTACTGCCAGACGCCCGTTTCTTCTTCTTCTTCTTTTTTTCCTTCCTCATCCACTGCTTCTGCTCCCCGTCCGCCCGTGCTTCTGCTCCCCGTCCTCCACTGCTTTCCGCTCCGTCCCCCACTGCTTCTGCTCTCCGTCCCCACTGCTTCTGCTTCCGATCCATCAGATTTGCTTCTTCGAAAGCTTGCCGTAACGGTCTGCCGGCGGCGCCGCCGTCCTCCGTCGTTTCCGGTCACCGCCAGAGCTGACAACCCGCATGTCCTACGAAGTTTCTTCCGTGATGAGCGCTCAAGTTTTTGGTCGCCGGCCTTTTGTCAGTAGAGCTGCAGGGGTGGCACAGTTGAAGCTGCAGCGGCGGGCTGGTTCTTGCTGTTGATTGTTGTGTGACAGAAAGGAACACGATGCACAGTGGAGGAAGAAGAGGTCCCAGGGTCAATTTCGTCCGGCACTGAAATATTTGACAAATGTTTGACCAAAAATGAGCTCAAATGGCTCCAATGGCATCTACAAACGTATTAAAGAATTGCAGTGGCATTTTCAAAAGTTAAAAATTGCAGTGGCGTTTCTCAAAATGTCATGAATTGCGGTGGCGTTTATCCAATTAACCCTTTAAAAAATCGTTCAAAAATATTTTTCATTAACTCGCTTTTTTGTTTAACTTTTAAAATCATTCAAAAATAGGCTTTAGTTCACAGACCATTCCTGTTCACATTTAATAATTGTTCAAAATGTTTTCCGTTCAACCCTGTTTTCTGTTCAATTTTTAAAATCATCCAAAACTAGTTTTTGTTCACCCTATTTTTCGGTTTATTTTTAAAAATTGTTCAAAAATAAAATAGTTTCTTTTCTCATTTTTCACTTTTTATTTTCTGTTTTTTGTTTTTTCCCTTACTTTTTTCCTTTTGTTTTTCACCCTCATTTTCTGTTTTTTAAAATTCGTGCAAAAATAGTTTCCGGTCACCCTATTCTTTTCACTTTTTAAAATTGTTTAAAAATAGTTTCTATTCCATCGCTTTTTCTATTCACTTTTAAAATCATTCAAAGATAGTTTCCGTTCACCCCATTTTTTCATTTTTTAAAAATCGTTTAAAAATAGTTTTCGTTTACTGGCCTCTTCTGTTCACTTTTAAAATCGTTCAAAAATAGTTTTTGTTCACTTTTAAATCGTTCAGAAATAAATTTCGATCATAAACATTTTTCTGCTCACTTTTTAAATCTGTTCAAAAATAATTTTTGTTCACCGACATTTTTTCCGTTTCTCACTTTAAAGTTTCGTTCATTTCGGAATTTGTTCAATCATAGTTTCGTTCAAAAATAATTATGTTCTCGTTTTATAATCATTCAAATTTTAGTTTCTGTTTTTCACTTTTTTGCCTAACCTTACCTTTTTTTTAAACCGTTCAAATCTATTTCTGTTTCACGCATTTTTTTTGTTCATTTTGGAATTCATTCAATCATACTTGTCCATTCAAAAACAATTTTATTCCTGTTTTTAAATCGTTCACATTCTAGATTATGTTCTTCCTACCCCTACTTTTTTTTAAACGTTCAAATTTATTTTTGTTTCATACATTGTATAATTGTTCATTTTGGAATTGTTTCAAACATAGTTTCAGTTTTAAAAAAATCTGTCCCCGTTTTAAAATCGTTCAAATTTAGTTTATGTTCTTGCCTACCCCAACCTTTTAAAAAGTGTTCAAATCTATTTCCGTTTCATACATTTCTATTTTTGTTCAGCTTTGGAATTCGTTCAAACATAGTTTCCGTTCAAAAATATTTATGTTCTCGTTTTAAAAATCATTTAATTTTTAGTTTCTCCTCTGCCTTACCTTTTTTTTTAACCGTTCAAATCTATTTCTGTTTCTCACTTTCTATTTTTGTTCATTTTGGAATTCGTTCAAACATTGTTTCCATTTAGAAATAATTTCGTTCTCTTTTAAAATCATTCAACTTTTTTAAAAAGCGTTCAAATTTATTTCCGTTTTCACACATTTCTATGTTTGTTCATTTTGGAATTCGTTCAGACATAGTTTTCGTTCAAAAGTATTTTTGTTCTCTTTTTTTAAATCGTTCAATTTTTAGTTTCTGTTCTGCCTTACCTTTTTTTTTAAACGTTCAAATCTATTTCTGTTTCTCACTTCTATTTTTCGTTCATTTCAGAATTTGTTCAAACATTGTTTCCGTTCAGAAATAATTCCGTTCTCTTTTTAAAATCGTTCATTTTGTTCTTGCCTACCCCTACCTTTTTTTAAAAGCGTTCAAATCTTTTTCCATTTTCACACATTTATATTTTTGTTCATTTTGGAATTCGTTCAAACATAGTTTCTGTTCAAAAGTATTTTTCTTCTCTTTTTTTTAAATCGTTCAATTTTTAAAAAATCATGTACACACTTAGATAGCTCAAACAACTAGAAAAAAATTTGTTTAGGGAAACACGCTCTAGACCTCTAGTAATCCCACCAGGAAAAGTCTTCCCCATGAAAAAGTCGTCGCCACGTCACTAAGAGCAAACAACGGTACGAAACCGTCTTCCCAGCGCTATAGGAATTGCGGTCGTCGCTCGCGTACGTCCCAGGAACGAAGAAACAGCAAAGCCGTCGTCGCTCGTAAAAATGGGCCGGCGACATGGCTGCGAAGGGTCGCCTTGAGGCGACCTAAAGGACCTCCCCTTTTCAGCTCATGCATCTCACGATGGAGAACTACACATTTTGGCCCAGCCCACCAAGGTTGGATGAAAATCCCCTCGTTTCTCCTATAAATACAGCCCTAGGGCATTGTTTAGACTTGGGTTTTGTTTAGTTAAAAATTAGCCGTCGCTGCAACTTCGCCGTACTTCGTCTGTGTCAGATCGACCAGATTAAGACTGCTTTCAGAACCCCACTTTCATCTATATTCATTCATATTTGCAATATTCAGATTGCCAATTCTTAGTTCTTGCTTGTTCTTCGATTGCCTGCAGGAATTAGACCTTAGTTGGTTTGGTCGATTGTGTTTCGGCGCTGTCATAAACCTCCAAGAGTTGGTGTAGCGATTGTCAAGGTGAATCTTTTTTTTGTTTACGCCCTGATTTTACATTTAATTTTGCATTGTCAAGGTGTCGAATTACTAAAAGAGGGAGTAATCTGGCGTGTTGGCACGGGTGAACACATTGATATCTTCACTGATCCTTGGATTCCTCGGGGTGTAACTCGCCGTCCCAGTACACCAAATGGTATGGACGAACCAATGAAGGTGGCTGAGCTTATTGACCATGAAACATGTACATGGGACGCTGATTTGATCAATACTCTGTTTGTGCCGGATGATGTACAGGCCATTTTGTCCATCCCGCTTAGACCGGATATGGAGGACTGGGTAGCTTGGCATTTTGACAAGAAAGGAGTTTTCTCGGTTAAATCAGCTTACAGACTTGGAATCAGTCTTAGAGATGAGAAGAGATGTCTAAATGCAGGCCCCTTACACACTTGCCTGCCAGCATTTCGTTATGGAAAGGAATATGGAGTCTGAAACTTCCGGGGAAAATGAAAAAAATTATCTGGCGTCTATGTCACAATAGCTTGCCCACCCGAATGAATATCAAGAGAAAGTGTGTGGATCTTGATACCAGATGTCCTCTATGCAGTCGGTTGGACGAAGATGGTGGACATTTGTTTTTGAAATGTAAAAAGGTGAAACCTGTGTGGCGAAACATGATGCTGGAGGATGTCAGACTAGCGTTGCTTGCTGCGCAATCCCCAGAGGCTATGCTTGAGATGATATGTGCTATGCCAAATCAGAAACGTGAACTGGTTCTGATCCTTTTGTGGGACTGGTGGACAGTCCGAAACAAGAAAAATTCAGAAGGAATGGACCAGAGTTCTGATGAAGTGTGTCACACTATTCAGAGGCATGCCATGGATTTTCAGAAGGGAAGCACTGTTGGTGCTGCAGTTTCTGACGGCCGAATTTTAGCTCGGCAGACCCAGTCGTGGACAAAGCCTCCGCAAGACCATGTCAAAGTGAACTTTGATGCAGCATTCACGCCAGGTACTTATGCTGGTGCCTGGGGTTTTATTGCCAGAACGGATGTTGGGCAGTTTGTGGCTGCAGCGGCGGGGAAACTACTTCATGTCATGGATGCTTTACATGCCGAGGCTGAAGCTTGTGTTGCGGCAATTGAGGTTGCAGCTGCCATTGGACTGCACCGGGTGATTTTTGAGTCTGATTCTCAGACTTTGGTAAAGGCCCAGCAGAAGGGAGATCTTGACTTGACAAACATTGGTGTTCTCCTGAAGGAAGCGAGGAGTGTGTGCATTGGCTCCTTTGAATCTTATTCTTTTCAGTTCGCACCACGTACTTGTAATGTGGTGGCTCATTCTCTTGCCCAGTTTGGCCTGCGCGCCAACGAAATATGTGTGGGATGGGAAGATGATGCACCAGGTTTTATATCTGTTCTAGTTGCCAGCGATTTAGCTATGCACTAGAGTAATAGAATTTCTATTTTCATGTCAAAAAAAAAAGACACGGTTTTGCAGTGACCGCAATCGCCCAAGCGAGAGGCCTGGGTCGGAGAAACCAAGGGAGTGCGTTGCGCTACTACTACGACTCAGTACGTGCACGCATAGCAGCGACATGTTCTAGCCAACTCATAAAAAAACGGCACAGGGCCGGCTAACCACCTTATAGCTTCCATATACGTGCAACCAAATATAGATATTGGTACGAGACAGCCATCTGTGCCCCAGATCAGTCCCAGCTTGTAGGAATAAATAAAGAGTCAACAGCAAGCGAAAAATTGCTGGCAGATTTAAAAAAAGGCTTAAAATGATCTAGCCATGGCGTCAGAATCTATTATCAATATTTCTCTCAAGGATTTCCCTTCTATATAAAGTATAATATTACAAAGGGGCGGCTCAAATATCATAGAGTTGAAATGTAAAGAGGGTAATAATCAACACTACACGAGCCTCCCTTTTCCCAAGGCCACTTCCTAAGACTTACTGGCTGCTTCCCCGAGGATCCGATCGCGCCTGCCCCTCCTCAACTTCCACCTTCCACCATGGAAGTTAAACCTCCAACATAGATGCTGATGCTAACCATCTGTATGCGACCTGGAGAAAGTCAGTCAACATGACCGTTAAATCAAGACGTGGGTCACAGGATGCTGCCCATATGGAAAAGTTGATCGGCCAATAAGAAGTTTGTGCCCGCACCAAGATCTAAAAGAATCAATCGGCCACAACGAATGTAGAACAAGAACGCTGTCTCGTGCCTACTTTCAAATAAATTATGGTACAGCGTGTTACTACTCACTAGAAGACTTACGGCTGTAAACATACCACAGAGATGCAAAGGTATCTGCAGACAATAGCCCTTTTACGTTTTACCCAAGGCTAAAAGACACAAAGGTATCTGCGGACATTAGCCCTTTTACCCAAGGCTAAAAGACACAATGCAGAACATATGGCCCTACTAAGACCGAGCAAGAAGAGAATGCAATTAAACAATGGTGATGTCCTTGTTAGTTGTTACATACCTAAGGCATCACCTTCTGATTCTAGGCTTGCACCGGAATTCTGCTAAGAGCGCTATGTGATCTGACGACCATTCAGGTGAAGGAAGAGCAGTGTCTTTTCTTAAGCTCTCTTCATCCAAAAGTTCCAATAAAGACTCCACTGACAACGAATCCGCTGAAGTAAAAAAAAACATAATCAATTAATCATCGTGGCATCATCAAACAACCCCTTACAAAACGCTTGTTCAAGAACAGTAGAGGTACCAAAACTGCAAACATAGCATACATAAACCATGAGTGAGGCACCAACCTGTGTAAAATATGTAATCGACGGTTCCAGTGAAATCCCTTGTGCAATTTGTGAAAAGTGGCTCATTTGTTCCTGGGTCCATCCTCCTCCTCTGGTGCTCCAAATCATAGCCGACACCTACCATTCTTGCGAATGAAGAGTACGCACTAACCTACAAGTAGAACCTTTGGTCAGAACATTTAACAAGGAAAAAGAAGAGACTCAACAAGCCATGCTAGTTTTTACTGTACCAGAGGAAGCTGGTGTGTCAACTTGCTCACAGGACGTAAAATTCCAAGGGGGTCGATGGCCAGATCTGGATGCAATTGATCAACTTTGCCTATCGCGAGAAGCCCATGTGGAGTACTGAAAAGCAAAAAGAAGCACTTAGAAACTCATAGTTGAAAAAACATAAACAATATAGCTCTGATGGAATCTTGTATGCACCTCCCAGGGATTGAATTGAAATCACCACAGACCAACATCGGAATATCCGCACTGTTAGCTATTTTTTCCAATCCTTTGAGGAGTGTTTGAACCTGCAAAGAAACAACTTACTGTCAATCTGAAAATTTTAGATTTTGCTGAGCGCTAGCATACAGAGAATATGATGATACAGACCTCCCATAGCTTTACATCTTTAAGGTCTTGGTGGACATTTACATGTGTATTGGCCTGCAAAATGGAATAATGAGATCCCATGACATATGAAAAATCACATAGCAAGTGAACAAATGACACCATAAGCTGAAAGAACAATACATAATGGACATTTGTAGTAAACTGGGCCTCAAAATCTAGATTCTAGAGTTAAATGCCAAAGCATCCGGCATCGAAATATTGATTTTTTTTTCAACTTTCCATGCATCTTAACTTATTTTGGTCATCCTACATAGATAGTTTTCTATAAGAGAGCATACAGCTTTCAATTCCTAATGTAGAGCAGAGAAGAAAGATATCAATTCATATACTTTTTGCAGTATGCTGCTGGCAGTTCAACAGCTAAACATAAAGGAAACAAGTCTACTTTTGATCCCTTAACTATTGCGCAGGTTTAACTTACACCCTGATCTTCAGAACTGTGTAACTTGCCGCCTCGACTATCAAAACCGTTCAATATTATGGGCATGTTTGGTTGCCCTCCACACTTTGCCACACTTTTCTCGACAAGTATGGGTGCCAATGCCACAGTTTTTATGGCGGGCAATGGCGAAAATTGGCTAGCAAATGGTTCTATGACAAGTGTGGTAGACTGCAACCAAACACTTGCCATACTTGTCTGCCTAACATTTGGCAAAGTGTGGCTCCCATGCCCTATGTCCCAAAACCGTCTACCCCTCAACTATCAAAACGTTCAAACTTATGTCCCAAGGCAGTGTTTGCGGGTGATTTATGTGGCATTCCATCCATGTCATCACGATTTGTCACCTCACTCTCTACTTGGCACTTCCTTCTTTAGCCACGCCAAGGCTCTCTATTTGGCACTTCCTTGCTTAGGTATAGCTTTTGCAGCTGCTGCTCGGATTATTGACACTCACCGTCACACCTACGGTTAAAAGAGTGCGGAGAGGCGGTTCCATGTCACCGCACAAGGCTACACTGCTGCCTCACGTGTGGAGCGGACAAAGAGAGGATGGTCGAGGAGGGAGTGGTATTAATGGCGAAGCTGAGGAGGAAAGGATGATGTGGGGGGGGGGGGGGGGGGGGGGGGAGAGAGAGAGAAGGGTGGTTTCAAAATATGCAGTTACAAAAACTACTCATGAAACCAGCTTCCGGGCCTAATTTGAATGGTCTCGCGTGTCGACTGCTGCAAACTAAACGGTATTGAAGTTGAGGGTATAAATAAAACCGTGACAATAATTGAAGACCAAATGTAGAATTTTCCATAAGAATGCCATGCCATATAACATAGTGCTATAGTATCTAACAAGTGACAGAGCTACTGTATACATATCAAAAGAAAGAAGGTGATTGACATACCACACAAAGGAGCTGTCTTTTACCAGGGTTTTCTGTTCCTTGGTTGCCAAATTTGGCTTCTAAAACCGCAATTAGCGCAATGTTATCCTTCAAAGGAAGCAGAGCATGTGATAATCAAAACTCAGTACAGAACCATCGTAGATGGTATTTCTTTGTAAAGTTAATCTTACTTTAATCAATCGACTTAAAGCCACTCTCTTTTGGGTAGGTGGAATAATCGCATCTGTTAAAGACTGTGCAGCCTTATTGAACTCGACCTACACAAGTACAGGAAATATTAGATAGCTGCAACTTACCAGGTAGCTCAGTAGCTGTAAACCTACAGTGGAAGTACCTCGTATTTTTTTACGTGTGAAAATCTGTCTCTACGGAAGAAAGTAGCACATCCGTCAATGGCATGAGGAACTCCGGCATACACCTGTGACAACAATGAAGTACAATAAGACATCGGAAGGTACTAGACCAATTTGTGACAGATAAAGCCATACTAAAAGATACCTCTGTTGTCCTCTTCTTATAAAGCGCCTGATATCCATGTTTATCAAACTCGGGTGCAAAAAAGTCATCAAAGTGGTTCAATTGTACCTAAGAAACAGTAGAATTTAGCATAACATCAACCCATTACTGTCTAAAGAAAAAATTCGTTTTTAGAACTTTTAATATATGAATCAATTCAACTAAAGAGCAACCATGCAAAGCACACAATATATTTGAAAGAAACTTCTAGGAACACTTCACGATGTACAGCCAGAGAGATGTTGTGAAGGGTTAAACAGCAGGCAAACTATCACAAACTCAAATATAACATTACTAAAAACAAGAAAATGAAGTGAAGACTCAAATACAAAATCAAATAGTCCGAGAAAGTATATACAGGACTGCAGGTTGTTGAACAGAGTTACCACTCGTAAGTTCACTAAGTTGCAAAAATTGTATGATGCCAACAACTGAGGCTTTCTCAGTTCATTAATTAATAAATGATGGAACAAATGCAAAAAGTAGGTCAGCACAAATTAGAATTGTGGAAAAGATGTGTTAACATATGATACCTCCTGAAGACATATGATATCAGCATGATAACCGATAATTTCGCGCATCAAATTTTGTCTTCGATAAGTCCATGAAAGTGCCCACGTTGGGCAGTAGCTATATGTATCACTTGTAGCATATGCATCAGCAAGTATATTATAGGACAGCACCGTGAATGTCCCGAAAGAAGAAGTCTGGTTGTCTATATCTAAGTGACCCAAAACATCTCCATTCACTTGGATAAGGCGACGTGGAGTAGGAGTTGGTGCTGGAATCACACGTGATGTCATAATTGAAGTTGGAGGCCCTACAGGTACTTTCTTTTCTGTGTCCGCTGCTGCACATTCAAATCTTAAAACATGCCCAATATCATCAGCAGTCGGTGTATATGTCTGCGAGCGTCCCACTTCAAACCAAGTTTCACCCGAGTTCTTGTCAGAGCCCGAGGGATACAAAGGAACAGGTCCATTATTAATACCAGGGCTCTGTCCAACATTAGACATTGACCCTGACCCAGAACTGAGAATCCCAGAACTACCACTGCCAAATCTACCAAATGGCTCCTCCTCTTCAGCTCCATTTTCATTTAAGGCGCTACTAGCTCGCTCATGCAAAACCCTGTGGTGCTGCCACGCATCAGAGAAGCACTTAGCAGAACAATGGTAACTCTTAGCAGCAGGCATTTTTGACTTCAGACAACCTAGGCACTGAATTGTTGCTTGCTCCATCGGGTGCACACTGCAGATAGCAACTTTCCGATCGCTTTGTATGCGATACCTTCAAGGGAAAAGCCAAATGTACTTAATTACACAGAAGCTTAAAACAACAAAACTGGAAAAAAAGTAAAGACAAGAAAGAACACCTAAGAGCTAATGTTTTTTATTAACAACATAGTGTAGATGAGGAAAGATGTGAACAAAAATTAAGATTACAGTTTTACGTGCACATTTGTGTGTTTTGCTGACATTGCTTTTTTTTGCCTGATTTTAGTCCCACAACCTGCTAGTTTTTAAAAAAAAAATCTCAGCCTGCTAACTTCTTCTTTTTTTTGGAAATTCAACCTGCTAACTTAGTTGATCCTTGTTCTTCTTGCTTTCATTTAAAGTGCTTTCTTGACTAGATCAGACCATATACACAATAAGCTAAATTCTACTGTTAGATCAGATGAAATCGCAGGTTTGCATGTATCGTTATTAGGGCGTCTATACCAGAAATAATGAAATTATTATTATGATAACAACTTTACATACATGACATTCTTATCAAGCCAGTTATTGAAAAGCAAATAAATGAAAATGCAAGATGGGCCAAAAACCAAACCAACGAAATCAATGAATGTTAACAGAACCATCTCCACCATTTCTAAACGTCTGAGGGTCTAAATTCTCAGCATGTAGTCTTTTAATAAATGGAATTTATATATGCTTTACATGCAAAAAATGGACACCATGAAATGAATAACCATTCATAGATGAACATAATCAATCATACACAACCAGGCTCTAAAATCAATAACCAGTATTCATTTAGTCAGCCAGCTAGTAGTGATTATAGCCTAACGAGCTCAATTATGTATGTAAAGGGCAGGGCAAACCATTCCTTATATACAGCCTATTAGACAATTTTTAGAACACTGCTGTATTATATGAGTTTGGGAAACTTACCTAAAACGCATCAACTATGTCACACTGCTAAAATATACTTTTTTTAAATAATACTTCCTCTGTCCCATTATATAAGACGTTTTGATAAGTTAAATTAGTCTGCAAAAACGTCTTAACGGAGGGAGTATATGCTAAGTGGCAAGGATTAAGTGTCGCTCGACAAGTCGCGACAAGTCGCACGACTTGTCTACTTGTCGGTACCCCAGCGACAAGTTCAAAACCTCGACAAGTTGCGACAAGTTGCGACAAGTCACGACTTGTCGCGCGACTTGTCTACTTGTCGGTACCCGAGCGACAAGTTGCGACAGGTCGACTCGTAATCCTTGCTAAGTGGTTTTGCTAAAATATTATATTAATTTGTTAGAACACAGAAAGAGCATGAATATTCTGTAAGGGTGGAGGTGGGAGAGACAGGGCTAGTAAGAGATGAAACGCAAAGCAGAGAAATACATTTCAACAAAACAAATAATGGAATGCCTGTTCAAACTCTCACTATCCTAAGCCGCACTAAACCTAAATACCTAATACATTACCATTGCTAATGCGGAACACGAAAGAAGTATAATAATCATTTCAAGCTCCAGAGGCACCCAAATTCAGCCTAAAATCAAGTAGGATGTCTACTTTGAGTTCACCAAGTGAAGTTAATGTGATGTATTTATTTCAAGAAATATACCACAATCCGCGTGAAGCCAAATGAACAAATTAATAGCATGCTGGAATACTGTATTTCCACAATATTAGTTAGATGAGCCAAAGCAATCCCGCAAATTTATTAAATGCTCCAAATCCATCCAAGACTGATGCAACCATAATTGTGCAACGATTGACATGCATTCCTTAAAGAAAACAGCCTTCATCTCAACTGTGACTCCTATGATGCTATCATCTCTTGGTCCATAGTTCTAATCAAGAAAAAAATCTGATTGTGTATTTAATTGCTCGATAAATAACTCACATATTATTACCAAAATCTGCATTAGCCTGCATGACTGCCTGATGTGCAATATCTCAATAGTGTGGTTCGGTAACAGGCATAGAATGACGTCATTTCTCTGTTTGTTATGTTCCATTAGAACAATCTATTATGTCCCAAGAGCAAGCACTGGCATTTTATATTCTTTGGGTTTCCATTCGTTCCAACAGCAGTTGGCTCGTTAGAGCAATTCATGCTCTGAATTCACACAGCTGCCCTTCATATGCAAGAATCAAAGAAAAAAACGAACTTTCCTAAGTTTACCAAGTAGTTAAGCATCTACAAGTCTAACCGATACTTAAACGCCGTCAAAATTCACTAGTACCAACACACAAGCAGAGCTATGGGTTCCAAAATGCATGTCCTATTGAACCAAAAGTCGCAATTGCAAGCTGCTCACTCACCATCGGTATCGCATGAAGTGGCCATCAACAGGCGCGGCCTCAGGCACGTCGTCGGTGGAGATGACACCGTTAGGCAGCCGCAGCAGCACGTAGGGGGTGATCTCGCAGCCCACGATCGGGATCTCCGACGGCAGGTGCACCCGCACCACGCTCAGCATCCTCCACTCCTGCTCCTACTTCCCTGCCTTTATCTGCCCAGCCCCAGCACTAGCAGAAGCTCCAGCTCCTCGTCCCTAGCAGGAGCGGACTTACCACGGGGCATGGGGGTTCAGTTGAACCCCCTAATTATTTCCTGGAAACAAAGTGCTATTAGTAGTAGTATAATTCGGGATCTCAAAAGTCGCAGTTTTAGTTCAACGAAATGGAGACCAAAATACATGGGAAGGCGGATGCGGCCGCCGCGTCTTGACAGCCCGCCCTTCCCATGAGATGGGAGGAAACGGGGTCAACTGAGACCAATCTCGAAGAAAGGGATCTGGCTGGATTCGATTGCTGGCGGCAAAGAGGGTACCGGAGCAAAAACGAAGAGCAATCCGAGCAAAGCTAGGGCTTCCTTACCAACAAAATGAATCGCGTCCGAGCCACGGCACACGAGAAGCAGCAGAGGGGATCGGAGGAGGAAGATCAGGAGAGAACCGGCCGAGCTCCGAGATGGCAGGCGCGCTTCGGTGTGAGAGGAAGGGGGGCGGGGGGAGGGAGGGGTTTCGGCGGCGAGGGACTCCGGGATGGTGCGGTGGATTTGGGGGCAGAAGCACAAACATTTTTTTTAGTCATCAACCCTCCCTCGTGTTGGGCCTAGCCCATTTTTAAGTTCTCCCTGATCTTTCTACAGTATCTTTTTTCCATGCAGCCCACGTCTTCCCGACCTATTTCTCCTCCTCTGGCCCATCATTAGTTCTCCCTGCTCTTTCTACAGTATGCTTGTTGCGCCGGTACCCCTCCAGCCCTAATGACTACTATATTATATTATATTATATATAAAAGATGGACAGATTCACTCCCTCTCCCGCGGTCCACGTCACCGAATTTTTCCTGCCCGTACGATCACTCGAAAGGGCGGTTGGGATCGGCGCGCGCAGCACACCCCCATCCGTTCACTGTTCATCGCACGTTTCTTGACGCGCGTGGTCGACCGGTTGCCGGCTCCCAGCCGGTCACCCTTCCGTTTGCACGGTTTTTGGCGCACGCCCATAACCGGCGGTACCCAGCGACCAACCCGTCTGCACGTTTCCTGACGCATGCTAACTGGTTGCTCCAGGTCGCTCTCCGTTATGTCCTTCTTCCTTCTCCCGGCCAGCCTAGGCTGCTGCGCCCTCCCCGTTTTCCTCACCGCCGCCCTCCCCACGCCCCTCCCTCCTTCTCCTGCTCCGCGCGTGGGGCTCGCCTCCCGCAGCCACGCCGCCACTCTCCGCCTCCCTCGCCACGCTGCCGTACCCATCTCTACGCCGCCGGAGAAGGCGTCGCCAGGGACCCGACTCCTCCTCGACGTGGCTACCTCTCCCGCGTCCACCTCCAGCCCTCTCGGCACCTCCAGCCCAAGCCGCCACTCCTCCGGCGACAGGGAGCAACCTCTCCTCCAGCGGCATCGAGAGGAGGCCGACGAGACCAAGACTGCCCGGATCCCGCCCTGGCGAGGCAGGAGCTTCTGCGCCCGCGCGGTTAGCGTGGACGACGAGGCGCCCTCCAGTTCCGCCGCCGGCGGGTACGACCTGTCCGCTCCGCACCTCTCCTTTTGCATCCGATGTCGTAAGGAGGACGTTGTCAGTACCCCGCTGCCTTTCACCTATTGTTCAGTTTCTGAGGGTTTTTATCAGAGCTTGCCCTAACAAAAGATTCATGTGGCGTCGCAATCCAGGAATTGCTCCCCGAGTCCCTCCTGTCCTTTGGCACTTGCTCGGTGATCGTACACGACATTGCGATGCTGCAAATCTCGACGAGGTTTGTCCACAAGAGGAGTGTTTCTGGAAACAATCCCAGGATTATTTCTCCTGATCTACCAGGCTTTGCTGCATTTGCACCTCACTTAGGTACCCAGACCCATCTCTTTCTCCTGATTTGCCTCCTACTGTCCTCTCTTATAATTTGATCCTCATAGCTTTTCATTTTTTCTATCCAGATGCTTTTTAATCTGCCCCTATGAGGATCAGACCCTTTGGTCTGCTATTTCATGGCAGTATGGCACCAATGGTGTGCGTTCACTAGGCTTTTCTTCATTTAATTTTTAAATTTTACAGCAATATATGCGTTTTTTGTAGAATATTTCGGTAAAATTTCTTTTAAATTTTCTTCATATTTTGAAGCGAGTGATTTAGGTTGTTACGATCAATGCATTGCTTAGAATAAGATGCCCCTGCTATTCACTGTTGCTATCTAATTTTCTCGGAATAATTACTTGTGTGTCCATTGGAAATGGGTGTAGATTGTATGTTTTTTCTTCATGCTGCATAGATAATCAGTTCAGCGGAACTAGCATTGTTTCTTCACGTATATGCGTGCAACCACACTGAGAGATGGGAGAACGACGCCACCGCCATCGATTTGGATCATTTATTAGTCAGGGATAGGCAAACATTCAAACTGAATACAGGTGCTGATCTGATAGCAGTAGCCTTTTAATCTCTTGCCATCATAGTCGAGACTTGAATGCAACCTTCGTTCTCGGTATGATCTAATGAACTTTGAGGCTGATGAAATCTGAGGCTTTTCTCATATATGGATGTTGGTGTAGACAATGCTCAACACAAATTAATAGGCAAACGATATCGCACAATTAACCATATACTAAAAAGAAACTGAAATTAGTATGTCGCGTAGCACTTCTTGGCTTTGATCCTTGTATGAATGAATTAAGATTCAGGTGTTTAATTATGTCATTTTATCTTTTTCATGTCATTTGATATTCACTACTCGTCATAACTGATCAGCAAGTGGTTATGCATATAACTCTGGTCTTCAAATTAAGCATTAGTTCTCATTATTATTATTTTTGCTTGGTTGAAACTTCCATTGACCTGACTAAACTCTTTGGATCTGATCTAGACGTACTAATATGTTGTCAGGTACAATGTGTGTATCCTCAAGTTTCACTTTAGCAGGCACATTAATATGTTGCCTAAATATTCATACTATGTGTCCTTTTTGTTTTGGAAGGCAGAACCAGAATGTGAACCTGTAGTAAAGCTTCAGCTTCTTATTACTGCCGGTAATCTTGATCTTCACTGTAGAGAAGCATGTGATTTATCTTTACTCTCCACCAATGCATCAATATAATTGTGCACATATGAGTTCCTGATTGTATGGTTTACCTCATGTGAAGATTATTTTATCTTCTTGGTTCTGCGCTGTCTTCCTTAGTTTCGCCTGAAGTCAACACAAATTAATAGGCAAACGATATCACACAATTAACCATATACTCCCTCCGTTCGGAAAAGGATGTCACAAAAATGGTCTATCTATAGTTCATTTTTGTGACATCCTTTTCCGAACGGAGGGAGTACTAAAAAGAAACTGAAATTAGTATGTCGCGGTAGCACTTCTTGGCTTTGATCCTTGTATGAATGAATTAAGATTCAGGTGTTTAATTATGTCATTTTATCTTTTTTCATGTCATTTGGTATTCACTACTCGTCATAACTGATCAGCAAGTGGTTATGCATATAACTCTGGTCTTCAAATTAAGCATTAGTTCTCACTATTATTATTTTGCTTGGTTGAAACTTCCATTGACCTGACTAAACTCTTTGGATCTGATCTAGACGTACTACTACGTTGTCAGGTACAATGTGTGTATCCTCAAGTTTCACTTTAGCAGGCACATTAATATGTTGCCTAAATATTCATACTATGTGTCCTTTTTTGTTTTGGAAGGCAGAACCAGAATGTGGGACCTGTAGTAAAGCTTCAGCTTCTTATTACTGCCGGTAATCTTGATCTTCACTGTAGAGAAGCATGTGATTTATCTTTACTCTCCACCAATGCATCAATATAATTGTGCAAATATGAGTTCCTGATTTTATGGTTTACCTCATGTGAAGATTATTTTATCTTCTTGGTTCTGCGCTGTCTTCCTTAGTTTCGCCTGAAGAGTTCATTTGGGGGTTGAGTGTGCATATGCCATATGCTTAATTTCCATTGTTTGATGGTGGAGCAATCAGTTAAATCGTGGCTCCACTGCATGTTTAGAGGGGGCATGAGCGCACAGTATTCACTACTAGGAAAGGGTTATAGAGAGGTTGCCAGTCTGTGGCGCACCATTAATTCGTGTGCCACAGAATTATTTCTGTGGCGCATGGATTCTGGTGCGCCACAGAAATTTCCACTTTCTGTGGCGCATCTTTGCCCATGCGCCACAGAAAGTAACATTCTGTGGCGCATGTCCACAGATGCGCCACAGAAAGCCATACTTCTGTGGCGCCCAGACCCATG
Organism: Poa pratensis; assembly: GCA_947311845.1. Classification (NCBI taxonomy): domain Eukaryota; kingdom Viridiplantae; phylum Streptophyta; class Magnoliopsida; order Poales; family Poaceae; genus Poa; species Poa pratensis. The sequence goes on from CAMZMU010000113.1 coordinate 748,548, forward strand.
CGCCACAGAATTCCTGTGGGTCCCACCTGCAATCATTGGGCCAAGGTCCATCTGGGGACATTCTGTGGCGCACCGTGTTGGTGCGCCACAGAAACACAGCTTTCTGTGGCGCATCCAACACATGCGCCACAGAAAGTTGGGTTTCTGTGGCGCACCAGCCACGGTGCGCCACAGAATGTTCACTTTCTGTGGCGCATAAACACCATGCGCCACAGAAAGTTGGCCCAGATCTACAAAAAGGTGGCACCACCCTTTCCCCATGCATGTGACCTTCTTCATCCTCCCATCTAGCTCGAGCTCCTCCTCTCTCCCATGCCATTTTGACCATCCTATTCTCCATTATTTGTTATTAAACCTAGTTTATTTGATATATAATTGGTGAGGGCTTTGGGAGAGCCTCCATATATATTCTCCTCCTCTCTTTTTGTCCACAATTTTCTCTCCATCACCACACACTCTCTCTCATCGATCACGGTCACGTCTCGGCAACGGATCTAGATCTACTAGGTGGGTATTGTTGGATGGATGTTTGTTAAAGGCATGAGAAACTTGTCGGCGGGCGATTGTGTGTGTGGTTTGCATGAAGCAAACTATTGTTGAACGGATCTATGCATGAAACTTTGTGTGTGGTTTGCATGAATCTTTGCTTGCGCCGGCGTGGTGCATGGATGTTTGCCGAAATGTTGATTCATTTCCATTTCGGTAAATTTTTGCACCACATATGTCCTACTTTTAGGGGAAGTCATGCCGAATTTTTTCGTCGAACATTTCCGACTTTCCGATTTCCCGCATGAGAAGCTTGTATGTGTGTGTGTGCATGTTGCGGTTAATTAATTCTAATTAATAACACATACTCTATATGTATACCGCGTAGGCGACCATGGTCATCAAGATGAGCTCCAATCGAATCAACAACTACAAGGAAGAAGCGAAGGCGGAAATGATCGGTGCAACGGGCGCCAGATACGATGTCCGTGTAGAAGTTGCAAATTTGTGAGATGGATCGACCCTGATTCCGGACAATTGGAGGAACACCTGCTCAGGCGCGGTTTCATGGAAGGCTTCAACCAAGCGCCGACAGCAAATGTTGCGCCTGAAGACGAGGGCGGGCAAGATGATCGTGACGAAGGAGATGCCGACGGACATGGTCATGATGGTGGTGGAGAAGACGCGAACACGCCGCAGAGCTCGCTAATGTCGGCCTTGATGGAGTCCATGTTCAAGAACTGCTCCTCAAGAACGCGAGCACCGTTAGAGAGAAAGCCAAGCTGGCGCAAATGGAGATAGACGGGAAGACTCCGTTGTATCCTGGGTGCCGGCCACAGGATACGCGCTTGCAAGTAACGCTTGATGCTCTGGAGATGAAGTCGGGAAACAAATGGACCGACGCGAGCTTCAACAAGAACATGCAATTCTTGCACGAGCGTCTTCCCGAGGGGAACACATTGCCAACTAGTATCGAGGAGGCCAAGAAAGTCGTTTGCCCTCTTGACCTACCGCACGTTAAATACCACGCCTGCATCAATGATTGCGCAATTTATCGGGGCGAGTACGAGGACAGAACCACATGTCCGGTGTGCGGCCAAGGACGGTACAAGAGCCGTGGGAAGAAAGTTCCTCGAAAAGTGGTATGGTACTTTCCTATCACTCCCCGTCTGCAGCGGTACTTCGTGGACCCTAAGGAAGCAAAGCTCATGCAATGGCACGCGGAAAGGGAGAAGCCCGAAGAAGATCCGGAGAAGGGCAGGATCCTTACACACCCTTCAGACGCTAGCCAGTGGCAAGAGTTGGACGCCGTCGGAAATTTCGGAGGCGACGCAAGGAACGTCAGGCTCGGTATGAGCACCGATGGACTCAATCCGTTCGGCAACCAGAGTAGCACGCATAGCACCTGGCCCGTGTTTGTATGGCCTTACAACCTTCCCCCGTGGTTGTGCACGAAGCAAAGGTACATACACATGAGTATTCTCATTCAGGGGCCGAAACAAGCAGGTGTCCACATACATCTGTATCTCGCGCTGTTGAAAGAGGAGTTAGCCACGTTGTGGGAGACGCCAGCCCGTACGTGGGATGCCTACACTGGAGATTATTTCGACATGAGAGCCGCGTTGCTCACGACGGTGCAGGACTATCCTGGTTGCTCATATGTATCGGCCCAGGTAGGCCACGGATTCTGCGCATGTGTCAGGTGCATGGATAAGACCCCGCATCTCCAGCTACCAAGGAATCCCGGGTCTTCGAAAACCGTGTACCCAGGGGCTCGAAGGTGGCTTCGCATGGATCACCCGTGGAGAAAACGCGGTGAACTGTTCAATGGTAAGGACGAGATCGAAGAGCCCCGAGCCGAGGAGCGGCACAGAAATCGACGAGCTGTTGAAAAATTGGGAGGAGTGCCCCGCGCCGGGAAAGAAACGACCGAAGGTAGATCCGCTGCTGGGTGTATGGAAAGCGAGGTCTGTTTTCCACGACTTGGAGTACTGGAAGGTCCTCAAGACGCCACATAGCCTCGATATGATGCACATTACGAAGAATGTCACCGAGGCTCTGCTTGGCACTCTTTCCAACATGCCGGAAAAGACCAAGGATGGGACGAAAGCAAGATACGATCTGAAATGGCTTGGTGTCAGGAAAGATCTTCAGGCTCCCGATAGCGATGACGATGATGATGATGATCAGACGGAAGGGACTCAAGGTCGCCGCAAAAGGGTAAAGAAGAACACTGTGGTGCTTCCCGCTACGTGCTTCACTATGAGTCCGGAGGAGCTCGAGCAATTCTACATGTGTCTCCTAGGAGTCAAATTTCCTCATGGTTACGCGGGGCAGATAAGCAGATATCTGGACGGAACGAAGAAGAGGTTTAGCGGGATGAAGTCTCACGACTGTCACGTGCTGTTGACGCAGATACTTCCCGTTGCGATTCGAGGGATAATGGACGAGCACGTCCGTGATACGCTGCTTGCCCTTTGCAACTTTTTCGACGTCATCAACAGGAAGTCGATCGGCGTGAAGCAGCTCGACAGGCTAGAGGAAGAGATCGTGCTGATACTATGCGAGCTCGAGATTTACTTCCCGCCAGCATTCTTTGATATCTGCGTGCATCTCCTTCTCCATGTCGTTGATGACATCAGGCAGCTCGGGCCAACGTTCATGCACTACATGATGCCGTTCGAAAGGATGAACGGTGTCATGAAAGGATACGTCCGCAACAGGTCCCATCCAGACGCAAGCATGGCCAAGGGCTTTCTAACCTACGAGTGCATCTCCTTCTGCCAGAATTATCTAAGCACCGAGAACCAGGATGTTGGTCCCCACGAGGAAACACTTCGGCAGGCTCAATGGATATGGTCACCGAGAGGGCACCAGCTCAACCTTTGTCAGCATGCAGGGTCGAAAGGACGACTTCGACAGGGCTCACCGGGTCGCGCTACAACACTTACAATTGATCGAAACTTGGGTGGAACAGCACAAATGCTTACTCGAGCAACATTACATCAAACTGGGCCGGCCGAGGAAGAAGGGAGACGTAACCAGAGCGCACAACTCTAGCTTCACGCGTTGGTTCAAGCAAAAGCAACTGGAGCTAGCAAAGAACAAAGCACCATCTACGGAAGATGAAAGACTCATATTCTCCTTATCACGGGGTCCCTCGCACAACGTAAAGACCTATCAGGCGTACGACATCAACGGCTACAGATTCTACACCGAGGAAAAGGACAAGAAGTCGGAATATCAAAACTCAGGAGTAACTATGCTATCCTACGGCGATGAGGAGGCTACTGTCAAGGAAAGATACTTCGGAAGGATTGAGGACATATGGGAGCTCAACTACTGTGGAGAGTTGGTGCCAATGTTCCGTGTAAGATGGGCCAAGGACGTCGTCAAAGAAGGCCGGTATTTCACCACCATGGTAATACCCGATGCCAAATCGAAGAACGCCTCCGCGAAAAATGAGCCATGGGTACTCGCTAGCCAAGTTGAGCAATGCTTCTTCATTACCGACCCGTCAAAGCCTAGCCGTGTTGTCGTGAGGAGGGGCAAGAGGAGCATCATCGGAATGGAAGGAGGCGCCACCGAGCAAGACTTGGACAACGAGCCAAAGATCGAGGAGGAATTCGACAAGTTCTTCGACATGCCTACTACTAGTACACAAAGAAGGAAGATCCCTACCTACCAAAGGTTGTCCGTTCACGCGAAGAAATCTCAAGGTCACCGGCCTAAAGTTTTCAACCGCGAAGAAGGGAAAGAAGAGAATCTAGCTCGCGGAACCGAGACGAAGAAGAGACTTTTTTGGTGTATTTAATTTGTGTGTGTGTGAGAGACAATGCAATGCAAGCATATATATGTATGAGACATTGTGTGTGAGACCATGCAAGACCATATATATGTATTCAATGAATTCAATATGTACCAAAGACATTAATTATGTGTAGTTTTTTAACCAAAAATATTTGAAAAGAAAAAAAGTTCAGCAAAAAAAAGCCCAGGACATTCTGTGGCGCACCACCTAGCGGATGCGCCACAGAATATTAACTTTCTGTGGCGCATCCCTCCGTCGGTGCGCCACAGAATGCTCGGGCCTCTACTAACATGTGGGGCCGCCCCCTGTTAGGCCAGATAATTCTGTGGCGCACCACCTAGCGGATGCGCCACAGAATCTTCACTTTCTGTGGCGCATCCGGATGGTGCGCCACAGAAGTCTTGCGCCTGCACTTACATGTGGGGCCACCTGCGCTGTCCCTTTCTTCCCCAAATTTTCGCTAAGTGTCAACTGCCCGCGCTCGCGTCCTGCCACCCCTCGCCGTCGACAACTCCCGACGCCGGCCGCCCCCGCCCAAACTCGCCGCCGCCGCGCCCAAACTCGCCACCGCCCCCTCCCAAACTCCCCTGCTCCCCTGCATCCTCGGAGTACCGGCCTCGTCCGCCGCCGTCCTCTTCTGTGCTGCGCGTTCTCGGCCTCGTCCGCCTCCGGCCGTCGCCTCCTGTTAGCCCGGTCGAGTCCGGCGTCGCCTCCTCGTCACGCAGACGACCTCGACCTCCCCTCCCTCCCCTTCCCGCCCAAGGTGAGCTTCCCATCTCTACCTCCTCCTTCCCCTCCCAAAACCTGCACGCAAGGTGTTTGTGCGTGTGTGCGAGTGGCATCACAGTAGTTTCTCCCCCTTGTGATGCCGTCGCAATGCATGGATATGTTGAGAGAGGGTTGGTCGACAGCAACGCCGTGGTACCCTGCTGCTGCGACTGCGTGAACCGTAATTCATCCTTGCATGAGATGTGAAGCTAGCAGAATGGATTGCTAGACTGCTGCTTCTTTTTGTTTGCTACGGTTCAAAAATTGCACTGCATGTTTAACAGAAACCAGCTGGGCTTTGAGGTAGCTAGCAAACCAACTATATTTACTACTCTAGTGATGCTCAGCAATTCCGTTCCATAGTCTGATTTGCGACTTTGGGTTCAGCTCAGTGGAGAATAGGCATAAAATTCAGATTAGGTGCGATGTCTAAGTAGTAAATCTTTTAGCTGAAGCACTGACCTCCCATCATATCATCCTAGTGTGTATTTTGCACTTGTAAGTAAGCAGTTAAGACATGCTGGTGGCCTGGCCAGCATGGGGTGCCTTGCTCCCTTTGCCCACACCCAACACCAGCCGCGCTTTTCTTCTTTTGCCCCAAGCTAGTTTGTAGTATACAAGGTGCAGGTTCAAAGTGTGCATGTGGATGTGGTCTTATCACTTATAATCTCATATGCAGATATGCTCCTGTTTTATAGCCTCAGAAGAAAAGTTCATATGCATGAAAATTTTGCTAAGTTAAATTTATTGCAGCACCACGAGGAGCACCTCCACCACGCCGATCTCGGACCCGAGCCTCCCTTCCCTACCCGAGGTAGTTCCTCTCTCCCTCGATGTGGATGTGGATGTGGTGATGTATGTGCATGAGGATATGTGTCCACGACCATCGTGTCGTGGTTGTTTGTGCTCCGACCATCGTGTCGTGGAGATGCCGGCCAGCGATGCCGGCCATTATTTGTGAAATGCTTGTGCAGGTACCCCGTGAGGCCCTTGAGATTGCCGGAACGTCGATTAACTTCCGTTCCGGCAAATTCGGGTACTCCATATGTCCTATTTTTAGCAAAGGTCATGCCAAATTTCGTGAAATTTAGCATGACTTTGCTAAAAATAGGACATATGGGGTATTGCGGCTAATGCATGGGCCGGGGTATCTTAGTACTAAATTAAGTGATGCTTTTGTTATATTTGTTGTACTAACTTTTTTCCTCTTTTTCAATGCAGTGCAAACATGTCCTCCGAGGCCGGTCCTTCTAAGCACATGAGCGTCGAAGAACAAGCTAGAGAAAAGAACAAGCCGTTCTGGGAAGTGAATAACCCGGAGATGGAGGATGCGGAGGCCGCCGAACTGGCTCGTGACGGCGATGGTGACTTTCTGTTAGAGATGGAGGATGCGGAGGACACCGACGGAGATGGGGACGCAACCACCACCACCGAGGGCGGCGACCACACGGATGTCGGGGGTGGCGACCACACGGATGGCGGTGGTGGTGGTAACCCGACCGCTAAGAGGCATAAGAAGCAGAGGAAGGACCGGACACCGAATGCGGTGGCCCCCATCACAGACACGTTCACTAAGGTCTCCTTAAGTGGCCAACCACAGGAGCCTAGGAACATCGCAAAAGGGTACGGCATGCAACTAGGGTGCATCCTCCGGGAAACCGTGTCGATCAACACATATGACCTCAGGAGCGCGGAGAATGAGGCTTTGCGCACACAACTCCTCAATAAGCTTCACGAACGATACATTTTCCCGGATGATGGAAACAAAAAGGTGGACAACTTCGCCATCACGAAGATGAACACCGCCTTGACCAGCTGGAGAGGCCGGGTGAAGGCGAAGATTGAAAAGGGTCTTAGCTGGGAAGAGATCAGTGCCAAAGAGCCGTACATCGACATAGAAGAGTTCGAGGCATTGAAGTTGTCCTTGGCATCTCCGGAGGCTGAAAAATGGACCGAGTGGGGGAAGAAAATGCGGGCACTGAACTTAGGTAACCACCATTTGGGAAGCGGCGGTTACGCAGGAAAACAGCCCGTTTGGGACAAGGAGGATGCCGAGGTTGCGAGACTTGGGAAGGAGAACATGTGGCATAAAATCACGGACGAGCAAGTTAGGAACTTTGTTCGGTCCCGCTACTATCTGAAGCCGGGGACGGGGGAATTCGTTACCGACTATAAAGATGTGCTGGATTTCGAGAAAACGCTGGTAAGGAACTTAATTACCGCGGATATCTCAAAGTCCATTTGCGTTGATTTCTACATGGGTTCACGTTTATTTCCTTTGTCCGCAGGAGGCTGAGTTGAAGGCTGAGGCTGAGGCCGGCCCGTCGTCCCAGGAGGCTCAGGCCGGCCCGTGGGACACGACTTTCAACCGGGCGATGAACGTTTTCAAGGGGAGGGACAAGTCAAAGCCGCCGACGTCAGCTGGCCGTGTGACCGGCTTTGGTACGTCGATGAAGTTCATCGAGTACTACAGCACGGACACCGACAAGAAAAAGGAGAGGAGGAAGCCGGCTAAAGATAGAGCCGAGGTTCTCGAGCTAAGGAAGAAGCTGGAGACACTAGAGAAAGAAAAGGTGGACTCTACCATGGTGGACAAGCTAGTGGCCGAGAAGGTGAACGAGCAGCTCCGGACGTTGTTACCCCCTGGGTTGATGGAGGGGTTAGCTGCCTGGAACGCGAGAGGTCAACAGGGGCCGATACACGTGCCCAGCTTCGCCGGCAGCACCTCCAGCAATAACGTGTCGCCGGTCCTGGTGACCCCACCGGTGCTCCCTGTCGTGGATCAACAGACACCAAGGCCGGAGAATAATGATAATGCGCACGAGCGGCCGGAGAATGATAGGCCGGCCGCCGGCACCGGCGCCCTTGTCTCGACATTAGCCGAGCTCGACGCCATCACCAAGGTAACTAATTAGTTAGTCCGCGACATCTTCTATGACTATATATGCCTTTGATGACTGCCATATCTCATGCATGGTGCCCAACATGTGTTGACTCCCAGGACATGCCTTGCATACTCCTGCATAGGGTGGGGGTCGGCGGCGAGTTGAAGGAAGTCGCAACGGCCAAGATCATACAACCTTTGACCCGCGATATGCACAACACCCGAATGAGCGAGGTCGTGATGAAAGTCAATGTGAGCGAGGTACTGCCTGAGTTCCATGACATCGACCCCCCCACGCAACCTCCGGGAGCCGAGAAACACATGAAGCTTGGCGAATGCGGGAAGTGGATGATGGAATGGCCGAAGACCCAGATTCGTCTTGGGGATGTTCTTCATGGGGTCAGGCGCACCGGCGGCGCCACCTCGAGGCCCCGGCCCCAGGTCGTTCGGCCCCCGTCGAGGCGGCCACAAAAAGCTGTTGCGGATGAACCGGCGCCACAAGCAGCCGTCGCCACCACCCAGAAGGAACCGCCGGTCGCCGCCACCACCACCCAGAAGCTACCGCCGGTCGCCGCCACCACCGGCCGGAAGCCGCCGGTCGCCGCCACCACCGGCCGGAAGCTACCGCCGGTCGTCGCCGCCACCAACCGCCACAAACAGTTGTTGGGAACATCTTCACCGCAACCGTCCAAGGTTAGTTCTGACTTTCCGAATTCCCCGACTTTCCGACTTTCCCGACTAACGGATGTGCTATTGTTTATGTTTAGGACAAAGCCGTTGCACCTCAACTTGGTGGCAACGACGACAATGAGGAGGAGGAGAATGATGTCAACGTCGATGACTACATCAACACTGGCGCCTGCATGGATGGTATGTACATGCCTCTTGTGGATGAAGAACCCTTCCGCGACCACCGCGGTCAACCTGCTCGTCCCACTTCATGCACACAACGCCTGGCCTTCACCGACACGCCTCCGGATGCCGGCGATCATCAAGCTCAACCGGGTAACATTTTCAGCCCTAACACACTGAAAGAAACTGTTAAAGCGGGGTTCACTTCACCCCCACAATCCACAGAGATGAAGAACAAGAAGCACAGGAAGAGAAAAGGATCCTCCACCTCTGCGAGCCAGCCAGCTCCTAAGATCCGGGGTCTTGAAGACACGATTCCACCCCGTGCGGATGGCTTCCCCCGAGTTCATGAAGCTGGTAAACCTATCTTGTCTGGGGACTTGCTCCGCCTTGCAGAAGGACCCATGATTGCCTTGCAGGAATCTATCTTGCATCTAGAGGAGCTCCTTCTTAAAGACAAGCAGCCGAGTTACCCGGCGTTCGCGGTCAAGGTGCCAAACGAGCTGGTGGACTTCGTCCAGGAAGACCCCGCGGATGTGTTCTTCATAGCGTACGAGGACATCTTCAAACTCTTTCACACTCAACGGCTGGACTATAACATGATCCGCCTATATGCGCTCGATATGGCGATGAAGATCAGGAGAGATGATACCCCGTACGTCGCGATAGTGGATCCCTACTACATGCGCGACAGCCATCTAGTGGAAGGATCAAAGACACGGGAAACGGCCACGGAGTACCTCGTAAGGGTCATGCTGGCCAACAAGAGGAAGAACGCCCTTCTTCTGCCTTTCTTTTTCGAGTAAGTACACATCCGCTCGCCACCGTCGGATCTTATGCCTTCTTGTACATTTCTTCCATCGCTGATCCTTTGTCCAACATTCCGTTTCAATTGTGTTGAGCAGGGACAAGTACTGCGCACTCATCTACGTATCCCCGAGGTGGTCCATTGCCACTTATTTGGACTCGGGGAATAAATCCACGCCGAGACGATACACCAGAATAAAGGGTGTTCTCGATGACGCTCTCGAGGCCTATGCCCAAAAGGGCGGCCCCTTCCATAAGAAGTCGGAATTCTTCACGGACGAAAACACACACAAGTTCCAGCATGGGACCGGCTTCCATTGCATCAAGCAACTGGATGGCAGCGTGAAGGAGGCCTACTACGCCCTCCATCACCTTAAAGCGATTGTCCGGGATTTCGAGAAAATGAAGATTCCATCTGGTCTCGCAGAATACACCAAAATGGCGGATTCTCTCACCGATGCTGATTACAGAACAGACTTCCATCGCATCCGGCTGCAGTTGTCAACGATCATCCTCGACGATGTCATTCACAAATCAGGGTCCTACCACTACCCCAGAGGTATTATAGAAGTGCATGTGTAGGGTTATATATTATATATATGCTATGCTATGAAACCCAAATAGGATAGCCATATGATTTCCAACCATGACAATTGATTGATTGTCTTGCCTCTCTACTTAGATGAATAAATTATACTCTATTTATATCACTAACCAATATATATCCCAATCCATCTTCAGGGTTGTGTCAGAGGGATATCGAAGAACGACTAGAGGCACAGAATGACACCAGGGAGTGGAAGACGAAAGAAGGCTATCAACCGTTCCCGGCGCCGCTCAAGAAGAGGACTCCATGATCATGCATGCTCCCGCGCGCTCTTGCTCACCATCATCGCCGATGTGTACTACATTTGATCATAGTTAGGCGGCGAACACTTGATTTGTAATGTGTAGTGTGAAATGATGAAACATTCGGCACTTTTGTGACTATGTGTATATATGTATCTCGATCGGGCACTAAGTAATATGTGTGATGACATATTGATTAATGTGTTTGTCTGTTTATATACCTGTCAAATATACCTGTATTTCTGTATAAACCTGTATAAATCCTGTATATACCTGTATTTGTACAGCAAAACGAAAAAATACCGGTATTTCTGTTTCATATTTCTGTGGCGCACGCTTTTTTTTTGTGGCGCACCACTTTCTGTGGCGCACGAAGGAACAGTGCGCCACAGAATTCCTCTGCATAGGGTGCTGCCGACCTATTTCTGTGGCGCACCGCGCTGGGTGCGCCACAGAAATAATTTTTGTGGCGAGAATTCTGTGGCGCACCCAGAAATCCTCCGGTGCGCCACAGAAAGTCAAAAACGTGCGCCACAGAAAGGCCTTTCTGTGGTAGTGATTGAGCCAGCGCAACTAGGGCTAGGGCAATGCCAAATCGGCATGTCTATGATAAATTAATAATGAATGTGTCTATAATCAATCATACCAAATATGTTATTTTCGCATATGTAGAGTAAGACTGTTTATTTTACTAGAGTTTTTGATAAATATTAATGGTAGTAAGTAGTAACTGAGTCACTCAGATATACCAGACCTATGTCGTTTCATTTCTTTTTGTAGTATTAACAGTTATGACTTATGAAGGTATAACATGTGTTCATCCGGGAATAGGGTCTGGCAGTGTACTGTATTTCTTGGTAGTGTCATCTGCTGGGTCTGGCACTTTGTAACTCTACTTCTTTTGTAGTGTGACGAGTTATTTGCAACCCCATATCTTCGCTCATCTTTCATGTGCATCTTCGCTCATCTTTCATGTGCTTAACTATGTTATCGAACCAGTACTCTTATTGAACAAACATACTGAGGACTAATTGCTTCTTGCATGCACCTGGCTATCCTTATATGCCTACCTAACTTCTGGTTATATGGTTATTCACTCAACTGTTTTCATTACTATTTTGTTGCAGGAGGAGCAAAATGAGAAGAGGCTTAACGAGGTGGGTTCTGTTCACAACACATGATTGGTTACAAATATGTTCAGGCTTATTAAGTTGCTTCAATATACAGAGCATGGTGTCATATTTCCTATAGATCTAATTCTACTTAAGATATTTAAGTCATGTATATTTTCTACACGTGAGCTTGCAATATCGTTCTCCTTGATTATAATGAGAAGCAAAAATTCTTTTACATGCACAATAGTTCTTCCTTCCACCAATGGAAAGTATAAATCTCAGAGCAGTTTAAGCTGCTTGAAAAGAAAGTGGGTATTGATATTCTGTTCAAAGTTCCATGTTCCTACGTTGACTGAAAGAGGGCTTAATTCCCCATCAAAGTCAAATAGAGAGGTTAATGAAACTTGCCTATTTTTTCTAATGCACTGTATGTGTACATAGCCAGAGCTAAGTACTATTACATGTATGTGATCATTTTATGTTCCTATTCCTGCACTTATGAGGCTTTCCATAACATAGTTAACTCCGGATTGGAGAGTCAAGGTTGCGTCATGGCATGTAAGGGTAGTGTCGTGGTCGCCAAAAAACATGAACTGCACTATCGCCTCTATGTTTTCTCGTCAGATTCGACGTCCTTTGCGTTAACATAGTCTGTACCTGTATGCATTGGTAGCATTATTTCTTGTGTTCATCTAAAGTTATAAGGCTAGTTTTATTCACATAATTTGCTTTGTGGGTCTACAGAATATGGTCATAATCAGTAGAAAATTAAGCGATCATGAGATCCTAGCCATGCTTACGTTGGGCAGAACAACTATTAACCCATTCAATAACATTTTCTCACAGAGAAGAGGTAGCATATGTAAAGGAACTGTGGAGTTACTTCAAAAGCTGTGTACTTCAGTATTGAATCCATGTGTCATCCCCCTTGTCATTGGCTTCAAAACTCCAACCTATATATTCTAGTAAATGGACTCGAGCGCAACCTCTGAAGTTGAAGGCAGGAAGATGATTCAGTGAAGAACAACATGTTAGTCGTTACTACATCTATGTTGTTCTGCAGACTAAAATATGTGGAGATTGTCCATGTCACCTTGTTGCTGGACGAAACATAGATATATGTTAGATTAACTGTAGTTTCTATCTAAAAGGAAAATATAGAAAGTAGAAAACATTAGTTTCACCTTGTTCGAACACATTAAGATAAAACTTGCCTATTAGTTTCACCTCATAAGTGCAGGAATAGGAACATAAAATGATCACATACATGTAATAGTACTTAGCTCTGGCTATGTACACATACAGTGCATTAGAAAAAATAGGCAAGTTTCATTAACCTCTCTAAGTGCAGGAATAGGAACATATGTTGCGTCATGGCATGTAATGTGTTCGAACAAGGTGTTCGAACAAGGTGAAACTAATGTTTTCTACTTTCTATATTTTCCTTTTAGATAGAAACTACAGTTAATCTAACATATATCTATGTTTCGTCCAGCAACAAGGTGACATGGACAATCTCCACATATTTTAGTCTGCAGAACAACATAGATGTAGTAACGACTAACATGTTGTTCTTCACTGAATCATCTTCCTGCCTTCAACTTCAGAGGTTGCGCTCGAGTCCATTTACTAGAATATATAGGTTGGAGTTTTGAAGCCAATGACAAGGGGGATGACACATGGATTCAATACTGAAGTACACAGCTTTTGAAGTAACTCCACAGTTCCTTTACATATGCTACCTCTTCTCTGTGAGAAAATGTTATTGAATGGGTTAATAGTTGTTCTGCCCAACGTAAGCATGGCTAGGATCTCATGATCGCTTAATTTTCTACTGATTATGACCATATTCTGTAGACCCACAAAGCAAATTATGTGAATAAAACTAGCCTTATAACTTTAGATGAACACAAGAAATAATGCTACCAATGCATATAGGTACAGACTATGTTAACGCAAAGGACGTCGAATCTGACGAGAAAACATAGAGGCGATAGTGCAGTTCATGTTTTTTGGCGACCACGACACTACCCTTACATGCCATGACGCAACCTTGACTGTCGCAACTGCAATAAGCGGTATAGTGGGAATGAAATGCGTCGTCCTCGCTGATGTCACACAAGATGCTCTCGACGCTGAGATCATAGATTCAGGCGAGGTAAACAAGTACAGCAAGCATTACACTGTTTGAATTTTTCGCAATAGTTTATACATCATACTCTGAACTTCTCTACATCAGGACACAAACTCTACAACAGTAAGCAAGAGCAAAACCCAGGAATTGGCCACTACATTGGCAAAAAAAAGGTACATGTCCACAGCAATCCTGTAAGAGCATAACTTATCACACTCATACTAAAACTTACGACTTATCTATTTTTCTGCAGTACAACTCATGAAAAAGACAAAGCAGTCAGGGAAACATTCCCTCCCAAAAAAAGAAGCTTAACTTTACAATGTAAGCAGCTGGAGTAAATACATGCAAAATAAGTTACACATTGTTATCATAGTATAATGATCTCGCTTTATTCTTTTTCCAGCAGCAAATAGCAAGCTGCCGTCTGTACCACCAGATCAGCCTGTCCCAATTATAGGAGACAGAGAAGAGGCAAAACAGATGAAGCAAAGATCTTGCATGAAACTTTTGATCCATCGACTCCGGTCACAAAAAATAATATGTATAATTTCATGGACCTATGTGTTCTATTTTCAGTATCCTGTAAAATTAAGTACTTAGCCATCTGTGTATGGCTACCTTAGTTCGGATATCCTACTCAGTCTGTTTAAACCTGCCACTGTCACTTTCAGGGTGTTTTAGTATCTGCTGCTTGCATGATAATAGCTGTCTTACCATTTTTATTAAAACTTACCACTGCAATATTTACACATCTCAAACTGTGCTACTGTTGTTTCCAACTCATGCCAAATCACTAATATGCAATGAACATACCCAGTAGCCCAGAAGGTGAAGATCTTCTCTTCTTCTTAGGAAAATATTTTAATCCGAAGGGCACGGCGTGTCGCCGCGCCAGGTTACCTAGTCTTTTTCGAGAGTACGAGCGTACCTTACTTTAGAAGGCACAAGCCATGTCATTCTCGCGTACAAGAAATAGCACAGACGGCTGAGAGAAATACTCCATTACATCCGAAAAAGAAAAACTAGCTAACTCCTCGCGGCATCAGTTGGGCCTCCATGTCCTCCTCTTCTGGCGACAGACAACATCGCTAACTCCTCAGACTAGTCACAATGGGAGTATCATAGCTAGTATCATGCATCTGATGTGGCACAGTAATTAATGAAAAAAAATGATAGTGGTATCTACCTATATTACGATATCATAGCACATAAAATAACGAAAATTCGTTTTGGAGCCCGGGCTCAAATGCACCGGAAATCCCGTCCATCCTTGTGATTCGGGATATGTTCCCATGGCCCAGCGCATCTGCTTTTACCGCGGTTAAAATCGGTGTGTGGCCCACTGTATCCAGGGCATTAACTGAGCCGTATTTGCCGGGACAGATGCTCAGTAACGATCGAGCCGTGTCCTGAACCATCTATACTTGTTCAAAAAAAAAAAAAAAAAAAAGAACCATCTATATCCGCCAACTGCCAGCATTAAATCCGAAACCTATATCCATTCCCCACATCTTATTCAACCTTGCACCCGAGACGGAAGAACACCAAGATCTCTCCACAGCTCCCATTGCCTACGGATAAACATTCCAGAGTATGGCTAAAATTTCCTGAGTTGGCCTTTAATGTACTCCAGCATGCAAGGTTTTTCTCAAGATGAAAATAACAATGGAAATCGAGATAAATTAGAATAGTATTTACAGTGGCTACTCACTGGATTTGTCTAGAACTAATTTTACTTTGCATGAATTCAGTTTCAGCAAATCTTGCAAGTTGATAAGAAAATAAACAGATTACAAATCTTGCGACTTGCAAAGTTTCAACAGAACTGAATTTTCCTCACTGAGTACATGTACTTGCACAAACAGATTACTACAACTATGATTTGATTTGATAAAGAAATCTTGCAAGTTAAACAGATTCTTGCACAAACAGATTACTACAACTATGATTTGATTTGATAAAGAAATCTTGCAAGTTAAACAGATTCTTGCACAAACAGACTGATTCTTTGCAAGTTCACTGAACATATGTACTTGCACATACAGTTACAGACTACTCGTTAGAGCACAAACTGCTGAATTTTGAAATGAGCCCCTGGGTCTGCAGTTTCAGTTGGCAGATTTTCCCTCGTTCTACAGTTCACGCTTACCTTCTCGCCCAACCCGTTGCCTGCGGGTCAAAATGGGCCACTGAAGCTTGAGTTCCTGGATGCGAAAGCCTGGGACGCTTGCTCACCTAAGTGGTCTCGTGGACATCCGAGTGTCGAGGCAGAAACAGGAGCAACTCCGTTGATGTGACAACACCTGAATTGTCTACTCGCGTGCATCACGGCAGCGCATCCCGGCGGGGCGGCGAAGGAAGCAGCAGCTTCTCCTCCTTGGAGTGGTAGCACGCGACGACCTCGACCACGTTCTCATGCCGGAGCTTGCCCAACAGCTGCACGGTGTGCGCGAAGTCCTTGCGCCGCGGCACGCACGGAAGAACTGCAGTTGCACGCGCGTTCCCGCCACCGCTGCCACTCTCCTTCCTTGATGTCTGCTGCTCCTCCTGCCGGTGTGGCTCGGCCACCAAGACCGGACTGTCGCGGCTGCCAGCGGACGTCCACCCGAACCGGCAAGCGGCCTTCACACCAGCCACGCCCGCGGGTGGCTAGGACGCCTTCGACGAGGTTGGAAGGCCTGGCCCTTCCGTTCAGCAAGGTTCGAAGAGGAGCTCACGGGATCCAGCACAAGGCCTGGCCGCCGCAAGTCGCATCGTCGCGTACACTGGTGAAGAAGTGGACGACGTCGAGGCCGCATAAGATGGCACGAGGAGCGGGGCGCGCCGGAAGGCGGAGTGCGCGAGCTGCCTCCCGCGGTCGAGATCGATAGGCTTCGGCCCCGAGCACCACGGCCGCAGAGATAGCACCTGCGCGGCGGCGTGGTCGTCGTCTCCCTACCCATCGCACCAGCGCCAACTTCGAAGCCAGCGCGTGGACGGAACTTCCGTGTCACCGGCGACACGGGCCGCACGCCGGCGTCGTCGTCCGGCCTCAAGACTGGACCGTCGCGGCTACAAGCGGACGGCGACCCAGACCGGCAAGCGGCGTTCATAGCTGCCGGACGAGACGGGTCCATATCAAGTTTTCCTGGTCCGGGGGACCATGATTCCTTGACGTGGCCGTGGGACAGACATATACGCCGTTCCAACCCGGTCGAACTTGCCGTCTCCCGTGCGCTCACGCAGGGTCTCACACGGCCTGCACGTGGATCAGATTTACCGCCCCGTCTCTGTTTCTACTGTTCCCACACAAGAATGGGCACAGATCTCGAGCGGAACCCATCTGTCCAGATTTCGGTAGCATCTAGTCCCGGGAGCCAAATCACCCCTCCCAAATAAGTTATTTTAATAGCAAGTTA
The DNA here is from genome assembly GCA_947311845.1 of Poa pratensis. Classification (NCBI taxonomy): domain Eukaryota; kingdom Viridiplantae; phylum Streptophyta; class Magnoliopsida; order Poales; family Poaceae; genus Poa; species Poa pratensis. The sequence goes on from CAMZMU010000113.1 coordinate 765,655, forward strand.
ATCTTATACACATATTTGTATTGGGATACTACAAACAAATAAATGAGATGTGGCTATGGTACTACTATATGATATTATGGATTGTAGAGGTAGTATCATTCACTAGTATCATATACATGATATCAATCTATGATACTCCCCATTGTGACTAGTCTGTCTCAGCAATTAGCGATGCCACCCTTCCACCGGCAACTGCAGCGGCATGTTACCAAACGCCCTTACGTGTTTCCACAGGAACCACGACCCCCGCTCCAGCACTAATCTTTACTATTAAAGCATAGTTCGTGGCAAGTGTCACGCACTAACAAATTGCAAAGTAAATGTCACCCATCCTAAATATTGTAAGATTAGACGGATCGCTCCGTCTACTCTTTTCTAATTGAGGAGATAAAAGTGTTAATGAAACATCGAGAAATTTGTATTAGTCATGTTAATAGAGGCCAAAATACTATTAGTCATTTTATAGCCAATTATGCTAGGTTAAATGACTGCACGACAGTCTGGATAGCTTCAAGTCCTGATGACCTTGTCGAGAAGTGCCGCTTGGACTGTAATCTTGATATTTGAGTAATAAAAGTTTACATTCGCAAAAAAAATGTCACCCATCCGGTAATTCCGTATGTCCCATAACCCACCCGCGCTACAATCCTCTCTCCTTATTTTGAGTCATCAAAATCGATTACATGATACGCTTGGGCCGCAAAAAAGACGAAAACAAATCGCTCAAAAATCGTGGATCTGTTGGATTCTGTTTAACCTTAACAAACCAACTGACGTAATTTTCGGAACAAACATTCCAACCATTACGTTACATACCTCCTCCTACCCCCCCCCCCCCCACTATACTGCACCAGTGAGACGTCAACCCGGCGGGATACATCACCGCCGAAGGCTGCTTGGTGTTGCCTCAGCTGCTGCAGATTCTGGGTGGTGGGATCTGGGCGAAGAAGGGGAGTGCCGGGCGGCGGGGAGCAGTGGTATCGGCAGGCCAGGCCACGACGGCCGCGGCGACAGAGGACTCGATGATGCTTGGCGGCAACATGGGGAACGACCGGTTCATGCACGACGCACCCCCTGCATACAGGACCTGGTGATGGGCGTCGTCGACCTGAGAAGCACGGCGAAGGATGACAACGCCTCCAACGCCAACATGGTCAAGGAGATTGCCAACTTCGTCCCAAGCGCTTCGACAAAAATCTCCGTCGTCAAGCAGAAGGTGGGTCGTGGGCTGCCGCTCCTCTGTGCGCCTCCTTCATTTGTTTTGTTATTGTGATATGTGGCGTCTCTAATTTTCTTGTTATACGTGAGAACATGGCAGGCAAAATTGTGCGTCACCTTCCTTTGTTTTGTTCTTGTGGCATCAAGACATGGGTTCAAGGGAAAGGCAAGAAGGTATGTCTTCGATCCTGTTCCACTGACATACTGTGGTAGATTGCCTGGCGGCTTTACTCTCATTATATTTACTAGATCATTGATGGTGCGTGTTGCCGCACCCGTCTATTAGGGCACAAGAATGTTAGTTAGTGACCGAAAGATTAGTATATAGAATGAAAGAAATTTATAAATATAAGGACTTAACCTCATTTGATCGTACCTTTACTCATAAATTAAACCTTATATCTTTTTTTATAAACAATCAGAACCATTCAATAGTCAAAAGACCAAGCTATTGGACATAATCATTTATGAAAACACATAAGGCAATAAAAGACCTGAGGAAGCTTTCCCGGCGGCAGTCCCTTGGATGTCATTGGCGGTGCATCATGAGCACAACCGCTCCAGTAGCCCCACTGTTGCAGCATATCGATGTTCCCAAAAGAAGCAGTTGTTGATGAGCATGAGCTTGTTCGATGAAGGTTTCTGCTAACATAAATTAAAGGTTTATAGAATATATTGTTAAATAACAGAATAAACATTAATTGTATACACATCGTAAAGAGTGATCAAGAAAATGACAACGTGCATATGTTCAAAGAGCAAACTCATAATTTAAACTGTGCAAAATCCTAAAAATGGAGACCAAAAGATAACTTCTAATAATGTGATGTACAAACTTTTTCAACAGTCTCAACAACAGAGGGAGCATCACCGATTTTGACAATCTGGTCACCTTTAACCCGAGTCTCAACATTTTTTCCCATGAACAACAAGATATTTATAAGTTCTAAGTTGTTATATTATAGCTTAACTAAAAACTTCAATACAGTCTATAGGTAGCCTTAAATATGTATGTTTTTTGTTAGATCTCTGTATGCATCATTCCACTGTCGTCGGTAGGATCTTCACTGTGTTTTTGGATCCGCTAGAAAATCACACAATGTTCCATTACTTTATAGTGTACGAATTCATATTGCGAGGTCAATTGCTACCTACATTTTCTAGCATGATTATCCAGCTAAAACCAAGTACTGCTTGCACTTTCATGTAAGTAAATATTAATGGTAATAAAAGAAAGAAGCAATATTGGTTGGTTACCTATTGCATGGATCTGGTGGTCATAGGAGTTGAATCGTAAAAAAACATCGATTATAAACCATCACTGTGCATGGTGGCCAGCTCTATACAAAACTGCAAAATCAAATAGACCAATATCATCACTCAATGATAAAAACGCATATGTTCTGTAAGAAGAGATAAAAATCTAATAGTGTACACACAAGGCTCCTATAAATAAAGCCAGGTTCAGGCATAACAAATCTTTCGTCTCTAAGATGCATGTTTACAAACACGTGGCATGTAGCTTGTTCCACTAAACAAAGCAAACCAAAGGAGGGGAGTCACACCCTGGATTTAGTCCATTCAGAGATCATCACCAAACACTGCCTAAATGGCTAAAATGTTTTGCTAATATGTTTATTGTACATTCTGCAAATGCACTTCAGCATATTCTAGAATGCCTCATTATGTTTAAGTTTCTCTGGTCATCTGAAGAGAAATGAAAAGAAAAAATAAGAAAAAGAAAAATAAAGAAAACGGCCGGCGTTCCTTCAATTTCGCCGCGTTCGGAGCCAGGCCCCCATCGGCGTGCAACACTAGTGACGTGATCCCTCCTCTAGCGTCTAGCCCCCACCCCACACCCTCCTCTAGCCTTTCCTCGATCCCCTCGCGATGGTGGTAACTGCGTCTTGGTGCTGGAAGGCGACGTACAACACCGACAAGGATCTGGATCGTGGACGTGTCAAGTCCTACGATGGGAATTTGCATCTTTGGCCTGGCAAGGATTGGATTGCTCTGAAGAACGCCAAGGGGGAAGCGATCGAGGGCCGGCGCTTGGTGCATGGAGAAGTGATCTGTCCTGGTTCCGAGGTGATATTCCCTTTTCACACTGCTACTATCCTCCAATGTTTGTACTCCCCTCCTGGCCTTTCCTGCTATCCGGAGGTGCCTCACAGTGAGTTAGTTGATGAGAATATCTCGTCCGCTGTCTATGATTTGCTGGCATTGGGACTAGATCCCACTCATGGTCTGAATTTTCGATCAGATGTCAGAAGACAGTTTAGGTCTATAGTTCATCCTTTAGGAAAATCAAATCACTTTCTTCTGGCAGTTTCTTTTGGGATATCAAAATTTAAATTAACTGAAGATTCTGTTGGTCTGGCTCTTGAAGCATGCATCGGTGGCTTATGTGATGATCTCAATGTCCAGACACTTACTGACAGGGTGTTTAGGTTCTCGGTTGCTTCGAAGTCAGTTGGCTTTCTGGTAGCCTCTCTGAAATCATACTCTTGCAAGCAGTTTAAATGTTATTTTCATACTTGGGGTGATGGTGGTCCGAATTGGCAAAGAGAATTCTCTCGGTGGCAGAGAGAGTGCAATGAGGAGTGGACCTTAGTGAGTCCCAATAAGAGAAGAACAGAGGCAGCTCTGCGTGCTCTTCAGTCTAAGCCTGCACGATCTATTCTTCAGAACCACAAGACTGCTCCCATAGCTAAAAGAGCACTGTCGTTTGTGCCTGTTATTTCATATGATGCTTGTGCATGTTACAGTAATCAGACCTCGCTCTCTAACGGAAGTGTCTCTTCTGAATGAATTCAGTTTGGCTCGTTCATGCCTGAGTTGGAAAGTAATCAGGGGGAAGGATCTCGGGCACTAACTGATTTTCCAAATCCCGCAATTATAGGGTGCTTGATGACGTGAAAGCACACGTTCATTGGGAGACCCCTATAGGAAGGTATGAAGCAGTGCAGCAGCAAGTTTTCCCTCAGTAAGATACCAAGGTTGTCAGATCCAGTAGGAGTAAAAGGCACCTCTGAAGGTTGTTGGTGGCGCCGTTTACTCGATCACCAACGTGGAACCTGCACACAACACAATCAAACTACTTTGCCCCAACGAAACAGTGAGGTTGTCAATCTCACCGGCTTGCTGTAAACAAATGCTTAAACGTATGGTGTGGAATATAGTGTTTAATTGCAGAGAATGAAAAGGAACAATGATTGCAGTTGGTTGTATTATCAGTCTAAAAGAATGGACCGGGATCCACAGTTCACTAGTGGTGTCTCTCCATAAAAGATAACTAACATGTTGGGTAAACAAACAAATTACAGCTGTGGATGGAGGCTCGGGTATTGAGGGTTTTCTGGATGAAGGCATTATATAGGCGAAAGGGCGGCGTCCGGAGGCACCCGAGGGGGTCACGCCACCCCCCGGCGTGGCAGGAGGTGGGGCCGCGCCGGCCCCTGGCATGGCTGCCTCCTCGGTCGCCTCCATCTCTCCTTTGGACTCCGTGTACGTGTCGGGAAAATAGAAGGTTCTGTCCAAGTTTCGTCCAATTCTGAGAATATTTCCAGAACAGCTTTTCTGGAATACAAAAACAGCAGAAAACAGGAACTGGCACTGTGGCATCTTGTTAATAGGTTAGTCACAGAAAATGCATAAAATGCTATGAAGTGTATATAAAACATGTAACAATTGGTATAATATCAACATGGAACATCAGAAATTATAGATACGTTTGAGACGTATCATAGGGCCAACTTCTCCGTCTGCTGACTGTGAGCCACCCCAGAAAACTATGACCAAGCCCACTAGGATAGTTTGGCCCAATCTGTCTGAACGTGATGATCTATTTGGGCTTGAAGAAGTGGTGGCAGATATTGCCTACCGTTTTTGGGAGTGTGGGCGCTGCCTCAGGATGGGCCATACCAAAGAGAAATGCACTAGGAAAATTTGCTGCCGTGTTTGTTTTCGATCCGGTCACATTGAAAAGGAATGCCTTTCCAAAAAAACAATGATGTGGGTCCCTAAAACGGGAAGTTCCGGCAGCGCTTGCCTTGTTTCCCGCGATAGCTCCCTCTTGGATATAGAGGGTACTCTGCCTTTATCAGCTGAAGACAACTCGTCTCCTCCACCACAATCCCCTGTTTCGTCACCTCCGCCCCCGCAACCGCAATCGCCTGTCCTGTCCCTGCCACCACCTCTGCTCCCTTCGACATTGCTTCGTCACCGCCCGTCAATGGCAACCTTTGAAGTTGACCCGGCACCGTGGGTGCCGCAGGGCCACCAAATAATCGATGGAGGGCCGACGCGTCTGCCCCGAACCTTCTACACGCCGTCAGTTCGGCCTCCCCGACACTATGATGCGATCTGCACTGCTATCCTGATGCCACCCCAGCCTGAGGCAGCTTTACTGTTCTGGCGTGAACAGGTTCGCAACTATATCATCAACAACCTTGGGAGAGAAGTAGATGATGTGCAACCTTGTCTACTTGGTTTGGGGTTTTATCGTCTGCGTAGTCCTGCTGCCCGTGCTGCTATAGTTGACCAATGGCCGTTTCCATTGCAGCATGGTGTTTCTGTTTGATTTGTGAATCATGATGCTAGGGACAACCATCATGCAACTCAGGCTTCCGCAATGGCTGGTTGATGTTCCTCGGCGTACCCCTTGACTATAGGAATGACTATGATATAGCTAAGGCAATTGGTACGTTCGGTCAGTTCATCCATTGGCATCAAGATGATGGTGTTCTGGAGAGAACCATGGTGTATGCCTCCTTCCCCTCGCCTGCATTGGTCCCGAGGGACGTGGTTTTTGGTAATTATATGCATCTGGGAGGATTTAGGGAGTCGTGGACTGCGCCGTGTTATATTCTCACTGCAGATTTCACTGATATATTGCCCGCTGATGAGGATCAGATGCCAGTTAATGGGAACCCCCATCCACTTCCCGGTCAGCTGCACCAACCTGAACATGTTCATATCATGCCGCAGTTCCCTGAGTTGGGTTGGAATGAAGTCCCTCATGTTCCTCTGGTGCAAGACCCTGACTTTTTTCAGCCTGAGATAGAGGTGCAGCAGCAAGCTGCAATAGAAGAACAAGTGGAGAGCTCCATTGTACACCAAGGGTCAGACAACTCTGATGGCTCAGTTAATTTGGGAGAGGGGCATGGTAACCTAGTTGTCAATTATATCCGAGTGGTTGATGATCAGCCTCCTCTGCAATATGGCCATGCAGGGCTGGACATTTCAGCCAAATTCTTGCGTCTGGACCCTGTTGCTTCTGGCTGGAATTCAGAGAAGACTGTTGTTGGTCCCAAGTTGCCGCCACTTATGCAGCAAGAGAAACATCTCAGCCTGTTTATGCGCACGATGCTAACTTGGGAGGTGCCACGCATGCCTCGTGTGATGGATTGCTCTGTTCCTACAATGCTGGCCAAGAGGATTTGGAGTACTGCTTTTGATGAGGCCACTAGGTTCACTGTAGATTGGTCCCCTTGCATCGTAGGTCAGTTGATCGCACGCTGAACGTCGGAGTGAACGATGCCCAGACTGATTTGCCACCAGCCTTCACTGCAACTCCAGCTGCATCTCGCAAGAAGAGAGGTCGGTCTCAGAAACTGGCCCGCCCGCCAACGCATGATCGGGGCTGCGAAGAAGCACTCATAGCAGTGCTAGAAAGGATGGTTTTAGACACTCCATGCTGCCGGATACTCGAGCACCTGCAAAGAAAAGACGCATGGTGATGAAGAAGGGTGATGCTATTGATGCACGCAGGGAGAACACTGAGCCTCTGGGAGCACAGAAAGCGAGGAAAAACGGCAATATAACCAAGAAGAAACTGGGACAGGAACAACAGGAGTGCGAGGTCCCTCCTACCCCGGTGGCCATGATCCAGCAGATTGGTGGTCTTCTTGGCATTGATGCTGCTGAGCTCACGAAGGAGAAGCTTATGGCTACTCCTAAAGATATGACTGAAGACTCATCTTCCAATGATAAGTGAAGCTAGCAAGATCATGTGGCAGATGTTGTCTGCTCTTTTGCGTCCGTTCTTAGTCCCCTATTGTGATATGTCAGCTTTGATTTCCATGATGCTTTTGTCGGCTGTTGATACTGTTTCGTTTATTTTGCCTGTGCTGTCGATGAATGACGATATTGGTGGCAAATCAGTGATGTGCCTTGTTCTCATTCCACTGAACAATCGTAATGTTGGTGTTGTGCCATGGCTCACTGCACTTAGGAGGACTCACCCTGGCTGCTGGGCCTCTTTCACTGCTATAATTACAGGGTTTAATGGATAGTACAACTAACAGAAAATGGTGTGTCTTGGACTTAAATGTCAGAGGGTTAAACGCTGAGGGCAGACAGCTAGATGTTTGTGCTAAAATTGAGGAGAGTCAATGTTCTATCATTTGTCTACAGGAAACAAAAATGGATTACTTTGATCGCAAAATTCTTCAGAAGTTTTGCCCAAAAAGATTTGATAATTTTGCCTATTCTCCTTCGGTGGGGGCGTCAGGAGGTATTATAGTTCTGTGGAATTCTGCCATCTTTCAGGGCAAGCTGTTAGAAATTCAGAAATATTCCGTAGTGGTTGAGTTCACCTCGGTCCATAATTCTGTCAGCTGGACTCTGGTTTCAGTTTATGGTCCCTGCAATGGTCCTGAAAGAGACAACTTCGTTCACTGGATGTATAACTTGTAAATCCCTGTTGACTCCCTATGGTTGTTGTTAGGAGACTTCAACTTCATCAGATCAAATGAAAATACAAATAAACCAGGAGGGGACCTCAATGATATGTTCATTTTCAATGATGTTATTGGTCACCTAGGGCTTATTGAATTGCCAATCAAGGGCAGAATGTGGTCTAACATGCAAAATGAGCCGCTCCTAGAACAACTTGATTGGTTCTTCACGACACCATCCTGGACCACTAGTTTCCCTAACACTTTGGTTCTGCCTATGGCCAAATCATCCTCCGATCATGTCCCGTGTATGGTAACAATTGATACTGTTGTCCCGAGGGCTCGTCTGTTCAGATTTGAGAATTACTGGGTGGATCACCCCTCTTTTTTGGCCTGCGTGGAGAAATCTTGGAAGAAGCCCTCGTATAAAAAGAATAGTGCAGCAGTGCTGGCCCATAAATTGAAATGCTTGAGATACGATCTTAAAAAGTGGCAAACAAGCTTGTCCACTATCAAAACCCTGATTGCAAATTGTAATAAAGTCATACTGGTTCTTGATGATCTTGAGAAATTGCGGGCACTGACATGGCCTGAGTTCAATTTCAGGGTTATTGTTAAAGGTCACTTAGAAAAGCTGCTGAAGGCTCAGAGTGATTATTGGAGAAAGTGCTGCCCCATCAGGTGGATAAAAGTAGGGGAAGACAACACTAAGTTTTTCCATGCAATGGCAAGTCAGAGGTATCGAAGAAATGCAATTGCAAGGCTTGAAGTTGACAGTGGGGAGGTAGTTTCTGATCATGAGCAAATGGCTGGGATAATTCTGAATAAATTCAAGGACAGAATGGGATGGTCTGAGGGTATATCCATGGGCTTTGCTCTAGCTGATTTATTACAAACGGTTGAGGGACTTAATGATCTGGTGAAGCCTTTTGAAAAGAAGGAAATGGATGATATACTCAAGTACATTCCCTCTGATAAAGCTCCCGTGCCCGATGGTTTCAATGGCCTATTCCTAAAAAAATGTTGGCATCTTATTTCTGGAGACTTCTATAAGCTGGCGCATGATTTCCACGATGGGGTGATCTCCCTGGATAGTATAAATAATTCTTTCATTAATTTGGTCCGTAAAGTAAACTCTCCCGAGAGTGTCAACGACTACAGGCCAATTTCTCTAACCAATGTTTGCCTCAAGTTCATCACAAAGCTGGCTGCGAATAGACTATAATCCAAGATTGTGAGCTGTGTCCACAAAAACCAGTATGGGTTCATTAAGAATAGAACTATCCAGGACTGTTTGGCCTGGTCACTGGAATATCTATTTCAGTGCCACGCTTCCAAAAAACCCATCATTATTCTGAAGCTCGATTTTGAAAAGGCCTTTGACTCGATTGAACATGAAGCTTTGCTGGAAATTATGAGGCACAGAGGTTTTCTAGAAAAGTGGCTGCGATGGGTAAAGGATTTTCTGTCGTCAGGTGTTTCTTCTGTGCTGTTGAATGGTGTTCTGGGTCGGCAGTTTCACTGCAAGAGAGGGGTTAGACAAGGTGATCCCCTTTTGCCTTTGCTCTATGTCCTAGGTGGTGATTTGCTCCAATCTGCAGTCAATAGATTGTTGAGAGATGGTGGAATTCAGCTTCCTATTAATACTGGCGATGAGGACTTTCCAATTATCCAGTACTCTGACGATACACTGTTGATAATGCCGGCTGACCTTGATCAGGTGCTTGCTCTTAAAGAGGTTCTAAATGTGTTCTCGGAGTCTACTGGTTTGCGCATAAATTTCCATAAATCGTCCATGATGGCCATCAATGTGGACGATCAGTTGATGGACCAGTTAGCTACTGGTTTTGGCTGTCAGATTGGCACTTTGCCTTTTACATACCTGGGGCTTTCGGTTCATACGACTCGACCGACTATACAGGAGCTATCTCCTATTGTGCATAGACTCGAGAGACGGTTGGCGGCTACTTCAAGTTTCTTGGCGCAGGGTTCTAGTCTGCAGCTAATTGTCTCAGCTTTGGCTTCTATGCCCCTGCACTTCCTGACCACCATATATATACCCCCGGGAATTATCAAGCAACTTAATCGAATCATAAGACAATTTCTTTGGAGGGATAATACTGACACTCCTAAACAATCCTTAGCCTCATGGGAAATGATTTGTAAGCCCAAGAAGCATGGTGGACTAGGCATAGTAGACTTTCAGAAGAAAATTGAGGCCTTGTTGATTAAGTTCCTTCACAAGTTCTATAATAAAGAGGAGTCTGTCCCTTGGGTAAAGCTTATTTGGGAGGCGTATTACCAGGAAGATGTCCCTCATGCTGCCAAATCATGTGGCTCATATTGGTGGCGAGATGTTGCTAAATTGATGGATAAGTACAGAGGGATTGCTGCCCCTGAGGTTCATTGTGGAGACTCAGTGCTGTTCTGGTCGGATGCATGGGAAATAGGTAACTCCACTATTCAGTTAAGCCAGCGCTTTGCCAGGTTGTTCTCATTCGTGAAGGATGAAAAAATTTCGGTGCGGGATATGGTACTGTTGGAGGACAAAACTGTGGAGTTTCATCTGCCTTTGTCAGGTAGAGCTTATGATGAATGGCTCCTTCTGAATGATTGGCTGGAGCAGGTTCAGTTGGAAGAACACGTACCAGATGTGTGGAAGTGTTCTTGGGGTGCATACACGTCGAGTAAATACTACATGTCTTTATATGCTGATGTCCAAGTGTGCCCTTTATACAGCTGGATATGGAAGAGTAAGTCTACGATGAGTATTAAAATGTTTGCCTGGCTTATGTTGAGTGACAGATTGAATACAAAGGACATGCTTCAGAGAAGGCATTGGAATGTCACTGAAGACTACAACTGTGTTCTGTGCTCTGCCCGAGTTCATGAGGATAGAGACCATTTGTTCTTTAATTGTGTATTCAGCTCCCGAGTTTGGAACTACCTGCAAGTCAGATGGGAACCAGGGGACAATATGGTTCAAATCATGTCGGTTGCTAGAAAGGAGTTTCGACGGCCTTTCTTTTCAGAAGTAGTCCTTCTTGCTAGCTGGAGCATATGGAAGGTGCGCAATGCAATGATCTTTGAGGGAGTTTGGCCCTATTTCTTCTCCTGGAAGAGTCGTTTTGTACATGATATTTCTCTCCAGGCACATCGGTTCAAACCTGTACATAAGTCCAAGTTGTTGGCATGGATTGCCTCCCTCCCCTGAATCTCTCACTCTATGTCCTCTCCCCTGTAATGTTTGATGTACCCTAGAAGGTAGGTTAGTCTCTGCCCTCTCTCTTCCTGTTTGTAAATATTCTCTTTCTGGATACTCTTTGGAATAAAGGTTGGGTTGTGGGGCTTTTGCCTCACAGTGTATAGTAAAAAAAAAGATAGTAAAGCAAAAGCGTTATGGTATCTTAAGGTCAAGCAGAAATGGCAAGCTATCATTCCCATAAACATATTTGAAACACAAAATAGGGACACAAGCAGTCATGGGGCAAACATGTTGTACTGGGTAGAAGAGTGCATCATTCAATTGGGCGTCGAGTATTAAAATTTGTAGCAAGCCTAATCTCAATGGTTTTCCCACAGAAAAAAATCTTGACGCTAGACAGGGTACCAATTAACTTACCTTGAATGAGTTGAATTGCCTAATGTGCTGTTTTCTAGTTCAGGTCACGAAACACCAGATTAGCATAATTTGGAACCTGGACACTTGAACAAGAGGATGGCTAGTGCTGCTATGTAAGTAAAATGAGATGAGTAGTTGTAAGCTTTGTAAACAAAGTACACGGTGGGAGTCCTAAATCAGTTTTGATTACTATATATCATGTGTGAATCATCGCCTCAATTGATTGTATTGTGGGAAAAACTAAAATTCTGAAAAAAGCAATTATGAACTTATGATTACTTTCAAGATAGCTTGAGCCAAGCCACACTGTCTGTGTTCAAATACAAACCCATGAACGCCGACATCGTCACCCACTACCTCCTCCCGAGCACTCGGCCTCCACAATCCGTACACGCGCGCCATTATCGAGAACGACCCTGCATCCCGCTGTGGGAGATCATCGAGACGGGCTTCCCACATAAGGCAACGAAATGGCTTAATTTGGGCACAAGTTTTTTTCACGCTACTGCTCATACCTGAAAAGATGACTCGAACAGAACTAAAGCATCCCAGTACCGAGAAACTTGTGATAAAAGAGTCTAGCGAGTTTAAGTGTGTCACATCCTATATAAACCCAATCTAGAGAGGATAGCAGCACACTTCAGTCTACCCTAGTTTGTACAGACAACCATAGAAAAATTAACAATCAGGATCGGAGCTTACCAGCAGGGTTAAGGAGAGGATGGCGATGATTGAGCGACCATGGATGAATCTCTTTCGGTCCTTCCACGGAGATAGGCACAACACAAGCATCACAACGGCCATCAGGGAAGAGTCGTATCGAGGATCGCCCTGATGTACAGCCGCACCTCCCAACCCTCTATGTTTGCCGGTGGTCATGGGGATTGGAGAAGAGATGCCACCATGTAATTATCTAGCCCTCTTTTTAATGCGGGCTGGCGGATGGATGATACGTCTCAAACATATCTATAACTTTTGGTTGTTCCATGCTTGTTATATATCATTGCCACATGTTTTTATATCATTTTGGCGTATTTTCTGGAACTAACCTATTAACAAGATGCCCAGTGCTAGTTCCTATTTTCTGCCGCCTTTTTGTTTCAAAAAAGCTAGTCGGGGAATTCTCTCGGAATTGGCTAGAAATTTACATGAATTATTTTTACGAAAAAACAAAGACTGAGCCAGAAGGGGGCCTGCAGGGAGGCCCCACAGCCCCTAGACGCCACCCAGGCACGACCAAGGGATTGACCGTGCCTGGGGCCCACCTGGCGCCCTCAAGAACCTTCCGGAGCTGTCCTTTCGCCTATAAATTCATCTTCTCCCGAAAACCCTCGGTACCCGATCACTTTTTCAGAAATACGTCTGAGGCCACCACCGTCACCAACCCTAGACCGGGAGGGTTCTGAATCTCTTCCCGGCACCCTGCTGGAGGGGAGATCGTCACCGGAGGCATCTACACCAGCATGCCTGCTCCGGAGTGATGCGTGAGTTGTCCACCACGGGACTATGGATCCATGTCAGTAGCTAGATGGTTGTCTCTTCTCCTTGTACTCCATTGTTTTAAATCTTGTGAGCTGCCTAACATGATCAAGATCATCTTATTGTATTGCTACAAGTTGTGTTTACTGGTGTTAGTTTATCTATGATATGTTTTATTAATGATCTTGCATGCTCTCTGATGTTAGTGTATGTTTTGGCCGAAGTAATTGCTAGGATGTTTAGAGGGAGTATTTATGCTAGATAGTAATTTCATGCCACTTTTTGTCTGAGTTCGAGTAGACAAAAATGATTAAGACTTAATATGTGTTGTTGCTACTGGGTAAAACAGTGATTATGACTTAAGACTTAAGATAGTAGGTTTATGCTTTTGACACTTATTTTTATATTAAGTTTATGATTAATTTGGACTAACCTATTAATAGTTGCAAAAGTGCACAATGTTCTTATTTTACACTTTGATGTGTAGGAATTATCAAAATATATAAAAGGAAACCATGTTCGAGTCAAATTGGGACTTTCCTTAAATCTGTCTGAAAACTGTTTTTGAATATTGTCACGTACCGGACAGAATACGACGTCAAAATGGAAAATGTCTAGTCGTCAAAGTTGCAGGTAATTTTATGCCAATCGATCTGGACATTAAATTCGTCCAATTCCGAGTCTACACGGCCGAGATATCCCCGATCTACGAAAACCCTAAATGGGATGACGGAAATCCGAGAGTCTATATAAAGGGAGGAAACCTAGGTCGTGAGGAGGACTCCATACCCACGAATTGCAGCCACCAAAGACACGTTTTTTCCTCCCCATGGATCCCATCTCCATGGTGGAGGGCTCCCTACATCACCAAGAAGCCATGGAGGAAGGAGGGGAAGGGGCGGCACTCCCCTTGACCGCCGGCGCCACCCGCGTCGCCTCCGCCTTGCCTCTTCCTCCATGGCCGCCGTCTTCACGCCATCTCCGTCTCCAATTCTTCCTTGTATACAATGGTTCATCCTCCCACACATCTCTGTACCATCTATGTAAGCATGGTGTTTGATGCTATAAAGTATTATACTATGATCTATATGTCATGTTTGTGTAGTTCCTTTTGTCCTTTGATTGCATAGTTGAATTTCTTTGGTTAATTCGAGTTGTATGTTGATATGGTATAGTCCTTTGGTGACCATTATATTTATGCGCATGGATCATTCATCTTAGGGTTTGTAGTATGTGTAGGAGAAAGGGGGAAGTTCTGCCGAAGCGATAGAAACCTAAGAAATCGAGCCTAGATATTGCACGTATGGGATAAAGAGGACATTAAACTTAAGGCTATGGTTGGGGAAACCTTAATGAATTGTTAGTATTTGTGGATGCTTGCTAACTTTCCAATCATATAGTATCCTAGATTTAGGGGTGCGCCTTGGCGCACGACCCCCCGAGCCCTGTTTTGACGACACGCCATACACGATGCTAATAATCAACGGGTATAAATAATTATATTTTTATGTAAGGTCGGGGAACAAATTAGACAAATAATAGACAAAAAACTAATTCGTGCAACTAAATGCCATGTAAAGACAATGAAATTGTGATGAAGCTTTGTATGATCAAATGGATTATTCAACTGTGTGTTTAAACCGCCGTCCCAACCGAATACTGAAAAGATGCGTTGTTTCATCTTCACCGACGACGGTTACACACCCGATGCACGAATGCTAACAATGAACGGGTAGAAATAAATATATCCATATGTAAGACCAGACACCTAATTACACAAATAATAGACATAAAACAAATTGGAACAACTGAATGGTATGCAAGCACCAATGAAGACGCCTACTACCGATCAAGTGGATCAAGTCGATATATTTTACCCTTGTCTTTAAACCGCTGACCCAACCGTGTGATGCCAAGATTCACTCGTCTGACTGATAAGATTATGTACAGACCCTCGCGATGAAGGAACCAAGATCATCACGACACGACAGCTCTCACAGACCGAGTACAGAGACCATAGCATTAAACAAAGCGCTAGCCGGCTCGTCAAACACTTGAGACAGGTAATTTATTGCTATACACACAGACGCTTGTGCACACGTTATGTCAGATGGATCAATAGTAACAGCCATTTCCAGCCCTATCCCCTCCGGCTTCATCTTCCTCACACCAGCCCCATGAATCGAAAGAAAAAAAACCTATAGATCCATGCAAAACTAAGAAATACAAGCGCCGAAAGTGGAGCGGATTGAAAGTTTAGGAAGTCCTACATCGAAGCCAGCGTCTGCCACCGGATACCAAGCTGAAATGCTTTAACAAAAATATAACCTCACTGGCGCAAAACCCTTTAAAACTTCTAAACCCTAAACCCTAAGAACTCAGCAAACACGATAAACATTAGTTCATTCGCAAAAAAAAGGATAACCCAAAAAAGAGAAATCTGAGAAAGAAAGAAAAACATAGGCGCGACCCGATTTAATATCGTCGAGTCGGACAATGAAACGTGAGAAGAAGCAGTGGAATACGATCGAACCGTCGAGGTTGAAAAGCTATGGTAAAAACTAAACCGTCGCACGTCATAGATTTACCATGGGGAGAGTCAACTCCTCGATTTCCACGTATATGGTAGAGATAAGACCTAGTGGCCGTAGGGGCGTGATGGCGTGTTAACGGTAGAGTGTTTTATTACTTCCCAGCAACAGCACCAGAAGATATGCTTGTTGACCGTGACAACACACGTTCGTTGGGAGACCCCAAGAAACTAATAGCTCTGACAAGAGATATATGAAAACACAGAGGTAGAAGCTTTAGCAGTAGCTAGACAGGAATACTCAACAAATATAAGTGAAGAATAGGAGTATTCTAATGAAAAAGTGGAGCGTGTCTCTCTTCCAAACAAGAGTGATAGGATCCAACAAGTATAGAGTAGCAAACAAAACAAAAACAAACTGAAAACAAAAGCACACTGACGCTCCAAGAAAAGTACATATAATGTGAAGAAATAAAATATTATTTCATTAGAGATGACCTGATAGTTTGTTGATGAAGAAGGGGATGCCTTGGGCATCCCCAAGTTTAGACGCTTGAGCCTTCTTGAATATATTGGGGAGATCCATGGGAGCTTCCCCAAGCTTAAGCTTTTCACTCTTCTTGATCTTATAATATCATCCTCCTCTCTTAACACTTGAAAACTTCCTTCACACCAAAACTCAACATTTTTCTCATTAATGGGTTAGTGCATCAAAACAAATAATCTCACTTAGTTCTGTAAGGACACAAATTCATAAGCAATCATTTTTAAACATTAGCTACTGTTACTAGGCTTAAGTGATGCTCTTTCACCTTAAAAGAAACCACTCAACACTTGTAAAAGAGAGAATGCAAAACAAAGACAGAATCTGTCAAAACCAGAACAGTCCGTAAAGATGATTTTGTTCGGGACACTTATGTCGCTCAAATCGAAAAACTTTAGTCGTACGAAAGTTGCGTACATATCTCAGGAACACGCACAAAAATTGGCAGATTTCTTCGTATTTTTCTGATTTTCTACGGCGAGAAACGGTGACGTTCCAGAAATCTGTTCCTGTGTAGTAATCCAAATATAGGTACCATCTTGTCATAAGAGACTTTTCTTGGCACAACAAAACAGCAAATAAAAGATACAAAAGAGTTGTTACAGAAGTAAACAAGCTCCTTGACACAAAAAACAAAAATAACAGAAAATAAAAACAATGGGTTGCCTCCCATAAGCGCTTCTCTTTAATGCTTTTTAGCTAGGCATGAAACATGAATCAAGTATTGTCAAGACTAGAAACATCAACATCATCAAAAGCTTCATCAAAAACACAACTTGCATTTTTAAGTTTAGGGGATTCTTGAGAAGAAAATTTAATTCTATACCAAGCATCTTTCGAACCTTCTCCCCCATGTTGCTTAAAAGTACGAACCTCAACCTCAGGAGATGAAGCATAATACGCAGAACCAGACATGATGACTAAAAAAAAGATAACAACTCAAAATTAACTAAGTGTAGGAATTTTTTTTTGTGTTTTTGGTTTTCACAGCAAACAAGATAAAATAAATAAAATAAACTATGCAAGACAAAAACAAAGTAATGAGATTGGAAGTGTGAGACTCCCCTATCTAGAGATTCCAGTATCCCCGGCAACGGCGCCAGAAAAATGTCTTGATGGCGTGTTAACGGTAGAGTGTTTTATTACTTCCTAGCAACATCACCAGAAGATCTGCTTGTTGACCGTGACAACACACGTTCGTTGGGAGACCCCAAGAGGAAGGTATGATGTAGTGCAGCAGTAGTTTTCCCTTGAAATATGACCAAGGTTTATCGAACCAGGAGGACACGGAGGTTCTTCAGAAGGTTGTCAGCGGCGCAACTGACGTGGAACCTGCACACAACACAAGCAAACTACTTTGCCCCAACGAAACAGAGAGGTTGTCAATCTCTCCGGCTTGCTGAAAACAAAGGATTAAACGTATTGTGTGGAAAACAGTAATGAGTGCAGAAAGTAACAGAGAACAAATGATTGCAGTTGGTGGTTTTATCAGTATGAGGAAATGGACCGGGGTCCACAGTTCACTAGTGGTGTCTCTCCATAAAAGATAACTAACATGTTGGGTAAACAAATTACAGCTGGGCAATTGACAAATAATGAGCGCATGACAATGCAATATATGACAAGATGATTATTATGAGATTTAATTGGGCATTACAACAAAGTACATAGACTTGCTATCCAACGCATCTATGCCTAAATAATCCACCTTCCGGTTAGCATCCGCACCCCTTCCGGTATTGAGTTGCAAACAACAGATTATTGCATGAAGTAAAGTGTGTAATGTAAACAATGCAAATGACACGTAGACAATGCATCATTGTTTTATCCCTAGTGGCAACAGCACATCCACAACCTTAGTCGTTTCTGTCATCTCGAGCCCAGATTACTGGAGGCATGAACCCACTATCTAGCATAAATACTCCCTCTTGGAGTTACAAGCATCTACTTGGCCAAAGCATCTACTAGCAACGGAGAGCATGCAAGATCATAAACAACATAAATAGATAGATTGATAAACAACTTGCTCATAGTATCAATATTCATCGGATCCCAGCAAACACAACATGTAGCATTACAATAAGATGATCTTGATCATGTTAGGCAGCTCACAAGATCTAAACATGGAGGTACAAGGTGGAGAGACAACCATCTAGCTACTGCTATGGACCCGTAGTCCAAGGATGAACTACTCACGCATCACTCCGGAGGCAGGCATGGCGGTGTAGAGGCCTCCGGTGAGGATCTCCCCTCCGGCAGGGTGCCGGGAAGAGCTTCAGAACCCTCCCGATCTAGGGTTGACGACGGCGGCGGCGACGGAACTTTTCGTGGAATATGATCGGTGTTTTTAGGGTTTTCGGGACATCGGGAATATATAGGCGAAAGGGCGGCGTCGGAGGGCACCGAGGTGGCCACGCCAGGGCTGGCGTGGGCCCACCTCTGCCGGCCCTAGGGTGGCGTGGCTGCCTCGTGGCCCCACTCCGTCTCCCCTTCTGGCTTCTGGAGTCTTCCGATGAGATATTTGCACACGTTGATTTTCGTCCAATTCCGAGAATATTTTGCGACTAGCTTTCTGAAAGAGAAAAACAGCAGAAAACAGGAACTGGCACTTCGGCATCTTGTTAATAGGTTAGTCCCAGAAAATGCATAAAAATGCTATGAAGTGTAAATAAAACATGTAGCAATTGGTATAATAACAGCATGGAACATCAAAAATTATAGATACGTTTGAGACGTATCAAGCATCCCCAAGCTTAGTTCCTGCTCGTCCTCGAGTAGGTAAACGATAAAAACAACATAATTTTTGAAGTGACATGCTACCAACATAATCTTGATCAAATAGTAATGCAAAGCACATGAACTGAATGAAGTGATCCAAGTCAATGGTCTATAGTTTGCTAACAAGTAAACAAGGAGTAAACAAAATGAATCATACAAGTGCAAACTTTCATGAATAATACTTTGGAGACAATGGAGCTATAAGAGTTTGCATAAAAGTTAGCTCACAAAGCAATAGATTCTAAATGAAAGTGTTTGACTAACACAAAGGAAGATTTAGTTTCAGCACTGGCTTCAACTTTAACATATTTATCTCATGGATATTGTCAAGGCAAAGTAATGCAATAAGTCAAACATATCATTATATAACAACTGTTGTACCAAAGTTGACACTAGTGTTTGCTTGTGGAGATAGAAAGAAGTAGGAAAACTGACTCAACAATAAAGTAAAAGAAAGGCCCTTCGCAGAGGGAAGCAGGGATTAAATCATGTGCTAGAGCTTTTTAAGTTTTTGAAAGCATATAGAGAGTATAAAAATATATTTTGAGAGGTGTGTGTTAGTGGTCAACGAATCAGTAAATAGACAATACTTTAAGTCACAAGTTAACCAGACCTTACAAGAGCGGCTCCCATGAAGGACGTTATTTCTACCAGCGGGTAGATCATCCCTCGTTCTCTTTTGTTTACACACTTATGAACATTGCTTGACTGATTTCTCAGGGGCAAAAAGATGTGAAGAGAATTAATGGTTAAAGTTGTAATTAATTGGGACTGGGCACCCCGTTGCCAGCTCTTTTTGCAAAATTATTGGATAAGCGGATGTATATGCCACTAGTCCAGGTGTAAAGTCTGATCAACAAGTGAAATAAAGACCATCTACCACATCCTCATGAGCTTGTAAACAGTGACACAAAAAGGAGTTGTAACAGTTTTGAATATTTTAAAGGTAGCACATGAAAAATTTACTTGGAATGGCAGGAAAATACCACATAATAGGTAGTTATGGTGGACACAGATGGCATGGATTTTGGCTCAAGGGTTTTGGATGCACAAGCAGCATTCCCGCTTAGTACAGAGTTTAGGCTAGCAAGGTTATTTAAGCAAACACAGACTGTCAACCGGTACAGCAAGAACTCATAAAAAAACATGCTTGAAAAATTACAAGACTCCACATTGTCTTCCTTGTTAACCAAAACCTTTCACTAGAAAATATCTAGACTTTGGAACTACCAATGATACAAATCAAATATCAACAAGCTTTACAGTAGTTCTTCACTAATAGCCTTTACTTACATGATGCACAAGTCTAAACATTACTTACTTGGTAACTCAAAACAATTGACAAGTATCAAATTACTCAAGACAGTGATCTACAAGACTTATGTAAGCATTTTATACCACTACCACATGCATAGCATTTTCTGTTCCAACCAAACACCAATCAACTTATTTGAACAACTCTCCAAACAAATATAAGTGAAGCAAGAGAGTACTTTCTTCAAAAGAAACTAATAGCTCTGACAAGAGATATATGAAAACAGAGAGCTAGAAGCTTTAGCAGTAGCTAGACAAGAATACTCAACAAATATAAGTGAAGAAAGAGTATTCCAATGAAAAAGCGGAGCGTGTCTCTCTCCCAAACAAGAGTGCTAGGATCCAACAAGTATAGAGCAGCAAACAAAACAAAAACAAACTGAAAACAAAAGCACACTGACGCTCCAAGAAAAGTACATATAATGTGAAGAAATAAAAATATAGTCTCACTAGAGATGACCTGATAGTTTGTTGATGAAGAAGGGGATGCCTTGGGCATCCCCAAGCTTAGACGCTTGAGTCTTCTTGAATATATTGGGGAGATCCATGGGAGCTTCCCCAAGCTTAAGCTTTTCACTCTTCTTGATCTTATAATATCATCCTCCTCTCTTAACACTTGAAAACTTCCTTCACACCAAAACTCAACATTTTTCTCATTAGCGGGTTAGTGCATCAAAACAAATAATCTCACTTAGTTCTGTAAGGACACAAATTCATAAGCAATCATTTTCAAACATTAGCTACTGTTACTAGGCTTAAGTGATGCTCTTTCACCTTAAAAGAAACCACTCAACACTTGTAAAAGAGAGAATGCAAAACAAAGACAGAATCTGTCAAAACCAGAACAGTCCGTAAAGATGATTTTTTCGGGACACTTACGTCGCTCAAATCGAAAAACTTTAGTCGTACGAAAGTTGCGTACATATCTCAGGAACACGCACAAAAATTGGCAGATTTTTCAAATTTTTCTGATTTTCTACGGCGAGAAACGGTGACGTTCCAGAAATCTGTTCCTGTGCAGTAATCCAAATATAGGTACCATCTTGTCATAAGAGACTTTTCTTGGCACAACAAAACAGCAAATAAAAGATACAAAGGAGTTGTTACAGAAGTAAACAAGCTCCTTGACACAAAAAACAAAAATAACAGAAAGTAAAAACAATGGGTTGCCTCCCATAAGCGCTTCTCTTTAATGCCTTTTAGCTAGGCATGAAACATGAATCAAGTATTGTCAAGACTTGAAACATCAACATCATCAAAAGCTTCATCAAAAACACAGCTTGCATTTTTAAGTTTAGGGGATTCTTGAGAAGAAAATTTAATTGTATACCAAGCATCTTTCAAACTTTCTCCCCCTTGTTGATTAAAAGTACGAACCTCAACCTCAGGAGATGAAGCATAATACGCAGAACTAGACATGATGACTAAACAAAAAGATAACAACTCAAAATTAACTAAGTGCAGGAATTTAATTTGTTTGTGTTTTTGGGTTTTAACAGCAAACAAGATAAAATAAAATAAAATAAAATAAAATAAAATAAACTAAGCAAGATAAAAACAAAGTAATGAGATTGGAAGTGTGAGACTCCCCTATCTGGAGATTCCAGTATCCCCGGCAACGGCGCCAGAAAAATGTCTTGATGGCGTGTTAACGGTAGAGTGTTTTATTACTTCCTAGCAACAGCACCAGAAGATCTGCTTGTTGACCGTGACAACACACCTTCGTTGGGAGACCCCAAGAGGAAGGTATGATATAGTGCAGCAGTAGTTTTGCGTGCAGAAAGTAACAGAGAACAAATGATTGTAGTTGGTGGTTTTATCAATATGAGGAAATGGACCGGGGTCCACAGTTCACTAGTGGTGTCGCTCCATAAAAGATAACTAACATGTTGGGTAAACAAATTACAGCTGGGCAATTGACAAATAATGAGCGCACGACAATGCAATATATGACAAGATTATTATTATGAGATTTAATTGGGCATTACAACAAAGTACATAGACTTGCTATATAACGCATCTATGCCTAAATAATCCACCTTCCGGTTAGCATCCGCACCCCTTCCGATATTGAGTTGCAAACAACATATTATTGCATGAAGTAAAGTGTGTAATATAAACAATGCAAATGACACGTAGATAATGTATCATTGTTTTATCCCTAGTGGCAACAGCACATCCACAATCTTAGTCGTTTCTGTCATCTCGAGCCCAGATTACTGGAGGCATGAACCCACTATCTAGCATAAATACTCCCTCTTGGAGTTACAAGCATCTACTTGGCCAAAGCATCTACTAGCAACGGAGAGCAAGCAAGATCATAAACAACATAAATAGATAGATTGATAAACAACTTGCTCATAGTATCAATATTCATCGGATCCCAGCAAACACAATATGTAGCATTACAATAAGATGATCTTGATCATGTTAGGCAGCTCACAAGATCTAAACATGGAGGTACAAGGTGGAGAGACAACCATCTAGCTACTGCTATGGACCCGTAGTCCAAGGATGAACTACTCACGCATCACTCCGGAGGCAGGCATGATGGTGTAGAGGCCTCCGGTGAGGATCTCCCTCCGGCAGGGTGCCGGGAAGAGCTTCAGAACCCTCCCGATCTAGGGTTGACGACGGCGGTGGCGACGGAACTTTTCGTGGAATATGATCGGTGTTTTTAAGGTTTTCGGGACATCGGGAATATATAGGCGAAAGGGCGGCGTCGGAGGGAACCCGAGGTGGCCACGCCAGGGCTCGGCGCGGGCCCACCTCTGACCGCACCCAGGGGTGGCGTGGCTGCCTCGTGGCCCCACTCCGTCTCCCCTTCTGGCTTCTGGAGTCTTCCAATGAGATATTTGCACATGTTGATTTTCGTCCAATTCCGAGAATATTTTGCGACTAGCTTTTCTGAAAGAGAAAAACAGCAGAAAACAGGAATTGGCACTTCGGCATCTTGTTAATAGGTTAGTCCCAGAAAATGCATAAAAATGCTATGAAGTGTAAATAAAACATGTAGCAATTGGTATAATAATAGCATGGAAGATCAAAAATTATAGATACGTTTGAGACGTATCAGGGCGTGCATGCTAGTGGGGAGTAACGACGTGGGGATGAGTTAATTCCTCGGCTTCTCCGCAACCGGCACCTATCTTCTGTGATTAAATAGAAGGGCGACCACACGCATCTTCACCTAGTCCCCCATGACCGCCTGCCTGACCACCTTCCATCTCTAGTACATTGATCGCTACCTGCTCCTCCTTCCTCTACAATGGCTGCACGGGAGATGCGCTGTGTTTCCAAGTGATTTCTTACTTCCTTCTCTGCTTTCACTTCTTTAATCCCGTTATAAGCTATTTGCCTTTGGTTTAACTTACTAATGTTCATCGATCTGATGCAACTACGTATGTACATGATCGGTGAATCGGAGCCGACGTCAGAGACTAAGGTGATCGCCTCACTGAGAATGAGGAACCTCGAGCTTACTGATGAGTTAGTTGCGGCCCTCAAGCTCGTCAGCAGGAACCTCGACCAGACAATTGAGGCCAGAGAGCTGTTGTTCAAGACACAGAACACAACAATGAAACATGATGAAGAATTGAAGAAGATTATGGCCAACAATAATTATCTATCAAAGAAGGTTTTGGACCTCGAGACGAAGCTCGGGACCGAGCGCAATAAAGTATTGGTCCTGCAAAATGAAGCTTTGACCCACGAACAGGGGAGCCTCGACAGGCAGATCGAAATGGCCAAACGCGAGTGGGCTTCTTAGATCATCGAGGGCCAAATTTCTTTTTTTTAGAAACTTTCAGGTTTAGTTTATGAAATGCTATCCGTCTGTGGTTTTTTACCATGTTGATGATTTGAATGTGAACATTTTTTTGATGTTTCTATTGAGAGGTCCATGTCACACGTCAGCCGCCGACATGACATTAGCACAGTCGTGACGATGAATCGCTAGTCAAATGCATCGTCTCCATTTGTCTTTAGACCGCCGTCTCAGTCCTGTGCTGGCAAGGTGATCATACCACGCACGTGGAGCTTGTTTAAGTCCATAGAGTGCCTTATCGAGCTTGTAGACATGGTTAGGGAACTTGGTATCCTCGAATCCCGGTAGTTGCTTAACATATACCAACTCCTTTAAAGGACCATTAAGAAAAACACTTTTTAGATCCATTTGCTGTAATTTAAAGTTATGATGTGATGCATATGCAAGAAGGATACAGATGGACTCAAGGCGAGCCACGGGTGCATAAGTCTCTCCAAAATCAATGCCTTCAACTTGAGAGTACCCTCGTGCAACCAATCTTGCCTTGTTGCTTACAACCATTCCATGTTCATCTTGCTTGTTCTTGAATATTCACTTATTGCCTATAACATTGTGGCACTCTTTGGGCATCTCAACTAACTTCCACACTGTAACACCCCGAAAATTTAGACCGGATTTTAAATTTATTTCTGGACGCCGGAAAAACTTTTTCGGGTTTCTAAATGTTTTCTTCGAACCCGTTGGTCTTTGATTTGACTTTGGGTTCTCTCTCTCTCAGAAAATTCCCAACCATCCTCGATCTTTGTCAACCTCCACCATAATTCCAGGATATTGTTTTATCTGTTAAACATTGGTTCCATCTGAAGATTCCAAAATCCTCTCGGTCTATCCTACTAAAGTCTCCACCGCAACTTTAGCTTGGAATAAATTCCACCAAGCTACCATATGCTTCCCTCATACCTGTAGATCACTCCCATGGAAAAATATTTCGTAGTCCCTCACAAGATTCCAAAGTTAAACCCTATTTCCTGTTATGTCGGTTTCAATCCGAAAATTATCTAGACACCTTCCACTCATCCAAAAATTCTACCATTTTGGGGAGACGCATGAATCCACCTCCCGAACATTTCACTCCACTGTCCCAACCTCATTTGAGCAATATTTGAGGTACTTCCTTTGTAATGCTCTTTTCATGACTATTTGCAATTCCCAAAGGAACCCCTATTTTTATGTCTCCAAAAATTCTACAAAAAATTAGGGGATGACCCCTAGGCAGTATTTAGCCCAGGTATGCAAAAATATTTGGTACCTTGTTAAGAAAATATTTGACCTTTCCTCTGTCCAAGTTTCTGCCCTAAAGTCCAAATGTTTTCGAAACCAAGTCAAACGATTTTTGTAGTGAGAGGAGAACACCTAGATGCAAGTACTAGGAGAACCCACACCTCTGGGCAAAGTCTTGACCAAACCAAAAATCATTTGCCTCCTCAAACGAGCATTTTCGAATTTGGACCAGTACTGTTTTTCCAAAGTTCTAGTCGCACGAAGTTTCGAATTCGCGAAAACTTTAGTCGCCGAAGTTGTAGAGTTTTATCGTTGGCATGCCATGGTGAAAACCCCATCGCATTTGGACCCTCGAGTTATCGGGAACGCAACGATGTCGCCGTGTCGTGCTTCGGATGTCCGGGACACGCGTTTAGGGAAGACCTAGTTTCCGCTTACTGTTTTGGACGGTGCCTAATCCGCATGCTGCAGTGCACCTCGTGCCTCCCCTGTGCACCCAGCTCCCCCCCCTCTTATCCCTTCCACCGACACTATAGTGCCATGGAAGATAAATGGTGAGAGCTTCCCGTGCTTTTCCCCTCCCCTGCATTTAAGCAGACCCCGAGACCTCCCTGGAAGCACAGCTCGTTCACCTCACTTCCCCTCTCCCCTCGTTGCTAGCTACCCTATCCCCAGCTTCGGATCATCCGAAAAATCCACCAGCAACCGAAGCCCAATCCCAGTCCACCATGGTCGTACCCACCGAGCTCGCGTGCCTCCCGTCCATGCCGTCCCTGGCCCTCTGGAGTCCAGGCCGAGCGCGGCGCTGCCCTGCGTGACCGCCGCCGCCGTTGGCCAGAGTCCACGCCGTCCATGCGGGCAGAGCCGTCGACCTCGGTGTCTTCCACGCGACGGCGACGTCGGCGACGTCGGCCAAGCCGACCCCCGGCTTCCCCGAGCACCTTCCCGAGCGCGGCGGAACTCCAGCGCCTCGCCGCCGTCCTCGGCTTGCCTCGCCGCCGTCCTCGGCTTGCCTCGCCGGGCTGCCGTATGCCGGCGGCAACCTCCCCGAGCGGCCGAGCCGTCGAGCTCGCGCGTGACCCGAGGGGAGCAACCCCGCCGCCGTCTTCGCCTCCCCGGTCGCGGCCCAGCGCCGCCACCCCATCCTCGCCGCTGGCCTGCGCCACGGCCATCCTAGCCGCCCCTCGCCGGCATCGGTGACGCGGCCGAGCCGCCGTGCGCTATCTCGCGCGAGGAAGACGACGTGCGGGAGGTCAACGCCTCGGGATCGATCGATCCGTTATCTCCCTGGCGTAGCAGCCCAGTAGCAAGCAGCAGAAGCAGCCCAGCCCAGGTGGCCCACTAGCGGCCCAGCCCAGTGCACAGCGCAGTGCAGCACCGTAGCAGGCCAGCAGGCCCAACTGCGGCCCAGTCGCGCGAAGGAGCAGCCCGTGCAGTTTTTCCCGCGCGGTCTGTTTTCTTTTTTT
Source organism: Poa pratensis (assembly GCA_947311845.1). NCBI lineage: Eukaryota > Viridiplantae > Streptophyta > Magnoliopsida > Poales > Poaceae > Poa > Poa pratensis. The sequence goes on from CAMZMU010000113.1 coordinate 792,333, forward strand.
CTGGTGAGCGGCAGATAGCTATTCTTCGCACGTCAATATCTCTCGATCCGTAGCTCCGTTTGGGGCGAATCAAATTTGTAAATTCTTAGTTTGAAAAGCTCTGTCCAGTAGTGTAGTTGTTACATCTTTGTAAAATACTTGTATGATCAGCATCGTGTGTGCATGCCTAGGGTTTTTCCGAAGTACCGGCCGACCAAGACCCTGACCCTCGACGTGTCCGTGACCCTCCAAGCCAAACGGCGTTGATCTTCGGAGGCAAGCTAAACCCTTGCTTTGAGCCATCCCGCAATGCTTGTTTGTTTGATTGCTTAATACCATGCTGAGTGTTATGTCTATCTACTGTCATATTGTTATGTCTGTCTACTTCTATTGTTGTATGTCTATCATGTTGCATTGTAATTATTGCACTACTGTATAACTGCTTATTTGTGTATCACTCACATTCCCGAGACAATGGCCGGGTCTCCCGCCTCAGTCAAAGGAATGGGGGAATTATTACAACTGTGCGTCTCGCGCTTGCGGGGCTTTGTTTGCTTCTTTCTTCTTCGCCGAGGTGAGGAGCGGACGAATGTCGTCTTATGATCCTCGGAGTTGGGGGCATTTGCCAAAAGAGTTATTTGCCTTGTCCCACCATCAAATATGGGTGGCATAGACCACCCGGACTGCGACGCTTGGGAGCTGCCTTTCCATTTGGTTCTTATTGCCGAGATTGCTGACACCACGTCAGGGTAACCCTCGAGTGGAATGGATGCTCTCTCGTTTTTATGAGTGCTTTTCGGTTCATTTTGGAGACTATATGCCCAAATCCCCACTTCCTGGTCAACGGTCGGACGGTAACGCCGCCAAAGACTTGCGCGTGGAGGAACGGAAGCGTAACAGACTCCGCAAACCACTTTGTGATTGATTTACGGTGACACCGGCCGGGTCTCCCGCCACCGTCATCCGTTTGAAATATTATGCTATTATTCTGTGAACACTAACCCCCGAGTGACACCGGCCGGGTTGCCCGCCATAGTCACCCGGGTATTTTTATTATCGTTATGTTGTTATCTATGCATGCAAGTATTATGTTGCTAATGCCTTGTTGTTGTTGATATATGATATTGATATCGTGATTAATATGCTGGACTAATCCCCTGTTGTTTGGACTTGTTGTGATGAACTTGATTAAATGAAACACCCCTCCAAACAACGATAAGGTCTGTTCATAGTGCCACTAATCTGAACATCGAACGCACTACCACTGTCGCTCACATGGGCGGGCCTTGACCTACGTAATCCTATTGAGCCTCCTTTGATGCCACCATTTTGGCAAGTCTAGTCGGTTACCTTTGTGGTCGGGGCTAGTCTTGTGAAGGTTCCGGAGCTAGGCGTCGCTCATCTGTTGGGGGCGTGCCGGATTCACTTCGTCATAAGACACAGAGTTGTGTCGGTAGCTATACAGGGAGTGTCTTGGTAGCGTGAACGGTCAGGTGAGTGTATCTTGCTGAGTTCGTCCTAGGGGTGAAATCCTAAAGTACCGGCTCAGTGTGGTGCACTTAGATGGGTGGTATATGCAACCTCTCGAGAGTGTCAATCTAGCAGCTAGCCTTGTTCCTGGGTTATGGAACAACAGTTCAGTGTCGGTCACACTGTGTGTCCTCGTCGTGTCCGGAGGTTAAACTTAAGATTTGTTTGAAATAATTAATGAACGACCTGATTTCACTAAATGAACAAATAAGATGATGCAGGGAATATTGTCGTGAGCTGTTGATGGTTACCATGATCTAGGGATGGCGGTGTGATGCGTTGGGAAGCCTATAGTTAGGCCAGAGCCCACATCAACCGTGCATGCCCAGAGTTGAAAGATGAGGCCAGTGGGCCTAGCAGTGATCACAGGTGATGTTGTGTATTATTTGGTACCCACTGGGTACACCCGTCTTCTCGTCATAGGTAAGCCCTTTGTATGATTACTGGTGCACGATCCAACCCCACCTGGCTTGGACCCTGTACTGGTGATACCCCCATTGCTTGCTTATGACATGTTTGGTTGTCAATGCCATGCTACTTTTATGTCATGTATCTAGTATACACCTTGCCATGTTGTAGGATTTTACTTCCAGTATATACCTTGTTGCATGATTGTTGGATTGTTTGTGGTGAGGGGCGATACTTGCTGAGTACATAATAATGTACTCACGGGCCTTGTGATTGTGGCCAGGTTTTGTCGAGGATTCATCTTCCACCTTAGTAAGGATTTGAAGCAAGAGCGTGCTAGGATCAGTAGCCCAGCCAGAACCTGTGGAGTGGAGCCGCTCCAAGCCGTAGCCTCTCATATGTCTTCCGCTGCCAGTTAAAACTCTGTATCGTGCCATGCTGGGATTGATATTTTGTCATTCCTTGATGGCCTTGTAAACCATTTGTAGCACTGATGTGCCTGATTGTGTAATGATTTCCATTATGTTACACTGTTGTGACGTGCGGCCAGTTATCTTGGGATGGCGCACGGGACAACTGCCTCTCTGGTGATATGTGCCAGGGAGGGGTGTCACACACACCTTGTTGCGCTCGAAGTTATTGAGCTCTTCATGCATAGCTTCCAACCAATCTGGGTCTTTAAGAGCTTCAAACACTTTCTTTGGTTCAACCATGGAGATGTGTGCTTGGTGCTCACTAAAACTTGCCAATTGACCTCTTGTGGTAACCTTGCTTTTCAAGTCACCAATACTTGCTTCTAGCTTATGACTCTTTAATTCTAGGTTTCTCAAAACTCTTGCTTTTCAACGGGATTGTCACCTTGGAGGAATGTGATTTTCACTTCCGTTATCTCTATGAATGCGAATCTTTTTTGTCGTTTCGTGCTTGCCGTATGACGGCGTGTGGGAAGCCGGCTACCTGGATTCGGCACGAACAGCGTTCCTCTCCGTGGAAGACAGGAACCACGGGCCCGCCTAATCTCAACCTCGCGACGTCACGTAATGGGTGTCTTATCCAGCCGGCTACCTGGACTCGGCTTCGAAAATATATTGTATCGAGAGTCAACAAAGCACACGATGGCAGTCAGAGCTAATTGACACAAAATATACATCAGGTGGTCACATTTAACAAAATGTAAAACTTAAACCTGCGAGCGCCAGACATTACCAAACCCTGAAAAAAATTCGTCACCACCGCGTGGTGAATTTATGTCCGCGTCTCAACAGAGTGATGAAGGAAGTGACTTGCATGGAAGAAAAGGATGTCATTTAATTAAGTCAGACCGATTAAGTCGGCACAGCAGCGTAGCGAGGCGTATATTGTGTTCTCCATCTTAATGCATCGTCCGGTGACGCCGACTCATTATTTGGACAATTCTTACCTTCGAATGCCAAATCCACCATACCCACTTTACATGGGAAAAGTGCCACAGGGCATGGGCTTTGTCGATACTTACCCCGGGACGTGTTCTTCGTGAGATTTGATGAGATCTTCGACTTGTTCCACATGAACTGGCTCCCCACAATTAGAACTGGATCGTCGTGTAGTAAGATGGACAAGGCCAGTCCTGCCGACCCTAGGGAGTCGGCGACATCGGCCGTGTAGTTCCTTTATTTAAAAGCTCTATCCTAAAAGATTAAACCAATTTGCATATTCGCAATTAAATAATGCCTCTGGCTAGACATTCCAGCGCATGACCAGCAATAGAACAAAGAAAACGGGCAAATAAAACAAAGGATTTATCAAAAGATTCGACGTCGACTCCAGGGAGCCGGCAGGGTCAGGTGTGACACGACCCAACGCTCTTAAGGGGGAAAAAGCATTTAACGTGATGTCATCTGCCAGAAACATTGGCGTAGGCAGTGCATAAATAGAAACAACTCGTGCAGTCGATCATCCGCACTGACCTCGCACCGCTCATTTTCTTCTTAGTTCCTGCTACCCTCAACACCTACACTACTATGACCTCTAAGGCAAACACAGGACGAATCAAGAAAATCCGGGCAACGACGACAAAGTCCACGAAGAAAAATACGACACCTCGGCAGTTTTCAAACCGTAGAGTGGGCATCTCCATCCTGCGATGAATGGCGTCATGAAGAAACGTGTGACAAGATCCGTCAGAGCTGGACTACAATTCCCGGTCGCCCGCATTGGCCGGTACCTCAAGGAGTGTCGATATTCAAAACACGTCGGTAGAGGGGCTCCTGTGTACCTCGCCTCCGTCCTCGAGTACCTTTCCTTGGAAGTACTGGAGCTCGCCGGGAACACCGCCAGGGAAAACAAAAAGTTACGCATAACTCCAAGTGATGTAGCCCGACATACGTCCATCACCATGTCAAGCACTCCAATACATTACAAGTCACAATGGACCTCAAAGGTGAACTCATTCCACTATGTGATTCACCATATGTCACCTTTGGACGTTATACTACTAGACCATTGTTCCCATTGCATTGTTAGGTGTGTCACCAAGGGTACAAGCCCACGGGAAGATGGCCAAGGCGTAAGAGGAATGAAGGCCGACAAGACGGTGGCTTGGAAGAGAAGAAGGAAGAGAAGAAAAGACCCAGGCGGCGGTAGTACCGCTGGGTTAAGCGGTACTACCGCCCGAGAGCTACCGCCACTGCTACCGCTGCAGCTACCGCCAGAACCGGCTTCGGAGCGCTTCAGCGGTACCAACTGGTACCGCTGGCGGTACCGCCGCCGGTACCGCCGAGGTGGGAAAAGCGAAACCTGCCCGCACCAGCGGTACTACCGCTTGACCCAGCGGTAGTACCGCCGCTGCGGGTCCAGCACGGGTTGGAGGCCCATGTAACCTCCCCCACCAACCCCCTTTTGGTCAACACTATAAATAGGAGTTCCCCATCTCAGATCTAGATAGACTCTGTTTTGAGATTAGAGTAGAGCTAGGCTCCCCACCTCAAGACGGTCTCCTTCCTCCCCTTGCGGGGATGGTTCCTCCTCTTGTGGAGAAGATCCCTTCGTGGATTCAAGACCTCTACTTGTAGTTTGACTACTCGCCATCTTTCATCCTCGGGTGACTTTATTGGAGCGGTTTGGTTGACCGTTGGAGAAACAACCATCCGAGATCCCTTCTTGTATCTACTTGCCGATCTCCCACCTTCGTGTGGATTCTATTGGGCCGGTTGGACCGACCGGTAAGGGAAACGGTTCTTATATCTTGTGCGTGTTCTTGTGTTATTGGTGTTCTTCCTCGTGTTCTTCATCTTCTTGTGTGAGTTCGTCCACTCGTTCATCAATCCGTGAAGATCGGGCCACCCTAGAGGTCCAGTCCTCATCATTTGGTATCAGAGCATGGTTGCCACGGATTTGACTTTGTTTCCCCCACAAATCCCCCTAATTTTTCTTTGATTTTGAGAAATTCGAAAATTTCCACCAAAAATAGCCCCAATTTGCTTTTGGATCGATCTGAGATTTGAGTGTGTTTTTGCAAGTTTTGATCCATAGATGTATTGCTATACGAGTTGATGTAACTTCCTTTGCAACTCGCCAAGCTTCGGAACATATCACCAAGTTCGAGTGGAAGCTCCAAGACAAGGTCGCCAAGGCAACAAGAACGCCGACGTAACCATGAAGAGAAACATCCAAATGATTTTCGGCGACACCCCTCCACTCAAGAGCGCCAACGTCGACGTGAGAAGAAGACGGCAACAAAGGCGCAACCTATGGTGTCCCTTCGTGCTAACACTACATCGGCGCCAACAAGACCTACAGGTTCCATGTTTGATGAGATCATGGCCGGCATCGACAACTTCTTCGAGAAATTCCAACGTCAACGCCGGAAGAAACATGGTCACAAACGTGAGGCCACTTCTCCTTTGGTGCCTTTCTCAAGCACTTCTCTTCATATGTAATGACATGGTGTCTACTCCTAGTGCCACCACCACAATGGCCCCTATATGGGAAGATGAAGACCTCACATGCGACAATTGCCAAGGCCAAGACCATGATCCACGAGAATGTCCCAATCTCTTGTGCCCAAATATGCAATCGAAGAGGTCACATGATGTGGGAGTGCCCCAATGAAGACCAAGATGGTGAGAAGACGGTCGAGCATGGGATTTTCCCTTCGACCAAGGAGGCGAGCAAGGATGATGCTATCATCTTTGACCATGAGTCAAGTGATGAAGCGGAGCATGGGATTTTCCCTTCCGCAATGGAGTCGAGAGGTGATGCCTATTCTATGGCATTGACCTATGGAGGCGAGATGGTTGAGGAGGTTGAGCATGGGAGTTTCCCTTCAACCTTGGTGGCGTATGGAGTTGAGGAAACCGAGCCTATCCCTATGAGCTTGAGTCATGAGATGGTACCAAACCCATGTGAGCATGAGAGCCACTTAGCCCACTTGAGTGAGAGTGAGTTGAGTGCCTCCACCATATGTGAGTTTGAGTGCTTTCACTTTGAGGGAATGAGTGATACACCACTTGAGTTGAGAGAGGTAGTTGATAGATCTTGTGAGGCCATTTCGATTTCTAACAACTTAACCTCTACCTCTAGTGTGTTTTCTCATTGCGTGCTAGGTTCCATGGATGATGAGACGTCACTCCTCGACTTGACGGTGCCTCAAATGGAGAAGATGTACATGGAGGATGATGATGATGCCACCCCATGTCTACTTCAAGATGGACAAGTCGGCTACATGAAAGCGACTTCTACTTCAACACCTACTTCACATGAGTGGGACTACAAAGGTATGGGTGTTGATGTGACCATGATCCCGCTAGTGGACATGATGAATGTTGATTGCTTGCATGATTTGGATGATTCTTTTGATGTCACATATGAGACATTCACATTCACTTGTGATTCCTTGCTTCAAACCAAGGTTGACCAAGTGGATTCTTCTATTTGTGATGATGTTGCCATACCCATGCTATGCAATCGATGTTTGCGCTATTCTCCCATTGTTGCTTGCAATATGTTGAACAATTTCTCTTTCACATGTGTTGCTTGCAATAATGTTGAAATGCTTGATAACGAGATTGCCCCATAGCTTTCTCACATTTTGGAGATGCTTCGTTTTCTCTTATGGACCTTGTTCCATCCTTCACTTTGCATAGTGACTATCCACATATGTCATATTTTCCAATTAATTTGTGTGTGGTTGGTGATATGCAAATGAAGAGACACTTCATGATGGATGATGTGTTCATATACCGTGCACATAATTTCTTTATATGGTGTCTTGTGTGTGCCGGTAAACGCATGATAATGTCAACCTCAATTGAGCATGAGTTGACAATAAGAGCTCTTGAGAGCATACATGTGAGTTGTGGATTGAATCCAACTCTAATACTTTGCACATGTTTTGCATCAAACAAGTTGAACAATTTCTCTTGCTTATGGTTTGTTTGCAATCATGTTGATGCTTTTGGTCTCCCCTATGACAAGCATGTTTCCTTACTCTTTCACATGAATGATTTATGTGTTGCACCAAGTATGATGAACACTTGTTCTTCCCAATGGCTTGTTTGCAACCATAATGACATTTTAAGCATGTATTGTCATGAGTTTATTGGTTTCTACCAATTTGGTGTGGCAACAAATATGTTGAAAACTTTCTCTTTCATGTGCTTTGTTTGCCACCATGTTGATATTTTGGACATTCTACATTGTGTGTTTTTGCCAAATCCTCCTCTTGTTACATCAAGGTTGATGACAAATGGTCCCTTCCAATGCCTTGTGTGCAATAACGATAATATGGTTCAAGATGAGATACCTAGATGGCTTCCTCATATTTTTATGGAGCTTTTGTGTTCTCTCATTTTGAAGATGTTCCATTGGGTTGCTTGCACTTTGACCTTGCACTTGCACTACCTTTTCATATTCTTGTGTTGTGCTAACGGTGCTATGACAAAGACTGGACATGTCATTGTTGATATGCTCCTCTTTCTTGCACACACATGGTTTGCTTGGTCTTTGGTGTTTGTAGGCATGGTGAATTCCAATTCTTCGTCAACACATCTTCCTCCTTTGCATGATGATGAAGAGCAAGAGTCAAGGACGACTCTTTTTAAAGGGGGGGGAGATGATGTAGCCCGACATACGTCCATCACCATGTCAAGCACTCCAATACATTACAAGTCACAATGGACCTCAAAGGTGAACTCATTCCACTATGTGATTCACCATATGTCACCTTTGGACGTTATACTACTTGACCATTGTTCCCATTGCATTGTTAGGTGTGTCACCAAGGGTACAAGGCCACGGGAAGATGGCCAAGGCGCAAGAGGAACGAAGGCCGACAAGACGGTGGCTTGGAAGAGAAGAAGGAAGAGAAGAAAAGACCCAGGCGGCGGTAGTACCGCTGGGTTAAGCGGTACTACCGCCCGAGATCTACCGCCACTGCTACCGCTGCAGCTACCGCCAGAACCGGCTTCAGAGCGCTTCAGCGGTATCAACTGGTACCGCTGGCGGTACCGCCGCCGGTACCGCCGAGGTGGGAAAAGCGAAACCTGCCCGCACCAGCGGTACTACCGCTTGACCCAGCGGTAGTACCGCCGCTGCGGGTCCAGCACGGGTTGGAGGCCCATGTAACCTTCCCCACCTACACCGTTTGGTCAACACTATAAATAGGAGTTCCCCATCTCAGATCTAGATAGACTATGTTTTGAGATTAGAGTAGAGCTAGGCTCCCCACCTCAAGACGGTCTCCTTCCTCCCCTTGTGGGGATGGTTCCTCCTCTTGTGGAGAAGATCCCTTCGTGGATTCAAGACCTCTACTTGTAGTTTGACTACTCGCCAATCTTTCATCCTCGGGTGACTTTATTGGAGCGGTTTGGTTGACCATTTGAGAAACAACCATCCAAGATCCCTTCTTGTATCTACTTGCCGATCTCCCACCTTCGTGTGGATTCTATTGGGCCAGTTGGACCGACTGGTAAGGGAAACGGTTCTTGTATCTTGTGCGTGTTCTTGTGTTATTGGTGTTCTTCCTCGTGTTCTTCGTGTTCTTGTGTGAGTTCGTCCACTCGTTCGTCAATCCGTGAAGATCGGGCCACCCTAGAGGTCCAATCCTCATCACCAAGGGATCTAATGATAGCCATTATGACCGACAAGGAACTCACCAAGCTGTTAACCGGAGTCACCATCGTCCAAGGGGGAGTCGTACTGTACATCCACTCGGCCGAAGAAGACTGCCGACTCACCCAAGAAGACCATTCCTCTCGAAGAAGACCGCGGAGAAGAGTGCCGAGTCGAGCCGAATTTACCCATGTAATAACCCGTCTATATTTTCGTTAATGATATCAATGTAATGGTTTGATCTGTAATGGAAACCTAGAAACCATGGTATGTTTATCGAATCATGTCAGCTCAACTTCCATTTCGAAGTGAACAATGGTAGCAACTCGTCTACACTTTCATCATTGTAATAGACTCAACATCTGGCAATATTAAGACCGTCACCACGCTACTCCAACAAACAATGTTCTTCCAGCCAGCTGTACTCGTTGAGATAGAAAGCGTACTAAGCAATTGTTCATTTTTTAGAAAAGGGTGTGCGTATCCCTGACCTCTGCATCAAAGTGATGCACATAGCTGCCGCAGTTACAATTCAAGGATCACTGAGCATGAATACAAAAATCAAGTGTTCATAGGTAGGTACTGACGTGTTCGACATGATGACATGATCAACGTGGCCACATGGCGTGATTCTCACCGTTTATACTGCGTAACTGCAAAATATACTCCTTGGATCATGTCTTTTCGTTTGGCTTTCCTAGGTGACTGATTATATGTTGGTTAACCTACTATTTTTTGTTGTTGTTACTGGATTTTTTTTCGCGCCTTCTCTTTTTTTATCATTTTATTCTTACCTATTGTAACGTGTCTGACGAGAGCAACTAGTAACTAATAGCTCGGCCGTTCACTAAGATGGCACCGACTATGGTTAACAATCAGGCACGGTGTACCGGTCACGCCGACTCCATGGAGCCGGCGGGATTGGATGGTGCATTAAGACGGAGACTCCAAGACCATGAAGGACATCAGGGAAATTTTTCTTTTACAGCTCGTGATGCTAGCTTTACCAGCGTCTCTTTCCCTCCGGACTATCCAGTCTCGTCGGCTCTAGGCACGAGGAGAATTTGTGGAAACACTTCTTTGTACAATCTCCCGTGCCGACTTCTTCGGTACTAGCTTAATCAGCTTACGTAGTCTTCTTCCGTAATAAGAAACAATCAGCTAAGTGGAAATATCGTATCATAACTACGCGGTGTTGTCTGATGGTTAGGAACCATGTCATTTACTACATGTTGTTACGTTGGCGATGTGTTCGATTGATAGGGTAGTTGCCATGATTTTAGAAATACCTATTCTACCTTGCGTTTTCTTCTACTTTTTGTCTTAATTCTTTTAGTGAGCAGACATGCCCCACGCTATTAAGGCGGCACTACACCAACGCGATGTCTCCGTGGACCGCAACAAAACTAATATCGTCACCGTTTGACATTTCTAAATAGACGACGCCGCGTAGGAACAGTATCCGGATTCCGACTCAAACATCCCTTCACGGGCTAAAGCCAACATTCACATACATACAACTAAGTGGAAAGGTCGCTGAACGGACCAGGTCATTTGCTACATGCTGTCACATTGATTATGTGTTCGATTGATAGGGTACTTCCTTAATGCACCGTGGGATCATACCACTCCTTGAATTAAAGATGTAACGTATATACCCCCTCCCCAAGCACAGTGTACACGGAAACCAAAATAAACGACACCTAGGTATGTAACGAATTGGATGGATCTTCGTTTCGGTTATTAGGGCGGTGCATCCAATCTGATTTTACATTACATCCCTTAAAGTTGTTTTATTTTGATTTGGCCTTTGTCATATGTTTATGCTCTGTTTTTTTCATGTTTTTTTTGTGGGTTGGTTGTGCATCCTGTTAATTAGGATTTTTTTGTTTGGGTCAAGGTACCTGCTGGTTCACGTATATGCGTTTTCTATGCACCCCGCCGACTCCAGGTTTTCGTCTTACTACACCACCCGACCCAGCCGACTCCAGGTTCTCGTCTTACTGCATCACCCGACCCAGCCGACTCCAGGTTCCCGTCTTACTGCACCCCCCGACCCAACCGACTCCAGGTTCCCGTCTTACTGCACCACCCGACCGCGCCGACTCCAGGTTCCCGTCTTACTGCACCACCCGACCGCACCGACTCCAGGTTTCCGTCTTACTGCACCACCCAACCCCACCGACTCCAGGTTTCCATCTTAGTGCACCACCCGACCCAGCCGACTCCAGGTTCCCGTCTTACTGCACCACCCGACCCAGCCGACTCCAGGTTCCCGTCTTACAGCGCCATCCGACCCCGCCGACTCCAGGTTCCCGTCCCACTGCACCACCCGACCCCATCCACTCCAGGTTGCTCTTACTGCCATGGCGTGCTTTGTTGACTCTGGATACAACATATTAAGATGGTTGATAGCACGACGAACAATATTTTATCATAGACAGTTTCACACTTTGTACAATCAACAAAATGTTCACATTCAAATCATCAAGATGGTAAAAAACCACCGACGAATAGCATTTCATAAGCCGACACGGCGGTTGTAAGGAAGAAGTCAAAGTAATGTTATTGCGCTATTAACGTGACACATGTAGAGACAAAACAGAGACACCTTCCTAAGGAATCCCTTTGGATTAAAGGAACGACACATCTAAAATTCCCATGGGTTAGGCTTTTAATGCGGCCACTTATGAAGCAAATAGGCTATATTCATATGCAAGAAGGAAAACTATATTAGAAAAAGTAACAATAAAAAAATCCGCGCCGATATATGACACGCAAGTACGAAGCAAATAACCTACGACGCAAACACAAACATCTCGTGACGACACCATGTACCCATCAAATGCACTGGAGTCGGCAGTGTCGGGTTATGCATTAAGACGGGAACCTAGAGTCGGCGCGGTCGGGTTTTTAAACTACCGTCCCAATGCACATCCGATCAAGCCAACTCCCTGAAGTCGGCGCAAACATCCTTCCTCTCGCATCAATTGGTGCGGCTTCCATAGACGTACTCCTCGTCCAGTACTATTCCTAAGATGGCTCATCTTTTATTGACGTTCGGTCAACACGAGAACAAAATACTCGAGTGGAACCTGCTCCTGATAAACAACTCCAATCTCAACCTCGCCAACTCCAACGACGGGGCCGTCCTGTCGGCCAGACGCAATAACTAAAACATGAACGGACAAGTTTTTATTGCACGTAGAGAAACAAAATAGATCCTATCACCAGACATGTATACATTTATTAGGATTCGTGGAGAATATAACGTGACTGCCTTTGGCACTACTAGGAAATAGGCTATCTGTGGCGCACCCAAAAAAAATTCTATGCCGCCACTAATTTTTTTCTGTGGCGCATCCGGGCATGCCCCACAGAAAGCCCACGATTCTGTGGCGCACCCTCCACCATGCGCCACAAAAATATTTCTGTGGCGCACCCACCACCATGCACCACAGAATTGTTTTTGAATTTTAAAAAAAAGGGCAGCCAGATCTAGATCTAGTTCTGGATCCAGCCGCCAAAATTTCATCGGAGCTTGTCGGAGGCCACGTTGCCGTGGGTGGAGGAGGGGGTCGCCGGAGGTGGGTGGTGGAGGATGGGGGTCGCCGGAGATGGTGGAGGAGGAGAAGGATCTCGCCGGAGGAGGTCGCCGGGGTGGAGGAGGAGGTCGCCGGAGGTGGAGGTGGAGGTCACCGGAGGTGTCGCCAGAGGTGGAGGAGGAGGTGGTCGCCGGGGTGGTGGAGGAGGTCGCCAGAGGTGGAGGTGGAGGAGGAGATAAGAAGTGGAGGAGAGGAGAGGAGAGGAGAAGGAGGCGGGAGGAGAAGGGGAGAGGCGAAGTGGAGGAGAAGGGGAGAGGAGAAGTAGAGGAGAAGGGGAGAGGAGAAGTGGAGGAGAAGAGAAGTGGAGGAGAAGTGGAGGAGAGAAGGAGAGAAGGGGAAAAGAGAGGAAGAAGGGGGTGCCTGTAACATCCCAAAATTATAATAAGTATTATTATTCCAAAAATGTGGGCCAACAAAAACTTTTGTTGTATTATGTGTGTTGGTTGTATTTTGTTGCTTGTGATGTTGTTTGCTCTAATTAGAAACTTGGAGAAAACAAAAAAAATGAAAATAAAAGTTGAACCAATAAAACAAATGTGACAAGTGTCACACAATTTCTCCAAGTGAGAAATTAATTTTCTTTCAAACAAAATTCAGTGGAGTGATAAAGTGAGCACTCCCATTTTGTTCCTACAACTTTCCCTCTCCAAAAATAATTTCCAAAAATCTAAATTAAAATTCTAATGCTTTCTTTAACTTCTTTAAATCGCAAAATGTACTATGTTACATTTACAAAATAAATAGCAAAACAGCACCACAAATCTTGATAATTGTATATGAAGCAAATTATGAAAATAATTTGCAGAAATTTAATTTAAAATTTGTTTCAGGCATTTCATCGAACACATTGTGGGCAAACACTGTGTTCTTCCCCACATCGAATCCTATCCGAACGAATTCATTCGAATTCGAGCAAGATTCATCGAATTGATCACCCCACCTGCTCCCTCTAGCCCCACTCACCTCCCCCACTTGCCAGAGCACGCTGGAAACGTGCTCATTGACCCAGGGCAGTCGCCACCATGGGTGGGTGCTCGCGCCCATGCCGTCGAGGCCGCCACTGTGGTGGAGGACGAGGGAGACGCCGAGCTGGCCCAGCGCCGTGTCCACTCTCTTCCCCTTGCTCTTCTGCTCCAGTAGGACTGGATAGGATTGCCACCGAAGCTACACACACGTGCCACCTAGCTCGCTCCCGTGCTCACCGTGCACCGTACCGGAGCTAGGTCATCGATGACGAACGCCGCGCTCCACTGCATCGCTCGTCACCTCTGTACCTCGCAGCCACTCCCAGCCTCCCTGCAGTCTCCTAGACATAGTGGCATCACCGATTGAGGTCATCCCTGACGCCTGCAACCGTCGAATGCCGTCGGCGTGTCCACTGCCGTCACCGTTCAGAGCTTGCGCAGCTCGTCTCCACGCACGCATCGATGCTCCACCGCACGCTAACGCCATCCAACGCCATAGCCGCACACCCCTGACAGCCTCTCCCACTCCCTGCACCTCTCCTACGCCACGACCACCGTGCACCGAGCTCCGAGCTTATAAGCCACCCCGAGCCCTCGCATTCCTCTCCCACCGCACCACTCTCACTCCCTCATCTCCACACTCACCCGTGCACCGCCAGGATGGCGGAGGCACCGCTGCTGAGCTGCTGCTGCCCGTGATCTTCTCCAAGCTCGGCCGTGCCCGAGGTTGAAGACGACCACGGCCATGCCGTGCTGCTGCTCTTTCTCTCCCTCTGATCCCTCTATGTTGCTGCTCGAGCTCACCGCACTCACACGCCTCCTTTTCCCCTCTGTTTTATGCACAGAATCGTTGCAAGGACCTCGCCGGAGTTCCGGGACGTGCCCGTGGAAGCAGAGGAGCCATCCCAGGAAGCGTGACTGCCCCAGCGAGCTTCCCCAGGCCACCGCGACCTTTCTACGTCATCTGCACTTCCTCTCGAGCCCCTAGGTGAGCGAACCGTGAACCTCATCGTCGCCGACATGGCGGCGCCGCCCGATTTAGGTCGTCGCCGTTCGTGGCCATTTTGAGCCGGTGGATCGGTGACGTACCGTTTCGTGCCTTGAGTCACTGCCAAGCGGGACCCACTGTCAGCGTTTTAAACATTATCCAGCGCGCGCGACGTTTCGGTTGAGTCACTGATGAGTGGACCCCACCCGTCAGGATTCTCCACATTATCCAGAATAGCATGTTTTTCTAATTTGAATTTCCCTGGAATTTTAGTACTGGAACCAAATTTGAAATTCAATATCTCGAGATTTATAAGTCCAAATAAATCAAACCAAAATGTTCTGGATAGCTTATGAAATTGTTTAACCAACCCAAGTGGTTTCATTTCATTTAGATAAGTAATAAATGTGTATTATTAAAAATGCCACAGAAGGTTTAAGAGCTAAACTTGTTTGTTTCTGATGATCTATTGACCCAAATAATTCAAATCGAATTTTATTAGCTTGGTACTGTGATCTCTTAGCTTCCCTAATTTTGGTAGAATTAATTAAGCAATAGTAACTGTTTGGCATTAGGTTGAAATTAGTAAAACCTTCTGTAGTAAAACAATTGTAGATGTTTAATGCTTAACCCAAATGAGTTAGAACCAATTTTGGTAGATCACAATTAATCAGTGCTAGTTACCCCTAAAAGGATTTAATTTTATGATCAGTAGAACTTAGGCAGTAACTAAAACTTAATTATTAAGCTTCTGGATTAAAACAATTATGTAGGGAGTTTGGTAACTCCAATTAATCCAAATCAAATTGGGTTGTCTTCTACACATCAGTAGCTTTCTGTAGAAATTTAGTTTGTATTTTTGTGAGCAACAAAACTTGAGTTATGCAATTAAACTTGTATCACTAGTTTCTGCCATATTTAAGTCATATTTAAATAATTGGTGAATTCAATTAAATCAAACTCAAATTGCTTTGCCTTGTGTGTGCAGTAGCTATTTGTTGAGTTTAGGATTTGTAATGCTGTGATGTTGATTGAGTAGTATCGTGATTGTTTGTATTGTTTGTTTGACGTATAGACGAGATCGTTGCCGGACTTGCGAGGAGGGGGAGTACTTCGAACCACAAGAGCAAGACTCCGAGAACTTTGCTGAGCAAGGCAAGCTACTCTCTGAGCTTGCACCTCTAATATACATGCATCTACTTTGTCCAAATGGTTTACTCATAATAAGCAAGAATTTTGAAAACTTTTTTCCAAAAGAGTATGAAAAATTATTTTGCCACCGAAAGTAGAAGTATAAGATAGATATATCAAATCATAGGATGGGAAAAAATAAAGTTTATTCAAAACTCCTTTGAAATCAATGGTATGAATGTGGAATGCCGAGATGTCGGTGTTGAAGTGAAGCAATGGAGAATGGTGATGTTTATGAAAAATGCACATTGTGTCCTAGTACTATGACGACCAATCTTACCCTGTGCGACCACATTTACCCACATATGGAAAAGGGCCTAGACATATAATTTGCTCATATTAGTATGGGATGCATCAACAACGGGGATGACTCCGTTCCATGAGGGGATGGTTCGGTGACCTACCCCTGACCCGGGTCCTCGCACATGTGGTGAAGGATGGTCCTCGCACATGTGGTGGATAGAAGGATCATCCCCTATACACCGTCGGGCAGAACTATGAGTCCTCACACTTAGATTTCGACGGGCTGGGTTTAGTGTTGATGGAAAGTGTCATAGTGGCAGGGTCCTATACTAGCATGAGCAAAGGACAGGCTGTGGTAGGTGACTCAACTTCGCATACACCTTGTATGGCGGGACGTGGCTGTCACGATGAGTTACCGGATGGGTGTGGGAAAAGCGTGCTACCTCTGCAGAGTGTAAAACTATTCGAATAGCCGAGTCCTCGGATATGGACAGTTGGGAGGCTGTCCTAAGACCATGTGCAAGTTTTTGAAAAGTTTAAGTTTTAAAAGAAAGTAAAGTGGAGAATGTTTTATACAACTATACCAACGGATCAGTATGAGATTGTTGGAGGTAAAGTGACCATGAAGGATTGTGGTGGGAAAAAGGAGGAGTTTTGGAGAAATAAATAAAATGGTTATTTATTGGAGAAAGTTATAAAATTCTTCTTACCCCTTTTTAAATAAAGATATAGAGATGTTTTCAAGAAATAAAGAGTCTTATTAAAGAAAAGTAAAACTAGTGCATGTTCATTCGGGGTAGTTTGCGAGTACAATCAAATGTACTCATATTGGTTTCGTCCCTGGCTATTGTCTTAGCCAGATTCCGAGGAGTACTATGCCGAAGAGGAGTATGGCGACTTCTATGAGAACTAGGGATCTCCATAAGTCAGCTGCCTGTCGGGTTATCGTAGGATGTGCTTATCTACCACGTATTAGCTTCTGCTGAATAATGTGATTTGGCCCATGAAGGCACCTATGTAAGACCTGGTCTAAATGGCCATTTATGTAAGATTTTAATTCAGTATTGTAATGGATGTAAACTTGGTATTCAGTTCGGATTATGTGCAATGACAGACTAATTCGGTATTGTAATGGATGTAAAATTGTGTACACTTGTCATCTCACTAACTTAAAATATTGCCTAAAATTGTAGATGGCACTCCATTGGACCGAGTTTAAGCAAGTCGCGAAGGAGGGCAAGCTGATGTTCGAGAGCGACTTGTTCGAGTTGTGCAAGCTATTAGGTCGCCCCGCTCCTGAGTTTCAGGGAGCCCAGGTTGACGTTCTCGGCAACGGAAACCTGTGTCGGCGCATCGAGTCGTCTGTTCGGGGGAACCTCAAGTCTCCTGGATCTAGGACGCTGGTCTTCGCCACTATGGACGCCCACTGGGACGACGGACTGGGTCGTGCTATGCAGAGGTTGCTAACCTGACTTTGTGAGGAGCACAAGGCAGAGTTGGTGAACTCCCGCTTTCGGTTCTACGGGAGGCGCACCGATGATGGACACCCCATCCAGTCGCCTCGACACCCGACGTTTTGAGAGTACATCCTGGACATGGAGGTCCTACTCTACCGTACCCAGGAGGATCTGATGAGCACTAGACTTCGAGCTCACTTTGAGCGCATCTCACTCAGTGAGAGTCGCGAGCGTGAGGCGCAGCTGAAGCAGGAGAAGATCGCTCTTCTCAAGAGGAGGACCCAGCTGAAGAAGATCGTCGCCAAGCTCCGCAAGAGGGTGGCGGAGCAGGACGAGATGATCGAGGATATGGAGCACCATGCCAATGAGATGGAGGAGGAGGGCGAGGATCTCCGCAGGGAGAACAGTGCCTTCATCAGTGACGATGAGGATTACCAGGAGGAGATGGACTACGAGGAGTCGGACGACGAGGAGGAGCTAGTTGACGAGGAGGAGGAGCCACTCGAGGCAGTTCTCGAGGACGAGGAGGACCCGGAGGAGCCACCCTACCAGTCCGACGCTGACGCAGCAGAGTCGGAGGTTCCACCTCAGTAGGCGAGTGACTTGAGTACTACCACAGGATTAGGTTGACCCCCTATCGCTAGTCGAGTCTAAGTAGTGTTCTTTTGGAAACCATGTATTATGTACATTAGATGTAGGGCGATGTTGTAAGCTTGATGTGTGAACTCCTTGCTGTAATGTTTGTGTTATATAAGTGTGTTAGTCTTGTTGATCGTGTAAAATATCTTCCATATCGTCCCTAATTAATCAACCACTTTGCGAAATCGTTTTTTTCCCCTTAGTCGAAACCTTTTTGCCTTGCCTCTTATACCCGGTATGCTTCAGGATGGTGGACACTCGTCGCACCAACAACCCGGATGGAGGACCACCGCCACCACCACCAAACCCACCCCGCCCAACTTCTTGCGCTCATTATGGAGGAACGCCAAAATGCCCGGGAGAGCGCCAAGCTCATCTTGCTGCCCTGCAGCAGATCGCTGCCGCTCATGTCAACAACAAAATAACAACAATGGTGGCAATGGCAATGGCGATGGAAATCAGCGATCCACCTTAAGCACTTTCAGAAGACCAATCCACCCACCTATTCCAAGGGACTTCACCCACTGGAAGCCGATGATTGGCTTCGCACCATCGAGAACAACCTGGAAGTTGCTGCTGTGGGAGCAAATGAGAAAGTTTGTATGCAACCCACTATCTTGCTGGACCTGCACGAGCTTGGTGGGAAGCTACCAAGGCTCTCCAGCAAGTTGGCTATGTGATCAACTGGGCTGAGTTCCAGGAGAAGTTCCGCAAGAAGCATATTCCCGGCGGACTCATTGAGAGGAAGAAGGATGAATTCCGCAAGCTGAGGCAGGGAAGTAAAGATGTGGTTGGTTATCTTGATGAGTTTACCGATTTATCTCGGTATGCTCCTGATGACACCGACACTGAGAAGAAGAAGATGGAGCGTTTCTGAATGGACTTCATGATGAACTGCAGTGCGCGTTGGTTATCCATGACTTCTTTGATTTGGAGTCACTTGTGGACAAAGCCATCCAGCTGGAGACCAAGCGCAAGTCCATGTTTGAAGGTCGTAAGAGGAGGATGAATGCTCGAAGGTTCTAGCAACCAGAGCCTCGTATCTTTCAGCCAGCCCAAGCCTGCTTATCGACCACCGCAAGCTCCCCGCTCCACCTTTCCTAACCGCCCAAACAACTTCAACCGCCCCAATGACAATAACCGTCCCGGAGGAAACTTCAACAACTTCAACCGCAATGCCAATGTTGTCTGCTTTGAATGCGGCACTAAGGGTCACTACTCCAGAGAATGCCCCAATCCTAAGAGGAATGTTCAGCGCCCCAATGCACCGGCACCGAACAATGGTCAAGGCCGTGCTGGAAATGGCAAGAATGCCGCACCCCGCGGAAATGTTGCTGTTGCCAAGGGCCGTCTGCACCACATCAATGCTGAGAAGCCCTGGATGCGCCAGATGTTGTGCTGGGTACGTTCCTTGTCAACTCAGTACCTGCAACTGTTCTGTTTGATTCTGGTGCTACCCATTCTTTGTTACCCAAAGTTTGTTGCTAAGGGAGGTCTAGTCGGGAATCTTTACCCAGACCCATGGTCATCCAAATCCCAGAATCCACCGTAGAGACCAAGCTGTTTTGCCCCGACGTTTCCCTTGAGATCAAAGGAGAAAAGTTTCCAGCGACTTAATCATTCTAGGAACCCAAGGTATAGATGTTATTTGGGTATGAACTGGCTAGCCAAGTACCGTGGTCATATAGATTGCGCCAGAAGAGCTGTATCCATCACCACAGACAAGGATGTCGAAGTGGAATATGTATCTGAAGCTAGCCATTCCCAACCAGGCTGCCATGAGGGCATAGCTCGACCCCTTCTAGATGAGATCCGTGTTGTTCACCTATTCCGAGATGTTTTCCCGGAAGAATTGCCTGGTATGCCGCCAGACGGATATTGAGTTCGTGATTGAACTTATTCCGGGAACAGCCCTATATCCCAGAGACCTATCGGATGAATCCGGAAGAACTGGTTGAATTAAAGAAGCAGTTGGCTGATATGCTCAGCAAAGGTCTTGTTCGCCCAAGCGCTTCACCTTGGGGATCACCCATTATTTTTTGGACAAAAGAGACGGTACCACACGCCTGTGTGTGGATTATCGCAAGCTCAATGACGTGACCATTAAAAACAAGTACCCTCTTCCCAAGATCGAGGATCTGTTCGATCAGATGAACGGAGCCCGAGTCTTTTCCAAGATCGATCTTCGGACAGGATATCATCAGTTGAAAATCCGAGAGACAGACATTCCCAAGACCGCTTTCACCACCCGTTACGGTTTGTTTGAATACACCGTGATGTCCTTTGGTCTGACCAATGCCCCAGCCTATTTCATGAATCTCATGAACAAGATCTTCATGGAGTACCTCGACAAGTTCGTGGTAGTCTTCATTGATGACATTCTTATCTACTCCAAGACCGAAGAAGAGCATGCTGAACACCTGCGTCTAGTTTTGGAGACCCTCCGAGAGCACAAGCTGTATGCCAAGCTTAGCAAGTGCGAGTTTTGGCTTAGCGAAGTGGCATTTCTCGGACATGTCGTATCTGCTGGAGGAATTTCTGTTGACCCAGAGAAGATCCAAGCCATCGTTGACTGGAAAGCCCCCACTAATGTGACTGAAATCCGAAGCTTTCTCGGACTAGCGGGTTACTACCGCAAGTTCGTTGAAGGATTCTCCAGCATAGCCAAGCCCATGACCCAATGTTGAAGAAGGACAAGAAATTTGAATGGACCCAGAAGTGTGAAGATAGTTTCCAAGAACTAAAGAAGAGACTGACTTCAACCCCAGTCTTGATTATGCCAGACGTCACCAAGAGTTTCGACGTGTATTGCGATGCATCACGCCTCGGACTTGGTTGCGTTCTGATGCAAGAAGGCAAAGTTGTGTCGTATCTGTCTCGACAGTTGCGACCGCATGAAAAAATTACCCAACCCATGATCTGGAGTTAGCTGCTGTTGTTCTTGCTCTTAAGACGTGGCGTCCCTATCTTGTGGGACATCGCTGCGAGATCTATACGGATCACAAGAGCTTGAAGTATATCTTCACCCAGAAGGAGTTGAACCTGCGACAAGGAGATGGATGGAATTAATCAAGGATTATGATATTGGAATCCATTATCACCCCGGAAAGGCTAATGTAGTTGCCGATGCCCTGAGTCGTAAGCCTTGTACCCTGAATGCCTTGATCCAAGCCGAAACCAGCCTTGTTCAAAGAGTTCGAAGATTTTGGACTAGAGCTTGTTAGCCATGGTTATCTAGCCAATCTAGAGTTAGCCCCAACCCTGATGGATCAAATCAAGGAAGCCCAAAAGGATCATGAAAGCATTGAAGGAATTAAGAGGAAGATTTCTCTCGGCAAAGCACCCGGTTTTACCGAAGATGCTGAAGGAGTGCTGAGATTCAATGGTCGTATCTGTGTGCCTAATGTCAAGGAGCTTAAGGATTTAATCCTGAAGAAGCCCATGAGACCCCTTATTCAATCATCCCGGCGGAAAAATGTACCAAGACCTTCGTGAGAGATTTTGGTGGCATGGAATGAAGCGAGAGATTGGTTCTTTCGTAGCCAAGTGTGATATCTGTCAGCGAGTCAAGGCTGAACATCAGCGACCCGCTGGATTGCTTCAACCTTTGAAAATTCCTGAGTGGAAGTGGGATGAAATTGGAATGGACTTTATTACCGGACTTCCAAGATCCAACCGAGGCCATGATTCAATCTGGGTCATCGTTGATCGACTGACCAAGGTTGCCCATTTTGTTCCTGTCAAGACCACTCACACCGGAGCACAACTGGCGGACTTGTATATTTCCAGAATAGTAAGCCTGCACGGTGTGCCTAAGAAGATTGTATCTGATAGAGGCACGCAATTCACCTCAAGATTCTGGAAATCTCTTCACGAAGCCCTCGGAACCAAGTTAGCTTTTAGCACAGCTTATCATCCCCAGACCGGAGGCCAAACTGAGCGAGTGAACCAGATATTGGAGGACATGCTTCATGCATGTGTTCTATCCTATGGTTCCAAGTGGGAAGATTGTCTTCCATTTGCAGAGTTCTCCTACAACAATAGCTACCAGTCAGTCTGCAAATGGCCCCGTTTGAAGCACTTTACGGCAAGAAGTGTCGTACGCCCCTGAATTGGTCCGACACCGAGAAGGCAAATTGTTTGGACCAGATACCCTCCGTGAAGCTGAAGAACAAGTCCAACTTATCCGCGAGCGTCTTAAGACTGCCCAATCCCGAGAAGAGCTACGCTGATCCCAAGCGTCGCGATGTCACCTTCAGTGTGAGATTATGTCTATCTCCGAGTGACACCACTCAAGGGGATGCAGCGATTTCATGTCAAGGAAAATTGGCGCCCAGATATATTGGACCTTTCAAGATCATTGCTCGTCGAGGAGAAGTATCCTATCAGCTGGAGTTGCCCCCAGAGTTATCATAATTTCACGATGTCTTCCACATTTCCTTGCTCCGGAAGTGTCTTGAAGTTCCCGACAAGCCCGATGTTTTCAAAACATCAACCACCTCTCCATCGACCTGAATCATGATCTGACCTATCGCGAGAGACCCGTCAAAATTCTCGACGAAGATGTTCGTCTTACCCGAAGACGCGATCAAGTTCTATAAAGTCCAGTGGACTAACCACTCCGAAGAAGAAGCAACATGGGAACGGGAAGACTATCTTAAAAGCGAATTCCAAACCTCTTTAGTGCCTAAGCCTAGCAAATCTCGGGACGATATTTATTTTAAGGGGGGAAGGATCTGTAACATCCCAAAATTATAATAAGTATTATTATTCCAAAAATGTGGCCAACAAAAACTTTTGTTGTATTATGTGTGTTGGTTGTATTTTGTTGCTTGTGATGTTGTTTGCTCTAATTAAAACTTGGAAAAACAAAAAAATGAAAATAAAAGTTGAACCAATAAAACAAATGTGACAAGTGTCACACAATTTCTCCAAGTGAGAAATTAATTTTCTTTCAAACAAAATTCAGTGGAGTGATAAAGTGAGCACTCCCATTTTGTTCCTACAACTTTTCCCTCTCCAAAAATAATTCCCAAAAATCTAAATTAAAATTCTAATGCTTTCTTTAACTTCTTTAAATCACAAAATGTATTATGTTACATTTACAAAATAAATAGCAAAACAGCACCACAAATCTTGATAATTGTATATGAAGCAAATTATGAAAATAATTTGCAGAAATTTAATTTAAAATTTGGTTAGGCATTTCATCGAACACATTGTGGGCAGCACTGTGTTCTTCCCCAAATCGAATCCTATCCGAACAAATTCGTTCGAATTCGAGCAAGATTCGTCGAATTGATCACCCACCTGCTCCCTCTAGCCCCACTCACCTCCCCCACTTGCCAGAGCACGCTGGAAACGTGCTCATTGACCCAGGGCAGTCGCCGCCATGGCGGGTGCTCGCGCCCATGCCGCCGAGGCCACCACTGTGGTGGAGGACGAGGGAGACGCCGAGCTGGCCCAGCGCCGTGTCCACTCTCTTCCCCTTGCTCTTCTGCTCCAGTAGGACTGGATAGGATCACCACCGAAGCTTCACACACGTGCCACTTAGCTCGCTCCCGTGCTCGCCGTGCGCCGTACGGAGCTAGGTCATCGATGACGAACGCCGCGCTCCACTGCACTGCTCATCACCTCTGTACCTCGCAGCCACTCCCCAGCCTCCCCACAGTCTCCTAGACATAGTGGCATCGCCGATTGAGGTCATCCCTGACGTCTGCAACCGTCGAATGCCGTCGGCGTGTCCACGGCCATCACCGTTCAGAGCTTGCGCAGCTCGTCTCCACGCACGCATCGATGCTCCACCGCACGCTAACGCCGTCCAACGCCGTAGCCGCACACCCTAGACAGCCAATGGCAGCCTCTCCCACTCCCTGCACCTCTCCTACGCCACGACCACCGTGCACTGAGCTCCGAGCTTATAAGCCACCCCGAGCCCTCGCATTCCTCTCCCACCGCACCACTCTCACTCCCTCATCTCCACACTCACCCGTGCACCGCTAGGAGGGTGGAGGCACCGCTGCTGAGCTGCTGCTGCCCGTGATCTTCTCCAAGCTCGGCCGTGCCGAGGTTGAAGACGACACGGCCATGCCGTGCTGCTGCTCTTTCTCTCCGTCTGATCCCTCTACGTTGCTGCTCGAGCTCACCGCAATCACACGGCTCCTTTTCCCCTTGTTTTATGCACAGAATCGTAGCCAGGACCTCGCCGAGTTCGGGGACGTGCCCGTGGAAGCAGAGGAGCTCGCCGCCGTCGACTGGAGCCATCCCAGGAAGCGTGACTCCTCCAGCGAGCTTCCCCAGGCCGCCGCGACCTTTCTGCGTCATCTGCACTTCTTCCCGAGACCCTAGGTGAGCGAATCGCGAACCTCGCCATCTCTGGCACGGCGGCGCCACCCGATTTAGGTCGTCGCCGTTCGTGGCCATTTTGAGGTGACGTACCATTTCGTGCCTTGAGTCACTGCCAAGCGGGACCCACTGTCAGCGTTTTAAACATTATCCAGCACGCGTGTCATTTCGGTTGAGTCACTGACGAGTGGACCCCACCCTCAGGATTCTCCACATTATCCAGAACAGCATGTTTTCTAATTTGAATTTCCCTGAAATTTCAGTACTGGAACCAACTTTGAAATTCAATATCTCGAGATTTATAATTCCAAATAAATCAAACCAAAATGTTCTGGATAGCTTATGAAATTGTTTAACTAACCAAGTGGTCTCATTTCATTTAGATAAGTAATAAGTATGTATTATTAAAAATGCCACAGAAGGTTTAAAATCTAAACTTGTTTGTTTCTGATTATCTATTGACCCAAATAATTCCAATCCAATTTTATTAGCTTGGTACTGTGATCTCTTAGCTTCCCTAATTTTGGTAGAATTAATAAAGCAATAGAAATTGTTTGGCGTTAGATTGAAATTAGTAAACCCTTCTGTACTAAAACAATTATAGATTTTTAATGCTTAACCCAAATGAGTTAGGACCAATTTTGTTAGATCACAATTAATCAGTGCTAGTTACACCTAAAAGGATTTAATTTTATGATCAGTAGAACTTAGGCAGTAACTAAAACTTAATTATTAAGCTTCTGGATTAAAACAATTATGTAGGGAGTTTGGTAACTCCAATTAATCCAAATCAAATTCTGTTGTCTTCTACACATCAGTAGCTTTCTATAGAAATTTAGTTTGTATTTTTGTGACCAACAGAACTTGAGTTATGCAATTAAACTTGTATCACTAGTTTCTACCATATTTAAGTCATCTTTAAATAATTGGTGAATTCAATTAAATCAAACTCAAATTGCTTTGCCTTGTGTGTGCAGTAGCTATTTGTTGAGTTTAGGATTTGTAATGTTGTGATGTTGGTTGAGTAGTATCGTGATTGTTTGTATTGTTTGTTTGACGTTTAACGAGATCATTGTCGGGACTTGCGAGGAGGGGGAGTACTTCGAACCACAAGAGCAAGACTCCGAAAACTTTGCTGAGCAAGGCAAGCTACTCTCTGAGCTTGCACCTCTAATATACATGCATCTACTTTGTCCAAATGGTTTACTCATAAGAAGCAAGAATTTTGAAAACTTTTTTCAAAAGAGTATGAAAAATTATTTTGCCACCCAAAGTAGAAGTATAAGATAGATATATCAAATTATAGGATGGGAAAAAATAAAGTTTATTCAAAACTCCTTTGAAATCAATGGTATGAATGTGGAATGCCGAGATGTCGGTGTTGAAGTGGAGCAATGGAGAATGGTGATGTTTATGAAAAATACACATTGTGTCCTAGTACTATGACGACCAATCTTACCCTGTGCGACCACATTTACCCACATATGGGAAAGGGCTTAGTCATATAATTTGCTCATATTAGTATGGGATGCCTCAACAACGGAGATGACTCTGTTCCATGAGGGGATGGTTCGGTGACCAACCCCTGACCCGGGTCCTCGTACATGTGGTGAAGGATGGTCCTCGCACATGTGGTGGATAGAAGGATCGTCCCCTATACACCGCCGGGCAGACCTATGAGTCCTCACACTTAGATTCCGACGGGCTGGGTTTAGTGTTGATGGAAAGTGTCATAGCGGCAGTGTCCTATACTAGCATGAGCAAACGACAGGCTATGGTCGGTGACTCAACTTCGCATACACCTTGTATGGCGGGACGTGGCTGACACGATGAGTTACTGTGAGGACCCCGGATTAACTATCCGAGATACTCATTATGTTTCCCGCAACAATCCCATGATCAGTTTGTTGTTGCACATAACTCGAACTGGTATCACAGAACACCCATAAATACCGAATAAATTTACTTACTTGATTGAAGCCATCACTTCATCAGGTACTCGCAGCGGAATCACCAATTCAACGTGGAGCCCAAGTCACTTGCCAACCCTACAGGCAGCTGACTGGAAGCGCCCTAGTTCGCATTGACTTTCACGAATGCCCCTTTTTCTTCAAACTGCTCCTCTTCCGAATCTGGCTAAGACAATAGCCAGGGACGAAACCAATATGAGTACATTTGAATGTACTCGCAAACTACCCCGGAACGAGCATGCACTACTCTTTTATTGTTTAAATAAAACTTCGTTTGCTTTGAAAACTCTATATCCTTGTTGAAAAAGAAAAGAAGGCTTTTAGAACTTTTCCCCATAAATCTGTTTTTTTAAAGAAGTCTCGTTTAAAACTTTTTCCCAAAATACATCTTTGTTAAAAAGGTAAGAAGTCTCTTTTTAAAACATTTTCCCGGAAATTCACCATTTTGTTTATTTCTCCAAAACTCCCCCTTTTTCGACCATAACCCTTCATGGTCATTCACTCCCAACAACCTCATACCAGCCCTTCGGTATAGTTGCCTAAAACATTTTCCACTTTCAAATCACAAAACTCTTCACTTCCCGACCATAGCCCGTCATGGTCAAATCATTCTCCAGCAACCTCATACCAGCCCGTCGGTAGAGTTGCAGAGATCACACATCTCCATTTTATTTTCAAAACTATGCAAAACTTGCACATGGTCAGAGGACAGCCTCCCAACTGTCCATATCCGAGGACTCGGCTATTCGAATAGTTTTAACCCTCTGCAGAGGTAGCACGCTTTTCCCACACCCATCCGGCAACTCATCGTGTCTGCCACGTCTCGCCATATCAGGTGTATGCGAAGTAAGCGTCGACCCTAGCCTCTATTTGCTCATGCTAGTATAGGATCCTTCCCATATGACACTTTCCATCAACACCCAGTCCGGTTTCCCGTCAGAAACCCTAAGTGTGAGGACTCATAGTTTTGTCCGGCGGTTTATGGTGGAACCTTCTATCCTCCCCACCAACTTGTGTGAGGACCCGGGTCAGGGGGTAGTCCTCGACCATCCCCTCATGCATAACGGAGTCATCTCCGTCGATGAGGTATCCCATACTAATAAGAGCAAACTACATGACTAAGCCTTTTCCCATATGTGGTAAATGTGGTCGCACAGGGTAAGATTGGTCGCCATAGTACAAAGACACAATGTGCATTTTTCATAAACATCTCCATTCACCATTCTCCATTTCCACACCGACATCTCGGTATTCCACAACTCATCAAAGTATTTTCAAAGGAGTTTTGAATAAACAATATTTTTCCCATCCTATAGTTTGAAAAAGAATTTCCATCTAATATCTCCATATAGGGTGTCAAAATAATATACTTGTATTTTGAAAACAAAAGGGTTTTCAAATCATAGCTTTAGTGGCAAACACCACATAAATAACATATGCTCTTTATAAGTAAAACATGTAAACCAAAATAGATGTATATAGATGCAAGCTCAGAGGATAGCTTGCCTGATTTCAGCATGACGTTCCTGGACTTCTCCTCATTGATCAAAGAAATAAACTCTCATCCTTCTCCGATAAATCCTCTCCAAATACCACCCCGGTAGCGTTTATCTCTAGCGTCGCAACATGAAAATAAAACAACACTCAATAAGCAAACCAAACCCCAAGTGGTATACAAACAAGGAACAAACCACAAGTATCAAACTAATCACTCAAGCCACAAACATAGCACTAGTTTAATCAAGCAACGAACTAAATCTATATTTACCAGGGCATTATACTCACAGGAGTATAACACCAAACACATGCTAAAAACATAGAGCACCTAGACATCCTCAAATAGAGGTAATTAACAACCACTTTCCTCTGATCAGGAAATACTTCAGACAAAAGTTAAACTACCAATTAATCTTGGTAATTACAAAATATCTCACCAAGTTAAGGTGGATACACTAACAAGATATTTTAGCTAGTACTCAACTCAAGTCCATCAAGTTCATCAAGCCATGCAAACATATTACCCATACCAATTGCCTAACAAATTCCACTAACAGTACTAACATATTATAACATGAGAAACAATAATAACATGCAAACAACAGTACCACAACAATCATTAACCAGCAAGGCACACATATTAATCACACACAATATTCTCATATTAAAATAAATAAGCATAGCAATTCCTAATTACTAGAGGGAAAGTTATATAGGGAATAAAACCCTAACAAACCCATGACTCACATGTAGTTCCCCCAACATGCTAGCAAAACAAGGAAACATGTCATAACAGTGGATTACCACCACACACATGCTAGGAAACACATTTGTAATAGTAAAGTTATAACACAACAATTAATTAAAGGCCTAATAAAAATAGGCAGAAAAGGTCTAAACCTTATAATTAGCACCACAGTCAATCAATGACTCCTAAATTCAAACCAATTTAGGGAGATGTTCTCCTACACATATAGAAGACAAGCCAATTGGATTTACTCCAAAATTCATCTCCTAAAAATCTACAAAAATCATCAAGGAGCTACTGATGTGTTTTTAAGAATGAATAGAATTTTTGTTTTAGGTTTTATTTTCAAGCAAGGCCAACAGATCTGGAAAGGTAGCATCTCAACCTATCCAGAGAATTTTAGTTTGCAATATTTGGATTTGTAAAACTCTATATATTAAATATTTAGTGAAATAGATACTTTTTACTAGATTAACTCTAGCACACACATAACTACACATTTTGGAAAATGGCCAGTGCCACATGGTTAGGAAAACTCACAGGAACACTACAAAATTTACATCATAATATTTGCACACATAGATCTACCACAACAGATTTAAATCTACACTGCAAAATTAAACAGGAAACAAAATAGATAATAGATCTATATAAAAAAAAACATCACTGGGCTCGGTCTGGCCCATATCCGGCCGAGCCACGCAGAAGGCGGCCCAGCCTGCGGCCCAGTGCGCGACGCGAAGCGGTACGGGGCCTCATCTTCTTCCTCGACACGCACGGACGAGCTCGGCACGGCGGGGAACAGGGCAGGGACGGCGCGGCGGCTCCGGCGATCCTAAAAATAAACGGCGATGTCCATAAGCTAGAGCAGAATAAGGGGACCACGGGGGTGCAGAAATGGCGGAGAGAGGTGGTCGGAGCTGCTCGCGAGCTTGATGAAAAGGGGGCGGCCGGAGCGGGAGAGGATGACGATGCTCTGCTCGATTCGTTGCCTCCCGCGACGATTCCTTGGACGAGGAGGGAGAGGACGACGAGGCGGTCCTCCTGGTGGTCTTCGATCTGGACGGGGCGGCTTCATTCGGTGGTGAGGCGCGACGGTGAGCTCGGCAACCTGCGGCTAGGGTTCGTCTTCGTGGGGAGAAAAGAGAGAGGAGAGGGAGTGGGCGAGCGAGGGAGAGGGCAGCAGAGGAGCGCCAGGGGGGCCTCTTATCTCCTTCGAGTGGCAGGAGACGCGCCGGGGGGGGGGCCTGGCGAGCTCGGCGCGCGGGAGGACGACACGGCGTCGTCGGCCACGGACTGCTACAGGAGACGATGATGCTTTTGCCGATAACCCCCTGGATTTCCGTTCTAATTACAACTAGGTCCTTTTTCCTGATTTTCTTTTATTTCTTTTTAAAACCAGTAGCTTTTAGGGAATTTATTTAGGGTACTTAAACATTTTATAAAAATTTGAGAAAATTCAGGTAGCCTCCCATATACATGTAGAAGCTCCACAAAATTTGGGGTGTCAAAATAAAATGTTTTGAACAACTTTTGTTCATAGGGTTTAAATAAGGCATTTTCTTAAATACTATTTTATAATCCTTTAGAATTTTTAAAGCAAGTTTAAAATATTAATTTTGAACTCTTGGAACTTCCTTGACAAATATATTAGCTTTTGTATTTGTGTTTGTCAGAAACAAACACATTTGAATTTGAATCAAAGAATAAAATAGGATTTCATAGTTTTTTAAATAAAATTAAGTGGTAACTATATAATTTTGAGAAGGGAGGGTTATGAGAAGGAGATGGTCATCTCTTTACCTCATCCATGGAATTAATTTCATAAAGAAAATATTTGCTTGAGAGAAATAGAGAGTGAGGTAGATAAATTAATATATTAAGATCATTTCTTTTAATTCATGATCTTAATTTCTATTTGTTGAATAATTTGAGGAGTTGCTTTAAATTCAAGTCACATTCCAAATTTGTGGTCAAGTTTGTTTTATCTTTGTATTAAGCATAACTGAGGAATTTATCCTCACAAGCAACAAACACAACAATATCAACATCACATCCGAGATCACACAAATCAAACCACAAGAATTAATCATACCACCATTTCCATAATTAACAATACTATCTTATAAAAATGATCACACTTAATTATGACAAGATGATGTTTAAAACTATCTCAACTCCACCTTTGTATTTTTGAAAAGGGTTTTGAGCAAGACAAAATATGTGGGGTAATATATTTCCCACCTGTGTTCTTTTTAAAATGTAATGATAATCAAAGTTTATAAAATGGGAGTGGCATACAGATGCCAAAATATCAAGTTTAAAAGATAGATAGGAGATAGCATATAGGAACACATAGTTTTTGGAAATACTTTTACTTTCTCAAATAATGGGTATTGATTTTGGTTGTTGACAAACCAAGTATCATTTGAAATGGAGTTGGCCAAAATAAGAATGGAAAAGATACATGGAATATTTTTCTTGTCATGACATGATCACCAAAGTTAAATATATTTTTATATTGGTTGTGTCTTACTTTTACTAGTCAAACAATTTAAACAACAAGTCACACTAGGTTCAACATAGCAACAGGAAGGAAAACACAATCATCAGTGAAACATTTCAAAAAGTTTTTGTTGGTTCTGAATTTTGGGTCTGGTAAAACTAAGTTTTTCTTAGTTTCCAAATTTGGGATGTGACAGCTCTTCCCCCTTAAAAATAAATCTCGTCCTCGAGATTTGCCCGGTGGTAACAGGGGAGTACGAGGGCACGGGTTTGGGTTCTGATGTTGTTGCTTCTTTAGTATGGTCACCATGTGAGATCTTGACAAATTGATGTTGCGAGGCTTTCTTTGTCGATGATCTTCTGTGCTGAGTTCAGATCCTCGACGATGGGGTTGATTTAACGATCGACGCTAAGGGAGAGTCCTGGTTGGCTGTTTCCAGACACTACAAGACTGAGGCGTAAGGGACTAATTATTAACATTTTCTTGTATACCTATTGCAGGTCTTCCCCCCTTAAAAAGGGATTTTTAAACGGCCCTGCAGAAGGTTGCATCTGGGGTTGACTTGAAGGCATCATCCTTCTTGGGTAGCTTGACGATCTCCGTCTTGGTTGTCATTCCTCGGTGCTTGGGGTCGGTGCCGATATCACTTCCTGATATTTTCTTCTTACGAGGGTCACAGATGGATGCGTTGTCTTCAGGATGCGTCAAGCATGCGTAGTTAATTCTCTCCGGGTTCTAGTTAGAAGAAGGATAATAAAAACTTCTATTTGAATCTCAGCTTGCTTGGTGGTTGGTGTCGTCCATAGCAGGTGCTTCCGTCGTTTGATTCTTCTTAGTGACTTCCGGTAGATTTTCTTCACGCCTTTCTGCCTTCGGCTTGGCGAGAAAAAGGCTGTCCTGAAAGACTTCTTTGGTTCGGGTTCTTCAGGAAGCTTTGCAGGTGCCTTCACAAGTAAGTTAGAGTGCACCTGAATAGTTAGGGTTTCCGGGAAAACTTTCTGGTTGAGGTACTTAAGTTAGTTTTCAAGGGAGTTGGGTGCTATACTCAGAACATCAAACTTTGCATAGGCCTCTAATTCTCGAGTCTTCAAAATACCATTCCAACATCTTTGGTAAGGCCACCACTATCAACTAGTAAATTGAATCATGGCTTTTGCCCAAGCTAAAGTTATTAATCCACCATCATCTTCCTTGGCATAAACTCTTTATCATAACATATTTCAATATATCTGATACCCATCAAACCTTTCATGCATAGTCTCCCCATTACATCCTATCACAAAAATCGTAGTGATCCACCAATTATTTCTTGCTTGATTTTTCTCCCCAGATAAGCATATCTCATATTATCTTACTCCCTCAGGTTGCCATTTTCTCCACGATCATATCCTCAAAGCTAAATAAAACATCCAACAGTCATGTAATAATACCCTCAAGAATTGCCCCACTTTCTAACCAAATTCAAATTTTATCTCAATACTTTTGGGCCTTGATCTCTTAATCAAAGATAAAAGATCTTTCTAAGAATAATCCAAACAGAGCGTGACAAGCTCTGAGAACCACTGTCACCTAGAATGTCTTGCTACTAGACCAAGTCATATTGATTCCTAGAATCCGATAAACATTCACTTATCCTTCACCAATTATTTCTTGCATACAACGATCTATTCATTTGCTAACTCATCTTTGAGCACTTCCTATAATTCCATAAGAATTTAGTACAAGGTCACTTGCGCTAAGAATCACCCTAAACATTCCAACACCGGAGTATTCTTCTTAATTTACTTGCTTCTAACCAATCCAAACATCATTTTATCAGCAAGTGCTTCCTGGAAATCCAATAACCTTCACCTTTATTTCTAAACCTTAAATCAAGGGTCACGTCTTCTAGCTCCGGATAACCACCAGTGGTTGGGGACCACAACTGGTTAGCCCCTGAGTATTAATTAAATATATCACCTGTCCAAACCCAATTATTTTATCGATCTCTTCGAGTTTTCACTTCTATTCTAAACCCCAAATTTTTGATATTACCAACATCATCCACCAAATTCTGATCTCAACAACTAGATTCTTAAGGGATCCTTTTGACTAATAATCTTATAGTCCAACACTCTTATATCCTCCTAAAGTCTCTTTTCCACCAACTAGTTTTGAGTCGTCCTATGGCACCTCTTCCTTGGTCTAGAAAAAGCAGTTAGTAGTTTTGCAAAAACTGGTTAGATGAGAAACTAAAGTTAGATAAATTATGTTAGTTATGTTAGTTTTCATATTGTTTTGTTAGTCCGACGGGATACAACCAGTGTCATCTACCGTCGGGTCTTGAATCTTCGTCTTTCTAGATGGCTTGATGTGGTTGTCCAAAACGACGAATGAAGGCCACTATCAGTCTTGCAGAAGGTCGCAGAGTCTTGGGGTAGCGAGTATTCCATACCTTGCTCCTCTTACTAAGAGAAAAAAAAAATTCTGAAGGGTTTTCCACGTCGGACTCTTGAAAGGATACAAAAAGTACATCTATGGCCAACAAGGCAAAAAGATTTTTGCAAACAGTCAAAATTAAAGCAACAGATAAAAGTGCGGTTACTTTGGGTTCCCGACAAGGCGTGTTTTGTGAAACACATAAGGAAAACAACACACATGAATGCCACACACAAGCAAGATCAATCAAGGCACTTTTAGCACCAACAGGCGTTTAATACCGTGGAAGATGGGTTTTGCTCAAGTAAAACGAGCTTATCCTATCGATCCTATGGGTCTTTGTATCTCGAGGATTTTCTTCACCTTGTCCAAGTGGGAAACTTTGGCGGTGAAATTACTGCGATTTCGGAAGGTTGCACGGATCATCGGTCTTCGCATATAAATCGCCTTGCTGTTGAAGTCTTCGGGTTGCTAAGTACCCAGGTCTGGTTTGGGGTATCGTCAAGTATGTAAGTTTGAATGGAGGTAAGACAACAGATGGAAACTTTTGATAAATCTTTAGACAAGAGATAAGGTTTAGAATAATTCGAGAAGGTGAAAAGAGTGGAAGTTATTTTTGGACTTCCTTAGATAAAAATATATTTTTGGTAACAATATATTTTTAACAACATATTTCTTTCCTAACTAACGTCCATGCTAACTAAGGTCTGTTACAGTCAGGATGGCTCTGATACCAAGTCTGTGAGGACCCCGGATTAACTATCCGAGATACTCATTATGTTTCCTGCAACAATCCCATGATCAGTTTGTTGTTGCACATAACTCGAACTGGTATCACAGAACACCCATAAATACCGAATAAATTTACTTACTTGATTGAAGCCATCACTTCATCAGGTACTCGCAGCGGAAATCACCAATTCAACGTGGAGCCCAAGTCACTTGCCAACCCTACAGGCAGCTGACTGGGAAGCGCCCTAGTTCGCATTGACGTTCACGAATGCCCCTTTTTCTTCAAACTGCTCCTCTTCCGAATCTGGCTAAGACAATAGCCAGGGACGAAACCAATATGAGTACAGTTGAATGTACTCGCAAACTACCCCGGAACGAGCATGCACTACTCTTTTATTGTTTAAATAAAACTTCGTTTGCTTTGAAAACTCTATATCCTTGTTGAAAAAGAAAAGAAGGCTTTTAGAACTTTTCCCCATAAATCTGTTTTTTTAAAGAAGTCTCGTTTAAAACTTTTTCCCAAAAATACATCTTTGTTAAAAAGGTAAGAAGTCTCTTTTTAAAACATTTTCCCGGAAATTCACCATTTTGTTTATTTCTCCAAAACTCCCCCTTTTTCGACCATAACCCTTCATGGTCATTCACTCCCAACAACCTCATACCAGCCCTTCGGTATAGTTGCCTAAAACATTTTCCACTTTCAAATCACAAAACTCTTCACTTCCGACCATAGCCCGTCATGGTCAAATCATTCTCCAGCAACCTCATACCAGCCCGTCGGTAGAGTTGCAGAAATCACACATCTCCATTTTATTTTCAAAACTTTGCAAAACTTGCACATGGTCAGAGGACAGCCTCCCAACTGTCCATATCCGAGGACTCGGCTATTCGAATAGTTTTACCCTCTGCAGAGGTAGCACGCTTTTCCCACACCCATCCGGCAACTCATCGTGTCTGCCACGTCTCGTCATATCAGGTGTATGCGAAGTAAGCCGTCGGCCTTAGCCTCTTATTTGCTCATGCTAGTATAGGATCCTTCCCATATGACACTTTCCATCAACACCCAGTCCGGTTTCCCGTCAGAAACCTAAGTGTGAGGACTCATAGTTTTGTCCGGCGGTTTATGTGGAACCTTCTATCCTCCCCACCAACTTGTGTGAGGACCCGGGTCAGGGGGTAGATCCTCGGACCATCCCCTCATGCATAACGGAGTCATCTCCGTCGATGAGGTATCCCATACTAATAAGAGCAAACTACATGACTAAGCCTTTTCCCATATGTGGTAAATGTGGTCGCACAGGGTAAGATTGGTCGCCATAGTACAAAGACACAATGTGCATTTTTCATAAACATCTCCATTCACCATTACTCCATTTCCACACCGACATCTCGGTATTCCACAACTCATCAAAGTACTTTCAAAGGAGTTTTGAATAAACAATGTTTTTCCCATCCTATAGTTTGAAAAAGAATTTCCATCTAATATCTCCATATAGGGTGTCAAATAATATACTTGTATTTTGAAAACAAAAGGGTTTTCAAACTCATAGCTTTAGTGGCAACCACCACATAAATAACATATGCTCTTTATAAGTAAAACATGTAAACCAAAATAGATGTATATAGATGCAAGCTCAGAGGATAGCTTGCCTGATTTCAGCATGACGTTCCTGGACTTCTCCTCATTGATCAAAGAAATAAACTCTCATCCTTCTCCGATAAATCCTCTCCAAATACCACCCCGGTAGCGTTTATCTCTAGCGTCGCAACATGAAAATAAAACAACACTCAATAAGCAAACCAAACCCCAAGTGGTATACAAACAAGGAACAAACCACAAGTATCAAACTAATCACTCAAGCCACAAACATAGCACTAGTTTAATCAAGCAACGAACTAAATCTATATTTACCAGGGCATTATACTCACAGGAGTATAACACCAAACACATGCTAAAAACATAGAGCACCTAGACATCCTCAAATAGAGGTAATTAACAACCACTTTCCTCTGATCAGGAAATACTTCAGACAAAAGTTAAACTACCAATTAATCTTGGTAATTACAAAATATCTCACC
This sequence comes from Poa pratensis, assembly GCA_947311845.1. Taxonomy (NCBI): domain Eukaryota; kingdom Viridiplantae; phylum Streptophyta; class Magnoliopsida; order Poales; family Poaceae; genus Poa; species Poa pratensis. Next base: position 828,722 of record CAMZMU010000113.1, read on the forward strand.
AAGTTAAGGTGGATACACTAACAAGATATTTTAGCTAGTACTCAACTCAAGTCCATCAAGTTCATCAAGCCATGCAAACATATTACCCATACCAATTGCCTAACAAATTCCACTAACAGTACTAACATATTATAACATGAGAAACAATAATAACATGCAAACAACAGTACCACAACAATCATTAACCAGCAAGGCACACATATTAATCACACACAATATTCTCATATTAAAATAAATAAGCATAGCAATTCCTAATTACTAGAGAGAAAGTTATATAGGGAATAAAACCCTAACAAACCCATGACTCACATGTAGTTCCCCCAACATGCTAGCAAAACAAGGAAACATGTCATAACAGTGGATTACCACCACACACATGCTAGGAAACACATTTGTAATAGTAAAGTTATAACACAACAATTAATTAAAGGCCTAATAAAAATAGGCAGAAAAGGTCTAAACCTTATAATTAGCACCACAGTCAATCAATGACTCCTAAATTCAAACCAATTTAGGGAGATGTTCTCCTACACATATAGAAGACAAGCCAATTGGATTTACTCCAAAATTCATCTCCTAAAAATCTACAAAAATCATCAAGGAGCTACTGATGTGTTTTTAAGAATGAATAGAATTTTTGTTTTAGGTTTTATTTTCAAGCAAGGCCAACAGATCTGGAAAGGTAGCATCTCAACCTATCCAGAGAATTTTAGTTTGCAATATTTGGATTTGTAAAACTCTATATATTAAATATTTAGTGAAATAGATACTTTTTACTAGATTAACTCTAGCACACACATAACTACACATTTTGGAAAATGGCCAGTGCCACATGGTTAGGAAAACTCACAGGAACACTACAAAATTTACATCATAATATTTGCACACATAGATCTACCACAACAGATTTAAATCTACACTGCAAAATTAAACAGGAAACAAAATAGATAATAGATCTATATAAAAAAAACATCACTGGGCTCGGTCTGGCCCATATCCGGCCGAGCCACGCAGAAGGCGGCCCAGCCTGCGGCCCAGTGCGCGACGCGAAGCGGTACGGGGCCTCATCTTCTTCCTCGACACGCACGGACGAGCTCGGCACGGCGGGGAACAGGGCAGGGACGGCGCGGCGGCTCCGGCCATCCTAAAAATAAACGGCGATGTCCATAAGCTAGAGCAGAATAAGGGGACCACGGGGGTGCAGAAATGGCGGAGAGAGGTGGTCGGAGCTGCTCGCGAGCTTGATGAAAAGGGGGCGGCCGGAGCGGGAGAGGATGACGATGCTCTGCTCGATTCATTGCCTCCCGCGACGATTCCTTGGACGAGGAGGGAGAGGACGACGAGGCGGTCCTCCTGGTGGTCTTCGATCTGGACGAGGCGGCTTCATTCGGTGGTGAGGCGCGACGGTGAGCTCGGCAACCTGCGGCTAGGGTTCGTCTTCGTGGGGAGAAAAGAGAGAGGAGAGGGAGTGGGCGAGCGAGGGAGAGGGCAGCAGAGGAGCGCCAGGGGGGCCTCTTATCTCCTTCGAGTGGCAGGAGACGCGCGGGAGGGGGGGGGCCTGGCGAGCTCGCGCGCGGGAGGACGACACGGCGTCGTCGGCCACGGACTGCTACAGGAGACGATGATGCTTTTGCCGATAACCCCCTGGATTTCCGTTCTAATTACAACTAGGTCCTTTTTCTGATTTTCTTTTATTTCTTTTTAAAACCAGTAGCTTTTAGGGAATTTATTTAGGGTACTTAAACATTTTATAAAAATTGAGAAAATTCAGGTAGCCTCCCATATACATGTAGAAGCTCCACAAAATTTGGGGTGTCAAAATAAAATGTTTGAACAACTTTTGTTCATAGGGTTTAAATAAGGCATTTTCTTAAATACTATTTTATAATCCTTTAGAATTTTTAAAGCAAGTTTAAAATATTAATTTTGAACTCTTGGAACTTCCTTGACAAATATATTAGCTTTTGTATTTGTGTTTGTCAGAAACAAACACATTTGAATTTGAATCAAAGAATAAAATAGGATTTCATAGTTTTTTTAAATAAAATTAAGTGGTAACTATATAATTTTGAGAAGGGAGGGTTATGAGAAGGAGATGGTCATCTCTTTACCTCATCCATGGAATTAATTTCATAAAGAAAATATTTGCTTGAGAGAAATAGAGAGTGAGGTAGATAAATTAATATATTAAGATCATTTCTTTTAATTCATGATCTTAATTTCTATTTGTTGAATAATTTGAGGAGTTGCTTTAAATTCAAGTCACATTCCAAATTTGTGGTCAAGTTTGTTTTATCTTTGTATTAAGCATAACTGAGGAATTTATCCTCACAAGCAACAAACACAACAATATCAACATCACATCTGAGATCACACAAATCAAACCACAAGAATTAATCATACCACCATTTCCATAATTAACAATACTATCTTATAAAAATGATCACACTTAATTATGACAAGATGATGTTTAAAACTATCTCAACTCCACCTTTGTATTTTTGAAAAGGGTTTTGAGCAAGACAAAATATGTGGGGTAATATATTTCCCACCTGTGTTCTTTTTAAAATGTAATGATAATCAAAGTTTATAAAATGGGAGTGGCATACATATGCCAAAATATCAAGTTTAAAAGATAGATAGGAGATAGCATATAGGAACACATAGTTTTTGGAAATACTTTTACTTTCTCAAATAATGGGTATTGATTTTGGTTGTTGACAAACCAAGTATCATTTGAAATGGAGTTGGCCAAAATAAGAATGGAAAAGATACATGGAATATTTTTCTTGTCATGACATGATCACCAAAGTTAAATATATTTTTATATTGGTTGTGTCTTACTTTTACTAGTCAAACAATTTAAACAACAAGTCACACTAGGTTCAACATAGCAACAGGAAGGAAAACACAATCATCAGTGAAACATTTCAAAAAGTTTTTGTTGGTTCTGAATTTTGGGTCTGGTAAAACTAAGTTTTTCTTAGTTTCCAAATTTGGGATGTGACAGTTACCGGATGGATGTGGGAAAAGCGTGCTACCTCTGCAGAGTGTAAAACTATTCGAATAGCCGAGACCTCGGATATGGACAGTTGGGAGGCTGTCCTAAGACCATGTGCAAGTTTTTGAAAAGTTTAAGTTTTAAAAGAAAGTGAAGTGGAGAATGTTTTATACAACTACATCAACGGATCGGTATTAGGTTGTTGGAGGTAAAGTGACCATGAAGGATTGTGGTCGGAAAAAGGAGGAGTTTTGGAGAAATAAATAAAATGGTGATTTATTGGAGAAAGTTATAAAATTCTTCTTACCCCTTTTTCAATTCTTCTTACCCCTTATTGTCTTAGCCAGATTCTGAGGAGCACTATGTCGAAGAGGAGTATGGCGACTTCTATGCGAACTAGGGATCACCATAAGTCAGCTGCCTATCGGGTTATCGTAGGATGTGCTTATCTACCACGTATTAGCTTCCGCTGAATAATGTGATTTGGCCCATGAAGGCACCTGATGTATGTTGGTCCCGATTTTCACGGATTTGTGCGGAGGGAACGATGAACACGAAGAACAAGTGATGAACACAAGAACACAAAGAGAAGAAAATCTCAAATCAAAGATAACTAGCAAGTAGCAACTCAGCAAGATTCAATTGGTAACAAATCCCCTAGGGCAGCCCCCAATTCTCCTCTCCCAAGCACACCTTACTCTTAGGATTGTTTGTCTAATTGGTCAATCCAACCAATCCAATCTAGCCACTACAAGAGGGAAGATTAGCAAGTAATCGCAACTATAAGAGGAAGCCTGGTATCCACGAAGCGATCTTCTTCACAAGGGAGGCCTTGGTTCATCTCCACAAGGGGAGGCCTTGATTCATCTCCATAGGAGGAAAGAGACACTTTGAGAAGAAGGAGCAAGGCTCTACTCTAATCCCAAATCATAGTCTAACCCTAGATCTGAAGGGGAGGGGGTCTGCTTATAGTCTGGGTACAAAACGGGGGTAAGACACGTTAACAGGTGGGGACACGCGCGAGCTGGAGGCGATCCGGTCCTGGATCCGGTTTAGGCCGGACTGACGATCGGACTCATCGGTTGCTGGTCCGGACCTGGGGCCGGTCTAGGCCGGCTGGAGGTCCGGCCGTCTCTGGCTGCAGCCCGGCCTTGAGGCCGGTTTTGGCGGCTGGACGACCGGTCTGGAAACTGGTTTGGGACCGGCCTGGGGTTCGGCCGGCTCTGGTAATGGTCCGGCTTGGAGGCCGGCCCAGGCCGGCTATAGGGCCGGCCGAGCTGTCTGTTCCTTCGTCCTCTCCTTCGTCTTGCGTCATCTCTTGGCCATCTTCTTGGGTCTTCTCTTGGTCATCTTATCCACTCCATTGTGGGTCGTCATCAAGGTGGTTCCTGAGTATGCACAAAGTTTTCATATGAAGTAGCAACCCATTCAAAGGAGTGTCGAGGTCACACATAGCTAGGAGTGAATTCACCTTATCATGGAGAGCTTTGACTCTTCCTCTTGTCACTGGGCCACTTGTTGTAGGAGCCGTAGGTTGGGCTACATCATCTCCCCCCCCTGGAAAAGAGTATCCTCGACTCTTGGTCATCCTCATCGCTTGATGTTCCAAGGTATGGCGATAGGTCGGCGACGTTGAAGGTGTCATGGACCAAGTGTTTGGATTGGGAGATGTCGATCTTGTAGGCATTGTCGTTGATGCGCTTGATTACCTTGAAAGGTTCATCTCCACGATGGTGAAGCTTGGACTTCCTTGCATCCGAGAAGCGATCTTTGCGAAGGTGTAGCCAAACAAGGTCTCCTTCTTCAAATATCATGGCGCGCTTGTGTTTGTTCATCTTCGTAGCATGGTCTTTGTTGTGCTTCTCGAGCGTAGTTCTTGTTTCCTCATGGAGCTTCTTCATGTAAGCGGCTCGCTTGTCGAAGTCCATGTTAACTTGCTCACGGAGTGGAAGTGGTAGCATGTCGAGCGCGGTGTAGGGGTTGGAGCCATAGACGATCTCGAAGGGTGTTCTCTTTGTTGCGCGGTGTAGTGCTCGATTGTAGGCGAACTCGGCGTGTGGGATGCACTCTTCCCAATTCTTCAAGTTAGGCTTGATCAACACACGAAGGAGTGTAGATAGGCTTCGGTTCACCACTTCGGTTTGGCCATCGGTTTGAGGGTGGTATGCGGTGGAGAATAGTTGCTTGATTCCCATCTTGGCCATCAAAGTCTTCCAAAAATAGCTCACGAACTTGACGTCACGATCCGACACAATGGTCTTTGGCACGCCATGAAGACGGACGATTTCCCTAAAAACAAAGTAGCAATATGTGAAGCATCGTCGTCTTGTTGCATGGTATAAAGTGTGCCATTTTAGAGAATCGATCAATGACGACAAAGATGGAATCCTTGTTTGTTTTAGTGCGTGGGAGTCCTAAGACAAAATCCATAGCTATATCGGACCATGGGTGATGTGGAATAGGCAAGGTGTATATAACCATGAGAGTTTAGAGTAGACTTAGCTTTGAGACATGTAGAACATCGTCGAACTAGGCGTTCCACATCACGCTTCATTCTGGCCAATAGTAGTTGGTGGCGAGCATGGCGTAGGTCTTGTCGCGGCCAAAGTGACCCATGAGTGATCCTCCATGAGATTCCTTCAAAAGGACCAAACGAAGCGAAGACTCGGGTATACATAGTTTGTTAGCCTTAAACAAGAAACCTTGTGCAAATAGAAATCACCAATTCCTTTGTGCTCCGAACATTGAGCGAAAATGTCTCCAAAGAAAGCATCGGTAGCATACAACTCTTTATCTCATCCAAACCCAAGACACTAATGTCAAGACGTGTAAGTAGGTTGGCCTTGCGGGATAGAGCATCCGCGACCACATTGTCTTTACCTTTCTTGTATTTGATTACAAAGTAAAAGACTCAATGAACTCAACCCACTTAGCATGTCTTTTGTTCAAATTTGTTTGACTTTTCAAATATTTCAAGGATTCATGGTCGGAATGAATGACAAATTCCTTAGGACGAAGGTAATGTTGCCACACATCCAAAACACGAACCAAAGCAAATAACTCTTTGTCATAAATGGGGTAATTCAAGCGAGCTCCATCTAGTTTCTCACTATGGTATGCGATGGGTCTACCATTTTGCATAAGCACTCCACCAATGCCCAATCCACTTGCATCGCATTCAATCTCAAATGTCTTAGAGAAATCCGGAAGGGCAAGGAGTGGTGCTTCGGTTAATAACCGTTTGAGCTCATTGAAAGCAAAATCATGTGCATTGCCCCAAATGAAAGGTACATTTTCTTTGTAAGTTCATGGAGGGGGCAAGCAATTGTGGAAAAATCCTTGATGAAACGGCGGTAAAATCCGGCAAAACCAAGAAAACGTCTCAACTCCTCAAGTGACATCGGAAAAGGCCAAGTCCGAATTGCTTGTATCTTTGCTTCATCAACTTCGACTCCATCCGAAGAAACAACAAAACCCAAGAAAACAAGTTTGTTGGTGGCAAAAGTGCACTTAGAAAGATTTGCATAAAGCTTTTCATTGCGAAGAACCAACAAAACTTGAGCAACATGAGAAGTGTGCTCTTCCAAAGATTTGCTATAGATAAGGATGTCGTCAAAGTATACCACAACAAATTTCCAATGAAAGGACGCAAAACATGATTCATGAGACGCATAAAAGTAGAAGGTGCATTGGAAAGACCAAATGGCATGACAAGCCATCATAAAGACCAAGCTTTGTTTTAAATGCGGTCTTCCATTCATCACCTTCACACATCTTATTTGGTATCCACTTTTAAGATCAATTTTGGAGAATATAGCGGAACCACAAAGCTCATCAAGCATATCATCAAGTCGAGGGATAGGATGGCGATACCGAACGGTGATGGCGTTGATGGGCGACAATCCATGCAAAGGCGAAGAGTGTTGTCGTGCTTGGGTACCAAGATGACGGGCACGGCGCACGGACTCAAGCTCTCGCGGATATGTCCCATGGCAAGAAGTTCTTGTATTTGCCGCTCGATCTCCTTTGTCTCCTCGGGGTTGGTGCGGTAAGGAGCGCGGTTTGGTAGCGGTGCGCCGGGAACAAGGTCGATGCGGTGCTCGATTCCGCGTAGAGGAGGTAGTCCCGGTGGCACTTCTTGAGGGAAGACATCTTCAAAGTCCTTCAAAAGAGACAACAAAGAAGGAGGAAGGTTTGTGAAAGTGTTAGTCATAGAAACTTCACCCTTGCATATGAGCACATAGTGGAGGGTGGATGGGTTCTCTCTCTTGGTGGCAAATAGTGTAAGTTTTGTGGGAACTCTCTTTGAAGTGTCACTCTCATTTGGCTTGTGGCTCTCACTCACTTTATGGTGGGTCTCTCGCTCACCACTCATCTCACTAACGAACGATCTTGTTGTGCCCTTGCAATAGTCTTGGCGTTGTCGGCGATGACTTGACTTGGTGTCATGGGACGAAGGACGAAGGTCTTGTCGTTGTTCTTGAAGCTATAGTAATTTGTCCTTCCATCATGCATAGCACCCTTGTCAAATTGCCATGGACACCAAGAAGTAAGTGACAAACGGTCATAGGCACAACATCACAATCAACCGTATCTTCATAGGCTCCAATCTTGAAGGACACTTGCACCATGTGTTGAATCTTGACGGCTCCGGTATCACTCAACCATTGCACATGGTAAGGATGTGGGTGCTTCTTGAACTTCAAGTTGAGCTTATCACAAAGTTCTTTGCTCGCTAAGTTGTGGCAACTTCCACCATCTATGATGACCTTGATGGACTTTCCATTGATTCCCGCTCTTGTTTGAAAAAGTTGCATCTTTGGTCTTCTTCCACTTGAACATTGGTGGTTAAGCTCTTGCCACAACCAAGGAAGGGTTGTTGTCGCCATCACAATATCTCACTTTCTTCTTCTTGAGCACTTTGCATTGTGGCGACCTTGTTCAAAGCATTGTACTCATCTTCACTCATAGATTCATACTCTCCCATGTCATTGATGATCATGACCTTCTTGTTGGTGCACTCAAAAGATTTGTGCCCTTGTCCGCCGCACTTGTAGCATTGCAAGAGTCTTGTGCCGGACGAAGATCCTTGAGGCGCCTTGGTAGGGAGGTACTTTCTTGAAAGGTTGAGGCGCTTGAGGTGTCGATGTAGAGACTCTTGGAGGACCTCGTGTGTTGCTTGAGGAAGAGCTTGTGAAGGTGTAGTTGACGAAGAGGTTGTTGGCGAAGAATGCCTTTGTCTTGAGGTATTTGAGCTCTTCAAGCACGTGGCGCTCGGCCTTGGAAGCTTGATGTACTAGCTCAACCAAGAGGCATATGGTTGGAACTCCAATCTTCTTGATTGGATAGTTGAGGCCATTCATGAAGCGAGCCATGGATTGCTCTTCGTACTCGTTGACATTGGCTCTCATCATGGAGATTTCCATCTCCTTGTAGTACTCATCAACCGACTTCAACCCTTGCTTCAACTCTTGCAACTTCTTGTATAAGTCTCTAGTGTAATGGCTTGGCACGAAGCGCTTGTACATTGTTTCTTTCATTTCAACCCAAGTGTCGATTGGTTGTTGGTGGTTAGCGACGCGTGCATCTTGTAGTTGTTCCCACCACAAGAGGGCATACTCTTCAAACTCCATCGAGGCTAAGGCAACCTTCTTGTTGTCGGAGAAGCGTTGCACGCGGAAGATCTTGTCAACCTTGAGTACCCATGAGAAGTAGCTTCCGGATCACTTGTGCCGTAGAACTTGGGTATGTCAAAGCGGACGTTGGTCAAGTCATCATAGTCGTCGTGGCCACCACGTGGGAATGCACGTCCACGTCTCCTTCGATTGAGTCCATCACCATTGTGTTGGCTTGACTCGTTATCACTTGACTCGGAACGATGGTGTTGTTGACGATCATGTGGAAGCTCTTGACGAGGACGAGGATCATGTGATGATGAACGGGTTGTTCGTTATTGTTCGCATTGTCATGATTTTGATGGCGGCCTTGGAGGATGACGGGGTGACGTCCTTGTTCATCAAAGTCATTCGCACCCGGTACGCCATTGTCATTAGCCAATGGGTCATGACGATCACGTTGTTGCGGTGGTGGTGATGGTATGCGTTCGTGACGTTCATCATTTTGGTGAGGTTGTTCTTGATGCGCATTGGCATTGTTCGTGTGAAGATCATGTGGTTGTTCAACGTTAGGAGGAGGTCGTTCATGGGCGTCCGCCTTGGTCATGTTGACGTTCTTGTCGAGGTTCATGACGTCCATGACGTGCTTGTGTCGACCTTGAGGTGCTTCTTGTACGGCTTGAGCGTGAAGAAGCTCGTTGTCGCACAAGGTTGTTGAGAGCTTCGGTCACCCGCTCCATAGATGCTTCTTGCGCATGCATGCGTTCGTTGAAGTTGTTCTCTTGAGCTTGAAGACGGCGCTCGTAGCGTCCTAGGCCATCACGAAGAAGGTGTCGAAGACCAACAACTCCGTTTGTGTGACATAGCCATGATCACCGCGAACTCCACCATGGATTTCATCGTCCGAGCTTGAGCTTCCGTTTGTACTTCCCCTAAACATTTTCTCAAGACAAGTGAGATGTGTGGTAAGGAAAACCAAGACAAACTATATCCCAAGTATAATGTGGCTTGAGAGGAGAGAATCCGGTTCTAACACCCACACACACACTTATGAGGATAGGAAGGTATGAAGTGGCAACGAAACAAGCAAACTCGGCGAAAAGCATATTGTCAAAGGTAGAGAAAATCCACAATGATCAAATTACCAAAGAAACTCCAACCACAAAGATGAAGAAACACACACAAAAGCGAATGATGGGGTTGGGCGACCAAAGGGCGAGCACTCGAAGATAGACAACCTAACGAAGACTACGTGCTCAAATGTCACCCAACACAAGAGGGACGCTAGCTCAATTCCTTTTGATGGGCAACGGATTTGCACAAGTGTTAACACTCACACTCACTTTGGCGGTTTCAGCTTTGTCGCAACCTACAAGAGATGATACTTGGCACTACTCATGTTCTTTCTTTTCTCTTTTTTTTTTTGCTTTTTGACGATGATTCCTTCAACTTTTGCTAGTGCCAAGATCTCTAACGATACTCACTCGCCAATACTTTAAGACAATCACTCGACAAGTGCAATGCCCGCAATATCAAAGAGCTAGTCCGATAGGTCAAGGTACACGAAAGGAAGAAGGGTTCACAACGGATTACGATGTCGGGGAAATGTCGAGTCCTTGGTGTCGTCTTTGCTTGTCGTTGATGAAGTTGCTGCGGAAGCTTCGATGTTGTAGACGTTGCACACACCGGAGAAGGACTCAAACAACAACGGAGAATTGCCAAAACGAACCGAGGAAACAAAAGGAAGAACATAATTTTTTTCCTGTCAAACCGGACCTGGGGCCGGTTTTGGGGCTGGGGGTCCGGATGCGTCGAGTTTCCGCCGGTCTGTGGCCCGGTTTAGGCCAGCTCTGCTGGAACTCGAAAATCGCGAAATTTGGGCGGAAAAGTGACACGAAAAACCTCGATTTCGTGGGAAATTGGCAAAATTAAGGCTAGGGAACGCAAACAAGGGTGAGGGGGTCCAAAGCAACAGATCCATGGATCAAAACTACCAAAAACTCATCAAATCGACCAAATCGCTCGAATCCCAAAATGGCTATTTTTGGTGGAAATTTTCGAATTTCTCAAAAACGAAGAAAAATTTGGTGGAAACACAAATCAAATCCGTGTCAACCTAGAGCTCTGATACCATATGATGTAGGTTGGTCCCGATTTTCATGGATTTTGTGCGGAGGGAACGATGAACACGAAGAACAAGTGATGAACACAAGACACAAAGAGGGGAAAACTCTCAAATCAAAATAACTAGCAGTGCAACTCAGCAAGATTCAATTGGTAACAAATCCCCTAGGGCAGCCCCCAATTCTCCTCTCCCAAGCACACCTTACTCTTAGATTGTTTGTCCAATTGGTCAATCCAACCAATCCAATCTAGCCACTACAAGAGGGAAGATTAGCAAGTAATCGCAACTACAAGAGGAAGCCTTGGTATCCACGAAGGGATCTTCTCCACAAGGGGAGGCCTTGGTTCATCTCCACCAAGGGAGGCCTTGATTCATCTCCATAGGAGGAAAAGACACTTTGAGAAGAAGGGCAAGGCTCTACTCTAATCCCAAATCATAGTCTAACCCTAGATCTAAAGGGGAGGGGGTCTACTTATAGTCTGGGTACAAAATGGGGGTAAGAGACGTTGACAGGTGGGGACACGCGCGAGCTGGAGGCGATCCGGTCCTGGATCGGTTTAGGCCGGACTGACGACCGGACTCGTCGGTTGCTGGTCCGGACCTGGGGCCGGTCTAGGCCGGCTGGAGGTCCGGCCGTCTCTGGCTGCAGCCCGGCCTTGAGGCCGGTTTTTGCCGGCTGGACGACCGGTCTGGAAACCGGTTTGGGACGGCCTGGGGTCCGGCCGGTCTGGTGGTGGTCGCCTTGGAGGCCGGCCCAGGCCGGCTGTAGGGCCGGCCGAGCTGTCTGTTCCTTCGTCCTCTCCTTCGTCTTGCGTCATCTCTTGGCCATCTTCTTGGGTCTTCTCTTGGTCATCGTCTCCACTCCATTGTGGGTCGTCATCAAGGTGGTTCCTGAGTATGCACAAAGTTTCCGTATGAAGTAGCAACCCATTCAAAGGAGTGTCGAGGTCACACATAGCTAGGAGTGAATTCACCTTATCATGGAGAGCTTGACTCTTGCTCTTGTCATTGGGCCAGTTGTTGTAGGAGCCGTAGGTTGGGCTACATCATCACCTATGTAAGACCTGGTCTAAATGGCCATTTCGTAAGATTTTAATTCGGTATTGTAATGGATGTAAACTTGGGTATTCAGTTCGGATTATGTGCATAGACAGACTGTAACGGGATCGTTGTGTTAAGCATAATTGGGTATTTCGGACAGCTAGTCTGGGTCCCCACAGTGCCGGCGGGAGAAGGGGGTGCTTTTCTATTTTTTTTGATTTTTTTTTGATTTTGTAGAAAAAATCTTCTTTTTGAAATAACTTTTTTTCCTTTTGGAATTTCGAGGATCCGAGAAAAGTTCATCGGGTAAACCCGGGTGAAATCGAGCTCCAGTTTTTCTCTATTTTTTTTATATATTAAACGCAATTTTTCGACATCATACGCAAAAGTTATGGTCGTTTTAAATTTTTTTGTTTTTTGCAAAAAAGGTCAAAATTCATATTTCAAAATTTCTATACTACTAGACACTAAATCTAACTATATCTCAAAGGATTTTTTTGATGGTTTTATCTTTTTCTTTTCTTGTTTGCAAAACTGAAAAGGCGATCCACGGGGGGGGGGGGGGGGGGTATTTTTCAACAATTGACTCTTTCTGTGGCGCATGGGTCTAGATGCGCCACAGAAATCAACATTTCGGTGGCGCATCTAGCCCATGCGCCACAAAGGGCACCCACCCAATCATTGGTGGCGGCCACCATATTTCTGTGCGCCACAGAAATGTGGCTTTCTGTGGCGCATCTAGACCCATGCGCCACAGAAAGAGTCATTTCTGTGGCGCATGAGACCCATGCGCCACAGAATTCCTAATTTTCTGTGGCGCATGCAAAACAATGCGCCACATAAAATATTTCTGCGGCGCATGGCTGTTTGGTGCGCTGCAAAAAGTGATTCTATCTATAGCTAGTTTCCTAGTAGTGTGGTTACAGTGATGAATTGAGAATAAGAATGGTAACTTCCTCCTGCAATGGATTTTGATAAACACGGTGAGAACCGCAGAAACTGTTACGTCAACTCTTTTGGCCACCGTTGCAATATCTTGATGGCGCTACACAAGTTACTATTAACTAAGAAACAAAGTGTCCGGCTTACAACCAGCCTTGGGTTTCACAGGAGGGACAACAGACCCTGGCTTGAGAAGCAACATTCTTTTTGACTCTGGTTTGGAAGGACGGGAAATATTTCCTTTGGAACAACATTGTTGCTTTTCCAGAGGAGAACGGAGAATTATTCGCCTCTCATCTCGCCCCCGGACGACAGGACTGCTCACTCCCGATTCAGACGGGGGAAATTTCGTTAAAACCACCCCGCATCAACTGTTTAAATGTAGATAAGGGAATCAGTTAATGCATTATTAGAGCAACGTCATCTATTCCAACAACGTAAATCACACCTACTTACAATAGCGGTTTCCGTTTGTTAACACAAAGCATTGCTAAGGGGAACGAATATAGTGAGTGCATACTTGTACAGTGTCACCAAAATATCATCCTTCTTTAGATCTTAGTCTAGAGTCACATGCAAAACAACCGTTAGATACATCATAGAGAATAACGATTTGAGATACCAATGCTTCTCCTCACGAGCGAACCGGGAACGTCGGATTAACGAACCTACATTTAGAACGTAAAAAAAAATATACTAATCAAGTCCCGGGAGTCGGCAGGACTGACCTCCTCCATCTCATTGCTTGTCGATGCCGCCGACTCCAGGGAGTCGGCAACGTGACCTTCTCCATCTCACTCCTCGACGACCCAGCCAACTCTGCGACACCGAGTCGGAAAGACAACCTGTGAGAAGCTAGCAGTATTAATGACTTCTACCAAGACACGACCTGAAACAAAAAAAAAAAACAAACAACTAGACACAGACCGAGCCGGCAAAAACACCAAACAAAACGACTATCCATTATACACACCAAGCTGAATTTTATATCCAACTACAAACAAAGAGCACGCGAGACTGCAAAACAAACTATTTGTGTCAGAGTCACCGACCCGGCGTAGTGCAAGCTAGGCACCACACCAACACCACCAATTGATCCCATGACAAGATCAAGAGTCCAATCACTTCATGAAAAGGTGACCTCGCTCCTCTCTATGTGTGATTTCGACACCCCTTTGAATGACTTGCTACTTCATTCGGATACCTTGTGCATACTCAGGAATGGAACGTACAAGGAGTACCAAGAGGTGGACGAAGAGGGAGAAGAGACGAGCGAAGGAGAAGAAGATGAAGCTGCCACTGGCATGGCTGGTACTACCGGGCCGGGTCGGCACTACCGCTAGCCCGGTACTACCGCCCCGTCCGGTACTGCTAAGTTAGCCGAAATGCCTCTGGACTCGGACGGATTTTGCTCGGTACTACCGCCAGATGCCATCCGGAAGTGCTCCCCGATCGGTACTACCGGACCGACCGACCCGGTACTACTGGCCTGAAGACTGAAGCGGTACTACCGGGCCCAGTCCGGTACTACCGACCAAGTGTGAGCCTGTGTGCTGAGTTGACCCACGGGCCATGTAATCTCACCCTCTTTACCTACCCTTTCGCCCACTAGACTATAAATAGTTTCCCCTTCCTAGGGTTAGGGTTAGATTGAGATTAGACTTGAGTTGAGCTTAGGTGGGAGAGAGCAAACAACACAGAAAGACACACGGAGATACCCAGGTTCAGGCCGCCCGGAGGCTAAAAGCCCTACTCCTGCATGTCTATTGAGAGGTTCATCATGGTGTAGTGTACAAGGGTGTTCTGGGGTGAACCCGGCAGAGTTTCGCCGGAGGTAGACGAAGAGCAGATCCTGCCCTGGGGAGATCACCTCTCTCTACCCTCCGAACCTAGTCTAGTCTTGCCTGAGCTCTAGCTTGCTTCTCTCTCTGTTTCGTTTGTCCTGACCTATTCTGTCCCTCCCCTCCGGTGCCATGGTCCTCCTTTTATAGGCTAAGGGGATCCGACATGGGCACGCGAGGGGCGTGAAGGGTTTTGGCAGGAAAACCCCTCGGCGGACCTTGGAGGAGATGTGGCGTCCTCTCCTCCAAGCATTCTCAGGAGGGCGGCGTGGTCGTCCGCCCTTGGAAAAGTGCGACGGACAAAGCCTGTCCCCCCCCCACCAACTACGCTCGTGGCAACGTCACCAGGCCACGACCTTCATCTTGGCGCCCAAGTCTTCCACCAGCTTCCAGCGAGCTGGCGATCTTATCCTCTTGGCGGTACGGATGAGGACCCGGGGGCGCGCCTGCCTACTGCCGGGCGCACGGACCCGCGGGTACCCCGCTGTTCTCCGGCGAGGGGGTGACTGATCAAGGAAGAGTATATAGGTGGTTTTGTTTATCGTCTCCACAGGGATCAACAAGTTTATGTTGGTTCTAAGGGTTGGCAGAAGACTGGACAAATCTTCAGGTTTTTTACTTCAAAAAAGGGGTTCAGAAAAGGGTTTTGGGAAAGTGATTTCAGAAAGTAACTTGCAGGTTCTTGGTTGTCAATCAAGTCCACTACAAGGGTCCAAGCAGGGTTTAGACAGGGAACAAGAAATTCTTCAACAGCTTGCAGAGACTAGACTTGCAAGCAAAAGGTTTTAGCGGAATAGCAGAAGCAAATTTAAAACACAAAGTTCACTTTTTCTGGGTTGTCAAACAGATCAAAGTAAGTTAACAAGCATAAGAGGCTAGGATGGAATTTCAACACACAAGTATGCGGGACTAGCCTTACACACGCAGATCAAATCACACAACAAGCAAAACATGCAAACATCAGTAGAGGCAAGAACTGTGTCACTCAATTCACTGCAATATCCAAACTTTTACAAGCTCTACTTAAAGATGAATGATCTACTCAGTTTCGACACAAGTTTACACAGAAGAATGGAGAGAGTTCCTTGGCTGTGGCTCACTGAAAACCTAGTCGAAGCAGGGGAAGCAGAGGTGAAGACACGGATGGAAGCAGAGTTGCAGAGCTGATCTTCAGGTCACCAAGGCCTTGGGCTTCTTCTCCTGGACTCCATGTTCATCTTGTTCTTGTTCTTGGTCTTGTTCTTCTCTGTTCTTGAGGTGTTCTTGCTGTTCTTGGGTTGTGGAGTTGGTGGCCGAAAAGGTGTTGTGCTGTTGTGGATGGATGGAGTGAGGTGGATGATGGGCGATGGTTGTGGATGCGGATGGATTGAGGTGGATGGATGGGTGATGGTTGTGGATGCGGATGGATTGGTGCTGTGGTGGTGTGGTGGTGGCTTTATACTCCCTTTAGTATTTCTGAGTGGAGGCCACGAGGTGGAGGAGAGGAGGAAGTTTCCCTTTCCTATCTTTAGCTCACAGTGCACATGGGGTGTTTCCAACTTTACACCTTTTTACCTTTTTCCCTTTTTGGCTTGCTTGATCTCCAAGTTGATCTCCCTCCTTCTCTGGTTCAAACTTGTTGAATTCCTTCTTATCTTCTTTGGGAACTGCTGCCGCTGCACTTTTGCATGCTTCATCTTGAATTTGGAGAACATGAGTTAACTGACAGAAATTGCACTTCTGTCAGTTACTGTCACTATCTGGCACAGAGAAGGTTTTGATCTTTTGCTTGATTTCTTCTTCCTCTGATGCTCCAATCTTGCTCAGTTATGCTTCATTGAACTTCCTTCAGATAGCACAAGGTTGCATTTGGACTTGAACTTCGACAGTGACACTGACAAATTTGCATTTCATTGTCAGTGTACTGTTCATCTTCTAGCAACAAGTGTTCTTGATAGTTCTGTCTGAATTTCAACTTGATGATCATGTCCATCTTCTCTGCTGTATGGGGATCACATCCGTGGTGCTTCTTGCTTCACTTCTGCACTAAATCTTCTAAAATAGTGTGACTTGCACACTGAATGCACGAAGATGTAAAGTGCATAAAATTGCAGATAAATGCAATACTGGATGATATACAGAGATGTTTTGGAAGGTTTAGTGCTCGAATATGCATATAAATGATGATGATCAAACCCCCAGACCAAAACCTTTGCTTGTCCCCAAGTAAAGCAAAATCTGATCAAAAATGTTCTAGGACAAAACTCTGATAATAGACTGATAATGATCAGTGATAGCGTTCATTAATCTGGATTCATTGCAGTTTCTGCTTATGATTAGTGCAAGGTCTAGTTTGGAAACAAATTCAAATTGGATTTAATCATTTCTAGGTTCAACAACCTTGGAATAACATGATAAGGCAATTTACAAGGAAATTGAGTAGAAGAGATCCAGATAATAGCCATATTGCATAGATGGATGTTGAAATGCATGCAGAGTCAGTGCTTCACCTACTACAGTTCCCAGGAACATAGTAGGCTAATGCAAATGCATAGAATGAGTTAGTTATTTACTTTCTTGTAAGGTTAACACAGTTAGTGCTTCACAAGTTGCAATCCCAGGATCACAACTGCTAATGCCAAAAATTGCTTCAAGCTTCAGTTATAGAATTTTTAGTTAGTGCTTCACATACTAAAATCCAGAGATCAAAGTAGCTAATGCAAAAAATTACTTGTTGTTGCCAAACTTTCAGTTAGTTTCACTGTTAGTACTTCACAAATCACAATCCAGGGATCATGATTGCTAATGCAAAAGATGCAAGCATGGAGAAATGTAGTTAGTAAATGGCTCTAAAGAGGATCATCACACTCAGTTTCTTAGCAAATTGCATTATCAGGTATTCCAAAAGCTTTGAACAGAGAAACAAATAAATACTACATTGATAAGTGTTTCTGAACATGAACCTTTGCAAGAATAATTGACAGATAACCTGCAAGATTCTTAATAAAATGCAATGCTACTTGATCAGAACAGAGCAACACAATGAAATTTTACTGCAACAGCTTTAAATTGCCAAATTGATAATAATTCAGAATCATGGCATAGCAATAATATTCATGCTTGTAAAATGGTTTTAGGGATTGGAATGTTTCCACCTGGTGATCACTTCTGCTCCTTGCTTCATGATAACATAGCCAAACTTCTCCATTCATCTTTATTCCTTAACTGAAACACTAAAACAAAAGAAACACACAAAACAAGAATAGCAAATAAAGGAAAAAAATGTAAATAATATAAAAGGTATCAGGCTGCCTCCTAATGAGCGCTTGTTTATAGTCATGAGCCTGACTGTTGCTTCTTCATTAGTTCACGGCTGCAGAGGATGCATTGGCAGCATCCTGTAGCTCATCTTCCTCTGTAACTTCAGCATCTTCAGAATCAATTTCTCTCCCACAACATAATGCTTCATTCTCTGACCATTAACCTTGAACATTCCTTCAGTTGGACTCTGAACTTCGAAAGCACCATGTCCCAGGTCTCTCTTGATGATACAAGGTCCAAACCATCTGGACTTGAATTTGCCAGAGAATAAATGCAGCTTGGAGTCATAAACAAGCACTGTCTGTCCAATCCTGAATTCCTTTCTGAGAATGTGCTTGTCATGCCATTTCTTGGTCTTTTCTTTGTAAATCTTGGAACTCTCATAGGCATCATGCCTCAGCTCTTCTAGCTCACACATCTGCAACTTTCTTGCATCTCCAGCTTTTCCTAAGTCCATGTTCAATTTCTTGATAGCCCACTGAGCTCTGTGCTCTAGCTCAACTGGTAAGTGACATGCTTTTCCATAGACAAGCCTAAATGGTGACATACCAATAGGTGTCTTGTATCCAGTTCTGTATGCCCACAAAGTATCTGGTAGCTTCATTGACCAATCCCCTCTGGACTTGGACACAACTTTCTCTAATATTTGCTTAACTTCTCTGTTGGAAAGCTCAACTTGTCCATTAGCCTGTGGGTGGTAGGGTGTAGTTACTCTGTGATTCTTCACACCATACTTGCTCAGTAGCTTCTCTAGCTGTTCATTGTTGAAATGAGCTCCACCATCACTGATAACAACTCTTGGTACCCAAACCTAGGGAAGATAACATCTTTGAACAGCTTGCAGACTGCCTTGGAATCTGCACTCACAGTAGGTACTGCTTCAACCCATTTGGACACATAGTCCACTGCAACTAGTATATGCTTGTATCCTTTTGATGATGGCAAGGGTCCAACAAAATCAACTCCCCACACATCAAACAATTCCACTTCAAGAATTCCTTGTGTGGCATTTCATTTCTTCTGAGATCTTTCCAGCTCTCTGAGGGATCACACTGCTTGATATAATCATGCACATCTTTGAACAGATTAGGCCAATAAAATCCAGCCTGTAGAATTTTTGCTTGAGTTTTCATCACTCCAGCATGGCCTCCATACATGCCTGCATGGCATTGAAACATCACATCACCAATTTCTTCAGATGCACACATCTTCTCACAATACCATCTGCACATGCTTGTACAGAAATGGTTCATCCCAATAGTAGCTCTTGGCATCATGCAGAAATTTCTTTCTCTGTTGGTAGGACATGTCTGCTGGCACAATCTCACAGACAAGGAAGTTTACTATGTCAGCATACCAGGGAGTACTATTTTCACTTCCATCAGTTGCTCACCAGGTATACCATCTTGAATCTCTCTGTTTTCAGAACTGTTTATTCTAGACAAGTGATCTGCAACAGTATTTTCAGAACCCTTTTTGTCTTTGATTTCAATATCAAACTCCTGCAGCAAGAGAATCCATCTGATCAGTCTTGGCTTTGCATCCTTTTTTCTCACCAAGTATCTTATTGCTGCATGATCAGTGAAAACAATGCACTTGTGTCCAACAAGGTATGGCCTGAATTTGTCAAATGCAAACACTACTGCTAGCAATTTTTCTCTGTAGTGGTGTAGTTGATCTGAGCATCATCAAGTGTTTTGCTTGCATAATGAATCACATGGACAGCTTTCTCCTTTCTCTGGCCAAGCACTGCTCCTACTGCAAAATCACTTGCATCACACATCAGCTCAAATGGCAAATTCCAGTCAGGTGGCTGCACTATTGGAACTGTAACTAAAGCCTCTTTTAGCTTGTTGAAGGCTTGCATACATGCTTCATCAAACACAAACTGCACATCATGATTTAGCAGGTGAGTTAGTGGTTTAGCAAGGAGAGAGAAATCCTTGATAAATCTTCTGTAAAAATCAGCATGACCCAAGAAACTCTGAATTCCTTTCACATTTTCAGGTGGAGGTAGCTTTGCAATCACATCTACTTTTGCTTTATCCACTTCTATCCCTCTGGCAGAAACCATGTGCCGAAGCACAATCCCTTCAGTTACTAAAATGTGGCACTTCTCCCAGTTAAGGATCATGTTCTGCTCTGAACATCTGTGTAAAACAGCTGTCAAGTTCCTCAAGTAGGTGGCAAAATCTTTACCATACACTGTGAAATCATCCATGAACACTTCCATGATTCTTTCAATGTAATCAGAGAATATTGACATCATACATCTCTGAAAGGTGCCAGGTGCATTACACAAACCAAAAGGCAATCTCTTGTAAGCAAAAGTTCCATAAGGACAGGTGAAAGTTGTTTTTTCTAGGTCAGCTGGGTGTATTGGGATTTGGATAAATCCAGAATATCCATCCAGGTAACAATAGAATTCTTGCCCTGCTAGTCTTTCCAGCATATGATCCATGAAAGGTAAAGGAAAATGGTCTTTTCCTGTTGCTTTGCTTAGCTTCCTGAAATCATTAATCATTCTCCATCCAGTGACAGGCCTTGTGGTCATCAGTTTTCCCTCTTCATTTTCTACCACTGTGTAGCCTCCTTTCTTTGGCACAATGTGAATAGGACTCACCCACTCACTGTCAGAGATGGGATAAATCATGCCTGCCTGGAGGAGCTTTAGGACCTCTTTTTTCACCACTTCTTGCATAGCAGGATTTAATCTTCTCTGCCCTTCTCTAGTAGGTTTACTTTCATCTTCCAAGTGTATTCTGTGTGAACAAACTTTCTCATCAATTCCCTTGATGTCATCAATAGAATATCCAATCACATTCTTGTACAATCTCAACACAGACAATAGGCTTTGCTCCTGTTCACTGTCCAAGCAGAGCTAATTATCACTGGATGAATTTTTCTTTCTCTAAAAAGGAATACTTCAGATGATCAGGTAATTCTTTTAGCTCAACAATGGAGTTGTGAGCTGGCTGAGGAATTTCACTTTGTACTTCCTCTGATCTTTCTTCACAAAGATTTATTGCATAAAGTTCCTGTAAACTTGTATTTTCTGCAGTAACAAATACTTGAACTTCAGATTCTTCTAACTGCAATTCTTTTAAAGCATTGTGAACACTCTTGTCAACAACATCAATAGCTTGGCATTGCTCCAAAACATTGGGTAGATGGGAAGCATGCTTCATGCTGAATTCTGCTTGTTCTGAACCAAATTGCAGTTTTAGTGTTCCACCTTTTACATCAATTATTGCTCCTGCTGTTGCCAAGAATGGCCTGCCTAGAATCATGGATTCTGAATTGTCTTCCATTTCCAGTACCACAAAATCAACTGGATAAGCAAAGTTTCCAACTTGGACAGGCACATCTTCAAGAATTCCAGCTCAGTGTTCTGTCAGCTAACTGCAGTGTCATAGAAGTGGGCTTTAGAGCTCCTAACTGCAAAACTTGACTGACAGCCAAAGGTAAAACACTCACTGATGAACCTAAATCACACAAAGCTGTGAATGTTCTTTTTCCAACACTAGTAGAGAAAAGCTTATAGAAATATTTTTCTATGGCGCACCAATTTCCGTGCGCCACAGAAATATTTTCTGTGGCGCACCAAGCCCGGTGCGCCACAGAAAGTAACATTTCTGTGGCGCACTAAACCACATGCGCCACAGAAATTAGACATTCTGTGGCGCACCAAGCCTGGTGCGCCACAGAAAGTCACATTTCTGTGGCGCACATGGCCAGGTGCGCCACAGAAAGTCATCTGGGGGGGGGGGGCGGATGAAATTTGAGAAAAAAATTCTATGGCGCACCTTTTCTTCTTCAGATCCCACCCACACACACACCACCCCCCCCCCCCCCCCCCCCCGTGGATCGCCTTTTTAGTCTTGTAGGAAGTAAAATAAAATGATAAAAAATTCAATAAATAAAATCCTTTGCGATGTAGTTAGGTATGAGTGTCTAGTAGGTATAGAAATTTTGAAATATGAATTTTGACCTTTTCTGCAACAAATGAAAAAAATCTTGTAACGGCCATAACTTTTGCATACGACGTCGAAATAATGCAAAAAATATGTCAAAAAAACTAGAGAAAAATCCGAGTTCGAATCCACCGGGGTTTACCCGGTCAGCAATTCATAGATTCCTCAAATTCCAAACGAAAAAAAGTTATTTCAAACAGACGATTTTTCGCAGCAAAATCAAAAAAAAAAAAGGAAAAAAAGAAGAATTTTTTTGTGGCGCATGGGCCAAGGATGCGCCACAGAATTGTTGGCGGGGTTCGAAATTTGAATCCCGCCGGCCGGGCCCCTTCTTCTCCCTCTCTTTTCCCCTTCTCTCCTCCACTCTCCTCTCCTTCTCCTCCACTTCTCCTCTCCCCTTTTCCTCCATCCTCCTTCTCCTCCACTTCTCCTCTCCTTCTCCTCCACCTTCTCCTCCACCTCCTCCTTCACCACCAAAGTGACCTTCTCCACCTCCGGTGACCTCCTCCACCACCTCCGGCGACCTCCGGCGACCTCCTCCACCACCTCTGGCGATCTCCGGTGACCTCCAGCTCTACCTCTGGCGACCACCTCCTCCACCCCGGTGACATCCGGCTCCAACTCCGGCAAACTCCGGCGACCTCCGGTGACCACCATCCTCCACCAACCTCCGATGACTCCCTCCTCCACCCACCTACGGCCAAGCCCGGTGCTGCCTCCGATGAGCTCCGACGAAACGAAATTCCGGGGAAATTTGGGCGGCCAGATCTAGATCTAGCCAGAATCCAGATCTAGATCTGGACGCCCTTTTTTTTGAAATTCAAAAAAAAATCTGTGGCGCATGGTGGCGGTGCGCCACAGAAATATTTCTGTGCCGCACGGTGGGGGTGCGCCACAGAAAGCAGAATAAATTTTAGTGACGACAATTCTGTGGCGCACCCAGCAAATTTGCGGGTGCGCCACAGAATGTCAAAAAGGTGCGCCACTAAAAGCCCTTTTCCTACTAGTGCAACCACACAAGGGATACTAAAACTTCCAGGATCGCCAAGCTTCTTGGGCATATAATTCAAAATGACAGCACTGCAGTCCTCTGTCAGAGCAACTATTTCTGGATCTTCCAAGCTTCTCTTCTTTGTAATCAAGTCTTTGAAGAATTTAGCATACAAAGGGATGTGTAGTACTGCATCCAGAATGGGAATGGTAATTTGCACTTCCTTCATGGTCTCCAAGAACTTGGCATATTGCTTTTCTTCCTTGGTTTTCTCTAATCTCTCTGGAAATGGTACCTTTTGCACATCAGTTCTCTGAACTACATGCACTGGATCTGCTACAGTGTTATCACATTTTTTCACTGCCTTTTCCACAGAATTTTCATGCTTTGCAGCTTCAACTGTTGGTTCAACGTTCTTTTCAGGATTTACTACAGTGTTTTCAGGAACAACAGCTTGCTGTACTTGTGGTCTTCTTTGTGGAGCAACATAAGGCATCATTGGTGGTGTTTTTAGCACTGGTGCAGTGTTTACTCCACTTCTGGTTGTGACTGCCTCCACTGTCTCAATGGTTGAAATAGCTCCACACTGTTTAGAAATTTTCTCTACTTGTGCAGGCAACTTATTCTCAGGCTGGACTGCTTGGGAGTTGGATATTCCAGCTGTAAGTGTCTGCATTGTCTTGAAAATCAATTCTGACTGCATCTTCATTGTTTCTTGCAATCCACTGAACATTTCTTTCTGTAGCCTCATCATCTCACTTATTTCTGCCTGACTGTTGCTTGCAGAAGCATGTGGTTGAGCTGCTTGTTGCTGTTGTTGTTGGTGGTACTGCATATTACCTTGAGGTATGAAATTTTGTTGAGCTTGTTGGGCAAAATTCTGTTGGTTTGCTTGAGGGTAGCTCTGTTGATTTGCATTCTTGTAGGAGAGGTTGGGGTGGTTCCTCCAAGCAGGATTGTAGCTCTAAGAATAAACACCTTGGTTCTGAGCATAATTCACTTCTGCCAATTGACTTTCAGGAGGAGTCAACAATGAGCACTCATGAGAAGCACGTCCTTCAATACCACATATCTGACAAGTCACTGAAACTTGATTTACAGGCACAATTGCCTTACTATTCTTCTCCTGCATAAGCTGAGCTAGTTGGGTTGTCAGGCTGTCAAGCTTAGCTTGTAAGGCATTCTGACCATTGCTAGCTTGATGTATTGGATGAACTCCTCTTTCATTGGTCCAAGAAAAGTTATGTGAGGCCATACTCTCAATAAGCTCTGTAGCTTCATCAAGGGTCTTGTTCATAATACCTCCACCAGCAGTAGAATCAACAAAAGCTCTAGTTTGCTCTGTCAGGCCCTTGAAAAAGTCTGCAGAATTAACCACTGCTCCTGACCATGATTGGGACACATCCTGATCAGTCCTTGATATGTCTGCCAAGTATCATACAGGCTTTCACCTTCATACTGCACAAACCTTGTAATCTTGTCTCTGCACTCAGCTGCCTTGGTAGGTGGGAAGTACCTTTCAAAGAAAGCTTGAACCAAATGCTCCCAAGTATCTCTCCAATGAGCTGGCAATGCATGGAACCAAATTTTTGCAGTGCCTGATAGTGAAAATGGAAATAGCTGCATTCTAATTGCTTCAGGAGGTACACCATTGTGCTTTAGAGTATTGCAATATTCCAGAAAATTCCTAACATGTTCATGTGGACTCTCCAAGGCACTGCCTTTGAATGGATTGTGCTGCACCATATTGATTAATGCAGGCTTGATCTCCTAGTTATTTGCCTGGATGGCAGGCATAACAACATCTGCATTTGAAACCTGATACTAGGGGATCCACAAATCTCTCAACTTCTTCTCACCCATATTGAAAACTGACTGTCTTTCCTCTGTTTCTTCTACTGAGGACACTGATGCTGCTCTTCTTCTTGCAAGAAAAGTTCTCTCTGGCTCTGAGCAAGAGGAGAATCTTTCAACAGAAACCAAATACTGCAGAAAGGTGATCATGTTTCCCCTACACACAAGCACAAACAAGAACTTTTGTCAAGGGTTAGTGAACTAAATCCCCTAATAACAATTCTTGTTTCAGCTCACAGAACATCAAACAGCACAGACATCACAAATTCTGCAGAAAGTTCAACAATTTAACCACACAGCCTAGTCTACTGCACTACAAAGTTCCAAACATAAGTCAATCCCCGGCAACGGCGCCAATTTGATCAAGGAAGAGTATTAAGGGGGTTTGTTTATCGCCTCCACAAGGATCAACAAGTTTATGTTGGTTCTAAGGGTTGGCAGAAGCTAGGACAAAATCTTCAGGTTTTTTACTTCAGAGCAGAAAAGGGGTTTGGAAAAGGGTTTTGGGAAAGTGATTCCAGAAAGGAACTTGCAGGTTCATGGTTGTCAATCAAGTCCACTACAAGGGTCCAAGCAGGGTTTAGATAGGGAACAAGAAATTCTTCAACAAAAAACAACTATACTGATCAAGTCCCGGGAGTCGGCAGGACTGACCTCCTCCATCTCATTGCTTGTCGATATCGCTGACTCTAAGGAGTTGGCAACGCTGACCTTCTCCATCTCACTCCTCGATGACCCAGCCGACTCTAGCGACACCGAGTCAGAAAGACAACCTATGAGAAGCTAGCAGTATTAATGACTTCTACCAAGACACGACCTGAAACAAAAAACAAAAAAAACAACTAGATACAGACCGAGCTGGCAAAAGCACCAAACAAAACGACTATCCATTATACACAACAAGCTGAATTTTATATCCAACTACAAACAAAGAGCACGCGAGACTACAAAACAAACTATTTGAGTTAGAGTCACCGACCCGGCGTAGTGCAACCTAGGCACACCACACCAACACCACCAATTGGTCCCATGACAAGATCAAGAGTCCAATCACTTCATGAAAAAGGTGACCTCGCTCCTCTCTATGTGTGATTTCGACACCCCTTTGAATGACTTGCTACTTCATTCGGATACCTTTTGCATACTCAGGAATGGAACGTACAAGGAGTACCAAGAGGTGGACGGAGATGGAGAAGAGACGAGCGAAGGAGAAGAAGATGAAGCTGCCACTGGCATGGCCGGTACTACCTGGCCGTGTCGGTACTACCGCTAGCCCGGTACTACCGCCCCGTCCGGTACTGCTAAGTTAGCCGAAACGCCTCTGGACTCGGACAGATTTTGCTCGGTACTACCGCCAGATGCCATCCGGAACTGCTCCCCGATCGGTACTACCGGACCAACCGACCCGGTACTACTGGCCTGAAGACTGAAGCCGGTACTACCGGGCCCAGTCTGGTACTACCGACCAAGTGTGAGCTTGTGTGCTGAGTTGGCCCACGGCCATGTAATCTCACCCTCTTTACCTACCCTTTCGCCCACTAGACTATAAATAGCTTTCCCCTTCCTAGGGTTAGGGTTAGATTGAGATTAGACTTGAGTTGAGCTTAGGTGGGAGAGAGCAAACAACACAGAAAGACACACGGAGTTACCCAGGTTCAGGCCTCTCGGAGGCTAAAAGCCCTACTCCTGCATGTCTGGATTGAGATGTTCATCATGGTGTAGTGTATAAGGATGTTCTGGGGTGAACCCGGCAGAGTTTCGGCCGGAGGTAGACGAAGAGCAGATCCTGCCCTGGGGAGATCACCTCTCCCTCTACCCTCCGAACCCTAGTTTAGTCTTGCCTGAGCTCTAGCTTTCTTCTCTCTCTGTTTCGTTCTGTCCTGTCCTGTTCTGTCCCTCCCCTCCGGTGCCATGGTCCTCCTTTTATAGGCTAAGGGGATCCGACATGGGCACGCGAGGGGCGTGAAGGGTTTTGGCGGGAAAACCCATCGGTGGACCTCGGAGGAGACGTGGCGTCGTCTCCTCCAAGCATTCTTCGGAGGGCAGCGTGGTCGTCCGCCCTTGGAAAAGGTGGGACGACAAAGCCTGTCCGCCCCACCAACTACGCTCGTGGCAATGTCACCAGGGCGCGGCCTTCATCTTGGCGCCCAAGTCTTCCACCAGCTTCCAGCGAGCTGGCGATCTTATCCTCTCGGCGGTACGGATGGATGACCCAGGGCATGCCTGGCCTACTGCTGGGCGCACGGACCCGTGGGTACCCCGCCTGGTTCTCCGGGCGAGGGGGTGACTGATCAAGGAAGAGTATTAGGTGGTTTTTTTATCGTCACCACAGGGATCAACAAGTTTATGTTGGTTCTAAGGGTTGGCAGAAGCTAGGACAAAATCTTCAGGTTTTTACTTCAGAGCAGAAATGGGGTTTGGAAAAGGGTTTTGGGAAAGTGATTTCAGAAAGTAACTTGCAGGTTCTTGGTTGTCAATCAAGTCCACTACAAGGGTCCAAGCAGGGTTTAGACAGGGAACAAGAAATTCTTCAACAGCTTGCAGAGACTAGTCTTGCAAGCAGAAGGTTTTAGCAGGTTTAAGGCAGAAGCAAATTTAAAACACAAAGTTCACTCTTTTCTGGGTTGTCAAACCAGATCAAAGTAAGTTAACAAGCATATGAGGCTAGGGATGGAATTTAAACACACAAGTATGCAGGGACTAGCCTTACACACAGATCAAATCACACAACAAGCAAAACATGCAAACATTCAGTAGAGGCAGAGAACTGTGTCACTCAATTCACTGCAATATCCAAACTTTTACAAGCTCTACTTAAAGATGAATGATCTACTCAGTTCGACACAAGTTTACATAGAAGAATGGAGAGAGTTCCTTGGCTGTGGCTCACTGAAAACCTAGTCGAAGCAGGGGAAGCATAGGTGAAGACAAGGATGGAAGCAGAGTTGCAGAGCATGATCTTCAGGTCCCAAGGCCTTGGGCTTCTTCTCCTGGACTCCATGTTCATCTTGTTCTTGTTCTTGGTCTTGTTCTTCTTATTCTTGAGGTGTTCTTGCTGTTCTTGGTGGTTGTTGGAGTTGGTGGCCGAAAAGGTGCTGTGGCTGTTGTGGATCGAATGGAGTGAGGTGGATGGATGGTGATGGGTTGTGGATGCGGATGGATTGAGGTGGATGGATGGGTGATGGGTTGTGGATGCGGATGGATTGGTGCTGTGGTGGTGTGGTGGTGGCTTTATACTCCCGTTAGCATTTCTGAGGTGGAGTGGCACGAGGTGGAGGAGAGGAGGAAGTTTCCCTTTCCTTTCTTTAGCTCACAGTGCACATGGTGTTTCCAACTTTATCATCTTTTTGTCTTTTTTTCCCTTTTTGGCTTGCTTGATCTCCAAGTTGGTCTTCCCTGCTTCTCTGGTTCAAACTTGTTTGAATTCTTTCTTATCTTCTTTGGGAACTTCTGCTGCCACACTTTTGCATTGCTTCATCTTGAATTTGGAGAACATGAGTTAACTGACAGAAATTGCACTTCTGTCAGTTACTGGTCACTGTCTGGCACAGAGAAGGTTTTGATCTTTTGGCTTGATTTCTTCTTCCTCTGATGATCCAATCTTGCTTAGTTATGCTTCATTGAACTTCCTTCAGATAGCACAAGGTTGCATTTGGACTTGAACTTTGACAGTTACACTGACAAGAATTTGCATTGCATTGTCAGTGTACTATTCATCCTCCAGCAACAAGTGTTCTTGATAGCTTCTGTCTGAATTTCAACTTGATGATCCTGTCCATCTTCTCTGCTGTATGGGGATCACATCCGTGGTGCTTCTTGCTTCACTTCTGCACTAAATCTTCTGAAGATAGTGTGACTTGCACACTGAACTGCAAAATGGATGTAAAGTGCTATAAATTGCAGATAAATGCAATACTGGATGATATACAGAGATATTTTGGAAGGTTTTAGTGCTCTGAATATGCATAAATGATGATGATCAGTGACCCCGGAAGGTTGCCTGGTCCTTAGTCACAGAGCCTTGCTGTCGAACTTGTCGGGTATCCTTGGGGCAGATGGGCTAACCCATCTGTTGTACCTGACTCCTTGCCTTGTCCATCTTCTTGGTGGGCCCCAGTGGAGGACCCACTTTGGCAGCATCAGGGGAACCCCATGTCCCACTGCTGCGACAGTAGCCCCCGGGCATGGTCCCGACGGCCCTTGCTTCAGCTGCTACCGGGGCCATGGTCAATGAGTTGGCCAAAGTGGGTACCCGGCGCCTTGCCTGCTTTGCCCGAGGCTCGCCAGGGCGAAGTAAAGATGAGCCCCCGAGCTTCTCTTGAACTTGGCCGCGGCGAACGTTGCGGTTCGCACAGACGGCCAACGTCTATCTTGAATCCAACTGGAGGGAGCGCTTGAAGCGGAACGTCCCCTCGATCCCGCGTCAGTCGGAGTAGTGGGGCCGCGACGTGACGCGTGGGGTGCCTTATGAGTCACGCCTCGCAGTACTATGGCCGTTGCTTCCCCAAATATTCCGAAATCCCCAAATCGCCGCCACCGGAATTCGACTCTTCTTCTTCGCCGAGCGCCGCCCTCC
Organism: Poa pratensis; assembly: GCA_947311845.1. Classification (NCBI taxonomy): domain Eukaryota; kingdom Viridiplantae; phylum Streptophyta; class Magnoliopsida; order Poales; family Poaceae; genus Poa; species Poa pratensis. Next base: position 857,982 of record CAMZMU010000113.1, read on the forward strand.
TCCTCCAGCCGCCCGGACTTCACTTTGGAAAGCCCACTCCTCTGCCGCTCATGGCACCTAGGCGCGAGAGGGGAGGAGTGCGGATGGTGAAGCAATCCGTAGCAGAGAAAGCGGCGATTGAAGCCTCTCGCGCCGCCGCCGCACTTCCCCCGAAGAGGGTGATGCAGGCTGTGTTTTCTCCAAGCACGTATGCTGATGAGAAGAAGGTGGATCCTGCTCGCCGCGCAGTAGCCTTGGAATTTCGTGGCGGTGAAGAAGTGGGAATCCGTCCCGGAGAAGGTCTTCAGGGAGAAAATGAAGTGGTCACCGTCCACAACTTTTCGGTGATGGGACTATTGCCCCCCTTTTCATCGTTTTTCCTCGCCATCCTGGAAGCGATCAGACTGCATATGCTTCATTTGCATCTGAATGCGGTGTTGATTCTAGCCTCCTTTGCCTATGTGTGCGAGGCATTCATTGGGGTAATGCCCTCGATGGCCTTGTTCGTCACTTCTTTGTTCCCCACCTAGGAAGGTCGAAGTGGATAGCCGGCGGGGTTACCTTTCACCTCAGGAATTCGTCGGTGCACCAATACCCAGCTGTGAAGCTTAACCCGGACTGGGGAGAGTGGAGGCACAATTGGTACTTCATTTCAGTGGGAGGCTTCAATCCCTACCTCCTGACGCTAACCTTCCCTGCCGATCGTCTGGCCAACTCCAAAGATAGAAGCTCCCAAGGTCGGCTCTTGCCCCAATCATTGAAAGACTAACCGAGCTCTGCAACCAAAGGCTGACATGCTCGCCATTGTGGGTGACTTCATCCGAAGAGGAATCGCCCCGCTGCAGCACAGGTCACAGCCGATGTGGAAGCTTCAGCCGAGGATTGGACTCCTCTTACAGTGGAGAGAATGGTCGAGCAAGATGCTTTTTCTGCTCCCGGGTGTTCCTTTTCATCTTCGGCCAGAAGTGCTTCCCCTCTTTGAAGGCTCAGGTGCAGCGGTTGCCCGGACCGTCATGCCGGAATGCAACGCATTTGGGATTGCTAGCACCGAATTCCTGGATCCCCTTCCGGTTCCAGCGCAGAAAGTCGCACTGGGTCAAGGGTCTTCTATAGCTGCTGACTTGCTCGGCGGGGACATTTCCCCGGAAGGTCTTGATGTTTCCAACAATGAAGCTGAGGAAGAACTTGCCTCGGATGAGCCTGCCGGGTGCGTGGACCTTGCCTCTCCCCGAGAGGCGAGGGAGGTTCAGACGAGGGTCGAGGGTGCAGCGGTGGAACTGCTCCCGGAGCAGTCAGCGCACCCAATCCCACTTGACGAGCCAGAGTCGGAAGGTGACTCCGAATCTCTCCCTCCTCCGCTCCTAGCTGATGACGGCGTCGAGGAGAGCCTGTCGTTGCCGATCCCTTCCGATGCTTTGGAGGAAAGGAGCTGGAGCGTCCCCGGAGCCAAGCGGACTCGAGGGTAAGTTAGTGTCCTTCTGACCCCGAGCGATGAATCTTTGCCTGACACTTTAATGACAGGATGCCTTGTTTTCCTCGTAGACCCCCGGAACTCAGAAGTTCCAGGAAATGCCGCCGGGTCGAAGACGACGCAGAGAGCTCTGCCATGGTCGTGGAGGAGCCCCCGGCTCATGTCGAAGCTCCGTCATTGCAGCGTGACATCCAGGAAATGGGGGAGATTGCGGTGTGGACCCCCTTCCCCGAATTCGAGAGGCGACCTCCCCGGCGGGACCGCTAGCGGGCTCCTCGTTGCTTCCGGGTATGTCCTCCCGAAGTTCTGGACATTGTCTTTTGCGGCCATGGCGCGGCCCTTGAAGACTTACTTGCCGCTTGTTGGCGCAGATCCTGAGATGGCGGGTTCTCCCGGGAGCAGGCTCGACGTGGAGCCCCCGGAATGCCGTCAAGAATGCAGGATTGAGACCGGTCAGTCCTCGCGTGGTACCGTCATGACGAAGCCCGCGGATACTTCCTCCTCCCAGGGGAGGTGCACGGGAAGCCGGATTCTCGAGGGCGTTCCACAGCACTGGGGAGTTCTTCGCCTTTGCTCGCGCCGAGATTGAGAAGCGAACGGAGGGTGTTCCTGGTGACGGGGAAGACTCGCGTGCTCGAGAGGTGAGGCTAGCTGCAGACGAGGAGATGCTCAACGCCCACGAGCTTAGAATAGCTCGTGAAGAGTGGGAGCTACAACAGCGTCTTGGTGACTTCGAGGAGCAGGAACAAGCCCATTTCAAAGCCTTGGAACAGTTACAACTAAGAGCCTTCCAAGATGAGGTTCGCCTGGAACAAGGGATGGAGAACGCGACAGGGTGGACCCGACAGGAAGTTGAGCTGGAGAATGCGGAGGCCTTGCGGGCCAAGGACAAGATTATCGACTCCCAAGACAAGCGTCTCAGGAGGCTGGCTGGAGATCTTGAGTACGAGCGAAAGCGTCTTCGGCAAGCAAAACAGGGATCTCAGAGAATCCGTGACGAGAGGGATGATCTAAGGCGGCAGGTAAAATCCAGCGCCCACACCATAGCTGTGCAGCGGGAGGCCTTTGCTCGCGCTGGGGAAGACCAAGGAGGTGCGCTTGCTAGTCGTGCAGAGCTGGAGAAGTAGATCCAGCGCCTGAAAGAGGCGGTGGCATTCAGGGACGAAGCCGCAGCTCGGGCGAGAGCTACCCGGAAGGTTGAGACTGAAGAGCTGGCTACAGGCCGCGAGGCAATGGAAGCATCCAAGTCACAGGCGCAAATTGCCTGGGATCAGCACGACAAGAAGTCCATCCAGCATAACGCAGTTCAAACCGAGCTGGCGGAGACTAAGGCGGCGCTGGGGAAGGAAAAACACCAGTTCCAGCTTCATCGGTGCGAGGATCACAACATCTTGCTCAAGATGTACACGTGGTCCTCGAAGACTGTGAAGGAGTTCACATATCTGGGGGTGTCTTCTCCTCCCACCCTCAAGGCTGACCATTCTCGCACCTTTATGCATTATCCCGCATTCTTGGAGTACGTGGCGACGCTGATTAGGGGCGTCCGAGAGCGGGCAAGCAGAGCCCCTTGCCCGGAAGGAGAGCAGGCAATCTGGTAGGCCATCACCGTGTAGTCGTGGCCCTCCACCTGCAGCACCCGCAGCTTTCACTACTGTCCGACTCCTCCAAACGATGCTGGTCACGTGGACGAGATCCTGGGGCGCCTTTACCGTGAGGACAACCCGTAAGCCTGCGAGGTCCTGCAAGGGACAGGACAATACCAAAGGCCATGAACCAAGCTTTTGCAATTGTATCGCCCAAAGGCTTATGAACTTTGTACTTTGAATGTAAATAACCTTTTCCCGAATTACATGAGTTTTATTGCACTCGTGGGGGCTTAACGCTCTCGGGAAGGATCCAAGGGTGCGAGCACTAACCAGCCGTGAGCAATCAGACTGATCTGAAGTGCTGACACAGGGCGCAACCCCCCCAGGGACCCACCGGTCTTGACCGTACGGACCTCAGCCCACGACTCACTGCCCGAGGGAAACTGACATTATTGTCGCGGAGGCGCTACCCCAAGATTATGCCCGCTTTCACTTTAGCCAAAGTGTATAAAACCGATGCAACCAAAAAAAGCCCGCGCGAGCGCGTTTATACTTAGCTCGCAATTAACCTCCTTTCAGTATATTTCGGCAACTACTTCGTCGTGTTGCCGCCGTAGCGGGTCTTCTATGCCATTTTTCAGGCATAATTCTGCCCTGCCCCACAATTCTTGGCGGGAATAGGGCTTCCATGCCAAAATATACCCAAGGGCCCAATGCACCGGGACTGGTCCTTGCATGCCGCTTGAAGGCACAACTGGCTGCCTGACGCCGTCCGGACACCCCGGAGGCCACCTTCTTGGTGATCCGGCAACTGGCTGGCATGATGGAAATGCCGGTCCGGAGACCCTCGTGCTGCGAAACCCGGAGGCCACCTTCTTGGTGATCCGACAACTGGCTGGCATGATAGAAATGCCGGTCCGGAGACCCTCGTGCTGCGAAACCCGGAGTCCACCTTCTTGGTGATCCGGCAACTGGCTGGCATGGTGTTGATGTCGGTCTGGAGACCCTGATACTACTCACTTCTGAGGGCTGGATGCCAACCACTTCGCGATCCAGTACTTCTGGGGAGGTCCATCGGTCCCGGGTGTATTGTCACTATATGACTCGGGAGTTCCCATTCTCCTTCGTCAGAATTGCTGCAGATGAAAGTTTGGTCCCAACTGGCAGCAGTTAATCTTTGACAATCTTGTGTCCGTTGGGCTGAGCTAGTTTCTTCACACCCTTCAGTCTGAGTAGAGGCATTAGCGAAAGTCCGAAAACATTTCCCTTTGTGGGAGCGCCGGGATTGGCCTTGGTTTTCTTCGATTTCTTGGTGAAGGGGCAATCTCTGCGATATGTCCTGGTTCGCCGCAGGCATAGCACTCCCCATTCTTCTGCCTTAACTGAATATCGTTGGATTGGCGGCACTCTTCCAGACTGTGTCTATCAGATCTGTGATACATACACCACACTCCAGGCTGGCCATCCTTGCGTAGAGCAATCTTGAGCTCTTGGGGCACGTAAATGAGAGGATCTTCTAGGTGAGGATCATCTTCCGTGCTCTGATCTGGGCCCTTGCCTTTCAGAGGCTGCGCTGCAGGTGGTACGTCAGAGCAGAGTTCCTCCCTTTCCTCGTGCGTCCACGAGGGGGAAGGTACATCAATGCTAATGGCTTTTTCCTGAGGCCTTTCCTCGCTGATTAAAGGACTGACATACGCCGCTGGTCGTATGAACTGTGCTCCAAAGTCCCGACCCATGGTGGTGGAGGTCGACGAGGACTCCTCTAGGACGAAACTGAGCCCTGGATACCGCAGAAACTCCATGGCTGCCTTAGCCTTCCTCTTCTTTGTCATCTTGGCCGACGGATCCGGCGCCTCGCTCATGAGAGTCAAAACCAGTGTCACCCTGGAGGCGTCGGAGGACTTGAAGCAGATCTTGTCAGGGACGAGAAGATCGACGCAGAACTTGACGATGAACTTGACGCCGAACTTGAGGTTGATGAAGAAGAAGACGAATCCAGCGCTTGCACCCCCTACCTGGTGCGCCAGATGTCATGTCTCGGGTGACGGACACCGAGAGTAGATGGTACCCCCTTTTAGGTTCGGCACAGGGCGCGAAGGAGGCTAGAAGACGTCTTACCTGGGAGCAAGGTCGCCAAGTTCTTCGTCGGTGGGAGAGAGCAAACAACAGAAGACACACGGAGTTACCCAGGTTCAGGCCGCCCGGAGGCTAAAAGCCCTACTCCTGCATGTCTGGATTGAGAGGTTCATCATGGTGTAGTGTACAAGGGTGTTCTGGGCGAACCCGGCAGAGTTTCGGCCGGAGGTAGACGAAGAGCAGATCCTGCCCTAGGGAGATCACCTCTCTCTCTCTACCCTCCGAACTCTAGTCTAGTCTTGCCTAAGCTCTAGCTTGCTTCTCTCTCTGTTTCGTTCTATCCTGTCCTGTTCTGTCCCTTCCCTCCGGTGCCATGGTCCTCCTTTTATAGGCTAAGGGGATCCGACATGGGCACGCGAGGGGCATGAAGGGTTTTGGCGGGAAAACCCCTCGGCGGTCCTTGGAGAAGACGTGGCGTCCTCTCCTCCAAGCATTCTCCGGAGGGCGACGTGGTCGTCCGACCTTGGAAAAGGTGGGACAGACAAAGCCTGTCCGCCCCACCAACTACGCTCGTGGCAACGTCACCAGGGCGCGGCCTTCATCTTGGCGCCCAAGTCTTCCACCAGCTTCCAGCGAGCTGGTGATCTTATCCTCTCGGCGGTACGGATGCAGGATCCGGGGGCGCGCCTGGCCTCCTGCCGGGCGCACGGACCCGCGGGTACCCCGCCTGGTTCTCTGGGCGAGGGGGTGACCCCGAAAGGTCGCCTGGTCCTTAGCCGCAGAGCCTTGCTGTCGAACTTGTTGGGTATTGACGAGGGGTTAACTCATCAAATCCCATGGTTAGGACCTAGGGTTGAGATTATGGGGAGAGAGAACATGGTAGTACTGGTAGTTTCATCGGCTGACAAGCAGAGGCAAAGATTTACCCAGATTCAGGCCCCTCGGGTGGAGGTAAAGACCCTACTTCCTGCTTGTCTGTTATTGATCGTGTGGGATTATGCAGTTACAAGGAGGTTCCGGTGAGATGTCGATCTTGATAGAGCTTTTGTGGTTTGAGTATGGCTTGGTCCTAGATCGGCACCCCTCCCAGCCTTTAAATAGGCTGGGTCTCTGGAGTTCATAACCGACCTAGTTTACATGTAAGGAAAGTCTAAACCGACTATGCCTATGACTAATCTTGGAGGGTACTCCATCTTCTTGGGCCTTGGTCTTGGCTTCGAATAGGCTCTTCGCTATTGGGCCTTAATCGCCACATGCACCAGGTACCCTCACGGTAGGGTACTCGAGACGTATACCCTTGTCAGTACCCCCGAGTACTTGTCTGACTCGAAGAATCGGGCATGGACTCGTTCGTGAGTGCACGTCATATGCTTTGTATTCTGTATATTATAATCGGAATTCATGTATGAATAGCACATGTTGGCTATGTCGAGTATCACATCGACTGTGGTTTTTGCTTATGATGACCAAGGGATAATAGCTTAGCATGCCCAGTACACTCGACGGATCGGGACTGGTTAACTACACATTCGAGTAAAACCTTACTAGCTTTCAATCAAACTCGAGTCCCCGACTCGAATCTGGAACAAACTGGTCAGAGTCGACTAGGCCGCGAGGTCTTACTGAGTCGATCTGCATCATAAATTTGAATTTTACCCAACGCGTCCGTCAGGATTTTTCATCATGTCTGCTGACACGGAAAGTATAAGGATTTACGTTGCTGGAACGGTCCTTAGCCCAGCTCGAAAGTTCGGCGGGTCTTACCTTTGCACTATGCGTGCAACATCCGAGGTATTTGCGGCGGACGGAACTCGGGAATGTTTCGAATATGATTTTGTATATGAACTGAGTCGAGACTTTTGTCGACTGACACTTTGTCGTTATTCTATCGGGTGCGCGACAGCGCTCCCGATGGGAGTAGCCCCCGAGATTGTGATTTATTGCTCGCAATGGAGGATAATCTCAGATCCTCTCACCTTGCATATGTTAATCGAAGAAATTTTTTGCCGAATTCTATCGGGTGCACGACAGTGCTCCCGATGGAGTAGCCCCCGAGATTATGCTGTATTGCTTGTAATGGAGGATTATCTCAAAATCATTTTATCTTGAGCATCTGTAGTCGAAGAATTTTTTAATATGCTCCCGATGGGAGTAATATGCCTCAGTTGATGGAACGATCGACTGACCATTTTTGCCTTAACATTACTTTTCACACCCAAATCAAACAAGGCAGTCGAGTGACCGATATGTGTTGGGCAAACTCGAATGTATTTTTGATCAAAGAGTTTGAGATGACGTCAGGGATGACGTTTTCGGCGACTGCGCTGCCTGACACGCGGTGGCGTGCGCTATGCTGTGATGGATGGGATGTGACACATAGGTGGGCCCATTGTGCAGCGCTGACCGAACGACGGTGCCGTTTGGACTTGATTTGACCACTCTGGCTCACTTTTTATGGAGGCATGATGAGGGCTCCTCTTTCTACGTGCGTAGTGGGCGTAGTGGCCGGCGACGGTTGCCCTCCGCGTTTGCCACGTGTACGGTGAGATTGCGTGCGTAACGCACGATTAGGATGTGAACGGCTGTGATTGCCTTTGATTTGTGGTAAATAGGGGAATGGTGCTGGCATTACTTTTTACTTGTCATTTGCTCTGCGCGCCGCCCCTGCTTCATAGTCCTCCTCTCGCCTCCATTGTTCTTGCGCCCGAGCTCCCTCTGTTCCCATTCGCCACCGCTGCCATGGCGCCAAAGAGGAAAGCTGTTGCCGCCGACGCGCCCGCGACCGATGCGGCGGCTATGAAAGGGAAAAAAACTGCGGCTAGCGCATCTGCGGCCGCCGTCGACCTCAAGAAGAGCGACGGCGATTGGAAAAAATCCACCATCAAGGAGGCGCATCTGGATAAGCTTCGTGAGGAGGGAATGCTACCACCCGTGGACCAGCTATTCGTCCGTGCGCCGTCGCCCAAGGAGGTACTCCCGAGCCTCGCGCTAACGAGCGCGTTTGTTTTGCGGAGTTTCTGCCTAGGGGTTTTTTGCTTCCCTTCCATGACTTCATTCGCGGATTGATGTATGCATACGGGGTGCAAATCCATGATTTCACCCCGAATGGCATTATGCACATTGCCTGTTTTATGGTTTTGTGCGAATGCTTCTTGAGAGTTTCTCCTAGCTGGGCCCTCTGGAAGTCGATCTTCATGGTCTGACCCAACAACCGAGACGGCCGCACCTATCCTGTTGGCGGCTTCAGGATCCAGGTGCGCAGCGACACCCGCTACTTCGCCCTGAAGCCAGTCGACTCGACGCAAGGGTGGAGGAAGAGGTGGTTCTATGTGCGTGTCGACCAGGAAGGACTGCCGCCCTTTCGACTGCTGTTATAGTCGCGAGGACGAAGGCCTGGACCACCCGCTGTCGGTTGAAGAAAAGGCAGAAGCGGTGCCTCTGCTGTCGAAGATTGGAGAGCTGCTGGGCAGCGTAACTGGTGTGCATTTGATTGCAACCTTTGTGAAGATGGGTATGCCGCTCCGCACTCGCGCCCACCCCATGTGGGAGTACGAGGGTGCTCTTGACACCACCCGAATGAGCAAGGAAGAGCTGTCGAAGAGCGAGCTGGTGTCGCATGTGCGGTCCATCACCAGCACGAAGTCCAGCGAGCCCTGCAACGTCGACTGCCCTGTTACTCCTTATGGTCCTAATAAGCCTTTGGAGGAGGTTAGTGAACTATCAAGTTTATGATCTCCTGCTTTTGTTATTTTGTTGTGCATCTTTGTAACTTTCGACTGCTGTAATTTGTATGCAGGGCCACTCGACTGCATCGACCCTTCCTCCTCTTCCCGAAGATGGCCCAACTCATCTTTGTATGCAGGAGCTTCTTTTTGGAGGTCCCAATTTTGACAACCTTGATAGCGAGGAGGAAGAAGAGCACAGGTATGCGTCTGAGCTTTTTGTACTCAAGTTTCTGCTTGTTGATACTCTTGCTTATGTTGTATTTCTTCTGTCACTCACAGTGCTGAGACTGTGCGCCCGATGACTCCCCCATCCGAGAAGATGACGACTCCAGAGCACCCGGAAGCATCTCATGTGACCCCAGAAGTCGTTCAATCAGCAGCCGCAACTACTGCTATTGAGACGGCCAAAGCTATGAGTGTTGCAGCTCCGGAAGTCGGGACATCAGCCGCGAAGCCCGTGCCTTGGACAGAACACGTAATTATCTTTTTGTCGAGTCCGCATACGGAGCTGTTTACGTATAACTTATGCTGATTTCGTGTGCTTGCAGCCTTACTACCTCAACTTGGTAGAATCGGGCAAAGCTTTTGTCCAACTGGAGCAAGAGAGGGATAGCCTGCGCACCAGTTTGGAGCAACTCACTCGTAATGTATTTTGATTTGTAACCCGAAGTCCCTTTCGCACTGTCTTTGCTTAGCTGAGTGTTTGATTACTTCTTGCCATCAAATTCAGATGACAAGGCATCGGCTGAGTCCCGGGTGAAGGAGCTAGAAGATGCGCTCGCCAAGCAGCGTGCTGAGTCGAAGAAGGCTTTGGATGATGCCAAGAACTCCGCTGCCTTGCGCGAGAAAGAATATGCTGAGCGTCTGGCTAGCCTACCCGAGACGTGGGCGGTGAGTATAATTTGCCACTTTTTGTTTACTTCTTGCTGAATGTCGTGTAAGCGTTTCTGTTCTTTCTGATTTTTGAAGGAGCTATTGGCGCACCTGCACCTGTAGACCAGGCGAGTGGCGATTTATCCCTCGACCGTGCTATTGGCGACCTGGACATCGTCTCTGCCCAAGCTAAGGATGCACTCGCCAAGTCTACGAGCACACTCGGCGCCGTATACAAGGGCGTGTTCCCGTCTGGCCAACCTCCCTCGACCGTGGAAGGCTTTGCCGACGTCCTCGGCCCAGGAACCTCCACGATGATGAATTTTGCTCGCACCCTGACGGTACGCGGCTCAGAAACCACCCTCAAGCTCCTTTTAGGTCATGGGATAGAGGGTGACTTCAAGGCCGCTCTGTCTGATTTCCCTCGGAAGCCGGATGGGAAACTGGTGTCTCTAAGCATTTGAACGAGCCAGCCTCGCAGCTGGCTGAAATTTTTATGACTACCGTGGAGCGCCGGTCAGCGGAGGTCGCCAATCGCGCGCGTAGGGCTAGGTCGGAGTCTGCGTCATAGACTTTAGAGCCATCTTCCCTTTTGCGGACTGTAATTATACTTTTATGATACCTCGAGTATGCTTATGCTTTTGCCACACTTGTATGGATTTGGTTCTTTGTTATGCCTCTGCCTGTAGGGCTATGTGCTGTTACTCGCCTGAGCTTTGTGATGAGTTTCTCATGAAACTTTTATGATGTTTGGAACAGAAACAGACAGTCGCTACTTCATCTAGCTCGTCGCGGCATCGTGCTCCTACTCGATCTCGAGCTCAGGCGGCAAATGATGCCGCAGTAATGCGTTATATGAAGGCTCGAGTCGCAAAACTGGAGCAAGATTTGAAGAACGCCCAGAGCGAGCTGGATATGATGAGGGCGAGGCCTGCTTTACCCACCCAGCGAGAGGACTATGTGCTTGGCGAGATGGAGATCGTGAACAGACAACTCGAGTGTAAGCATGACTGCCTTGAACTCAAGAGTTCACAGTCTGTCCTTTTTGTTGATCAACGTGCCTTGTTGCAGGTTTCGTTCCAGACTTCCAGGCGGAGCAGGCTCGAGTTGACGAGCAGTTGAACAATGCGACTGACGAACCAACGACGGGACGTCAGCACTTTCGCTTGGATAAGCACCGAGCCGCATACTCGCAACTCTGAAGGATCGAGTGTGGCGGAGCACTATGCTGCTCGAGTTATGCAGGTCGGCCTTCAGTCGAATCAACCAGACTCTGTTCCCGACTGGGCCGCAACCTCAAGGAATCCACGCGCTGCTCGGGCTTTTCCGGAGTGCGGGTCCCATTCGAGATTTTGTCACCAGAAGCTTGTTGATGGTGCCAACGCAACGATGGCGTATATCCGGAGTAAACGTCCACATATGTAGCTACGTCCACCCGTGCCTGGATCGACCTTGTCACAGTCGCAACTTGACGAAACAGTCGAATACGCGAGGGTACTGGTTGATTGTTATCACGCTCAACTTATGGGGCCTGTTCTTCCAGTCAAGGACGAACCGGAAGATTAGGGCACTCCTGTATATAGGGCAGCCCCCGAGTGTAAATTTGCCATTTATACGTAGTATATATTTATGTATATGTATGCAGCCCCCGTGAGTATCGAGTGGGGTTTATGAGAAAAACTTAGTATGGAACATGAATTGCACAGCCCCGAGTGTTCGAGTGAGGCTGTGAATTTTTGCGATGTTTGAAGCTTGCAATTCATGATTTTGAGCAACTTTTTATGTATGATTATTATGACCTAGCCCCCGAGTATTCGAGTGCGGTTGGGGTATTATGTTTGAAGAAGGAGCGAAAGCTCATGCTTTGAGATAGCGCAGCCCCCGAGTATTCGGGTGAGGCTAATGTTGTGCGAATAAGTTATGCGAGTAGTAAGCAGGGAGAAATATGAGGAATCATTGACTATATTCCATTTTTGAATGTTAAGCTGCAGGCCGCCTCATTAAAAACCTTCCAGTCCCCTTAGGTACCCTGGTAAGGAAAAGAGCGCGTCTGAAACCTGCAGCCATCCGACTATTACATTGTGCGACTGAGCAATCTAAGCATAGAAACGGCGCAGCTGCGCAACGTTCCAAGGATTGTGCGAGAGTTCCCTGTCTTCGCGTGCTTCAGTCTGTATGCTCCACCACCAATGACCTCGGTGATGATGAAGGGTCCTTCCCATGGAGAAGCGAGTTTGTGCACCTTCTTTTGCTTCAGTCGAAGTACCAGGTCGCCAACCTCGAAGGATCTGGTACGCAGTCGACGGCTGTGATAGTTGCGGAGATCTTGCTGATAGACAGCTGTGCGTGCTAGCGCCGTGTTGCGTGCTTCTTCGAGCAAGTCGACTGCATCTTCGAGTGCTTCATCTGCATCTTCTTCGTTGTATGCTTCGACTCTTGGTGCATTGAATCTTACATCTGATGGCAGGATTGCCTCTGCGCCGTAGACCATAAAGAATGGGTGAATTGTGTTGAAGCGTTGGGAGTTGTGCGTAGGCTCCATAGCACAGATGGGAGTTCTTCGACCCAAGCACCCGCGGCCCTTTTGAGTGGCACCAGGAGGCGTTTCTTGATTCCGCTCGTCACAAGTCCATTGGCCTTTTCGACTTGGCCATTGGATTGCGGGTGTGCCACAGATGCATAATTGAGCGTAATGTCCTGCTCTTTGCAGAAGGATCGGAATTCTTCAGCCGTGAAGTTTGTACCGTTATCAGTGATGATGCTACTTGGCACACCAAAGCGGTATATGATGGATTTTATGAAATTGACTGCTGTAGTGGCAGTCGAACTTGTGATAGGGACTGCTTCAATCCACTTGGTGAACTTGTCGACCGCCACCAGAAGGTGAGTATGCCCTCCATGGGAGGATTTTTTGAGTGGCCCGACCATATCGAGCCCCCATTGGGCGAAGGGCCAGGCCAATGGTATTGTCTTCAACGCCGATGCGGGTGCGTGCGGCTTTGTGGCGAATTTTTGACAGCCGATGCACCTTTTGACTATGTCCTCCGCGTCTTTGAGTGCTGTGGGCCAGTAGAAGCCTGCGCGAAAGGCTTTGGCTACGAGTGATCGACTGCTGGCATGATGCCCGCAGGTACCTGCATGAATATCACGAAGGATGGCTTGGCCATCTTCAAATGCTATGCAACGTTGGAACATACCTGATACGCTGCGCTTGTATAGTTCGCCGTTGATGACAGTGTATGCTTTAGATCGTCGAGTGACGCGTCTGACTCTGTTATGTCTTCAGGTACCTCGCCGCGGAGTATGTATGCGAGGAAAGGTTGAGTCCAGTTGGCTCAATGAGGAGTACCTCGACTGGCGGGTCCTCTGTGCTAGGTGCTTTGCTCTTGGCTGGTGCGGCTGATGTAGGAGATGTTCGCTTTTCTTGATGGACCTGTGCTCGATGCGCTCGAGAAGACACCAGGTGGAACTGGTGCTTTGGTCGCGCCAATGTTGGCTAGCTTATCTGCTTCTTCATTACTCTCACGCCCTATGTGCGCAACTCGCAGCCTTCGAAGCTGCCCTCCATGAGTTGTACAGGTCACGGTAGGCGATCATGTTATCTGCGATTGCATCGCAGGCCTTCATTGTTTGCTGCACCACAAGATTCGAGTCACCATAGATCATCAGTCGAGTGCACCCGAGGGCTTTGGCCATCCGCATGCCATGGTCGTACTCAGCTTCGTTATTGGATGGTAACTCGAATCCATCTGCAGGATATAGCGAAGCTTGTCGCCTTTTGGTGATATGAGGATGACACCTGCGCCTGCGCCTTCGTTCTTCTTTGAGCCGTCAAAGTACATAGTCCATGAGTTGGACACATCTGGTGCTCCTGGCAACTGAGCTTCGATCCACTCGGTGTGGAAGTCAGGTAAGACTTGTGCTTTGATGGCCTTCGGGTAATCATACTTGATATCTCGTGGTGCTAGCTCGATGAGCCATTTTGCGACTCGCCCAGTTGCATTGGGGTTTGTGAGGATGTCCCCGATCCCTGAGGTGCTGATTACAGTGATCGGGTGCTCTGCGAAGTAGTGCGTCAGCTTCCTTGAGGACATGAACACGGCGTAGCCAGCTTTTGATAGTGCGGGTACCGCTGCTTTGATATGGAGAGCACTTCACTCAAGTAATAGACTGGACGTTGTATGCTTTGGGTGTGTCCCTCCTCCCTGCGTTCGACCACCAGTACGGTGCTCACCACCCTGTTAGTTGCGGAGACATATAGGTATAGTGGCTCGCGTTCCCTTGGTGCGACGAGGATTGGAGGGCTTGTGAGGACTCGCTTGAGGTCCGTGAAGGCTGCTTCGGCTTCTGGCGTCCACTCGAATTTATCTGCTTTCTTCATCAGTCGATAGAACGGGAGTGCTTTTTCGCCTAGCTTGCTGATGAATCGACTGAGTGCTGCCACTCGACCCGCTAACTTTTGCACATCATGGAGCTTTGAAGGCCTTTGCATCGTCAAGATGGCCTGTATTTTCTCCGGGTCTGCCTCGATTCCTCGAGCCGAGACTAGATACCCAAGAGCTGCCCGGCTGGAACGCCGAACGTGCACTTCTTCGGGTTGAGCTTGATGTGGAAGCGTTTGAGGTTTGCGAACGTCTCTCGCAAGTCATCGAGTAGTGTGTTTTCCTCCCTTGTTGTGATGACAATGTCATCTACGTAGACCTGGACGTTTCGCCCAATTTGCTTCTTGAGGCAGTCTTGCATCATGCGCTGGTAGGTTGCGCCTGCGTTCTTGAGCCCAAAGGCATTGTTGTGTAGCAGTAGACCCCGAGTGGGGTTATGAACGCCGTTTTCTCTTCATCTCTTCCTTCATCCTTATCTGGTGGTAACCCGAGTAAGCATCCAGGAAGGACAAGCGAGCGCACCCGGCGGTGGAGTCGACGATCTGGTCGATTCGAGGTAGTGGAAAGTGATCCTTTGGACACATTTATTGAGTGCTGTGAAATCTACGCACATCCGAAGGATATCTGTGTGCTTCTTCTCTACGAGTACGGGGTTGGCCACCCATTGTGATTTCTTGATCTCTGATGAAACCTGCTGCGAGTAGCCTGTCGACTTCGGCTTCGACTGCGGTTCTTTTTGGGCCGGATATGCGGCGCATTGTTTGCTTGACTGGTTTAGCATCTGGAAATAATTGGAGAGAGTGCTCGGCGAATTCCCTGGGAATACCTGGCATGTCGGCTGGACACCATGCAAATATATCCCAGTTCTCACGGAGGAATTCGACGAGCGCGCTTTCCTATGCGATAGGCAGACTCGACGAGACATTGACTGTCTTGGTCGGGTCAGTCGGGTGCACCTGATGCGATCTTGTGTCATTGGTGGCATTGAATGCTCTGTCGACTGCCACCTTTTGTGCTCCGGCATAAGTGTTCGATCGTTGGAGACCGCTAGATCGGCGAGTGTTGCTTCCATGCCGAACATCTCAGAGATTTTGCTAAACTCTCGGTCGCAAGAGTCAGACTTTTGGAAGTTCCCTTGACTGTGATTACTCCTTTTGGTCCAGGCATCTTTAGCTGGAGGTATGCGTAGTGTGGCACCGCCATGAATCGAGCGAACGTCGGGCGTCCAAGTATGGCATGGTATTGTGACTTCCAGTCGACAACTTCGAACTCAATCGACTCTGTCCTGAAGTGGTTCTTGTCCCCGAACGTTACGTCGAGTTGTATGGTGCCTTCTGGGCTTATTGCTTTGCCTGGGACGATACCGTGAAAGGTATTTGAAGATCTTGGCAGGTTTTCGACTGACCTGTTCATTTTGCGGAGCGTATCTGCGAAGATGATGTTTATGCCGCTGCCACCATCCATGAAGACCTTGGACATGGCGTAGCCTCCAATTTGTGCGTCGAGTACCAGAGCAGAGTGCCCTGGACGAACGACCGATGGTGGGTGGTCCTCTCTGCTGAAGCTTATTGCAGTTTCGGATCCTTCAAGAATTCAGTTACGGCAGGAGGTGACATGACCGCCATGTTTACTTGTCGAGTGCGAAGTTTTTGCTCCCTGTTGGAAGGGCGACCTTTCTGTATCATGTACATCTGCCCTTGGGCGGAGGGTACTGAGGTTCGTCCACCCGAGGTACTTGCTGTATGGCACCCGCGATGTTGCCGCCTGCTGCAGGCTGTGGTGGTGGTGGCATCAGAACGGGTACATTGGCTGGCTGCGGCGCAGCTACGGTGCGGGTGTGGCTGCTGCCTTTCTGAGATTTATGTAATCAGTCGCCATTTGGTCGAACTCCCTGCAGTTTCTCATCGAGTGATTGGAGCGCAGTTTTCCGTCTTCCCCTTGTACAGGTGGAATCTGCAATCAGCATCCATCTTTTCTTCGAATGATCGCTCGGATTGTGCCGGATCGTGACTTGCGCCAGTCTTTCCTCTTGTAGCTATCACTGCGTTGGCCGCGGTCTCGACTGTCCGGCGATCATCTCGACTGTCTCGCCGATCATCTCGACTGTCCCGCCGATCTTCTGACCGTCGGTCGCTTCTGTCTTGGTCGTTGCGGGGGTGGAGAACCCAGCCGCCATGAATTCGGGTCTGTCGTCGTCGTAGTGACGTTTTGAACGCTTGCGCCTTCGGTCGTCTCTGTATGAGTCTCTGCGGCTTCGACTGCCACTTTCATGATTGTCACGGGGTGAGGACCCGCGTGTGGTGCGCGCCATGTCTTCTCCGTCTGCCCACTCAGTCGCGATCATCAAGAGGTTAGCCACAGAGGTTGGCTTTTTGCGACCAAGTGCTTCTTTGAAGTCCCGCCTGGCGAGGCCCATTATGAAAGCGTCCATGGCCATATCTTCTGAAATTACTCCGACTGAGTTGCGTATCTCAGTCCATCGTCTGATGTATGACCTCAACGTTTCGTCTGACCGTTGAACGCAAGCTCGCAGCTCCTCGAACGTTTTTGGGCGCTCACATAGAGGCTCGAAGTTTTTGATGAAGTCAGTGCGGAAGTGATCCCACGAGTCGTATGTTGATGGAGGTAGGGCCTTGAGCCAGTCGCGGGCTGTGCCTTCGAGCATGAGTCGTATGTATTGCATGGCTGTGATGTTTGTGCCTCGCTGGCACGCGACAGCCAGCCTGTAGTCTTCCAGCCACCTGAAGGTTCCTGTCGACCCGTGTACTTGGGCTGTTCAGATGTAAGTTTGAACCCTTTGGGCATCCGTGTCTCGCGGACGCGTCGAGTGAAGCACAGAGCTCCATGTGGCTCAGGCTCTCGATCAGAGTATGAGTCGCTACTGTAAGATCTGCGTGATCTGCTCCTGGACCTGCGCCTACGTGAGCCGCTTCTTTCCTTCGAGTGATGGCGGCGACCACTGTGATTATGCTCTTCACGACGCGTGTCAACTAGGGCACGGTCTCGACTCCCCCTGGAGTTTTTGGAATTTGGCGTATGGCCTTCGCCGCTAAGGCGAGTGATTTGATCTGTTGGCGATGTAGTTTTGCATTGGGGTCATCAGCTGGAGGCTTGATTGCCTCTAGGTATGCTGCAGCGGTAAAGAGAGCACCCGCAGCTGTTTTGGGTACTGGCACTCCCTCCTCGTCGTATGTCATGAAAGAGTTGCCTAGGTTGCGGGTGAGTGCCGCCCTCTCATCCGGCGAGAGGTGTGACAGCCTTGATCTGGGTCTTGTGTCTGCTCGCCCGGTGGAGCTCAGGGAGAGCTGTCTTCTTCGCGCACTCGACAAGCTAGCCTGCTTTTTACGTTCTTCGAGTGTTGCTCTGATCTGCTGCAGTCGAAGTGATTCTTGCCAGTTGAAGTACTGGAAGGTCAGCATCTCCTCCCGTGTTGCGTCTGCTGGCATCATTGTGCACTCCTTGATAACTTTATCTGCTTTTGCTGCCATCTCAGCAGTAATTGTGAGATTTGTGACTCCGTCCGGCATAGTAACCGTGCACGGGAACTCTGTAGGCCTGCGACTGGCCGCAGCATCAGATGATTCTGCGGCGAAGGCAACGTAGACCTGCTGGGGTATCACCCGAGGGTATGTGTATGTGTCTTCGAGTCCCATCATGGACTCGACGTCGTCATCAAGGCTCATGTCGGAGTCGATATGCCCATCGAGTGGTCCGTCTGGACGGATCTCGCTGTCGATGCCTTCATCGCCTATGCTCATCTCGGCTTCGGCGAAGTTGTTATGAATCTCGAAGTCGAGGTTGTTGTTGGTGCAGATCTCGGAGTCGACGTAGTTGTCGATATGAGTTTCAGGCTCGTCAAAGTCGCTGAGGGAGATCCCGCAGTCGAAACTATCCTCGAGTGGGAGATCGAGCTCGGGATCGTTTGTGCGGTATGCTGATTCGGCCTCCTCGCCTTGGAGTTCTTCAATGAGCTCGTTGATCTCTCGTGTGGACATGGTTGTTGCAGACGAGCAAGCTTGGAGGATCGACGATGGTATGGACGCAGTTGATGGATCCGCAGTCGAAGGAGCCGCAACCGATGGAATCTCGGGTGCGGAAGTCGCGAGTTGGCGTGGATCTGTCAAGTCCTGCACACCAAGCTTGTTGACGAAAAAATTGAACGAACCAACGGTTAAACCCAAACCTGACTCGAGATCGGAGAAGGTCTCCTGGAATTCTGGCGAGTGTGGCTCGAAATCCATCAGAGGATCTGATGAGTTTTTTGCAGGTGAAGCTGGCGTGCTGCCGTTTGTCGAGTGAGTCGGCGAGTTGCCGTATGCCGCCCGAGTTGGCGAGTTCTGGTTTGTTGATGCAGCCGGCGAGTTGCCGTTTGTAGATCCGATCGGCGAGTCGCCGTTTTCCGATGGAACCGAAGAAACCGTGAGTCCAGTACTATTCTTTCCCACAGACGGCGCCAATTGACGAGGGGTTAACTCATCAAATCCCATGGTTAGGACCTAGGGTTGAGATTATGGGGAGAGAACGTGGTAGTACTGGTAGTTTCGTCGGCTGACAAGCAGAGGCAAAGATTTACCCAGGTTCAGACCCCTCGGGTGGAGGTAAAGACACTACTTCATGCTTGTCTGTTATTGATCGTGTGGGATTATGCGGTTACAAGAAGGCTCCGGCGAGATGTCGATCTTGCTAGAGCTTTTATGGTTTGAGTATGGCTTGGTCCTAGATCGGCACCCCTCCCAGCCTTTAAATAGGCTGGGTCTCTGGAGTTCATAACCGACCTAGTTTACACGTAAGGAAAATCTAAACCGACTATGCCTATGACTAATCTTGGAGGGTACTCCATCTTCTTTGGCCTTGGTCTTGGGCTTCGAATAGGCTCTTCGCTATTGGGCCTTAGTCGCCACGTGCACCAGGTACACCCGAGATGTATACCCTTATCAGGTATCCTTGGGGCAGATGGGCTAACCCATCTACTGTACCTGACTCGTTGCCTTGTCCATCTTCTTGGTGGGCCCCAGTGGAGGACCCACTTTGGCAGCATCAGGGGAACCCCATGTTCCACTTCTGCGACACACGTGTTGCGACCTTTCATTGGAAAATCTGTTGTAGTTTACTTTGATGACATCCTGATCTATAGCAAATCTTTGGAAGCACATTTATCTCATGTTTCCCAAGTTTTGCTGGCTCTTCGAAATGAACGCCTTTATGCCAATCTTTCCAAGTGCTCCTTTGCAACCAACAAGCTTGTTTTCTTGGTATTTGTTATTTCTTCCGAGGGAGTTGAAGTTGACGAAACAAAAATCAACGCAATTCGCAATTGGCCCTTTCCTATGTCACTTGCCGAATTGAGAAGATTTCTTGAATTTGCCGGATTCTATCGCCGCTTTATTGAGAACTTTTCCACCATCGATTGCCCTCTATATGAACTTACAAAGAAGAATGTGTCGTTTATTTGGGGCCATGAGCAAGACTTTGCATTTAATGAGCTCAAAAGGTTGCTAACCGAAGCTCCCCTTCTTGCTTTATCGGACTTTTCCAAAACTTTTGAAATTCAATGCGATGCTAGTGGTTTGGGCACTGGAGCCGTGCTTAGGCAAAATGGTCGCCCAATTGCCTACCATAGCGAAAAACATGATAGAGCCCGTTTGAATTACCCCATATATGATAAAGAATTGTTTGCTTTGATTCGAGATTTAGATGTTTGGCAACACTACCTTCGTCCTAAGGAGTTTGTCATCCACTCCGACCATGAGTCCTTGAAGTTTTTGAAAACTCAAACAAGTTTAAACAAACGACATGCTAAGTGGGTTGAGTTCATCGAATCCTTTCCCTATGTCATCAAGTACAAAAAGGGCAAAGAGAATGTGGTAGCGGATGCTCTTTCCCGCAAAACTAACCTACTTACGCATCTTGAAATCAATGTTTTGGGTTTGGAAGAGATCAAGAATCTTTATTCCACGGATACTTTCTTTGGCCCAATTTTGCCATGTGCACGGAACATAAAGGCATTGATGATTTCTATTTGCATAAAAGATTTTTGTTTAAGGCTAACAAACTATGCATACCCGAGTCTTCGCTACATTTGGTCCTTTTGAAGGAATCGCATGGAGGCGCCTTAATGGGACACTTTGGACGTGACAAGACCTTTGCAATGCTCTCCACAAACTACTATTGGCCAAGGATGTACCGGGATGTAGATCGCTTAGTTCGACGATGTTCGACATGCCTCAAAGCTAAGTCTACTCTAAACTCTCATGGCTTATACACACCATTGCCAATTCCACATCACCCATGGTCCGACATAGCTATGGATTTTGTCTTAGGACTGTCACGCACAAAAACAAACAAATATTCCATATTTATCGTCATTGATTGTTTTTCTAAGATGGTACACTTCATACCATCTAACAAGACCGACGATGCTTCACATATTGCTACTTTGTTTTTCAGGGAAATCGTCCGTCTTCATGGGGTGCCCAAGACCATTATGTCCGATCGAGACGTCAAGTTGGTAAGCTACTTTTGGAAGACCTTGATGGCCAAGTTTGGAATCAAGCAACTATTCTCCACCGCCTACCACCCTCAAACGGATGGCCAAACCGAGGTGGTGAACCGAAGCTTATCCACCCTTCTTCGAGTGTTGATTAAGCCCAACCTCATGAATTGGGAAGAGTGCATTCCACACGCCGAGTTCACCTACAATCGAGCGCTACACCGAGCAACGAAGCAAACATTGTTTGAAGTCGTCTATGGCTTCAACTCCAACACCGCCCTTGACATCCTCCCGCTACCACTACATCAGCGCGTCAACATGGACTTCGACAAGCGCATCGCCTACATGAAGAAGATACGTGAGGACACAAGATCTAGCCAAGAGTATGAACAAGAACAAGCGCGCCATGATCTTTGAAAAAGGTGATCTAGTTTGGCTACATCTACGCAAAGACCGCTTCCCTGACGAAAGAAAGAGATGGACCTTTCGAGGTCCTCAAGCACATCAATGACAACGCATAAAAGATCGACATCCCTAAGTCCAAGTATGGCGTCCATGACACGTTCAACGTCGCCGACATCTCACCTTACCATGGGAACCAAAGCGAAGATGAGAGCGAAGAGTCGAGGACGACTCTTTCCCAAGGGGGGGGAGATGATGTAGTGCAAGCTAGGCACACCACACCAACACCACCAATTGGTCCCATGACAAGATCAAGAGTCAAAGCACTTCATGAAAAGGTGACCTCGCTCCTCTCTATGTGTGATTTCGAAACCCCTTTGAATGGCTTGCTACTTCATTAAGATACCTTGTGCATACTCAGGAATGGAACGTACAAGGAGTACCAAGAGGTGGAGGAAGATGGAGAAGAGACGAGCGAAGGAGAAGAAGATGAAGCTACCACTGGCATGGCCGGTACTACCGGGCAGGGTCGGTACTACCGCCAGCCCGGTACTACCATCCCGTTCGGTACTACTAAGTTAGCCGAAACGCCTCTGGACTCGGACGGATTTTGCTCGGTACTACCGCCAGATGCCATCCGGAAGTGCTCCCCGATCGGTACTACTGGACTGACCGACCTGGTACTACTGGCCTGAAGACTGAAGCCGGTACTACCGGGCCCAGTCCGGTACTACCGACCAAGTGCGAGCTTGTGTGCTGAGTTGGCCCACGGACCATGTAATCTCCCCCTCTTTACCTACCCTTTCGCCTACTAGACTATAAATAGCTTTCTCCTTCCTAGGGTTAGGGTTAGATTGAGATTAGAGTTGAGTTGAGCTTAGCTCCTTTCCACCCCTTTGTTGCTGTTGCCTCCTATGGAGATGAATCATGGTCTCCCCTTGTGGAGATGAATCAAGGCCTCCCCTTGTGGAGAGGATCCCTCTAGTGGATTCCAAGACTTCTTCTTGTAATTGAGATTACTTGCCAATCATTCCTCTTTAAGTGGCTAGATTGGATTGGTTGGATTGACCGGTAAAAGAAACAATCTTAAGAGTAAGGTTGCTTAGAGTTTGTGAATCGGGGCTGCCCTTGGGGACTTGTTACCGGTTGATTTCGTCCATGTTGCTTTGCTAGTTACCTTGTTTGTACGTTTTCCTCTCTTGTGTTCTTCGTGTTCTTCGCGTCGTCCCTTCGCCCTCAATCCGTGAAAATCGGGACCAACCCACATCACGGCGATGCAAAACAAATTCTAGCGGAGACACCGAGCCGACGAAACTATAGAACATAAGTACTCTATCGCAAACACCGAGCCGGGAAGAAAAAAATTCCTATCGAATACACGGAGGGGTGAAGATATGACAAAACACTATTAAGCACGGAAGAAAAAAGCGAACCGGGAACATCGGATCAACGAACCTACTTTTAGAATGTACACACAAAAAACAGTAATCCGTACTGGTTAAGTCCCGGGAGTCGGCAGGACTGACCTTCTCGATGACACATCATCCGGTCGAATCGAAGGAGTCAGCGGGACTGACCTCCTCCATCTCACTGCTCGGCGATTCCGCCGACTCCAGGAAGTCGGCAGCATTGACCTTCTCCGTCTCACTCCTCGGTGACCCCGCCGACTCCAGCGACACTGAGACGGCAAGACAACCTGTGAGAAGGCAGCAGTAGCAATGACTTCTACCAGGACACGACCTGAAACAAAAAAATCAAATAAAAACACAAACTATTAGACACAGACCGATATGGCAAAAAACCAAACAAAACGATTGTCCATTAGACACACCAAGCCGAATTTTATTTCCAATTTACAAATTAAAGCACGCGAGACTGCAAAACAAACAATTTGTAATAGAGTCACTGAGCCGGCGATGCAAAACAAATTCTAGCGGAGACACAAGCCGACGAAACTGCAAAACAGAAGTACTCTATCGAAAACACATAGCCGGGAAGGAAAAAATTCCTATCTAATACATGGAGGGGTGAAGAAACAAAAAACACTATTAAGCACGGAGGAAAAACTACACAAACAAACGAAAAATGCAAAATCATAAAAACCAATTAGGTAGAACAAACAGAGATAACACAACGACCTCTAAAAAAGAAATTAAATAACAAAAAAGAATACGACCACACTAATAAACAAAGTAGGTCGCATCGATGGATCTAAGACACGAAAATCAAACAGGAGACAACGGCGATCAATGACGAGGAAAACTCACCACACATAACTGAACAGCAGCAAGAACAACCACGAGCGAGAAGCTCCCAAGTAAGACGGCGACCTGCAACAAATCAGCAGAAAAGAAACCATAAGCAAATAAGAAAATCCTAAAAGAAAAAAGAACTAACAAATATACACACCAAGAAAGCACAACCTAATCTCAGCAGAACTAACCTTAGCTGGAAGAACAATAGATCAATAAGCTGACGAACTGAAAAAATATATAGAAACAAACAAAGAGAATATATAAGATAAACCATTAGAATAAATAAAAGAAGGAAAATAAGATATCGTCCCTGTTGTGTCTCGGGTGACGGACACCGGGAGTAGATGATACCCCCTTTTTAGGTTCGGCACGGGGCGCGAAGGAGGCTGGAAGACGCCTTAACCGGGAGCAAGGACGCCAAGTTCTTCGTCGAGAGGGAGAGGCAAACAACACAGCAGGACACATGGAGTTACCCAGGTTCAGGCCGCTCGGAGGCTAAAAGCCCTACTCCTGCATGTCTGGATTGAGAGGTTCATCATGGTGTGGTGTACAAGGGTGTTCTGGGATGAACCCGGCAGAGTTTCGGCCGGAGGTAGACGAAGAGCAGATCCTGCCATGGGGAGATCACCTCTCTCTCTTCCTTCTGAACCCTAGTCTAGTCTTGCCTGAGCTCTAGCTTGCTCCTGTTCCTCCTTTCCCTCGGTGCCATGGTCCTCCTTTTATAGGCTAAGGGGATCCGACATGGTCACGCGAGAGGTATGAGGGGTCTTGGCGGGAAAACCCCTCGGCGGTCCTTGGAGGAGACGTGGCACTCTCTCCTCCAAGCATTCTGAGGAGGGCGGTGTGGTCCTCCGCCCTTGGAAAAGGTGGGACGGACAAAGCCTGCCCGTCCCCCTACTGCGCTCGTGGCAACGTCACCAGGGCGCGGCCTTCATCTTGGCGCCCAAGTCTTCCACCAGCTTCCGGCGAGCTGGCGATCTTATCCTCTCGGTGGTACGGATGGAGGACCCGGGGACGCGCCTAGCCTCCTGTCGTGCGCACAGACCGGCGGGTATCTCGCCGGGTTCTCCGGGCGAGGGGGTGACCTGGAAGGTCACCTGGTCCTTAGCCGCAGAGACTTGCTATCGAACTTGTCGGGTGTCCTTGAGGCAGATGGGCTAACCCATCTGTTGTACTTGACTCCTTGCCTTGTCCATGTTCTTGGTGGGCCCCTGTGGAGGACCCACTTTGGCAGCATCAGGGGAACCCCATGTTCCACTGCTGTGACAGTCCCAATACAGAAGGAAACCCAGAAATACTAAAAGAAAAAAACGCCTCCCCAAACAAAAGGAAACCCGGAAAAACACAAATCAATAAGAAAACAAACAGTGCAAACCGAATAAAATAAATAAACGGAAGCCTCTCAACAAAACTCTCCATCGCTCCCCTGACCTTAAACTGACGAACGGGAAACCAGTTAGTGATATGGGGTGGCCCGATCTTCTCAGTGAGCTGCGGGTAAATCGATGAAGGTGGATAATAACTTGCAAGAATCTGACGAACTCTCCATCGCTCCCCTGTTGCCAATGCAACAGCTCTGCGACCCAATGGATATTTGCAACTTCTCACACTGCTGCAACGTAGCCGCCGACCATGGAGCGGTTTCTGCAATCTACTAATTCCCAGTGGAACAACAGATCACACTCAAACTTTGGTAGCAATAACCTCCAGATCGCAAAAAAGTGGAAGGATGAACTCCTGATCAAAACAAAGAGGAATTCTGATAGATGAATGCTAAGCAATCCAATCTAGGGTTTAAATCAAAACATGGTCTGACCTTTCTAATGCGCAACCCTTGGCTATTTAAAGGGGCTGGCCGAACTAGGACTCAAACCGACACTAAAACGACTTGGTTTGACCTAAAAACGGATACAAACCGACCTAAACAGGTTCGGCCGAAACTGGCTCGCAGGCCGCCTCAGGTGCATGCCCAGCCTTGGCCGGGTTGGACGCCGGGCTGGAGGCCGGCTGCCTCTGGTGCCCAGCCGGCCTGGCCGGGTTGGAGGCCGAGCTGTAGGCCGGTCTGTCTGGCTCCTTCTCCGTGGTTCCTTCTTCGTCTTCCCCTCTTGCGCATGCCTCCCGCTCCTCCCTCGCGCCATTGGGGACGTTGTACTCCAATCCTTGCTGCTCCTCTAGCCCTCCTTCTATGTTCGTGTTATCAATAACCCTGATCATACAAAATGCATGGACTTAGGTAGTATAAAGTTCTCATTATCACAAACATCATATTCAACTAAGAGTGAGTTCACCTGTTGTCCAAGTATCTTGGCACGAGCTCTTGTCATTGTCCAATCCTCCCTTCATTGGGCTTATCTTGAACAGCAACATCATCAATGGAAGAAGACGGTAAAGGACTAGGGATGTCCTCATCATCCTCCCCCCCCCTTGAAAAGGCATCGACCCCGACGCGTTAAGGTAGTCTTTAGCATATGGCGTCAAATCAGAAACGTTGAACGTATTACTCATGCCAAACTTAGTTGTAGGAAGATCTATCTTGTATGTTGTCGTGTCTCGTTGCACTGACACCGGGAGTATAGGATACCCCCTTTTAGGTTCGGCACGGGGCGCGAAGGAGGCTAAGAACCGTCTTCTTGGGCGGAGTCTAGATCAAGCTCTCCTCTCCACGATCAAAGCATGCAACCAAAGGGACACAAGGAGCTACCCAGGTTCAGGCCGCCCGGAGGCTAAAAGCCCTACTCCTGCATGTCTGGATTGATGAGTTCTTCATAGTGTGGCTTACAATGGAACCTCCCGGACAGGGTACCCGGAAGGGTTTTGGCTCGAGGTAGAAGAAGGACAGATCCTGACCCAGAGGAGATCACCTTCCTCTCTACCTCCGCATCCCTAATCTAGTCTTGCTCTAGTTCTAGCTTGTGTTCGTCCTTGGTTCGACCTCGTTCTATCTTGTCCTCCCTCCTCCCGTGCCTTGGTCCTCCTTTTATAGGCTAAGGGGTTGCCACAGGGTCACGTGAGGGGCATGAGGGACCTTCGGGGTGAAGGACCCTCCTCATCTAGCTTAGGGGGAGACGTGGCATCTCCTCAGCCTAGCGTCTCCTTTGGGTTAGGTGGGAGTGTCCGCCTTGGGGGTGGACAGGAGCTGACACCACCACGGGACGTGCTTCCCGCCCGCGCTGCCTTCGCCTTGCTTCCCAAGTCTTCCGCGGTGAGGTGGAGTGCTTATCCACAGGAACGTAGGAAGTACCCGAGAGGGAGCCTGGCCTCCTGCCGGGAACTCGGGCTCTCGGGTCCTTCCTGGCCTTCTTGCTTGATTCGGGGACCTGGAAGGTCCCCAGGATCGGAGCCCTTAGTCGTCGTAGGCCATGCGTGTCTTGACGGTGAACCCGCCAGCTTGACTTGAGTCTTGGTCTTGTCCATCTTCATCTTGGGCCCACATGGGGTGGACCCACTTTGGTAGTACTAGGGGAACCCCATGTTCCACTGTTGCGACAGTAGCCCCTGGGCATGGTCCCGGCGGCTCATGCTCCAGCTGCCGGGGCCATGGCCTAAAGATAGGTCAAAGTGGGTCCCGGGCACCTGGTCTTCTCAGCTCCGCTTCACTGATGGCCTTGAAGGTCTTGGAGTTACTCCGCTTGGGGAATAACTGCGGGGGCCCCTCGATTCCCACTAACGGAAGAACCGAGGAGACGCTTGGCAGAGGCACTGCCGTGGCTATAAAAGCGAGGAGCACCCCTGGCCTTTTCGGTCATCTTCTTCCTTGGTCCAACTCCAGGCCTCCCCACAAGCTGCCAGTGCCAATGGCGAGAGCGAAGAGAGGAGTTGGGCGCCCTCATACTCCGTCAGCTGCTGCGGAGAGTGGCCCTTCCACTCGTGGTCGAGCTGTTCCGCGAGGTCGTGGGATTCGCGGTCACGGTGGCCGTGGAGGCCGCGGCACCGCTGCCCCTCTTCCTAGGAGCATGGTTCATACCAGCTTCGCGCCGTTCGAGTTCGCCGTGGATCTGAACCGCAGGCCTCGCAGCTGGCTTCTCCTGCCGGATTCCTTCGCGATGGCGACGGAGGACATCGGACCCTCTGGCTTCTGGCTGTAGGTGGAAGGCTGCCCCAATGGCCCCTCCTGGGCCATGGCGGAGCGCACCACTGAAGGCGCCATGCTTCTGGGTCCGGGGTGGAAGTCGTCCTCCCGTGCCCGCCGCCTGTCCAGGGGGCAGTGCTTGGTGTTCCGGTAAGACAGAGATGCTACGCTCTCCGTGAAGATCTTCGGTGTCGATGGCGGACACGTGGAGTGCTGCATGGAGAGCAGCAGTGTAACATCCCAAATTTTGGAAACCAAGAAAAACTAGTTTTACCCGACCCCAAATTTCAGAACCAACAAAAAACTTTTTGAAATGCCTGACTATTGCTTGTGTTTCACTTCCCATTGCTTTGTTTGACCTTATGTTTGTAGTGTGAATTGTGCTGACTTGTGTGTGTGTTGTTGATCATGGTGTGTATGTGACTTGCTTGTATTGAATTTCTTGGAATGCTTATGTGTGGTGATGTTCTCAAGTCATCAGAACCTTGGTCCACCCTATCCAAAATGATTTAACTCTAAGATTGTCAAGTAAAACCCCTCATCCCTCAGGTTAACACCTATCATCCCTAAGCCCTTCCCATTTGGTTAAATCCTGGAAGATTTGGAAATGCACCTTTGTGGATCTCAACTACTCCATATCATCTTTATTATGAAATCAAGTTTGAAAGGTTTGGAAGTTGTTTGCTTAATCATCCATCTCCACTTTGTGGCCTAATCAAAGTAATGGTCATTTCCTCCTGTATTTAATATCATCTTGACACTCTCACACCCCAAACTTATTTCTGAGACTTGTGATCCAAAAACACCATTATTTCATGTGGATTTCTAAGGCTAGTCCATATTGAAATTCCTGAAAAACCTTTCCAACTATCTGATTTTAGCCCATGATTTTAATTAGCCAAAATATCCAATTTAGTGAGTTTTCTGCTTGACATTGTTCTCTGAGGTGTGGACTACAAACCCATGTCCTTAGTTTCAATTTTGGAGTCTTGGAACCATTAGATGCATGCTTGTTTTTGTGGCCAGAAAATAAGACAGAAAACTGTTTGTTTTAAAAACCAGTGAAAAACAGAACGATGCCTTATGTTCATCAAGTTTCCCTAGCCTTGCGCATTTTACAAAAATTGTTTAAAATATGTTTCTGGATTCTTTAAACATGGTGATCAGTGACCAATTCAAAATTCCACAATTGGATTTCATTTGCTAGGAAATTTCAGCGTGAACTTTTCATAAGTTTTAACAGTTTCAACACTTAGGAATTTTTGCTAAGTCCTTTTTTTCTGAACTTTTTTCTGAACTTTTCTGGACAGATTTTGGGTGATCCAAATTGACTGATTTCTGTATGATTTGGAAGATGAAATCCTGTCTAACTTATACCCTAGTATGCCACCACTCAGCCCCAGCTTTGGATGCCCTAGTAAGTGGCCGAGAGAGAGAGAGAGAGAGAGATAAGGGTGGAAAGAGGAGGCCGACAAGGAAGAGAAATAAGGGGAGACAAGAGGGGAAACACGTCTCCACCACCACAGCATCTCTCCCTTCTCCTATACGCATGGGACTGCAGCCGCTCCAGTGCCCTGGCATGGCCTGCAGCACCCCCGCCTCCCGCACGCCACCGTGTTCCTCCCTCCCACACGCTGCCTTGATTCCTCCTGCACATCACCGTGCTCCCTTCTGCACGTCAACGTTGCCATGCTCCCCTTCTCACCTCTGAGCACCACGAGGAGATGAGGAAAACCACGACGCCACTCCTCTGCCTCCACCTCTCTCCCTCAATCCGTGAACCTCTCCTACCGTGCACCACCTCCCTCTCGGTTATAAGACCACGGGCCGTCTCCTACTCCCATTATTTGTCCAAACAACGCCCACACCTCCACTCTCCCACCCCACGCGAGAACACATGCTCTCTCGTCCTCTGTCGCCGGGGAACGTGAGATCTCCCAGCTCGGACCCGAGCTGCTGCGACCAAGCTCTCCATCGACACCGTCATCCATCCTCCGCCATTCTTTCTTTTTCTTTCTCTCTGGACCCTCACGAACCTCCCTGACACCTTGCTTCGGTCGATTGAACACAG
Source organism: Poa pratensis (assembly GCA_947311845.1). Classification (NCBI taxonomy): domain Eukaryota; kingdom Viridiplantae; phylum Streptophyta; class Magnoliopsida; order Poales; family Poaceae; genus Poa; species Poa pratensis. The sequence continues at coordinate 887,361 of CAMZMU010000113.1, forward strand.
GAACAACGCTGCCGTCCTCGACGCCGCCTCGTCCGTGCTTCACGCCGTCAACGTTTGGAGCCACCGGAGCCGCTGATTCTTACTCTCCTCCACTGCCTCAACTCACCGCATCCACTGCAACACCACGCCTTGGCATATCATCGCCTCTAGGTGAGCTAACGCAGAAACCCTAGTTCGGCCGCCATGTTTCTGTCGCGCGCGAGCTCGCGAGGAAGCAGATGATCACGAGCCGTCGATTTTTAGATCGACGCTTCGGTTTGAATCCCTGTCGCTTGTGATCTCGACCGTAGGATTTAGATCTAACGGCGGCTTAACCCTTCGCGGGCGCGCGCAACTTAGTGGGCCGGCCCAGCTCGCTCGGCCCGCGAGCAGCTGAGATCTGGCCCGTGCAGTAGTATTTTTTCCTATGTTTTAATCTTTTCTGTTTTAACAGAAACTAGATCCACTAGTGTAAATCGTTTAAAAATAGGAAGAAGGCAAATCTGACCAAACCAAAAATCATGGATGCACCCCAACATGTTCTTAACCAGATCCAAGTGGTAGATCTACTTTTGGACAAATAAGTTTAGAGAAATAAAATGTAAGGCAGAACCACTAGTTTTAACCAAAATCTAAACAACTATTTTTCTAGGAGTGAAAAAAAAATGCAAACTCAATTGATTTGGATAGCCCTAAGTGATACCTAGCAATATCACTTGGCCTCGCATGCAAATGTTTTTCCTAGAGAAAATGGCATGCAATTTAGTAAATGACCAGAGAGCCTTTCTAGGATTTTTGTAAATTATTTGGTGATGAATTTTGATGTGAATCCAATTGTGTGGCCTTCTGTATGATTAGGAGTACCTAATCCTAGCTTGGTGTGATTTTTAGAGCTTTATATTATTTTTGGTGTGCATAACTAGTTTTAATGCTTTCCTGTGAATTCTAGGATATAGTTTTATTTAATTTTGTGGAATGTGTTAGTGTTTTATTTGTGATTACTAGCATGCATAGGTGCTGTACTCTTTGTTATGAGTGTGTTAACTCTTGATTATAGCATGTTAGGAAAAGTGTAGTGTTGCTTGTATTCATTAGGGAATACTATCACTAGTATGGATATTCCCTAGAATTTCCTAGTATTTAGCCTAGTATTTAGGATTTGTTTGGGAATAAAATCCATTGTGTGGCATGATTTTAGAAAGTGTTGTTTGAGCATCAGTAGCCCTTCATATCTACTGATATTGTAGCATGTCATCCCTTGTTACCTATTATTTGGTCCTTAGCAAGGCATGTTTAGTGGGGGAATAGTTATAATTATTTAGGACTCACCAGCATGAGTAGCCTTATGTTGTGTTGTTGTTTTAGTAAGTTTCCTATTATAGCCAGAGGATATTTAACCTCCTAATGCCTTGTTATGAAAGTGGAACACCCACTGGTTCCATTGCATTCTGATTTAAAAGTAGGGTTCTCAACCCTAAGCATGTTTGTAGTAACCTTTTTGTCAACTAGATGTGAGTAGTTGTTTTCCCTTTTGAGGATTGAGTGATTGATGTGTGGTGGAGTATTTTTGGCTTGTAGAGATTAATTGGTGACTTAACTTTTGTCTGAAGTATTTCCTGTTTAAATAAATATGTTAGTTGCTCATCCTTGCCTAAGATAATTTTGAGATCTATGGCCCTAGCTTGTGTATAAGTGTTAGACTACTGATTAGTATAAGACCCTTGTAAGTGTAGACCCTAGTTGGTTGCTTGAATGATTAGTTTGATGCTTGTGGTTGTTATTTGTTTGTGTACCACTTGTGGTTTTTGTTTGGTGTATTGATTGTTGTTTACTTCTCTGTTTGCGACGCTAGATAATAACGCTACCGGAGTGGTTTTCGGAGAGAATTGATCGAGGAAGGATGGGATTTTTATTATATTGACCAACAAGGAGAAGTCCAGGGACATTATGCCGAAACCAGGCAAGCTACTTCACTGAGCTTGCATCTATATACATCTATTTTGATTTACCTGTTTTACTTATAAGAAGCATAAATGATTTATGTGGTGGTTGCCACTAAAGTTATGATTTTGGAAAACCCTTTTACAAAATACAGGTACATTATTGAGACACCCGATATAGAGGTGTTAGTAGTGTGCAGTAATTTCTAAATGTATTTGTTTTTACTCAAAAGCCTTTTATAAAAATCTTTTGGTGAGATTACGATCCACCCAAGTTTTGGTCAAAAGTATTTTGCTATGGAAATGGGAAATGATTGTGAAAACCTTTTCAAAAGAGTTATGAAAAACTATTTTGCCACTCTATGTAGAAATATCAGTTCGTTTATATAAAACTATAGGATGGGAAAATCCATTGTTTTTACAAAACTCCTTTGAAAATCCTTGGATGGATTTTTGGTATGCCGAGATGTCGGTATGGAAGTGGAAAAAAATGTAGTATGGTGGTGTTTATGAAAAATGCACATTGTGTCTTTGTACCATGACTACCAGCCGATAACCTGTGCGACCACATTTACCCACATATGGGCAAGGGCGTAGTCATATAATTTGATCGTGTTAGTACTGGATGCCTCAACAACGAGGATGACCTCGTTCCATGAGGGGATGGTTTGGTGACCTGCCCCTGACCTGGGTCCTCTTAAGTGAAGTCTACCGGAAGCCGGTATGATTGTCTTGTAGAAAGAGGATTGAAGGGCTCCCTTGGGTCCGCCGGGCAGAACTACGAAGTCCTCACACTTAGTTTCCGACGGGCATGGATTTAAGTGTCGATGGAACCGGTTTCGTAGCGGTAGGATCCTATACTAGCATGAGCAAAGGACAGGCTATGGCCGGGAACTCAACTTCGCATACCTCTGGTATGGCGGGACGTGGCTGACACGATGAGTGACCGGATGGGTGTGGGAAAAGCGTGCTACCTCTACAGAGGGTAAAACTATTCGAATAGCCGAGTCCTCGGATATGGACACTTGGGAGGATGTCCTAAGACCATGTGCAAGTTTTACAAAGTTTTGGGTTTGAAAGGAAAATGAGTGGAAATTGTTTTATGCAACTATACCGAGGGTATGGTATGAGGTTGCTGGTAAAATAAGTAACCATGAAGGGGTATGATCGGAAACCAGGAGGTTTCGGAGAAAGGGACAAGGTGGTGATTTTCGAGGAAAAAGTTTTAAAAGAGATTTCTTACCTTTTTAAACGAAGGTATATTTTCGGGATAAAGGTTTAAAAAGACTTCTTACATTTTTCAACAAAGGTAGGTGTGAAAACTACTTTCCAAAATGTTTTGTCTTCAACAGGATTACAAATCTACTCTTCCCTTTTTAAATAAGGATATAGTAATGTTTTCCTAAAATAAAGGTCTTTTAAAATTAAAACTAGTGCTTGCTCCTGTTTGGGGTAGCTTGCGAGTACAATCAAATGTACTCATATTGGTTTCGTCCCTGGCTATTGTCTTAGCCAGATTGTGGAAGAAGAGACAGTTCGAAGAAGAGGAGTTCACTGACGTCCTTGCGAACTAGGGCGCTTCCCAGTCAGCTGCCTGTAGGGTTAAGGCGAATGACTTGGGCTCCACGTTGTTTAGTGATTCCGCTGCAAGTACCTGATGAAGCTGATCACTTCCCGCAAGTAAGTAAATAAATTCGGTATGTATGGATGTTCCTTGGTTACCAAGTTTAATTGTGCTTCAGCGACGCACTGATCATGGGATCGCTGATATGTAGGCACAAGGGTATTTCGGACAGTTAGTCCGGGGTCCCCACAGACTTGGTATCAGAGCCATCCTTACTGTAACAGACCTTAGTTAGCATGGACGTTAGTAGGAAAGAAAATATTTTGTTAAAAATATGTTAATACCAAAAATATATCTTTATCTAGGGAAGTCCAAAAATGACTTCCACTCTTCCCATCTTCTCAGATAATTTCTGAGTCTTACCCTTCTATTTTAAGATTTACGAAGGATTTCTCTACTCCCTCTTACCCGTTCAAAATACTTGACGATGAACCTAAAGGAGACCTAATTAGCTAGCACCTACAAGAAGAAGCATCCATCTTGAATATTCAACATTCAACATCAAGGTGATTGATCTGTAAATGCCAAGATCATCGATATCAACAAAGCAAGAGACTTCCGAAGACCTTCGCTCAACGTCAACAATTCTACTCAAGTTGCAACCTCGACAATCTCAAGTATTCCAGCTGAAGTCTAAGGTGATGAAATGAAGACTTCATCAACCATGTATAACCAAGGCCCCTAGGAAAAACATATGATAGGAACTTTAGTTATATTAACCGACTACCACGAGTATTAGGCGTCCAATGGTACTAAATGTACCTTGTGTGTCGTTTGTCTGTGAAGTTCTTTGCTTGTGTGTGCTCTGTTTGTGTGATCTTTTCATGTGTGTTTCACAATCACGCCTTGTCGGCAGCACAAAGTAATTTCAAAAATTTCTCCTTATTATAAAAACTCCTTTGGTCACCTAGCCAAAAACCATTCTTGACCTCTTGTCCATAGCTGCACCTTGTTGCAGATATAAACCCGCCTAGGAAAATCTTCTAAGATATTTTCTCTCTCATCTAAACCATCTCCCGTGAGAACTGACAGTTCCGCAAGATACAAAAGACCCCCGATCTTTAACCAAATAGCCTAAGATTTTTACAACCTAACCGGCAAGTCATTCATGCACCATCTGGAGCAAGTGCGTCAAGATCTCGAAGGAAACTGCAATTTTATGCCAACCTCGTGAAGGCACCGAGCCTCACCTCGCAAAATTAAATTGTGAAATTACAAGAATACCACACTAACTTATCTTACCTAACTTTAGATTAACATCTGACATAAGTCCTTGATAGTACCAACTAATCATCTAGGACTGCAAACCTTGACAAGAAACGAGGACATAAGGAGACTCATTTCAGATTGGCAACTAGAGGAACTCAAGGAGTGCATAAGAATTTCTACGAAGATTCGAGCTTAGAGACCGCAAGAAGGAGGAACTACGACAAGAAGACATTGAAGAGAGATTCCTTAGGTTGGCAAAGAAGCAATATACCAGCCTATCATTGAGTATTTGGAAACTCTTATATCAGAATCTATTATTCTTAATCTCTCAAGAAATAGTGTGATATTCCAATGTTCGGGTTATATAGAAGTAGTTTGGGAACAAGCCTCATGAACTTGTTAACAAATCACTTCTGTATACTCTAACAATTGAGTGTCATATACAAATAAACGAATGTCAGATAATCCCGTACATCTCAGCCTCTGGAATATGAAAAGTGGTTTGATGACAAGACTAGCTACCTTGTTAACAAATCCTTCTTGTATGACTAAGGCAATTCGATGTCATAAAGGACACCCACATTCTTATACATCTACCTAATAGAAATCATCGATCCCTACCCCCAAACCACCTACCTCTAGAATCCTTGAATTAATTTTTAGACTCCCCCGAAACCTCTGGACACTCTACTCTACCCCTGAAGATTCTTATGAAGCTTTGTGAAGCCCAAGAACAAGGAAGTCAACCACGACGTCTCTCCTCTACTCAACCGGAGAAGTACAAGAACGAAGAAAACCAACTAGCGGAGTGTCCAGAAGAAGCAAACAACCGAAGCACCTGCAGTTGACAACACCAACCACCAAGCAAGCTGACATTCAAATAGGAGTTTTAGTATCCTCCTACTGACTAGAAACCGTAGAGAGTCAAGTCTACGGACTTGACGCATCCTGAGAACAACGCGTCCCCATCTGCGACTCTCGTAAGGAGGCAATATCAGGAAGTGATATCTGCACCCAAACCCAAGCACCTAAGAGCGACACCCAGGATGAAGATCGTCATGCTACTCAAGAAGGACGATGCCTCCAATTCAACACCAGCTGCAACCATCAACATGACCCCTCAAGATCCCTTTTTATGGGGGGAAGACGTGCACCACGAATACCAGAACAGGTTAATAATTAGTTCCTTGCGCCTTAGCCTTGTAGTATCCGGAAGAGATCCACAAAGACTATCCATCAGCGTCAACCATCAAGTCACCCCATCGTCAAGAACTTGGGCTCATCAGAGAAGATTATCAACAAGGAAAGCCCTACAGCATCAAATGGTCGAGATATCACCTAGCGACCTCACTGAAGAAGCATCGACCCCGGAAGTGTAGTCAGCCCAAAACCCGTGCCCTCGTACTCCCCTATACCCCCGGGCAAATCTCGAGGACGAGATTTAGTTTTAAGGGGGGAAGGATCTGTAACATCCCAAATTTTGGAAACCAAGAAAAACTAGTTTTACCCGACCCCAAATTTCAGAACCAACAAAAAACTTTTTGAAATGCCTGACTATTGCTTGTGTTTCACTTCCCATTGCTCTGTTTGACCTTATGTTTGTAGTGTGAATTGTGCTGACTTGTGTGTGTGTTGTTGATCATGGTGTGTATGTGACTTGCTTGTATTGAATTTCTTGGAATGCTTATGTGTGGTGATGTTCTCAAGTCATCAGAACCTTGGTCCACCCTATCCAAAATGATTTAACTCTAAGATTGTCAAGTAAAACCCCTCATCCCTCAGGTTAACACCTATCATCTCTAAGCCCTTCCCATTTGGTTAAATCCTGGAAGATTTGGAAATGCACCTTTGTGGATCTCAACTACTCCATATCATCTTTATTATGAAATCAAGTTTGAAAGGTTTGGAAGTTGTTTGCTTAATCATCCATCTCCACTTTGTGGCCTAATCAAAGTAATGGTCATTTCCTCCTGTATTTAATATCATCTTGACACTCTCACACCCCAAACTTATTTCTGAGACTTGTGATCCAAAAACACCATTATTTCATGTGGATTTCTAAGGCTAGTCCATATTGAAATTCCTGAAAAACCTTTCCAACTATCTGATTTTAGCCCATGATTTTAATTAGCCAAAATATCCAATTTAGTGAGTTTTCTGCTTGACATTGTTCTCTGAGGTGTGGACTACAAACCCATGTCCTTAGTTTCAATTTTGGAGTCTTGGAACCATTAGATGCATGCTTGTTTTTGTGGCCAGAAAATAAGACAGAAAACTGTTTGTTTTAAAAACCCAGTGAAAAACAGAACGATGCCTTATGTTCATCAAGTTTCCCTAGCCTTGCGCATTTTACAAAAATTGTTTAAAATATGTTTCTGGATTCTTTAAACATGGTGATCAGTGACCAATTGAAAATTCCACAATTGGATTTCATTTGCTAGGAAATTTCAGCGTGAACTTTTCATAAGTTTTAACAGTTTCAACACTTAGGAATTTTTGCTAAGTCCTTTTTTCTGAACTTTTTTCTGAACTTTTCTGGACAGATTTTGGGTGATCCAAATTGACTGATTTCTGTATGATTTGGAAGATGAAATCATGTCTAACTTATACCCTAGTATGCCACCACTCAGCCCCAGCTTTGGATGCCCTAGTAAGTGGCCGAGAGAGAGAGAGATAAGGGTGGAAAGAGGAGGCCGACAAGGAAGAGAAATAAGGGGGAGACAAGAGGGGAAACACGTCTCCACCACCGCAGCATCTCTCCCTTCTCCTATACGCCTGGGACTGCAGCCGCTCCAGTGCCCTGGCATGGCCTGCAGCACCCCCGCCTCCCGCACGCCACCGTGTTCCTCCCTCCCACACGCTGCCTTGATTCCTCCTGCACATCACCGTGCTCCCTCCTGCATGTCAACGTTGCCGTGCTCCCCTTCTCACCTCTGAGCACCACGAGGAGACGAGGAAAACCGCGACGCCACTCCTCTGCCTCCACCTCTCTCCCTCAATCCGTGAACCTCTCCTACCGTGCACCACCTCCCTCTCGGTTATAAGACCACGGGCCGTCTCCTACTCCCATTATTTGTCCAAACAATGCCCACACCTCCACTCTCCTACCCCACGCGAGAACACATGCTCTCTCGTCCTCTGTCGCCGGGGAACGTGAGATCTCCCAGCTCGGACCCGAGCTGCTGCGACCAAGCTCTCCATCGACACCGTCATCCATCCTCCGCCATTCTTTCTTTTTCTTTCTCTCTGGACCCTCACGAACGTCCCTGACACCTTGCTTCGGTCGATTGAACACAGGAACGACGCTGCCGTCCTCGACGCCGCCTCGGCCGTGCTTCATGCCGTCGACGTTTGGAGCCACCGGAGCCGCTGATTCTTACTCTCCTCCACTGCCTCAACTCACCGCATCCACTGCAACACCACGCCTTGGCATATCATCGCCTCTAGGTGAGCTAACGCAGAAACCCTAGTTCGGCCGCCATGTTTCTGTCGCGCGCGAGCTCGCGAGGAAGCAGATGATCACGAGCCGTCGATTTTTAGATCGACGCTTCGGTTTGAATCCCTGTCGCTTGTGATCTCGACCGTAGGATTTAGATCTAACGGCGGCTTAACCCTTCGCGGGCACGCGCAACTTAGTGGGCCGGCCCAGCTCGCTCGGCCCGCGAGCAGCTGAGATCTGGCCCGTGCAGTAGTATTTTTTTCCTATGTTTTAATCTTTTCTGTTTTAACAGAAACTAGATCCACTAGTGTAAATCATTTAAAAATAGGAAGAAGGCAAATCTGACCAAACCAAAAATCATGGATGCACCCCCAACATGTTCTTAACCAGATCCAAGTGGTAGATCTACTTTTGGACAAATAAGTTTAGAGAAATAAAATGTAAGGCAGAACCACTAGTTTTAACCAAAATCTAAACAACTATTTTTCTAGGAGTGAAAAAAAAATGCAAACTCAATTGATTTGGATAGCCCTAAGTGATACCTAGCAATATCACTTGGCCTCACATGCAAATGTTTTTCCTAGAGAAAATGGCATGCAATTTAGTAAATGACCAGAGAGCCTTTCTAGGATTTTTGTAAATTATTTGGTGATGAATTTTGATGTGAATCCAATTGTGTGGCCTTCTGTATGATTAGGAGTACCTAATCCTAGCTTGGTGTGATTTTTAGAGCTTTATATTATTTTTGGTGTGCATAACTAGTTTTAATGCTTTCCTGTGAATTCTTGGATATAGTTTTATTTAATTTTGTGGAATGTGTTAGTGTTTTATTTGTGATTACTAGCATGCATAGGTGCTGTACTCTTTGTTATGAGTGTGTTAACTCTTGATTATAGCATGTTAGGAAAAGTGTAGTGTTGCTTGTGTTCATTAGGGAATACTATCACTAGTATGGATATTCCTTAGAATTTCCTAGTATTTAGCCTAGTATTTAGGATTTGTTTGGGAATAAAATCCATTGTGTGGCATGATTTTAGAAAGTGTTGTTTGAGCATCAGTAGCCCTTCATATCTACTGATATTGTAGCATGTCATCCCTTGTTACCTATTATTTGGTCCTTAGCAAGGCATGTTTAGTGGGGGAATAGTTATAATTATTTAGGACTCACCAGCATGAGTAGCCTTATGTTGTGTTGTTGTTTTAGTAAGTTTCCTATTATAGCCAGAGGATATTTAACCTCCTAATGCCTTGTTATGAAAGTGGAACACCCACTGGTTCCATTGCATTCTGATTTAAAAGTAGGGTTCTCAACCCTAAGCATGTTTGTAGTAACCTTTTTGTCAACTAGATGTGAGTAGTTGTTTTCCCTTTTGAGGATTGAGTGATTGATGTGTGGTGGAGTATTTTTGGCTTGTAGAGATTAATTGGTGACTTAACTTTTGTCTGAAGTATTTCCTGTTTAAATAAATATGTTAGTTGCTCATCCTTGCCTAAGATAATTTTGAGATCTATGGCCCTAGCTTGTGTATAAGTGTTAGACTACTGATTAGTATAAGACCCTTGTAAGTGTAGACCCTAGTTGGTTGCTTGAATGATTAGTTTGATGCTTGTGGTTGTTATTTGTTTGTGTACCACTTGTGGTTTTTGTTTGGTGTATTGATTGTTGTTTACTTCTCTGTTTGCGACGCTAGATAATAACGCTACCGGAGTGGTTTTCGGAGAGAATTGATCGAGGAAGGATGGGATTTTTATTATATTGACCAACAAGGAGAAGTCCAGGGACATTATGCCGAAACCAGGCAAGCTACTTCACTGAGCTTGCATCTATATACATCTATTTTGATTTACCTGTTTTACTTATAAGAAGCATAAATGATTTATGTGGTGGTTGCCACTAAAGTTATGATTTTGGAAAACCCTTTTACAAAATACAGGTACATTATTGAGACACCCGATATAGAGGTGTTAGTAGTGTGCAGTAATTTCTAAATGTATTTGTTTTTACTCAAAAGCCTTTTATAAAAATCTTTTGGTGAGATTACGATCCACCCAAGTTTTGGTCAAAAGTATTTTGCTATGGAAATGGGAAATGATTGTGAAAACCTTTTCAGAAGAGTTATGAAAAACTATTTTGCCACTCTATGTAGAAATATCAGTTCGTTTAGATAAAACTATAGGATGGGAAAATCCATTGTTTTTACAAAACTCCTTTGAAAATCCTTGGATGGATTTTTGGTATGCCGAGATGTCGGTATGGAAGTGGAAAAAAATGTAGTATGGTGGTGTTTATGAAAAATGCACATTATGTCTTTGTACCATGACTACCAGCCGATAACCTGTGCGACCACATTTACCCACATATGGGCAAGGGCGTAGTCATATAATTTGCTCGTGTTAGTACTGGATGCCTCAACAACGAGGATGACCTCGTTCCATGAGGGGATGGTTTGGTGACCTGCCCCTGACCTGGGTCCTCTTAAGTGAAGTCTACCGGAAGCCGGTATGATTGTCTTGTAGAAAGAGGATTGAAGGGCTCCCTTGGGTCCGCCGGGCAGAACTACGAAGTCCTCACACTTAGTTTCCGACGGGCATGGATTTAAGTGTCGATGGAACCGGTTTCGTAGCGGTAGGATCCTATACTAGCATGAGCAAAGGACAGGCTATGGCCGGGAACTCAACTTCGCATACCTCTGGTATGGCGGGACGTGGCTGACACGATGAGTGACCGGATGGGTGTGGGAAAAGCGTGCTACCTCTGCAGAGGGTAAAACTATTCGAATAGCCTAGTCGTCGGATATGGACAGTTGGGAGGCTGTCCTAAGACCATGTGCAAGTTTTACAAAGTTTTGGGTTTGAAAGGAAAATGAGTGGAAATTGTTTTATGCAACTATACCGAGGGTATGGTATGAGGTTGCTGGTAAAATAAGTAACCATGAAGGGGTATGATCGGAAACCAGGAGGTTTCGGAGAAAGGGACAAGGTGGTGATTTTCGAGGAAAAAGTTTTAAAAGAGATTTCTTACCTTTTTAAACGAAGGTATATTTTCGGGATAAAGGTTTAAAAAGACTTCTTACCTTTTTCAACAAAGGTAGGTGTGAAAACTACTTTCCAAAATGTTTTGTCTTCAACAGGATTACAAATCTACTCTTCCCTTTTTAAATAAGGATATAGTAATGTTTTCCTAAAAATAAAGGTCTTTTAAAATTAAAACTAGTGCTTGCTCCTGTTTTTGGTAGCTTGCGAGTACAATCAAATGTACTCATATTGGTTTCGTCCCTGGCTATTGTCTTAGCCAGATTGTGGAAGAAGAGACAATTCAAAGAAGAGGAGTTCACTGACGTCCTTGCGAACTAGGGCGCTTCCCAGTCAGCTGCCTGTAGGGTTAAGGCGAATGACTTGGGCTCCACGTTGTTTGGTGATTCCGCTGCAAGTACCTGATGAAGCTGATCACTTCCCGCAAGTAAGTAAATAAATTCGGTATGTATGGATGTTCCTTGGTTACCAAGTTTAATTATGCTTCAGCGACGCACTGATCATGGGATCGCTGATATGTAGGCACAAGGGTATTTCGGACAGTTAGTCCGGGTCCCCACAAGCAGCGGCAGCTCGAGCTCCTACGACGAGGATGAAGATGAGGAAAACTCATCTGACATCAAGGTCGAGGGGAGCTCGTCTTCCTGAAGACGAGGAGCTTCGGACGGGCGCCATGGAGATCTCGTTGACCTCCTCCTTGGCGGCCTTGACGTCGTACTTCTGGAAGTAGCGTCTTCCATTGTATCGCGGTGCTCCTTGTTCGGCAGGGGCCAACCTTTTTGTTGTAAAAAAGATCGTCCCCTTGTAGTTCTTGTAAATGAAGAAGATCTTGTTTTCCTCCTTGTCTTCGTGTCGCGTCCGTGTGAATGAGAACGAGTTTTTGCAAAACGCGCTCCCATTACTGCAGCAGCCGTAGCGTCAAGGGGTAGGTGGAGCAGAGGAGGCCTATAAAAGACCATCCTGACTCCACCCCTTCGCCACATCTTCTCGCCTTGCTCCGCTCCTCTTCTTCCTTTGCCTCCCCTCATCCCGCAGAACAATGTCCGGCGAAGCAGAGAGGGCCTTGTCCGATGTGTCGACGGCGGAGTCTGTCTTTCAAGCAGCGGCGGAGGCACCCAGCGAAGCTGGAGCCCGAGCCACTGACGGCGAGGTTGCGTCCCGTTCTTCTGCTGCCTAGAATGTTGCTCGCCTGGCGGCCGTCTCTGGTCATGTTGCCCAAGAAGAGGCAAGGATTAGGGCAGTAAGGAGGACGCACCTGTGGTCCATCCTGAAGGAAAGGCCATTGAGCAGGTTCACTGCTTGCTCTTCTCTATGATTCCGCTTTTTCTTCTTGGATGACCTTGATCTTGATCTGGACTTTTGCAGGCCGAGAGTCAGTCCATAGGTGAACTGGCGGACGGAATCTTCCGCCTCTTTGGCCCTGGAGCGCCCTGGTCGGCAGAAGGGGGTCGAGCTCTTCGACGCGCCTGACAAGATTCTGCACGCGTGTCATCTTTTCACCCAGGCATCCCCGGGAGAAAAGAGTGCACCCGGCAGGCAATAAAACAGAAAGACAGAGCTGCACAGCCAGGAGACCTGAGCTGGCCTTAGTAGCATAGGCTAGATATGTATCCAGGAAAAACTTTGACTGAATGTAATCCAGAATTGTAAACTCAGAATGTAAGTTCAGATGAATGCAATCCTAGGGCTCAACTCCCGGCGTCATTTCCCAAACCTCCCTTTGCACTAACGCGCCGTCATGTTTTCTGAGGAGATCTCTTAGGTGACAAGTGCTCTGACCGCCCGCACCGGTAGCAGCACCCCTAAGAGCAATATGCCTTCCGGGAGTCCACTCCACAGCCACGGGTACTAGGCCAGAAGGGAAATCTGACCGTTCGCCGGGGAGGACGCATTACCCCCGCAAAGGTTCTCATCAACTGTCAAGCATGCGCAGGTTGGTGGTATATTGACTCCGAGCGAGATATTATGCCTAGAATGCCAGATGCACATGCAAAGACTTAGCTGGTTTTTGCCGTGCCCTTGATCTACTCTGTCCTTCCCGGGTATCCAGCTCCTGAGCCGCTCTTCAGCATCCATTCCTGTCCCGGGAGAGGCGCTACACACAACACACTTTCAGTAGGAAAAGAATGGACCCTCCCTTATATGTCGTGAAAGTGTTTCATCTGGAGCAACCCGCAAGCAAAGTTGAATGTGCATTTCTGTGTTTAGGTTCTTTAAAATACAGCACTGCCCGTTCCACTTCTTACCGCGGCAGTACGGCACAATCAGGTGGCAGCGCCTACTGATAGGCTGCTCGCACTCGACCTGTCAGCCACTGGCACCATGTCAGCCCCCTGCTTGGGGGTTGTTACGGATAACACACTTCACGACAACAAGAGAGGCTCACGGAATTGAAAAACTTATCTTTTATTCCTTGGCGACGATTCTTACACCCTTATACAGAACACTAGCCCCTTGGGCGTGCTTAGTTGACTCGAATTATCTGCGATTCATGTTCGTATTCAGGGGTAGAATTTCCGGAGATTCTCGATGTTCCAAGCGTTGCCCTCCGGCCTGCCTTTCTCGTCCTCCAGATAAACAGCTCCGGGTCTCAGGGTATGCATCACCCGATAAGGTCCTTCCCACTTGGAGGACAGCTTGTTCATGTTATCAAGCTTCTGCTTCTTGCGGAGAACCAGGTCTCCGGGTTCCAGTACCAGTGAACGGATATGGCGATCATGATAGCGGCGGAGCCCTTGCTGGTATCGAGCAGATCATAAGGAAGCTCGGCACCGCACCTCTTCCAGGAAGTTGATGTCATCAATCCTCCTCTCAGCTTGTGCGTCTTCATCATAGGCAAGTACCCGGGGGGATCCATGCCTTAACTCTGTTGGCAAGACGGCTTCTGCGCCATAGACAAGGAAGAATGGTGTTTCTTGAGTGGCTCTGCTTGGTGTGGTTTGAGGGACCACAAGACACTTGGTAGATGCTCAATCCAGTTCTTGCCCTTGTCTTCTAACTTGTCAAAGGCCTTGGTCTTCAAACCCTTTAGGACCTCCGCATTGGCTTGCTCTACTTGCCCATTGCACCTTGGGTATGTCGGCCCAGTGAAAACCAGGGTGTCATGGGCCGGCCTGCCACAGCCCTCGAACGCTCCGCAGGAATTTCTGCTAAGGACCAGACGTTCAGCCTGGCGAGCCTCGCGAGGCATTTTCCCTCACGAGGGCTTATTTGCTCGACCGAGCATTTCTGCTAAGGACCAAACGATCGGCCTAGAGGCCTCGAGAGGGACCTCTGCCTCGAGAAGGCCTCTCCTAGAAGATCTTCAGGCCATGGCGCGTCTCCGTGCCACCCTCGGGAGGTTTTCCCTCGCGAGAAGTCAACGGCTACAGAACCTTGGCGAGCGTTCAGGCCTCACGGGGTTCCTTCAAGTGGAAGCAAGCTCCTGCGCCGCTGCAGAGCGCACATGGGCTCTGCGCCCGCCGTAGAGTGACGCGCGCGCCTGCGCGTGATGACGAAGACGCCGCAGTTGCCATTCTCATGTATAAAGTGGTCAAAGGAGCTGCGGCAAGCAAAGCGGACTCCAAGACTTGCCAAATTGGTGATAAAGCGGCCGGCCGCCGCTACGCTCCAACTGCGACGTCACCGTGGGGCGCGCCCCAAAGCTCTGCAGCGCCAGCCCACCGTCCTGGTTGGACGGTCGCTTTTTCTGCCAAGACGACGTGCTCCCTACCATGGACCGTGTCCATGGACGCCCCCGACGCTGTGCACTGTGCTCCAATTCGGCGACATTGTGGTATCCCTTCCCGCCGGAGGTTTTTGGGGAAGAGGACCAAGCCCAGTATATAAGGAGCCAGTGTACGACCTAGGAGGGGGATCCCGCATTCAACAACTCATTTCCACAACGAAGGAGCTACGTCTGAGAAGTAGACGGAGCTCATTCCACAATAGTCCACAATAGCCATAGCAGTGCCCTCGGCAAGCACCCTTGTACTGTGAACCTCTCCAAGCAGTGCAATACATCTTAGCAGGACGTAGGGCTTTTACACCTCGCGGTGGGCCTGAACCTGGGTAGCGGCTCGCGTTACCTCTCTGCCGTGATGTTCCTCACCGAGCTCGACGAGCACCGTCGCCGAGGTTGTTGAGGATTTGTTTGACGTTGTGTTCAGCCCCTTACTCGTTTCCTGGCACTTGAGAGACAGCCCTAGTTCCTGGGACTAGTCTCCGACATTTGGCGCGCCAGGTAGGGGGCTGAGGCGCGTCTTCAACTTCTTCAACCTCTCCGCACCATGACTGACACGCGAGCTGCGCGTCTCGCGCGACGGACGTCCGGCAGGGCCAACACCGAGCCCGCCGTCAACCACAACCCGCATGGTCGCCCACGCGCCAACCGCGCTTCAGAGCGCAACGCCGAGCCACGCGTCGAGCACCCTGAGGACGACGGCGGCAACGGCAGCGGCAACGACGGTGGCATCGATGGCGAGGACGAGGGATCGTGCATCCTCGCCGCACGACTGCCAGATCGTGCAGCGGACTCCGGCGGATGCCCGCGTGGAGATCGAGCGCCAGAGGGACCGCCACAACCGCGTCGTGCAGGAGATCGCCGCTGCAGGCCGCCAGAACCGCGGCGTACTCGCTGGTGGCGCCGTGACGTACGCCACGGGCTGCACCGCCTTCACCCGCAACCTGCGCCGTGTCGTCTGGCCTGTGAAGTTCAAGCCAGACCTCCCTCCACGCTACGACGGCAGGACCAACCCTCTGGAGTTCCTGCAGCTCTACACCGTCTCCATCCAAGCTGCAGGAGGCGACGACAAGGTGATGGCCAACTGGCTCTCCATGGCGCTCAAGGACTCCGCGCTCTCGTGGCTCATGAACCTCCCCGAGAACACCATCGACACGTGGGAGGACCTCTGCAAGGTCTTCGTCGCCAACTTCAAGGGCACCTACGAGCGCGCACTCACCTACAACGACCTTCGCGCGGTGCGCCAGAAGCCTGACGAGACCCTCCGCAGATACATCCAGCGCTTCAGCCAGGTCCGCAACAAGATTCCGAACATCCCGGACTCGCACGTCATCTCCGCCTTCAGGGAGGGCGTCACGAACCACAGGATGCTCGAGAAGCTCGGCATCCACGACACCTCTCTCCTCTGTGGTGAAGCTCTTTGATCTGGCTGACAAGTGCGCCAAGGCTGAAGAGGGCCTCCTCTTCGTCAAGAAGGAAGTGGAGGAGGACCCTCCAGAGGGGTCCAGGAGCAAGAAGAAGCCCGCAGAGAAGCGCAAGACCACCGCCATCCTCGCGGCAGAGCCTGACGCAAACAGCCTCGCGAGGCCTCTCCGGCGGCTGAAGAGAAAAAGGCGGACAATCGCCCATACTGCATCTACCACAACAGGCACAACCACGCCACTGAGACTGCTGGGAGCTCAAGCAGCTCAGCAAGGAGCGGGAGAAGAACCAGGGCCGCGGCGGCCGCGGCGGAGGCCGTGGTGGCCGCGGAGGTGGACGCCACAACTTCCAGCACAGGGCTCGGGGGAATAACGCTGGGCAAACGGCAACCTCCCCGACGAGAACCCTGGGGGCTACCAGGCCCCTCAGGGGGCAATAGCCTGCATCCTCGGCGGGTCCCAGGCGCCCAAGTCCAACAACCACTTCAAGCAATTCTCTCGCGAGGTCAGCGCAGCGCTTCCAGGGCTGAGGCTTCCCAGCCCCTCAAGTGGTCACAGTACACCATCGCCTTCGACTCCAAGGACCACCCCAAGTCGACCAAGGCAGTAGGCACCATCCCTCTGGTGTGCACCCCCATCATCAACAACATCGCCGTCGCCAAGACGCTTATAGATGGGGGTGCGGGCTTGAACGTCATCTCTGTCGAGACCTTCGAGCAGCTTCAAGTGCCCTACGAGTGGCTCATGCCCTCTAGGCCCTTCACGGGGTGACAAGTGGCTCTACCACACCTCTGGGGCAGGTGAGGCTCGCGGTCACCTTCGGCACGCCGCAGAACTACCGCACCGAGCAGATCGACTTCGACGTCGCGCACATTGGCCTGCCCTACAACGCCATCCTCGGCTACCCCGCCCTCGCGAAGTTCATGGCTGTCACTCACCATGCCTACAACATCGTCAAGCTTCCAGGCAGCGGCGGCACCATCGCCATCCACGGCCAAGTCCAGGACGCAATGCGCTCTGTCGAGACCGCCTACAAGGCCGCTGCCGTGGCATTCCCCGCTGATGAGGACATGGAGCCCCTCGAGAGGCCCGCGAAGAAGAAGCAGCTGTTCTCACAGGAGCAGGCAGCCACGAAGAAGGTGTCACTGGACGCCAGCGGCTCGGGGGCTAGCGTCACCATAGGCGCTGGCTTGCCTCCCAAATAGGAAAGCGCGCTCGTCGCCTTCCTCAGGGCAAACTCTGACATGTTCGCATGGACACCGTCAGAGATGTCCGGAGTACCGAGGGAGGTGATCGAGCACCACTTAGCCGTGTGTCCAAACGCACGCCCCGTGAAGCAGAAAGCACGGCGCCAGAGAAGCAAGAGTTCATCATCAAGGAAGTAGAGAAGTTAAAAGAAGCGCACATCATCAGAGAAGTTCCACACCCCACATGGCTCTCCAACACGGTGGTCGTTCCCAAGCACACCGGGGGCGGCAGGCTCTGCATCGACTACACCGACCTCAACAAGGCCTGCCCCAAGGACCCGTACCCCATGCCTCGGATAGACCAGATCGTGGACTCCACCGCCGGCTGCGACCTCCTCTGTTTTCTGGATGCCTTCTCAGGCTACCACCAGATCAAGATGGCGAAGGAGGATGAGGAGAAGACAGCATTCCTCACCCCTTGTGGTGTGTATTGCTACGTCTGCATGCCCTTTGGCCTGAAGAACGCCGGCGCCACCTTCCAGAGGCTCATGAGGAAGGCCTTGGGGGCTCAGATGGGAAGAAATGCAGAAGCCTACGTCGACGACATCGTGGTCAAGACTCGCGAGAGCACACCCTCATGGAGGACCTCGAGGAGACCTTTGCCAGCCTGCGCAAAGTAAGCATCAAGCTGAACCCCGCCAAGTGCGTCTTCGGGGTACCGTCAGGCAAACTCCTCGGGTTCCTAGTGTCTCACCGCGGCATAGAAGCGAATCCTGACAAGATCAAAGCCATAGAAGAGATGCAGCCACCTCGTCGCCTTAAGGACATGCAGCGCCTCGCGGGATGCATGGCCAGCCTCGGCCGTTTCATCTCCAAGTTCGGCGAGAGGGCGCTGCCATTTTTCAAGCTCATGAAGCGGTCTGGCACGTTCAAGTGGACGCCTGAGGCGGACAAGGCATTTGAAGACCTGAAGAAGTACTTGGCTAGCCCACCTGTCATGGTTGCCCCAAGGCCCGGCGAGCATCAGCCACTCCACAAACAGTGAGCGCAGCCTTGGTGGCAGAAAGGGAAGAGCCAGTCCTCGCCAAGAAGGACACCGCCACGCCAAGCCCAGATCCCCCCGACAAGGAAACATCCTCTTCAGGCCCTGAGCCCCATGCCGAGCCCGCACAACCAGAAGGCACCCTCGTCGAGGGTCCACCTCTCGAGAGGCTCGACAAGGCTCCCGAGGAACCCAGCGCTGCGTCACCATCGACAGCCCTCGTCGAGCATCCCGTCTACTTCGTCAGCACTGTGCTGCGAGATGCTCGCGAGCGGTACACTATGCAGCAGAAGCTCCTCCTCGCGCTCCTCATCGCTTCCAGGAAGCTGCGCCACTACTTCCAGGGCCACCCCATCACGGTGGTCACATCATTCCCTCTGGAGCAGATCCTGCGCAATCCAAACGCCACTGACCGCGTCGCAGGGTGGAACATTGAGCTGCAACCTTTTGGCCTGCGCTTCGACACCACCAGGGTCATCAAGGGGAGAGCATTGGCTGACTTCGTCGCCGAGTGGACAGACACGCAGCAAGAAGAGCCTCATGAGGCAGAATCCACGCCAGCAGGAGACACGGTGCCAAGCCACTGGACCATGCACTTCGACGGAGCATTCGCATGCCAGAACGCTGGGGCTGGCGTCGTCCTGACCTCACCCAAGGGCGACAAGCTCTACTACGCCGTCCAGCTGTGCTTCACGACAGACAAGGTCTCCAACAACATCGCCGAGTACGAGGGCCTCCTCGCCGGGCTCAGAGCCGCAATCGCCCTCGGCATCAAGCGCTTACTCATCAAGGGCGACTCCCAGCTCCTCGTCAACTTCTCCAACAAGAGCTACACGCCTAAGGACGGCCATATGGCCGCTTACCTCGAGGAGGTCCGCAAGCTCGAGAAACACTTCAAGGGGATGGAGCTCAGGCACATCCCACGAAGGGAGAACCAGGAGGCCGACGACATCGCCAGGCGAGCATCACGCAGAGAAGCCCAGCAGGCGGGCGTGTTCGAGGAGAGGCTCACCAGGGCATCGGTGAAACAGCCAAAAGAAGCGTTGAAATGAACATGGACGAAGAGCTCCCACCACCACCAACATCTGGAGCACCAGGCTGCGGTCCACCCACAGGGGAACGCCTGCTGCTGGCCATGACACACCAAGAGACGGGCTGGATCGATGAGCTCAAGGAGTACCTCAGGGACGGAGTCCTCCCTGAAGAGGACGCAGAAGCAGAGAGAGTTGCTCGCCAGGCCAAGTCATACTGCCTTCACGAGGGAGACCTGTACCGCAAGCGTCCAAATGGAGTTGCACTAAAATGCGTCCCCCCTGAAGAAGGCCGCCAGCTGATCAAGGACATACACAGTGGAGAATGTGGCCACCACTCATCATCACGCACCCTCGCAGGGAAAGTCTTCAGGAGTGGTTTCTATTGGCCCTCAGTACTTCAAGATGCAACCGCGTTGTCCAGGCTTGCGAGGCATGCCAGTTCCACGCCAAGCAAGTCCACCAGCCCGCACTGGGGCTCCAGACCATCCCTCTCTCCTGGCCCTTCGCGGTCTGGGGGCTGGACATCCTGGGACCTTTCCCACGCTCCAGCGGGGGCTACCGCTACCTCTACGTCGCCATCGACAAGTTCACCAAATGGGCGGAGGTTGAAGCGGTGCGCACCATCCCGGCGAGATCAGCGGTGAAATTCATCAGAGGCCTGGCCTGTCGCTTCGGCGTGCCAAATCGCATCATCACCGACAACGGCTCGCAGTTCACCAGCGGCATCTTCAGGGCCTACTGCGAGAGTCTCGGCACACGGCTCTGCTTCGCCTCGGTGGCTCATCCACGAAGCAACGGGCAGGCTGAGCGGGCGAACGCAGAAGTGCTCAAGGCCTCAAGACAAGAAGCTTCAATCGCCTCAAGGCCCACGGCAAGAACTGGATTGAAGAGCTCCCCTCCGTGCTCTGGTCCATCCGCACCACCGCCACGAAGCCCACTGGAGAAACGCCGTTCGCTCTCGTCTATGGCGCTGAAGCAGTCCTCCCCACCGAGATCAAGCATGGGTCCCCACGGATCCTTGCTTTCAACGAGGACAACCAAGAGGAGCTCCACAACGACGACTTGCTGCTGCTCGATGGACTACGCCGCCGTGCCGCCCTCCGAGCGGCAAGTACCAGCAAGACCTGCGCCGCTACCACAGCCGCCACATACGGCCGCGCACCCTCGAGACAGGCGATCTCGTCCTCAGGAGGATCCTCTCCAGAGAAGGCCTCCACAAGCTCTCACCCATGTGGGAAGGCCCCTACAGGGTCGCGCACATCGCCAGGCCTGGCGCGGTGGCTCGAGACGGAAGACGGCGATCCGATCAAAAATCCATGGAACATCGAGCACCTACGCAAGTTCTACCCGTGATCACGTCGCGGCAGGCATTTTTTGTCTCAAGAGGGAAGCACGCGTCTTCACCTCCCAGCTTCACCAAGCTTTCCCTTCACGAGGGCCATCTCCACTGAGAGTTTCCTACAACGCGTGCCACGGGCCGCGGGAAGCCTCAGCCACTCCATGTGGAACCCCATGCCCAGACATGGCGGACTTTGTCTTGGCCTCGCCAAGTGTAATGAACAATTTCAGGTCATCATGAACCTATTGCGCTTCGGCGCCGTTATGTAATATTGCTTGGTGAGTTTGCTTTCTTACATTTCATTCGCGCTCACATTTTTCCCCATGCGCACCTCGCGAGCGGGGGCTGAGCACGGTGCCTGTGTCTCGGGAGCATCCCAGCAGCATCGTAAAATCCAAAGGATCCGAGCTCTAACTCGTGGCTCTCCGCCCACGACCGTTATCTCACCAAAGAGCTCTGACTCGTGGGTTAGCTCCCATGCACGTCACCTCACCAAGGACCTTGGTGCTTATTCTCCTCGTGAGATACCCATGAGGAAATCTATGAGCGCGCATGAGTTGTACAACTATGCTTTGCTTGTGGGTTCGCCTCTCTCTCTCTCTCTCAACACAGGGAACAAGACGCCTTGCAGGGCTCCAAAAGCTCCAAGCCAGCCTCAGGCAGCCTCGAGAGGGAGAACACCTCACCAGGAACACAACACCCTCTACAAAGCAGGCGTCTCGCCAGAGCTAAGTCCAGAACTTACGCCTCATGAGCTCTTTTTCCCTCTCGCTGGTTTTGTCGCCCCTCGAGCCTCTCTTTTCTCTCTTACGCCTCATGGGCTGCTTGCACGTCAAAGGGGAGCCCCTGAGCATCGCGCCTCGAGGGCTCTTACCTCTCTAAGCCTTACGCACCCCCCGGCCTTGTCGAGCCCTGACTCCGGCATACCGAAGCGGCGGTGCTATTTGCGCTAAGAGCAGGGTCCTAACGACGTAGAGCGAAAAAGACATGAGGGAACAGATAAAAGGCCTCCCGAGGGGCACTCACACTTGCACAAAGTTAAAGTGTCTTTACAAACCAGCACGAAATAAAAGCGACAAGTCTTAAGATAACTGCCCTTGGCACATCTCTCTACAGGGGCAACCTAAGCAGCGGGGTTGTCGTCGTCGCCGTCGACGTCCTCGTCACCACCTCCTCAGCACCAGCCTCGTCGTCGCTCTCCTCGACCTCGACCCTCTTGAAGCGTTGAGTGTACTTCTCCACGTCGTCCCACACCGAGGCGTCCAGCTTCTCGGCGAGCTCCTTCTCCAGAGGCTCCATCACAGACGCGAAATCGAAGCCGGGGTGGAGGTGTGCAAGGTTGGCGAAGACTTGGCCGACCGCGACGCCAAGGAGCTCGCGGCTCTCGGTGTCGACCAAGTCGTCGAGGTTCGTCACGACCTCTTCAAACTTGGTGAGGAGCTGCTCGAAGAAGCCAAGGTAGATGGCGACGTCGGTTCCCCTCGACAGAGAGCCTGGGGGCTTCGGTCCCCAGGCGGCCGCGACAGCACGCGCACGCCTCACCAAGGAAGCAAACATGCGCTCCCGCTGGCGCGACAAGACCTGCGCAGTCAGAGCGCTCCGCCGAGCTTCCTCGACGAGTTCCACAACAGGCCCCACCTGCTGCTGCATCTCGTTCATGTCCTGCGTCAAGGAGGCAAGGTCCTGCTCCGCGTGCTTCCGAGCCTCCACAGCGTCATGAAGGCGGGAGTCGAATCGCTTCTGAGCCTCAAGCTCCCTGATGCGGGCCTCGAGCTCGTTGCGTCTCTTCGTGAAGCGCGCCTCCTGCTTCTTGGCCTTGTCCGCGAAGTCCTTCCTGCAATTGTCGCGGAAGAGCTGCTCCTTGGTCGCGGACTCCGCCGCCAGCTGCTCCTCCTTCTTGCGGAGGTTCTCGTTGGTCAGCGCGAGGCGCTTCTGGTAGAACGCCTCGTCTTGAGTGACTTTGCTCTCGCGAGACTCCAGGTGCTCCCGCTGCGCGGACTGATCCTTCTCGATCTGTTCGACCTGTTCCTCGCGCTTGCGCAGCTCGGTCTCGCGGGCATCAAGTTCTGCCCCGCGCTGCACCATCTGGTTCTCACGGACACGCAGGTCCTCGCGGAGCTTCTCCAGGCCTTGCCGCACGGTCTCCGACTCGGCAATGATTCCCGCCTCGCGGTCTAGGAGCTCCTTGTGCTTGGTGGAGACCGCCGCCTCGCGCGCCGCCAGCTCCTGATGCTTGGCCTCCGTCTCCGCCTCGAGAGCCTCGCGCTTAGCGCTCAGGACCGCAAGGGTCTCCTCGACCTCGCGGACCACGCTGAGGCGGATCTCTTCAGCAGAGCGCAGCGCCGCCTCGCGTTGCGCCTGGGCTGCCTCGTCCTTCCGGCGGCAGCGCTCCACGGTCTCCTGGAGGCAAGCCCAGCCCCGCGCAAGCTCGGCGACCTCCTCCGCCCTGGTGCGGTCTTCCTCAGCGAGCTGGGCCTCGAGCCCATCGAGCACCTCCCTCGCCGAGCGAAGGACGGCCTCTCGGCGAGCTGCGACAGGGCGCCGACCCAGCAAGGCTAGGGCCCACGATTCTCCAGAGGGCCTGGAAGCGCCAGCGCCTGCTGAGGACTCCGGGGCATCGCGCCTTGGGCTCTGGGTGACCTCGAGGCGCGCCTGGGGGCTCTGCTGGGAGCCTCCCTCTTCTTCCGTGCAAGGGGCCTTCTGGGGGCTCTGGCGAGAGCCCCCCTCGCCTTCTGCGCTGGGAGCCTTCTGGGGGCTCGAGGCGCCCCCACCATCAGCTCCGCCATTTCCCTGCCCCTGGGGAGCACTCTCCTCCTCCTCAGGAGCAGGGTTGGCCTTCTCTGCTGAGGCCGTCCCCGCGGCAGCCTCAGCGCCCACCGTAGGCCCTCCAAGGCCCGAGCTCGGTGGAGGCGACGGCACCGTGGTGTCCTCCATGTCGACGTCAGCATGCGTCTCTGCAGACGCAGCTGTTCCCGCCGTGCCCTCCTTCGCCGGCGGCGTGGTCCTTGCCGCGTCCACCTCCGGCGTCTTCTCTTGCTGCGCGGGAGAAGCGTCAGGCCGCGAAGGCGGCGGCGTCGTCACTCAGCCTCCTCCTCCCTCTCCTCGTGGCGCTCCTCCGCCCCAGGAGGTGGCGTCGCAGCCTCGGGAGAGGAAGCGGTGGCCTCGTGGTGCACCTCTTCAGTTGTGGGCGTCACGGACGCCGCGGCAGAGCCAGAGATCTCTCCAAGTCTCCGGAGCCTCCGCCTCTTTGGCTCCTCGTGCGTCTGGAGAGGAAAAGACTCAGAAACCCCTCGAGAGGCACACACCAAGAACAACATCAAACAGGAAAGGGAGTACAAAAACTTACGCCGCGGTGTCGACCCACTTCCTCTTCTTCCGCTTCGCGGGCGGAGCACTGGGCCCGCGCTCGTCCGTGCCTCTGTCTCCTCCTGGGCCCCGGCGTTCCTGTCGTGGATCGCCTTGGAGCGAGGCTCGCAGTGGCCCGACGAAGCATCGTCATCGTCGCTCTCCTCCTCCCCCTCAACACGCCGCGAGGGGGCAACCACGAACTCGTCGCCGCTGCCTGAGGAGACTCGTGGACCTCAGCTTCAGGCGCCGCACTCTTCGAGGCGCTCGAATTCCCCGCCGAGGAAGCAGCGTCTCCCGAGGCGCCGGTCGCGCCCGCATCGGACTCTGCGGGCGTCTCCGTCGTCTCCTCGTCGCCCTCAACTGGCGCCCCCTGCGCCGCAGACTCCGGGTCCTCGCGAGGCCCAACGTGCCCCTTAGGCACCAGGCCCCACTGATCGAACTTCGGCATCGCCTGCACATGCGAGACGCGGCGCCCGAGATCGATCCGATGAAGCGGCACAGTCTGGTCAGTGGGCACGGGGATGTCCGGAGACGTGAAGAGAGTCTCCATGAGGGCGTGCAATTCCTCCTTCGTGTAGAGGGTAGCGCTCAGGCGCATCTTGTCCCTCTGGTTGGAGTACAGCCACATCGCGTCCGCGTGCCTCTGGAGCGGAGCGATGCGGCGCCTCACGAAGTCCTTGGCCACCATCTGCCCGGTGAGGCCGGCCTCGCGGAGGTCCCTCAAGCGCCTCACCACAGGGCCAAGCGTCGCGCCCTTGAGCCCTTTGGAGGCCCAGCTCGCCCTCTTCGTCGGAGGCGCTTCAGGCAGCTCGAAGAAGGCGCTCTGGCTCCCGAACTGCATGAGGAACCAGCGCTTGCGGAAGTCCTCCACCTTCTTCGTCACGCTGGTCACGATGTTCTCGCCGTTCGCGCGATGGGGATGTAGACGCCCTTCATGCCGTCGGTGATGCGGAAGGACACGCACCCTGACCGCTCCTTGTTCGCCGTGAACCGGAGCGCGTAGAAGCTGCGGAAGAGGTCCACCGAAGGCGGAATGCCGATGTACGCCTCGCAGAGGTAGGCGAAGATGGCGAGGACGAGGATGGAGTTGGGGTGGAGATGGAGAACCTGGATCTGGTAGCGCTCCAGGACCGCCAGGAAGAAATCGGAGAAGGGAGGAACGAGCCCGGCGAAGAGAGAGTGCATGAAGATGGGGTAGAAGCTGCCGTGGGAGTTGCCCGCGCGCTTGAGCACGGTGGCGCCGTGCTCGTTGGTCTTCGAAGCCGCCATGTGGCGCACCTTGTCCAGCTGCGCCTCCGTCTCGAAGCGGGAGCCGCTCAGAGCCGGCTCGAAGTCGCCGTCCCGCTGTGATAAGGATCAACGTGATCCAAAAGGGTTTTAGGCCCAATCTTTCACGGCGATCTATAGAACCAGCAAGACAACGAACAAGAGGACTCAATCTGAAATAGATCAAACTGATCCCTCTACAATTCCTCACGTTGGAACTGATCAAGATCAACTCCCGCGCATAGCAAAACATCAGATCATCAAGATCAGCAAGCAAACACAACGATATGTGCCCCCAATCATTGGGACTTTTCTGGTGTATTTCTTATCTCGAAAATAACAAGTCCACGGATACATGGCGGCTGCCGAACCCATTATATGGGTGACTCAAAACCTAACTCGGTTGGACAGGCCCAAACCGAACCTAACACAAACCCAAACCGGCTGAACCCAAACATGGTTCGAACCAACTAAAATAAAACACACGGAATAAAAATAACAGGACTATGTGGAGCGCCTCAATCTCCATGTCACGCCTCTAGCTCGGTGGAGTCCTAAAGTTGGGCTTCACCTCATCCTCGAGAGGAACCTCAAAGCAGAATTGTCCAATCTTCAAAATATATGGAGGTGGTGCGATGGCAGGAATAATAGGCATCCTCCCCTCATCATCCCCCAACTTGAATGGAAACCATCCTCGGTTTCGCCTTATTGTTCTGGACCTTGTTCTTCACAGCAAATGCATCCACTTTGATATCCTTGTCAAGCATAGGCTGCAGCACATGACGTTTGCCCTTATGCCACAAGGAATAAATATTGGTTCTGCCTTCATGAGCGGAGCGCATATCAAATTGCCACGGTCTGCCTAGCAGCACATGACATGCTTCCATAGGCAAAACATCACAGACCACCGTGTCCGCATAAGTACCTACAGAAAATTTTATGCGCACCTTATGTGTGACCTTGAGCTTCCCAGAATTATACAACCACTCAACGCAATGTGGCTGCGGGTGTTTCCATGTAGGTAATGAGAGAGAGTCCACCAAACTCTTGCTAACAATATTGGTGTAGCTGCCACCATCAATAATGAGCTTGCAAGTGGTGTCTTTGACTGTACATTGGGTCTGAAAAATGTTCCATCGCTGCCCTTGTCCGTCTATGCGATCTTCCGGTACACGCTGCACCATTAGATTTTTACAATTAGCAGGAAGTTCATACCCATCTACCGACACTGTGTCGTTGTCCTCAGATTTCTCGCTAGTTGACTCATCAAGGTTCTCATCATCAGTAACATATCCATCCTTCGTGAGCAGAACCCTCTTATTATTAGGGCAATCATGCCTCATGTGGCCTCGTCCTCCACAAGTGAAACACTCCATACCAGCTGTAGTATGAGTAGATGCAGTTTTAGAGAGACTTGACTTCTGTGCTTCAGAAGGTGTAACCTGATTGGGACGTGTAGAAGATGATGACCTGGAACTAGGACCAGCAGTCTCAGTATGTGAACGACGCCATGGACTAGTAGGTGGTGTCACATTGCGACGTTGCAGCTGTTGTTCCGCACGTTCAGCCTAGTGCAAAAGCTCATTTATGTCATAATATTGTGTCAGCTCAACACGATCTTGTATCTCCAAATTCAGCCTATGAAAGAATCGAGACATCTTAGCCTCCGGATCCTCTCGTGTCCCTGTACGAATAGACAGCAACTCCAACTCTTTGAAGTATTCAGCAACAGTTTTAACTCCTTGAGTAAGACGCTGTAACTTATTAAGCATATCGCGCTTATATGTTTGAGGGACAAAACGACCTTGCATGAGAGTTTTCATCTCAGCCCACGTCGTTGGACGATTACGAAACTGCAAAATTTGACTCCACCAAACCAGCACATATCCGGTGAACTCAATTGCAGCAAGTTGGAGCTTCCTCTCCTCAGAATAACGGTGGGTTGCAAAAATTTGTTCCATGCGCATCTCCCACTCCAAATACTCCTCAGGTCCACGATCACCAGAAAACGACGGTATGGTTAATTTGACACGCCCAATACCATCATCCAGTAGTACACGACCAGCCTGCCCTACACGATCAGGTGGCTGTGCACGAGGTGCACCAGCAAGGTTAGCAAACGGTCGCTGTCGCGGTCGGTAATCAGCATCATCCTGAAGATCCTCAGCAGCAGGACGTTGTCTAACCGGTGGAGGTTGAGCAGCAGGTTGGGGATTCGCTTCAAGGAAACGATCCAGCCGATCAAACAGCGCATCCATCCGTGTAGAGATGTGTGTCACGTGTGCAGTTAATACATCGAACCCCGCACGTACATCAGGGGCTAACCCCTCAGCGAACTCAAGCTTTGGCAACTCCTTGGGTTGTCCTCCGTTCGCAGCAGCAGCCGCGGATTCAGCATCGTCCGCCATCTTCAAACGGCGAACGGCAGCGTGTCCTAGTGATCCAACAAGTAGCAGAAAATAGACCTTCTTTTTTGTTACGTGAAAACTGGCAAGCCGATCTCCGCTTTCCTTGTTTAGAAGTACGAAGTAGTTAGGCAAACAGAGGACAGAATCTCCACGTATAAGGAAAAAGCAACGTGATCTGCACTTTCCTTCAGCTTTGTTTTTTTTGTTTAATAACTTTTCGTTCGGCTGGAAACACCAGATTAGATCAGCACTTCTGATCGTAACAGACAAGGACTCCTAGCGATTGCAACTAGCACGATCGGAACAAAACTACACAGCAGATTGAACAAAAATGGCAGGGCCGATCCGATCCAAACTTTCCTTCTGTACCACACCAGGACTTCTCACGAACAGCTAAACCAAATCACGATCTGATCTCCTGTACTCCAATCGTGGACTCTCTACGATCGAGAAACAGAAACAGAGCTCGATCCCATCGAGGTAGCGATCACATGCAGAAACGGGTTCGACTCCTTCGCAATCACAGCAGACGGATGATCTTCTCAGCCGAAACAGCTCCCAGCAGAAACAACAAACGATCACCGGTGTCTTGGCTGGACGCCTCCAGCAGCAATACTTCAAAACAGCAAATCAAAGCAACCGATAAATCTCAGAACGAACTCGCCGTGAGAAACCCGACGAATCTGATACCAAGATGATACGGACCAACGTGATCCAAAAGGGTTTTAGGCCCAATCTTTCACGGCGATCTATAGAACCAGCAAGACAATGAACAAGAGGACTCAATCTGAAATAGATCAAACCGATCCCTCTTCAATTCCTCACGTTGAACTGATCAAGATCAACTCCTACGCATAGCAAAACATCAGATCATCAAGATCAGCAAGCAAACACAACGATATGTGCCCCCAATCATTGGGACTTTTCTGGTGTATTTCTTATCTCGAAAATAACAAGTCCGCGGATACATGGCGGCTGCCGAACCCATTATATGGGTGACTCAAACCTAACTCGGTTGGACAGGCCCAAACCGAACCTAACACAAACCCAAACCGGCTGAACCCAAACATGGTTCGAACCAACTAAAATAAACACACGGAATAAAAATAACAGGACTATGTGGAGCGCCTCAATCTCCATGTCACGCCTCTAGCTCGGTGGAGTCCTAAAGTTGGGCTTCACCTCATCCTCGAGAGGAACCTCAAAGCAGAATTGTCCAATCTTCAAAATATATGGAGGTGGTGCGATGGCAGGAATAATAGGCATCCTCCCCTCATCACGCTGCGCCTCAGCGGACTCGCCGCCCTGCGCCACTACCTTGCCCTTCGAAGGAGCGGTGGCTTTCTTGGGCGCCATTGCAGCAAGGTCGCGAAGAGGAGATTGGGGATTGAGCGCTGGGAGGAAGGAGATGAAAGGGGAATGAATGAAGCGATGGCCGCCTGCGCCGAGCTCCTCGCCTTATATCGGCTCATCGAGCCATTACAGGGACGTGGCGGGACCCACCACCACGCCTGTTACTTCAGAGGAGATCGTGGGATCGTGCCCGGCCGTAGCGCTCCACGTGTCTCGGGCTTCGCAGGCTTCTTTGGGCCCACGAAGATTCGCCTCCGCCTGAGGAGCTCCAACGTGCCCATCGCGGGCCCGGGGGCTACTATCGGCCCAGTGAAAACCAGGGTGTCATGGGCCGGCCTGCCACAGCCCTCGA
Source organism: Poa pratensis (assembly GCA_947311845.1). NCBI lineage: Eukaryota > Viridiplantae > Streptophyta > Magnoliopsida > Poales > Poaceae > Poa > Poa pratensis. The sequence continues at coordinate 917,056 of CAMZMU010000113.1, forward strand.
ACGCTCCGCAGGAATTTTTGCTAAGGACCAGACGTTCAGCCTGGCGAGCCTCGCGAGGCATTTTCCCTTGCGAGGGCTTATTTGCTCGACTGAGCATTTCTGCTAAGGACCAAACGATCGGCCTGGAGGCCTCGAGAGGGACCTCTGCCTTGAGAAGCCTCTCCTAGAAGATCTTCAGGCCCTGGCGCGTCTCTGCGCCACCCTCGGATGTTTTCCCTCGCGAGAAGTCAACGGCTACAGAACCTCGGCGAGGGTTCAGGCCTCGCGGGGTTCCTTCAAGTGGAAGCAAGCTCCTGCGCTGCTGCAGAGCGCACATGGGCTCTGCGCCCGCCGCAGAGTGACGCGCGCGCCTACGCGTGATGACGAAGACGCCGCAGTTGCCATTCTCGTGTATAAAGTGTCAAAGGAGCTGCGGCAAGCAAAGCGGACTCCAAGACTTGCCAAATTAGTGATAAAGCGGCCGGCCGCCGCTACGCTCCAACTGCGATGTCACCGTGGGGCATGCCCCAAAGCTCTGCAGCGCCAGCCCACCGTCCTGGTTGGACGTGGCTTTTTCTGCCAAGACGACGTGCTCCCTGCCATGGACCGTGTCCATGGACGCCCCCGACGCTGTGCGATGTGCTCCAATTCGGCAGCATTGTTGTATCCCTTCCCACCGAGGTTTTCGGGGAAGAGGACCAAGCCCAGTATATAAGGAGCCAGTTTACGACCTAGGAGGGGGATCCCGCATTCAACAACTCATTTCCGCAACCAAGGAGCTACGTCTGAGAAGTAGACGGAGCTCATTCCACAATAGTCCACAATAGCCATAGCAGTGCCCTCGGCAAGCACCCTTGTACTGTGAACCTCTCCAAGCAGTGCAATACATCTTAGCAGGACGTAGGGCTTTTACACCTCGCGTGGGCCTGAACCTGGGTAGCGGCTCGCTTTACCTCTCTGCCGTGATGTTCCTCACCGAGCTCGACGAGCAACCGTCGCCGAGGTTGTTGAGGATTTGTTTGACATTGTGTTCAGCCCCTTACTCGTTTCCTGCACTTGAGAGACACTCCTAGTTCCTGGGACTAGTCTGCGACAGGGTAGGACACCGAGGCAAAACACACCTTGATTCCCAGCTCTTCACAAAAGTTGAGGAAGGATCGGCTTGTGAACTAAGAGCCATTGTCTGTTATGATTATGTTGGGTACTCTGAAGCGGTACACGATCCCTTCAATGAACTTGTTGGCGGCTTGAGCTATCTGTCTTGGTACTAGCATCACTTCCACCCACTTTGTGAACTTGTCGATGGCCACGAAAAGGTATTCATGGCCCCCGACAGACTTCGGTATCTTTCCCACGATGTCCAGCCCCCAGACCGCGAACGGCCAGGAGATTGGAATTGGCTGCAGAGCTTGCGCCGGCTGATGTATGTTCTTCGCATAGTATTGGCAGGCTTCACAGGTCTTGACTAGCTGCTCCGCATCACTGAGGACTGTTGGCCAGTAGAACCCGTGACGAAAAACTTTACCCGCCAGTGATCTTGATGCCACATGACTTGAACATGTGCCTTCGTGGATGTCCCGTAGCAGTACTTGGCCTTGTTCTTGAAGGATGCAGCGGAGCTTGACTCCGTTGTCCCGTCGCCGGTAGAGCTCGCCGTCGATCATGACGTAGAGCTTGGCTTGACGAGCCACCCGCTCGGCGTCGTGATCGTCCTCCGAGGGCGTGCTCCATGATGTACTTGACGATGTCCCGGGCCCAGGGTGGGTGGGCTCCTTCCACCGGTAGCACCATCCGACGGAAAGAAAGCATAGCTTCCTCCGCTGGAGGGGCTGCCGGGTCTTGAGCTTCTGGCTGGCTACCCGTGTTGTCGAGGTAGAAGGGTCGCCAGCCCCCGGCGCAGATCTTGTCGCGAGCCTCTCGGGCGGGATCGAAGGTCGCCTGAGGACCTCGATGTAGATCCCGGGAGGCACTGGTTCTTGCTTGGACGCCACCTGCGATAGCTCATCCCGGCCGTGTTTTCTCCCCGTGGGACGTACACAGCCCGGAAGTTGTCGAAGCGCCGCTGCAGCTTCCAGACCTCTTCAACGTATGGTGCCATCTGAGGGCACGCGTACTCCTTGTTCACTTGTTTGATGACTAGCTGAGAGTCACCCTTGACGACGATCTTGTTGATGCCGAGGCCGATGGCAGCACGAAGTCCTGCGAGCAGGCCCTCGTACTCCGCCGTGTTGTTGGAGATGTTCCCTTGGTAGTGCATCTGGACGACGTACTTCAGCCGGTCCCCGGTTGGTGAGGTTAGGACAACCCCAGCACCTCCTTTCCCCTTGGTGTAGGAGCCGTCGAAGTGCATGATCCAGGCGCTAGGATCTTCCTTCCCGGGGAGGCAGGTTTCCTCTTCCGGGTCGTCGAACGCCGTCTCGGTCCACTCGGCCGTGAAATCCGCCAGCGCCTGACTCTTGATGTTGTCCGTGTGCTCGAACTTGAGACCGAAACCTTGAAGCTCCATGGCCCACCATGATATGCGACCAGTGGCAAGTGGGTTCTCCAGGGGGCTTCTTAGGTTGTACTTGGACACCACCGTGATGGGATGGCTTTGGAAGTACGGCCTCATCTTGCGGGAGGCAATGAGGATTGCCAGCAGCAGCTTCTGCATCATGGGGTACCGCTCCCGGGCGTCGCGCAGCACTGCGCTGACGAAGTAGACCGGGTGCTGCACCTTGCGGGTCGCCGAGTCCTGAGAGGGCTCGGCTTCCCCCACGTCGATGTCTTGGGGTGGGGACGATGTAGCCCCCGGCGAAGTCTCGTCGGAGGGAGATTCTCCATCCCGACGGGATCCGCGTTCCTGGTGAAGTTGCAGTGACGCCAGGATCATGAGACCCCTGGTCACCCGGCAGCCTTTTCTTGCACGGTTGCCCGGAAGAGTTCCCGGGTCGCTTGCCCTTGATATTGCTTGACTTCTTCGGAGGAGCGTCACGCTCTACCACGAGCACAGCGCTGATCACCTGGTTGGTGGCAGCAATGTACAGTAGTAGGGGCTCCTTCTCTTCTGGTGCCACGAGGATTGGTGGCGAGGCGAGGTAGCGCTTGAGGGACTGCAGGGCTTCCTCGGCCTCGGAGGTCCACTCCACGGGGCCTGACTTCTTGAGCAGCCTGAAGAACGGTAAGGCCGCTCCCCAAGCCTTGAGATGAAACGCCCGAGTGCAGTGATGCACCCGTTGAGGCGCTGTACGTCCTTGACCCGCCGGGGCGCCTCCATGCGCTCGATTGCCTTGATTTTGTCCGGATTCGCCTCGATCCCTCGGTGAGAGACCAGGAAACCCAGCAGCTTGCCGGAGGGGACCCCGAACACACACTTGTTGGGGTTGAGCTTGAAGTTGACCCGGCGGAGGTTCTCGAAGGTCTCGTGCAGGTCTTGGATGAGGGAGTCCTTGTACCGGGTCTTGACCACGATGTCGTCGATGTACGCTTCGACGTTGCGGCCCAGCTGCGACCCAAGGCATGCTTGCATTGCGCGCTGGAAGGTAGCGCCGGCGTTTCGGAGGCCAAAAGGCATCCGGTGTAGCAGTAGCAGCCCTTGGGAGTGATGAAGGCCGTCTTCTCTTGGTCCTCGAGTGACATCATGATCTGGTGGTACCCGGAAAAGGCATCCAGGAAACACAGCAGCTCGCACCCGGCCGTGGAATCCACGATCATGTCGATCCGCGGCAGGGGAAAGGGTCCTTGGGACAGGCCTTATTCAGGTCTGTGAAGTCGATGCAGAGTCTCCACTTGAAGGTCATGGGTTTTGGTACCACCACGGGGTTGGCCACCCAGCTTGGGTGGGGAACCGACCGGATGACACCAGCTTCTATCAACTTGTCCACCTCGGCGATGATGAATTCCAGCTTTTCCTTGCTTTGGTTCCGGAGAACCTGCTTCACGGGGCGAGCCCCCGGATTGACCGCCAATTTGTGCTCGATCACCTCCCTTGGTACGCCGGGTAAACCTGACGCCTCCCACGCGAAGACGTCAGAGTTTTCCCGAAGGAAGGCGACGAGCGCGCTTTCCTATTTGTCGGTGAGGCGGGCGCCGATGGTGATGGAGCGAACTCCGTCACTGGTTAGCGCCACCTTCTTGGTCAGCTGCGGATCGCCATGGAATGGCGCCTTCTTGGGTGGAGTAGATGTGGAGCCCCCGGGGTGCCCTTCGCCCCGGGGAGAGCCCCATCATCATCCTCCTGTACACCTTGAGGGATGTCCGCCGTGGTTGCCACCGTCTGGTTCAGCTGGTGAACGCAGTAGATAGCATCGTCGATGTCGGCCCTGACCTTGATCACGCCCCACGGCGCCGGAATCTTCAGCATGTTGTAGGCGAAGTGGGAGACGGCCATGAACTTGGCCAGAGCAGGTCTGCCAAGTATGCCGTTGTACGGTAGCGGAGTGTCGGCGATGTCGAAGACGATTTCCTCGGTGCGGAAGTTCTTGGAGTCGCCGAAGGTGACCGGAAGGGTGATCTTCCCGAGGGGTCGAGTAACACTTCCGTTCACGCCTTGGAACACCCAGTGTCTTGTAGGCGAGACAGGGGGATTTGAAGGATAGCCAGGACCTTCGCCGTTAGCAGGTTGAGGCTGGAGCCTCCGTCGACCAGCATCTTGGTGACCTTGTAGTTGTGGATGACGGGCGACACGATCAGCGGCAGGGTCCCGACCCCGGCAGTGTTTGCAGGGTGGTCTTCTGGGTCGAAGGTGATGACTTGGCTAGACCAGTCCAGGGGCTTGGACGGAGCAGAAGCAACCGCGCTCAGCTCCCGGACAAGTCTCCTGCAGGCGCCGTTGGAGGGAGGCAGAGAAGACCCTCCGTGGATGCACCCGACAACTCCCGTGACTTCTTGATACTTGCCGCCGTTGCCTCCTTGGGGAGCCGGAGCTTCCCCGTTGCCGACGTGGGCGGCCTCCGGAGTGTTGTACCCACGACCACCTTGACCGCCGCGTCCTCCTCCGCGGCCCCCGCTGCCACCTCCTCGGTACCATCCACGGCCGCCTCCGCCTTGGCGACCCGTGGGACAGTCACGAGCGATGTGCCCGGCAGTGCCGCAGTTGTAGCAACCGTCTTGAATGACCCCATCAGCTCGGCGTTGCTCCCGGACGGCGAGGTTCTTGAGCATGCGGCAGTCCTTGAGCAAGTGGTTGCCTTCTGGATGGATGTGGCACCAGGGATCACCTTCACCTTCTTCCTCGGAAGTCGGCGCGGGCTTGGTCTTCTTCGGAAGAGGCTCGGTGACGAAGATCCGCTTGTCGGGTCCAGGGTCCCGCTTCTTGTTCTTAGTTGGAGCGACCTTGTCCTCGGGTTCATCCTCCCCGGGGAACTTGGCTCCTTCTTCAGCTCGAGCGCACCGGTCTGCAAGCTCCCAGAGCTTACGAGCAGACTCGACGCAATGGATGCTCAGCTTCTCGCGCATCTTGGGGTTGCGGACGTTGGCGTGGAAGGACTGGATCACCAACTCCTCCTTGATGCACGGGATGGTGTTCATCTTCTGGGTGAAGCGCTGGATGAACTTGAGGAGAGTTTCACCCGGCAACTGCTTGAAGTCGTGGAGATCACTGGGAGCCCCCGGGCGCTCGTACCCGCCTTGGAAAGCCCCCAGAAACTGCTCCTTCAGTGCCCGCCAGGAACGGATGGAGCACTTGGGAAGGTTGAGAAGCCAAGTCTGGGCATCTCCCTTCAGGGCCAACGGGAACCAGTTGGCCATCATGACCTCGTCGGCCCCAGCAACCATTGCGGCAAGAGAGTAGATCTGCAGAAAGTCCCGGGGGTTCGTGGTGCCGTCGTAGCGGAGAACGTCGATCTTGAATTTCTTGGGCCAGTTGAAGTGGCGGAACTCGGGAGCGAGGGCGAGGCAGCCTTCGGCGAGGTCGATGCCCCGATCTTCCCGGCGGTGACGTTCTCGGCGACGCTCGATGCGGGTGCGCATATCCTCGTTCTGACGGCTGTTGAGTTCGTCACGAAGATCTGGGTTGCGCGAGGTAGACGACCCGATGGAGATGGCCTCGCCGTGATCGCGGTTTAGCCGATCAGCCATCGGTGGCGCGGTGCGAGGAGGCGCCGTCTTGGCTTGACGTTCACCACGAGGCTGGCCTCGCGGATCACGTGTTTTGTCTTGTGCTACTCCGTGGTTGTCGACGGTGGGGCTTGAGTGGGTTCGACCCACGGACCACCATCGGCGAAGTCGAGGAGTCTCTCAACGAGTCCTCCATTCTTGGTAGACCTTGGGGTCGCTGCTGCTTGGAGGGAACTGCATCAGTGCCTTGGCAGCGACTAGAGCATCATGGCGAGCTTGCACGTCCGAAGGCGAGTGCGCGGAGGTCTTGCTCTTGGATGCTCGTGGATCCCCGCTGGGGCGAACGTCGGGTTCCCTCCTCCAGCGGTGGGCTCCTTGCCGGTGCCGTTGCAGACGCTCTTCTCCCCTGAGCGAGGAGGACGCATGGTGGTGCCCTTTGGAGCCGCCGCTCCGCCAGGGCCGTTGTCCTTGTCGCGACCGTCCACTTCGTCCGGCGCCACCCTCTCCATGGGAGGCGGGGACGGAGAGGCGCTCCGCCGTGCGCCAGCAGCACGGCGTTCAGCTGAAGCTTGGGTGCGTGAGGGAGAGACCGGCTTGGACGCCGCAGGATCTCCCTTCTTCCTTGGAGGCATGCTTGACGAAGAACTTGCCGATGAACTTGATGATGAATCTAGCACTTGCGCCCCCTACCTGGCGCGCCAGATGTCGTGTCTCGTTGCACGGACACCGGGAGTATAGGATACCCCCTTTTAGGTTCGGCACGGGGCGTGAAGGAGGCTGAGAATCGTCTTCTTGGGCGGAGTCTAAATCAAGCTCTCCTCTCCACGATCAAAGCATGCAACCAAAGGGACACAAGGAGCTACCCAGGTTCAGGCCGCCCGGAAGCTAAAAGCCCTACTCCTGCATGTCTGGATTGATGAGTTCTTCATAGTGTGGCTTACAATGGAACCTCCCGGACAGGGTACCCGGAAGGGTTTTGGCTCGAGGTAGAAGAAGGACAGATCCTGACCCGGAGGAGATCACCTTCCTCTCTACCTCCGCAGCCCTAGTGTAGTCTTGCTCTGGTTCTAGCTTGTGTTCGTCCTTGGTTCGACGTCGTTCTATCTTGTCCTCCCTCCTCCCGTGCCTTGGTCCTCCTTTTATAGGCTAAGGGGTTGCCACAGGGTCACGTGAGGGGCATGAGGGACCTTCGGGGTGAAGGACCCTCCTCATCTAGCTTAGGGGGAGACGTGGCATCTCCTCAGCCTAGCGTCTCCTTTGGGTTAGGTGGGAGTGTCCGCCTAGGGGGTGGATAGGAGCTGACACCACCACGGGACGTGCTTCCCGCCCGCGCTGCCTTCGCCTTGCTTCCCAAGTCTTCCGCGGTGAGGTGGAGTGCTTATCCACAGGAACATAGGAAGTACCCGAGAGGGAGCCTGGCCTCCTGCCGGGAACTCGGGCTCTCGGGTCCTTCCTGGCCTTCTTACTTGATTCAGGGACCCGGAAGGTCCCCTGGACCGGAGCCCTTAGTCGTCGTAGGCCATGCGTGTCTTGACGGTGAACCCGCCAGCTTGACTTGAGTCTTGGTCTTGTCCATCTTCATCTTGGGCCCACATGGGGTGGACCCACTTTGGCAGTACTAGGGGAACCCCATGTTCCACTGTTGCGACATATGCATTATCATTTATCTTGCAAGAACCTTGAACGGACCATCACCACACGGCATCAACTTGGACTTGCGCTGAACAGGAAATCTGTCTTTGTGAAAGTGCACCCAAACCATGTCGCCAGGCTGAAAGATCACCTCCTTTCTCTTCTTGTTTACACGAGCTGCATTGTACTTGCCTTTCTTCTCAATAGCGTCTTTAGTCTTCGCATGTATCTTCCTCACAAAATCTGCACGCTTCGATGCCTCCATGTGGACTCTCTCATGTAATGAAAGCGGCAGTAAATCAAGCGGCGTAATGGGTTTGAAACCATACACCACCTCAAATGGACATAGCTGTGTGGTAGAATGTACCGCCCTGTTATAAGCAAACTCCACATGCGGCAAACAGTCTTCCCACTCACGCAAGTTCTTCTTGATCATGGCTCGCAGCAACGTTGATAGTGTAGGAGTCACCACCTCCGTTTGGCCATCAGTTTGGGGATGACAAGTGGTACTGAACAACAGCTTCGTTCCCAGCTTGCCCGAAAGTGTCTTCCAAAAGTAGCTCATGAACTTGACATCACGGTCAGAAACAATTGTCTTTGGTACTCCATGTAAGCGCACGATGTCCCTGAATAACAGATTAGCAATATGCGACACATCATCACTCTTGTGGCAGGCAATAAAAGGTGACATCTTAGAAAAATGATCCACTACCACAAAAATAGAATCATGTCCTCTCCTGGTTCGAGGCAATCCTAACACAAAATCCATGCTTATGTCCTCCCATGGAGTTGTAGGTGCAGGAAGAGGAGTATACAAACCATGAGGCTTCAGTTTGGACTTTGCCTTGTTGCAACTCTTAACACACCTGTCCACATCACACATCATCCTTGGCCAATAAAAGTGATCAGCCAACATCAGCAACGTCTTCTCACGTCCAAAGTGTCCCATCAAACCGCCACCATGTGATTCCTGCAACAACAGCAAACGCACGGACGATTCTGGCACACATAATTTGTTAGCTCTAAACAAGTATCCATCATGAATATGGTATTTTTCACAAGCTTTCACAGCAGAGCACTTAGTAAAAGGCATGGAAAAATCAGAATCATTAGCATATAAATCACGCAAACTCTCTAAACCAGGAATTTTAACATCTAAGTGTGTCAAACGCATGTTTTTCCTAGAGAGTGCATCAGCAACCACATTATCTTTGCCTTTCTTATACTTAATAACTAGCTGGGTGGCCCGCGCAATTGCGCGGCTAGCAATACGATTACTTGTTTCTTGCTATCTAATGTATTATTTTCTTCTTGATGAAAATTAAATATAAATACATAGTGTGAATATATTAAATAATTTACGATACTTAGTTTGTAGAGCTTCGTTACTGCAACATATTCCCAGTGATAAAACTTTTAAAAATGTTATATATATACAGAATTCGAGTAATTTCATTTTATTGCGCCGGCTAATTTTTTATTTTTCGTGCTCTCCGTCTTGTCCTTGAATGGATGGAGAGAACTTACCAGCTTACCTCGAATCCATCCTTGCATTATGCATGCAACAGTCAGGTCGCGGACCTTAATTAATCCAACTAGTCGTCAACCCGTGCACTTGCACGGGCTAGTTTGTTTACTTGTATTTGAAAAAAAAATCATTGTTAAAAGTTTGGTTAACCAAACTATATAGTAAATGTTTGTAAGAACAAATATTGTATAGTTGTTCTTAGTAAGTTTAAAAATAGATGTAGTTGCTTGCGAAAAACAAAATATTTAAAATACACTTTTATCAAATCGGAAACTCGCATCTGTTCAAACCTGGTATCATTACCTTATGGCCTGGATTATTCAACAACAATGGCGAGTTACTAAGATACATTGACATATGTGGTCAATAAATGATCCAGATTTACCAATATCTATATTCTATCCCGACACTAATAGATTCTTGTGTAAAGAAAGCATGGCCTGATCTCTCATAGTCCTGGGGAGTGGCAAGTGGCAGAGAGGGTGCACCCAACACAATTCTCGGTCTAGAAGACATCACGGCCTGAAAGGATAAATCTTCCGATATCTTCAAATAGATCCGACCAAAAGCATATGAGTCATATTGCCAAAAACTCTTGCTGAGATTGTTAATTTTTGAACATGATAGAAAACATTTGTAAAATATATGCAGTTGTTCACTGCACTCAAATTTGTATATTGGTAAAAATGTCACTGAAATAATCTTTTGGTTGGTATATATGCTGAGATGCTTTTTATCTAAATTGCAAATTCATGCAAATAGATAAGATAACGTACCTCAAACAAAATGATATAACTTAATGGAGCTTCTAAGGAAAGCAAATATAAGTGGAAATTTTTTGTTTCAGTCAGGCTATCATGACTACGTACACAGAACTTCGCAGTAAAACTAAATATGCACCTAGTAAAATATCTATCATTTCGATGTAAGCTTGTGTTAATTTTGTGCTCCCAAATAGGAGAGCTAAGAATCGCAAATTAACCTTTAATGTGAAGAGAACATCTCTGAAACCTTCTAATAATAATGATACATTGGTCATGTATAAGGTTGCATGTTGTTCTGGTCATTATCCCTCATGACAGGATAGCAGAAGCATACAGTGACAATTCCGTTTTTCAAGTATCGAGATCTCAAAATATTAAAATTGCGTACTCCATTTGAGTTTTACAAAAAAAAATGGAAGCCTTCAAAATATACTGTTTTAAGATCATAGAGTGGCGGAAGCACCTGTGACCATTATCCCTCAAACAGGAGAGGACTCCTCTTCAAGGTAGTGAGAAGCGATCAAAAGATTATTGTATACTGATTGAAAGGGAAGTGCTACAGGAGCATTTATGCATAGTTGACGATTCCATATTGGATGGGCATATGTTTTCCTTACTTTTTGTATTGAATTAATGTGCATACTTGAGAGCAGACTCCAATAAGGGGATATAAGATTCAAAATAAACATGAATGTGTTCATATACATGCTTACGTTTCCTAGCAGTTTTTCTGGAAAGTCGGCCAACTAAATGCATTAAATTACATTCAAATGTATATAGTAGAAAGACATTTTAAGAAATGTCCAGTTCATAAGTAATAAGTATTTAAAAAATGGATTAATGACAGAGAAGAAACAAAGATGGTTGCATTTTATTTAGGCACCACTCTAGAGTGTAAAGTGAGATTCTAGTTGCGACTAATATTAAGCAAATACAGAATATGAAGTAACAGTCGATTCAATCTATTCACTGCTGCTTGAGTCATTAGTTGGCTTGTACTTGACCGATATGCTCACAAACTTGCTTGTGATCATCTAGAAAGACACAATGATTTTACCATTTAATCCAAAGCTTTGATACGGCCTTATTGAATATGATTTTTTTTTATAAGCAAGTAAGTAGTGAATGAATTAATGTCATCCCACATTCGGTTAATCAAAGATCTTCTCGCAAAAATGTAACAATCAAGATGAAGATGCTAGTTCCAACTTTGCTATAGACATACCAAAATCAAAATGAAATGGAACTGAATGGCATGGTAAATGAGTTCTAAGTGAAACGAAGGAGAACGTGCTTTACTGAACATCATTCAAATATGTCAACACATGCATGATATTTTCCCAAACGAATTTTATTTGCATGTTGGAATAACCAAGTGCGTAGAGTTAGCAGGGTTTAATTAATTCATCAGGCTGTAATCAATAAAGAACTAACAGGCGCAAAACCTTCTTCTAGAACTACACATATGTGCTAACAAAGATATATGTAGTGAGCAATACAGAAAGAGTTTAACCAAGTGCGTAGAGTTAGTAGGGTTTAATTAATTCATCAGGCTGTAATCAATAAAGAACTTACAGGCGCAAAACCTTCTTCTAGAACTACAGATATGTGGTAACAAAGATATATGCAGTGAGCAATACAGAAAGAGTTTAACACAAATATATTGGCTAACCTGAAGGGTGTCTTGTTTGCCGCTGTCTGCGGTAAAAAATTGCCTCTCTAAAGCAATAGCTGCTTGCCTGCATGCACACATGTAGTAGAAAGAACAGACCTAGAGAACATCAAGATTATTAGGTATATTTCCTGTGCATTCCGTGATTTCCTGCAAGTTGATCGAGACGTTAACTTGAGAATCATTCTGATTACGCTCAATGCATCCTTTCACTGCTGTTGAATATTTAGGAAGTTCACAATTAGTCAAATCACCTAGAGTGCATCACCCGACACCAGGAAATTTGGCAGAGATAGTGGCCCGCGAATGATTTGAACTGGATTAAGAGAGTGCCTAGTTCTTGAAATCAAATATCTGTTTTGATGACGTCCGCAACCAAGTTATTAATGGTGAGGTCAGATTCTGCTGTTTCCGGGGCATGCATGCAGATGTTGGACAGCTAACCTTAATCTTCACGTTAGTCTACCTCTCATGGCTCAGATTTGGCACCTTCCTGTATGTGGAACGAAAGACAAAGATCTGATGAATATCTTCTACCATTTTCTTCACAAAACCTGCATCTAATACATTGTTCTCGAATTTGATATAGATATAAATTTGTGCATCTATACTGAGAAGGAGCGATTACTAATGTTGTGTGCAAATCAAGCACCGAAAATCAAACCAATAACTGTACAGAAATAATCACTTTTGTCGATCAATTTCTAAGGCTTAAGGTTTGGAACGCATCAACTTGCAGTATGAAAAATCTGATAGCAGGTTACTACGCCGGATAGACTAATATTGATGAGCACAGAAAGGTAGTAGGTAGAAGCAATGCATCATTTTTACCTCAAATCAAAACCTGAAGGGAGCGGTGTATAAATAATATCAATCCCGAGTTGCAGTTTGGTCGTCCGACATTGTTGACGTGGTGAAGGCCGGTGGCAACGCAATCAATCGATGTCAACATCTGCATCACAATTTCGCTTTTACCTAGATCAAAGCAGGACACATATTTTTTTATCTGAAAAAAATAGCAAGATACATACAGGAGAGGCCAGCAGCCATTGGGGCGTAGGAGAGACTCCTCTATCTTAAGCCAGTGCAATCAGAGGAGTTGGATTCACGATGGTTGGTATTCCAAAGAATAGGAAAAGACTTGAGAAAAAATAGGTTGTACTCTACGTCTGTACATGCTTCTCTTTCGGCTAGATAGACATACTGATTGGCTCGCAGGGATATTTGTTGGTCAAGCTGACCATTTCGATCGAGTCTGTTACTAATCTGTAATCTCCATCTGCCGGACGTACCATCGATCCAGTTTGGTAGGCATATCGGACATGCATCAATGCATGACGCTGAAGTTTTGGTACGTCCAGCCTTGTTTGCTGGCCGCCGGCGACAGCAGACATGTGCGTTGGAGAGACCTCAACGCCATCGATTTGGCTTCATAGGCATCGGTCATGTATGGTGGTGAAGATGCAGCTTAGTACGTCCTGCCTTCCCGGACGCCGCCGGCAGCTGCGCAGACGCATGCGGTGGCGAGACCATCTCACGGATGTCGATGTGGCGCAGCCGCGCAGGAGAATAGCGGTAGGACTCCATGGCATCGGAAGCCCTAAAACCTGGCTGCTAGACAACGGGTGGAGGACGTTGCAAGGCATGGGCATGTGAGGGCTAGCAGCCGTGATCGACTTTAACATCTTGAATCGGGAGGAGACCAAAGACACGACGACTCGCATTCGTGGGACAACAGGTCGACTCTCATGATTCATCCGATGGCTGGAGACGCATTATACATTAATCGTACGGATGAAAACTGTTAAATTCTAGGATTAATGTGGTGCTTTCCACAGTGCCTCCAATTAGTAAATATAAGATAAGATGGGTCTTCTCTTGTGGCATGCCAATCTATTTGTTGCGAAGATTTGTATCAAAGTTCAATCTGTTTTTACCAAATTTATGTATGGAGACCATTATTTTCTCCAACATATTTTTCGGGTGAGATACCAGTGTATACGCGTAGCAGTGAAATGGTAGCAGTGAGATAAAGTTGAATAGGATTTGTGTAGAAAATCAATGCCTAAGATAAAGATAAATTTTGATGGCACGTGGACTGAAAACAAACTATTATTTTTATCTTCGTTCAGGTGACATGGAATATGTGCATTAGAGGATAAACAAACTTGAACAAAACTGAAAACTTGAAAAAATAAGCAAATATGCACGCAGATTAAAGCGATACTAATCTATATCCAATTGATTCTCTTCATGCAATGTTTCAGCTGCAAGAGAAAGAAAGTCAAGAGGATGGCAACTGGTCGTAGCCTCGCATTCCACAACAGCCTATATATCTTTTAATCTATTAGTCCGGCAGATTACCTGACATCATAAGACAAAGTATTCTTCACAATGTTTTTCTCTGACAACAATTTACAAAAACCTTTACTTCCCCTATTTGAATAAAATTTATTCATCCCTAGAATCCGTGCATCCCTAAAGGTCAAAAGAGAACTAAAAATATTTGAAATGAGTATGTACACACTTTAATGAATTTCGTAACCTACTATAGTATGCCCTGTGCCTCTTTTGTTTGAAGTTAAGAAATATAGAATGTTCACCTTTTCTGTATATTAATGCACTTCTTCAGATTACTTTATTACAAAATGTCCCAATACTTCCTCTGATCCTTCACGAGTTTAAGGGCGCGCTCGAGTAACAGTAAATATGTATACTGATGTGTAACCAAAGAACCACAGACAACAGATATAAATAAACAGCAATAAGTAAAATCTACCTAAGATCCAACCATAAGATTTTATTGGAATTATATTGTCATGTATTCCAAAAACCCTTATCCAAATGTATCCGACTACAGCGAAAATGAAGATGAGATAAACATACAAACAATGAGTTCAGTGATTTACATGACTGAAGCACTAAGCTCGGTAGTAGATATCACTGAGCCATCTTCAAGTAAATGATTTTTCTCTGCATCATACCAAGCGAATTTATGATAGTTAGAAAATTAAATGGCATCATTAGTGGAATTATGTCGAAATAACAGAACATGTTATATGTACACTAAGAACCGTCCAAATTCTACTTACCAAAAATTAACAGCACATTCTGTTTACACATGTAGTGTGTACAACTGTATATCCATGTTTCAGGACCAGCTACAAATTAGTACTTTTCACCTAGGCTTACTATCTAGTCCAAGTATTCAACTTCAGCCCCCACATTGTTTCAACTACTGAGAGCACTTAATGGTGAAAAAATATTACCTTCGGCACACCTTCTACAGTGATTGTTGTTTGACTCACCATGACACCTTGCAGATAGTTTCATTCTTAGATAAATCAAATATTAACTCAATAATTATTAAGAAAAAGGGGATCTTTATTTTACTACTCTCCATCTTGTCCTTGCATGGATGCAGATACTTTACCAGCTCCATCTTCAATCCATCCTTGCAAGAGTTATACTACCAATTCATGAGCTCGTGCAAGCTAATGTGCAGTGCTGCAGGCTAACATCCATGAGAGAAGATATGGAACAAACATAACTCTGTTGGTATGGTTAGAGCTGAAAGATCAGCTAAGTAATGCAGAGAACAAAATACTGGCTCTTTTACTTAATTTCCTTGCTTCTTGGTTTATTTGTAACATCCCAAAAATATTATAAGTATTATTATTCCAAAAATGAGGGCCAACAATTATTTTGTTAAAGTATATGTGTTGATTGCATGTTATTGCTTGTGTTAATTAATTCTTGTTGATTGTGTGTTGTTTGCTCTAAATAGAAAATGTGGAAAAACAAGAAAAGAAATAAAGCAAAAATTAAAAACAATAAAAACTCATGTGACAAGTGTCACATAAAATCTCCAAATAAGAAATCATTATTTTCTTCACAACAAAAATTCAGTGACATGATAATGTATCACTCCTATTTTCATTCTTACTAAATTTCTCTCTCCCATAATTATTTCCAAAATTCAAATTATAGAATCCTAAATTCTTTCTTTATCTATTTAAATCACCAAGTGTGCTTTGATGCACATACAAAATAAATAACATTGCAGGACCATAAATCTTGATCAACATATAAGAAGAAGATTATAAAATTAATTCAAAGAAATTTGAATTAAAATTTCGTTGAGGCATTTTGTCAAACACCTTGAGGGCAGGAACATGTTCTTCCCCAATTCGATTCCAAACCGAGATCAATCGATCAATTTTGGGAGCAGATCGTCGATTCCCCGATCCACTTGCTCCTCTCCACCTCGCTGATCACCCTAGAGCACCAGAGCAACACGGGAGCACCCAATTTCTCGGCGCCGAGCTTCGACGCCGGGGAGCAGCCGCACTGTCGCCATGCCGTGCTATCGAGGAGACCATCCCACCGCCCTACTAGCCCTACACCGCGCTCTACCCTCTCCTTTACTCCTCTGTCCCCTCTCGCAGCAACACCGCGCCCAGCAGGAGCCCGAACCCGCCGGAATTTCGTCGCCCGTGCGCCCCGCGCCGCCCGAGAGCGCCCAGGGCCGTCCCCCACATCGAGCACGCACAGCTCATCGCCACGCCGCCCCTTCTGCTCCCCAGCTCCCGGCACCGTAGACACACCGTAGCCGCCCCCTACGGCGAGCTATCTCACCTCTGGAGCCCCTCCCTGCACCGCGTCCATGGCGAGCCCGTTCTCGGCTATTTAAAGCCACCCCGAGCCTCGCCAACTCCACACTCCACCACAGCCTCTCTCCCTCACTCCACTCCCTCTAGTACACCACCAGGAAGCCGGAGCCATCGCCGCGAAGCCGCAGCTGCCCGTGGCCTTGCTATGCGCTTCGCCGTGCCCGAGATAGACGAAGCCGCGGCCAGCCGTGCTTCTGCTTCATTTCCCTCCACTGACCCCTGCACATTGCTCTCCATCACCACCGCACTCACCGCCGTCTTTTCCTCTCTGTTTCGTGCACCAGAGCGTCCCCGGAACCTCGCCGGAGTTGCAGGCCGTGCCCGTGGAACCGCCGCAGCTCCCCGCTGACGAACCACGCCTCCCCAGCAAGTGCAACTCGCCCAGACGTCTTCCCCGAGCCTCCGCGATCTTCCCGCACCTTCCCCGATCCTTCCCGAGCCCCCTAGGTGAGGATCCATTTACAGGCACCGTCGCCGGCGTGGCGGCGCCGCCCGTTTATGGTCACCGATGTTCGCGGGCTTTGTGAGCCGTTGGATCTAGATCCAACGGCCACATACCGCTTCGTTTGTTATAACGCTGACTGGCTGGCCCCATCTGTCAGCATTTTAAACATTATCCACAACGCGGGATTTTCCCTAAGTCACTGACAGAAGGGCCCCACCTGTCATAGATTTAAACATTATCCACACAGAGGAATTTCCTAATTTAAATTTCCAGAGAATTTTAGTACTGGACTAAACTTTGAAATTAAATATCTCGAGATCTATAAGTCCAAATAAATCAAATAAATATGTTCTGGAAAGCTTATGAAAATGTTTAACTCACCAAAGAGGTTTCACCTCATTTAGATTAATAATAAAATGTAATATTTAAAATACTACAGAAGGTTTAAATTCTAAACTTGTTTGTTTCTGATACTCTGTTAATCCAAATAATTCCAAACCAATTTTGTTAGCTTGGTACTGTGATGTATTAGCTTCCCTAATGTTGGTAGAATTATTTGTGCAGTGACAATTGTTTAGTTTAAAGATGAAGTTAGAGAACCCTTCTGCACTAAAACAATTTAATATGTTTAATGGTTAATCCAAATGAGTTAGGACCAATTTCGTTAGGTCCCATTTAGTCATGTTTAGTTACCCCTAAAATGATTTAATTTTAGGATCAACATAACTTATTTGGTAGCTAAAACTTGGTTATTAAGTTACTGGATTAAAACATTTGTGTAGCGAGTTTGGTAACTCTAAATAATCCAAACTAAATTTGTTGTCTTCTACACATCAGTAGCTTTCTGTAGAATTTTAGTTTGTATTTTTGTGACCAACATAACTCAAGTTGTAGAATTAAACATGTTCAACAAGTTTCTGCCATATTTAATACATAAATAAATAATGGTTAATTCAATTAAATTGAAACCAAATTGTATTGTTTGATGTATGCAGTGGCTATTTAGAGCATTTAGGATTATAATGTTGTGATGTTGCTTGAGTAGTTTAGTGATTGTTTGCATTTGCTTGTTTATTAATTAGACGAGAACGCTGTCGGATTTATCGAGGAAGGAGAGTTTGTTGAACCTGAAGATCAAGACCAAGATCACTTTGTCGAGCAAGGCAAGCTACCCTCTGAGCTTGCACCCCCAAATATATGCATCTACTTTGATAACATGATTTACTATTAAGGCAAAGATTTTATAAAACCTTTTCAAAAAGTATATGAAAATTATTTTGCCACCCTATGTAGAAGTATAAGATAGTTGATATAAAATTATAGGATGGAAAAAATAAATATTTTTTATTCAAACTCCTTTGAAAAATACTTGTGTGGTTATGAAATGCCGAGATGTCGGTGTTGAAATGGAGAAATGGAGTATGGAGATGTTTATGCAAAATGCACAGTGTGTCCTAGTACTATGACGACCAATCTTACCCTGTGCGACCACATTTACCCACATATGGGAAAGGGCTTAGTCATATAATTTGCTCATATTAGTATGGGATGCCTCATCGACGGAGATGACTCCGTTATGCATGAGGGGATGGTTGCGACCTACCCCTGACCTGGGTCCTCGCTCAAACTCTATGGAAAGATAAAGAGGAGGATTGAAGGTTCCACCATAAACCACCGGGCAAAACTATGAGTCCTCATACTTAGATTCCGACGGGCTGGGTTAATTGCTGATGGAAAGTGTCATATGGGCAGGATCCTATAGTAGCATGAACAAAGGACAGGCTAGGGTCGGTGGCTCAACTTCGTATACACCTTGTATGGCGGGACGTGGCTAACACGATGAGTTACCGGATGGATGTGGGAAAAGTGTGCTACCTCTACAGAGTGTAAAACTATTCGAATAGCCGAGTCCTAGAATATGGACAGTTGGGAGCCTGTCCTAAGACCATGTGCAAGTTTTGAAAAGAGTTGAGTTTTAAAAGAAAAAAAATGAAGTGGAGAATGTTCCTACACCTATACCAACGGATCGGTATGAGGTGGTTGGAGAAAAGTGGACCATGACGGACTATGGTCGGAAAAATGAGGAGTTTTGGAGAAACAGATAAAATGGTGATTTCTTTGAAGATAGTTATAAAACTCTTCTTACCTTTTTCAATAAAGATATAGAGATGTTTTAAATAAATAAAAGTATTAAAGTAAACTAAAACTAGTGCATATTCATGTTGGGTTAGTTTACGAGTACAATCAAATGTACTCATATTGGTTTCGTCCCTGGCTATTGTCTTACCCAGACTTCGAGGAGCACTACGCCGAGGAGGAGTATGGCGACTTCTACGCGTACTAAGGATCTCCATAAGTCAGCTGCCTGTCGGGTCGTCGTTAGGAATTGATGCCTACTACGCCGTAGCTTCCGCTGATTATTTTGGTTTGGCCCATGAAGGCACCTATGTAAGACTTGGTCTAAATGACCATTTATGTAAAACTTTTAATTCGGTACTGTAATGGATGTAAACTTTGGTATTTAGTTCGGATTATGTGCAATGACAGACTGATCACGGGATCATTGTGTTAAGCATAATCAGATATTTCGGACGGCTAGTCCGGGGTCCCCACATTATTCTCAGAACATCTTAATCTTGTATGATATACTTCAGTTTTTTTCACGTCAAACACCTCATAAGTATTGCTTTAAAATTAGATAATAGTGTCATGATTCAGATTGTAGTGATTTTTCATGCCCTCACATTGTTAACCCAATGAACGTACATGAGCCCTCGGACAAAAT